>CM023541.1:5593764-6793764 GCA_013350335.1 Chimonanthus salicifolius
TTGGTCTAATCAAAATTAAACTTAGATGATTTACATTAATTAAATCAACTTTATTCACTTAGGTCCTCCTTAATTCCCTTTGACTTATCCATGGTTGACCAAGTCAACCATGATGGTCGGCCCCACCTATGCCTTGGTCTACCCGCCACCTCACTTTATGAGGTGGAGGTGGGCCCCATTCGGCCATGTCAATTAAAACCCCATTAATCTTAACTTAGATGATTTAAAATAATTTAATCAACTTAATCTACTTTAATCCTCCATAGTCCCCTTAACTTATCCATGGTTGACCAAGTCAACCATGGTGGTCAGCCCCACCTTTTCCTTGGTCCACACGCCACCTCACTTGGTGAGGTGGAGGTGGGCCCCACTTGGTTATGCCATCTTAATCATCTCATCATTAACTTAGGTGGTTTAATTCCAATTCCACCCATTGCAATCAATTCGGTCACCATTGGGCCCATGGCCCAATGAAATTATTTTCTACCATTTACCTTAGAGCTTGAATCATTTTGACCCATTGGGTCCCAAATGGTTATCGGGCCCACTTTGACCATTATTACCCCTTAAATGAATTCCATCCAATCCATGGTCCATTGGATCATGCTTGGGCCTTTGCCCCAAATTTGATCCGTTAACATCCATAACATCAAAATTTCAATTTTTCCATTATTAAAATAAATAAATGCCATATATATGTTGATTTAAAAATTCGGGCTATTACAATAGAATCCTCTTTTGAAATTTTTTGTCCCGAAAATTCGAGCGAAGTAGGGGTTCAAAACAACTCATGCAAAGAGCTCCAGCTGAGCGGCTTTCATCTCCGACTCAAGTTCCCAGGTGGTTTCTTCACTGCCATGTCGTTCCCATACGACCTTGACGAACTGAATGGCGCGGTTCCGCAGCACCCTTTGTTCGCTCCCGATCACTCTGACCGGCTTCTCCACATGTCACATCACTTTTATATCGATGTCTTGAACATTCAACACATGAGAAGGATCGGAGTTGTACTTCTTTAACATGGACACATGGAATACATCATGTAAAGATGATAATTGTGGAGGGAGCGGCAACTGATAAGCTACCCCCCACCCTTTTCAGGATCGGAAAAGGCCCAACAAATCTAGGCGATAGTTTCCCCTTCTTCCCTAACCTCATGTGCCCCTTCCGTGGTGAGACTTTTAAGAACACTAAGTCTCCCACCTCAAACTCGAGGAACCTTCTCCTCTTGTCGGCATAGCTCTTCTGACGGCTCTGTACAGTGAGTAGATGTTGCCGTATCAACTTAATTTGTGTTGTAGTCTCTGCAACCAAATCCTGTCCAATTAACACAGGTTCACCGGCCTCTGTCCAACACACGGGCGATCTACACGGCCTACCATACAAGGCCTCAAATGGAGTCATCTGGAGGCTTGCCTGGTAACTGTTATTGTAAGAGAACTCCACTAGTGGCAAATGATCCTCCCATCCGCCTTGAAGTCTAGCATGCATGCTCTCAGCATATCCTCTAGTGTCTGTATCATCCTCTCTGACTGTCCATCAGTCTGTGGATGAAATGCTGTGCTAGTCAATACGTCAGTCCCCATAGCCGACTACATGCCCTGCCATACGCTGCCGGTGAATCAGCCATCCCTGTCAGACACAATAGACCAAGGAATACCATGTAACCTGATGATCTCCCGGATGTACCGTCGACCCAAAGTCTCTGATGAATCTGTCATCTTGATGGGAAGGAAATGTACAGACTTGGTCAACCGGTCCACTACGACCCATATCGCATCGTCGCCCTTTGATGACCTTGGCAACCCTGTTACAAAGTCCATGGATATGTGGTCCCATTTCCATTCTGGTACCGGTAAGGGTGCGAGTATACCCGGTGGTTTCCGATGTTCTGCCTTAACCTGTTGACAAGTTAGGCAACAAGCAACAAATGCTGCTACAACCTTCTTAAGCCCATGCCACCAATAGTGCCTCTTAAGATCATGATACATCTTGGTGCTGCCCGGGTGGATAGAGAGTTTGGTTTTGTGTGCTTCAATAAGCAACTCTCTTCTGCAATTCTTAGGCAGATATGTCCTGCCTCGGAACATAAGACCCGTCCTGGTCGTAACTCCCACTCCGGTACAACTTCACCGGTAGACATCTTAGCCCAAATCTCCCCCACCTCTGGATTTGTCTGTTGCTCCCGTTCAATCTCGAAGACCATGTTAGATCGTATGATCAGATTATACATGGTCCCATGGTTATTGAGGTCGAGTTTAAATTCTCTAATGGTATTCAATACCTCCCATTCTGTCCTGATCAAGCTGGCTACTGTCGCATGTGACATGCGGCTGAGGGCATCCGCCACTTTGTTCGCCTTGCCAGGATGATACTGAAGTGCGAATTGATAATCCGCCAGATATTCCATCCACCTGCGCTGTCTCATGTTGAGTTCCTTCTGATCAAATAAGTACTTCAGGCTCTTGTGATCCGAGAACACCTCAAACTTTTCACCATAAAGGTAGTGTCTCCAGCTTTTGAGAGCGAAGACCACCGCTGCTAGTTCTAGATCATGTGTGGGATAATGGCGTTCATGAATTTTCAACTGTCATGATCCGTACGCCACCGCACGATTACCTTGACTGAGTGTACACCCCAGTCCCTCACCGGAGGCATCACAATACACCTCATAATTTCTGCCTTTTTCCTGCAAGATTAGAATAGGAGCAGTTGTAAGCCTCTCCTTTAGCTCCTCAAACCTCTGGTTGCACAGATCTGACCACTCAAATTTGACTCCTTTCTGAGTGAGCCGGGTAAGTGGAGCTGCAATTTTAGAGAAGTCCATGATGAATTTCCGGTAGTAACCGGCCAATCCCAGAAAACTGGGGATCTTGGTCACATTCGTCGGCGTTTTCCACTCCTTCACTGCCGCCACTTTAGCCGGGTCCACGGCTATACCTTCCTCTGATATAATGTGCCCCAAGAAGTTGACTCAGATAGCCAGAATTCACACTTCCTGGCTTTGGTATACAATTGGTTCTTCCTCAAGGTGTCTAAGACTATCCGCAGGTGTTCGGCATGTTCCTTCTGACTTTTGGAATAGATTAGAATATCATCAATGAATACAATCACAAACCGATCCAAGTAAGGACGGAATATCCTATTCATTAGGTCCATGAACACAGCCGGTGCGTTTGTAAGTCCAAACAGCATGACCACATATTCATATAAGCCATACCGTGTCCTGAAAACTGTCTTCTCTATTTCCTCCTCTCTAACCCGAATTTGATGGTATCCGGACATCAGATCAATCTTGGAGAAATGAGAGGAACCCCTAAGTTGATCAAATAGATCGTCAATCCGTGGTAGGGGATATTTATTCTTGACAATCAGCTGGTTCAACTTTCTATAATCCACACAAATTCTAAGGGTACCGTCCTTCTTCTTCACAAATAACACTGGGGCTCCCCATGCGGATGTGCTGTTCCAAATAAAACCCAGTCTGAGCAGTTCATCAATCTGCTTTTTCAACTCGGTCATCTCAGCTAGTGCCATCCTATAAGGGGGTAATGATACTGGAGCGACGCCGGGGTATAACTTGATTTCAAAGTCTATCTCCCTCTTGGGTGGCAAATCAGGGAACTCTATTGGGAATACCTCGGGATAATCTGCTACTACCGCCGGAAGTTCAGTTATTGGTGCCCTATCTAATCTGAGGCTGTTCAAGGCAAGATGGTTCAATTCTTCCTGCAGCCTTCTAGGGATGCCCTGTCTGTCAGCGTGTACCGCGTACCGCTTTCCGTCGGGTGACCAAAATATTACCCTACGAAGATGGCAATCAATATGGGCCTGATATGTAGTCAACCAGTCCATGACAAATATAACATCGTATTCAGCCATATCGATTACTAAATAGTTGAACTCGAATCTGAATCCCGCAAGTTTAGTGTTCAATGCCGTACATATGAGTCCTAATGATGTGTCTCCGACGGGGGATACAATGGTAAGTGATGTGGACAGGTTTTGTACTAATGTGCCCGTAGTAGATATGAATGCAGCAGATATAAATGAATGTGAAGCTCCAGAGTCAAATAATGTAACAGTATAGGAACTACCAACTACAGCCATACATTGCATCACCGAACGATCCACCGCTACTGGAGACGATATGGTGAAAAGCCGTCCAGATCCTGTAGGGTTTGGCGCCCGTCCCGCCTGGTTGTATGTTCTGCCTCCTCGCGACTGAGTTGGTCTAGTTGGAGGGCGGAAGGAACCCCTGAAGTTAGAGGGTCGGTTGATCTGTGGACATTCCCTCTTGAAGTGGCCCTGTTGGCCACACTGATAGCATGTGTTCCCACCCCGGGGAACCTGTGTGACTGATGCTGATGGGAAGGGTTGATTGGGGCGAAAGGCCCCTGTAGATCCAGTGGAGGGTGAGGGTCTGCTAGAATTCGAGTGGAATTTCTTGTTGGGTTGAAATGTACCCCGCCCACTTTGCCCTCGGCGGTTGTCAAACCGCACTATCTCATTCAACTCTCGTTCTGCGATAGAGGCTCTGCTGACCACCCCTGCCAGTGTGGGTTCCTTGAAAATGGTCACCTAGCCCTGATGCTTGGCCGAAGGTCCCGTTCAAATTTACGGGCCCTCCGGTGCTCGGTATCCACCATATAAAATGCATAGATGGATAGACTGAGGAATTCTCTGTGATATTCTGCCACAGTCATATTGCCTTGCACCAACGATAGGAAGGCTTGAGTCTAGCGCTCTCTTTCCTCCTCCGGAAAATACTGCTCTAGAAAAGTGGCTGAGAACCATTCCCATGTCATGATAGTCCTTTCCCTTTCTGGCACTAGAGCTTGCTGTTTTTCCACAATTTCCCACCAACTACCGGCATCCTCGATCAGTTGAGAAGTGGCCAGAAAGATCTTATCAGCAGGACTGGAAATCTGGAGCAGATTCAAGATCTGAGTGATCCTTTTTAACCAATGCTCCGCTCCGACAGCCCCTTCTTTTCCCCTAAAGTAGGGAGGGCATTGTTGTTGGAAATCTCTAACCATATTCCGTTTGTTGGAGTCGCTGGTGGCCGCGTCCCCATTCAAGTGCTGTTGGAGAACAGAGGTGACCACTGCTTGAACTAACTCCTTCAACTCGGGAGGCACAACCGGTATGTTCACACTATTTTGTCCCTCCTCTTGATGAGGCGGCTGTACCTCCTTCCTGACGATGTGGTGGTACCTACTCTTCTACCCGTGGGTTTTTGCGAGTTCTTCTTTTTGGCGGCATTTCCTAAGTCATTGAAAAAATTTATCGACTTAGTTCTTTCATGATGTTGGCGCGTTCACATTTTGGGGAAAGAATTTTCCTACGGATCAAATATTTTCTTCAATTTGGGGGAAAAATTATCAAATAACTATACTTAGTTTTCGGGGTTTTCATGTATGGTACAATGTATCTTTGTTGGGGAAATTGCCAAATAAGCACACTTGGTTTTCGTAAAACTCCCTAAATGTCATGTATTTCTTACCAATTTGGGGAAAAATTTCCTAAGTATCAATGTTTGTTTCATTTGGTGAAATCGGGGAAATTTTCCTACGTTTGATAAATCCATCAATGTTATAATGATTGTCCTTCCCTTGCTATCATTTCCTTACATCAAATGTGGCTCTCAGATTGAATGTTTCAGTTTGAGTCAATCGAAGTAGATTAACCCGGCCCCCGTACAACGGACTCCGAAGAGTCGGTCAGTTGGGATTCTTATCCGTCAGTGAGACGTGAAACCGTCTTAATCATACTTCGAGAGATTCATTCTTCCGATTTCGCTCTGATACCAACTGTAATGCCCGCCCCATTTTCACCGAAATCAGAGTCTATTTTTTTTTTAAATAGAAGTGACAACGGGAACGGACGTCACGACGCGAGTTAAGTCCGAGCTTCGAAAGCCCGGCCCTTAACTGGCCAACCCTACGTGTGCATGGAACTAAGTCCACGAAGAATGGTTCACACGTGGAAGTAAGCTTGCGGAAATTTAACATTAAAGCGGGGGTTATAATAGAATCTATCCTACCAGTTTTAGATAGAAGGGAAGATACATCATTAAATTACTAAAATATCTCATAACTATGATGTCCAAAATAAAATCCAAACCAATGCAAGAAATCTAAAATTATTACATGCCGACAAGCTAAGCTACTTAAATTACAATCTTCCAAAATAAATTTTAAATGAACTAAGTAGCCGCTTTCCCAAGCTCCTAAGCTTGGCTTCCGTCACGTCCGCTGTTTCCGCCGTCTCCTGCGTCATCAGCTGGGTAGAAGTAGGGTGTTAGACAACACGCCCAGTAGGACTCCGAGTAGGGCTAGCACATGGATTAGTGATAACAGCATACAGATAACAATATAATAATACCCATAAAATGAATGCCATGCCATGGGTGCCTATGTCATGTGTCCCACCCATCATCTATGTCATCAAACAATGTCATATCCCCCTTGGCGGCAAGGCCTCGTCAAGGTGTCCCCATGTTTGCTTCTCAGTCGCCCCGACGGAGCATGGACTCCGGTTATAGCATATCAAGCTATTCCCATATTTGTTTCTCGGTCGCCCTGACGGAGCATGGACTCCGGTTATAGCACCTCAGGCTATCCCCATGTTTGTTTCTCGGTCGCCCCGATGGAGCATTGACTCCGGTTCCTTTATTTTCCCACCCATGCCATGCATGAGATGTAAATGCATTATGCTATGTAGTATATATATATAATTGATATCCTTCATATATAATCCATAGCATTTAAAATATAATCCATAGCATTAAAATATCTTCCATAGCATTAAAATATAATCCATAGCATTTAAAACCCATCTTAAAATAAATCATATAATTACCGAAATAAAATAAGGAAACCATCACATACACATAATCCACGGCTTACAAAAAGGTAAAAATCCTACCGAATACCTCTTAGCGTCCCTTTACGTTTTCGTTCGATAATCCAGTCGCCGATCGCGTACCGTTTGCGATGTCCCAATACCTTATTATACATTTACCAAATTAGTCCATATTTTTTCCATGATTAAGTCCCTAATTGATCACAAACTTTGATCCATTAATGATCCCTAACCATGTTACAAGATTATCATAAATCAGCCCTTAACTTAGCCTCATTTGCATTGATTAAAACACATGCATCATTCCAAATTTTAGCCCATTAAACATTCTAATTTGTGAGCCAAAAATGCAGCAACCCTAAGTTTCATTTAATCACTCATAATGTCATCTTAATGCATCCAAGTTCATGTCCAACCTGCATGGGGTTCGGCCATGTACCATGGCCGAACCCATGGTTCTTCATTGTGGCCCATAATTATGGTTTTACCACTACACTTTCATGATTTAATATTTCCTCCATCCATGCATATTTTTGTCCATAATTCATCCATATACTTAGCCCCATTAATGATTCATTAACCATGACATAACATCCCTAAAATTGGCCACTTAAATTAATTAAATTTCCAATCATCTAATCCCATACATAATTCAATTTTTTAGCCCATAACATGACCTACAAATGGGTCATGGGTTCGGCCATACACCATGGCCGAACCAGTGATGCCTTTTTCCCATTTTTCTTGGGTCCATTTTACCTCATTTGGTCCTACCATAAATGAATTTAAATCATACATTTAAATCACCCTTCCTTAATCATCATGAGGTACATTTTTGTCCATCAATTCAACCATCATTCTCATTTATTTTTCCATGGTTCTTAAAACACCAAATTCCTCAAAGTCTCCCCATGGGGTTCGGCCATGGCATGGTCCATAGTTTTTTTTTTTTTACTTTAAAAAAACTATATTTCCACCCATTTAAACCTTGTTTAAAATACTAAAGAAAAATCCACTTAATTACCATTAACCTTCTCCATTAATTTCCATATTTTTATAACCATTTAATACATCATTCCATCACCATAGGGTTCGGCCATACACCATGGCCGAACCCATGGTTCATGATTCCCCATTTTCCTATGCTTCTTGAGGCCACAAAATCATTCACACACTCCATGATTTTTCCTCATTTAAACCCTTTAAATTTTTTCCAACATTTAATCATTTTCAACCCTAAAAATCATAATCATTCTCCATGGTTTTAAACTTTAAAACCCTAATTAAAATCATCAACCATTTACCATGCGGTTCGGCCATACTACATGGCCGAACCCTATGGTCCATCAATCGGTTCAAAAATCCATACTTTCATGCTTAATCAATTTATTTATTTTTCTTAATCTATCTCTCCCATTTCTCATCTTATCATTGGATAGATCTTAGATCTAAGGCCCATAACATTTGTGGCCACCATTCATTCTAAGAAATGGATTTCCATAAACACATCTTAACCTTTAAAAATATAACTTCTTGTTTAAGAATTACTTACCACACCGACGACTCCTCCGGCTTTGCTTTCCCATTTTGATTTCCTTAGCCCTTTCTCTTCTTTTTCTCCTTGTTGCTCGGCCAATACGTGCTTGATCAAGATGGAGTCTCCAAGGTTTGGTTCGGCTAAGGTAGGGTTAGATTTTGAGAGAGGGAGAGGGGATGAGGATGGAAAAAGATGTCTCAAGCCTTGGTCTTGAAGTGGTGGTCGGCCAAGCCTAGTTTTTTTCCTTCTTTTCTTCTAAGTTTCTTCTTCTTTCTTGGTGTTTTCCTTGGGAGAGAGAGAGAGGACGATTTTGGGAGAGGGAATGAAGAGATGGAGACGAGATGGGACTCTAGACCCATTCCCATCTCATCTTGGTGGCTTGGGTTACACTCCTCCATCATTCCATTTGACCAACCAACACGGGTAAGTATGGCTTGCATGTCCTTGGTGGTGGTGGTTGGGATGAAACCACCACAATGCCAACGGTTTTGGGTCTTTAAGGTGGGTGGTTTGGTCTTCCCATCAAGTCCATTGACTACCCATCATGGAGAGGGGTATGGGCTCTCATGCCTTTGGTGGTGGTGGTTGGGATGAAACCACCCCACATGCCAACGGTTTTGTGTGTGTTTGAATGAGTGGTTTGGGTGGTTTCAATGAAATGAAACCACCCCTTTGACTCCTCCTTTGACTCATTTGACTAACCTAAGTATTTAATTAATTCATTTGATTAATTTGATACTTTAATTTAGGTCCCTTAATTACATCATTTAATTCCATCTAATCTCCTTAATTCTTCTCCATGAATTCACCTATGGTTGACCAAGTCAACCATGATGGTCGGCCCCACCAATTCTTAGCCCACCCGCCACCTCACTTGATGAGGTGGAGGTGGGTCCCACTCGATCATGTCCCTTGGTCTAATCAAAATTAAACTTAGATGATTTACATTAATTAAATCAACTTTATTCACTTGGGTCCTCCTTAATTCCCTTTGACTTATCCATGGTTGACCAAGTCAACCATGATGGTCGGCCCCACCTATGCCTTGGTCTACCCGCCACCTCACTTTATGAGGTGGAGGTGGGCCCCATTCGTCGATGTCAGTTAAAACCCCATTAATCTTAACTTAGATGATTTAAAATAATTTAATCAACTTAATCTACTTTAATCCTCCATAGTCCCCTTAACTTATCCATGATTGACCAAGTCAACCATGATGGTCGGCCCCACCTTTTCCTTGCTCCACATGCCACCTCAGTTGGTGAGGTGGAGGTGGGCCCCACTTGGTTATGCGATCTTAATCATCTCATCATTAACTTAGGTGGTTTAATTCCAATTCAACCCATTTCAATCAATTGGGTCACCATTGGGCCCATGGCCCAATGAAATTATTTTCTACCATTTACCTTAGAGCTTGAATCATTTTGACCCATTGGGTCCCAAATGGTTATCGGGCCCACTTTGACCATTATTGACCCAAAATTTGATCCATTTAACATCCATAACATCAAAATTTCAATTTTTCCATTATTAAAATAAATAAATGCCATTTATATGTTGATTTAAAAATTCGGGCTATTACATTGGCTTGCTACAGGGACCCTAAAAATCTAGCTTTGTTCCTAATTTTCTTTCCAGAAATTTTTGTTTCCGAAGAGAGTTTAACCACAAGATGGCCAAGTAAGTTCCTAGGTAAATGGAGGAGCACAAACGGTATATATGTCCCAACTTATCCCTAGACGTGGTCGACCTCGACCTCACGTCATTGTGACAAAACTAGCCTTAGAAACGATTATTGAAGAAAAACTATTCACCGATAACATAAAATAAACTGAATTGAAAATGTTCCTATTGAGCATGAAACCCTAAAATCAAACTAATGGTGTTACATTAATTTTATTAAGTAATGCATGACCAATTTACTAATTTATTACTAGATATTGTGCAAATGCAATCCCAATTTACCAATGCATCATGAAAGGAATAAGCAAAACAATTAATCAAACAAACTAATTTATATGCATGAACTAGCATCCTCAATGCATGTGCAACTTAATAATGCAAGCAATAAATAAAATAATAGAGATCATAAATAATTTTATATGAATGCATGTGAACTAAAATATAAATAAATAAATAAATTAGAAAAATTGGAGCTCACCTTGGACATATGTTTTTTTTTCAAAAGAATTTTTTTAGAGCGCATGATTTAAAAGTTCTCCTGTATAATGAAACACACCAAACTTTAGTGAAGGTTCTGAAAAAATACTGGACCTAAATTAAATGCACGATCCTACAAAAATTCTACACCTAGAAAAGAAATTAAAAAGAACTAATCATAATTAGAATTCTATGTTAAATAAAAATTGTTTCCACTTTTCCAAAAGTATTCACACACATTTAATATATTTCAAATTATATTCCCAATAATAAAAAATAATCACATCATTAACACAGATTCATGGAGTCAAATCTCAAAATAGATCACTAATATATCCACGTTTCAATGAAAATTTGAAATTAAAAATTAATAAATATTTGTAAATATTTTGTAATTCCCGAGCAACGGCGACAAAAATTTGTTGTGCAATGCAAAGTTTTATATTTATTACTCGCAAGTGTACGAACCATATATAATATAGAACTGTGAGTGCGCAGTCGAACCCCACGAAATTACAGAAAATATATCTTAAAAATATTTGCAATCATTAATAAATTATTCAATTTAAAGATCTAACTTGAAACTTATGTTGGTGTGTCTAATTAGAAAACATAGAAAAAATTAAGATCTGACATAGACTTAATAAAAATTAGTTTATTTAATTTCAATCCTACTTTAATATTTAGATCTAGAGTTTGTTGAAGAATAATAAAAAAAAAATAATCAAAGAAAATAAAACAACTAGATCTAATAATTTACACATGATACAATGGAATTGGATCTAAAATGACAAGAAGGCATTATTTTTTCCAAGAACCAATAATAAAGTCTAAGCTAGAACCTAGAGGTCACTGTAAATCAAATAACATTGTATTCAAGTCATCCATTCAAATCATCTAAAAACTAAATCCATGAATTCCAATAAAAATATCAAAAAGTCAGAACTTAGATTAAATAGAAGTTGAATTCCGACTCTAAATTTTCATTGCACTTTTGAAATTCAAAAGCCTTAGAAATCGAAACTGAAGTTCTATTTAGTACTAAATTTTCATTGGATCTTACTCTTAAATAAACAATAAAATTCAATATGGTATTAAAATTTCAAAACAAAATTAAATGGTACAATCATAACACAAATATTATTTGATTGGAAAACCAGAGACTAATTATTTCACTGCACTTAGAAATGATTGAATACATGCAATTCGAATTCACAATTCTTGGAATTAAAAGAAAGAAATACAAGAAAAAATATGGAATAAAGAAAATCAAATCAAACCCTTTAAAGCACACGAATTTTCACTTCTTTTCCTTTGCTTTATTCTTCCTCTTCCTCTCATCCACGCCAGTCCTTGAATCTCTAGGTCCAAATTTGAAATTTAATGTAGCCCGAGTGTTCTATTTTTAGGCCTTGAGTATGAATGAATGGTTGGGATTAATCTAGGTTTAGATGCTGAATGGAAGGTTGAGATTAAATCATCTTAAGTAAGAATGGCTAAGATTTAAAATGGTAAAGGGGGCTACCGTTACAAGGTGGTCGAATATGGTGGTTTGGAAAGGGAGTTGTCTTGGTGGCCAAGTATGGAATTTGAATGGAAGGGATAGGGTTTGAGTGCGGTCAAATTTTACACATGGATTTAGGGCTTTCAACAATGCATGATATGTATGGTTGAGTTGCAAAGTTGATATGAATGGATGGATGAATGCATGGTGTTTAGGGTTTGAATGAGATGGAAAATTCGAATGGATTGGGATGAGGTATTGCAAAAATTGTGTGAGGTGTGCGGATAGATTATGATGTGTACATGAGGTGTAAAAATCGAGTGGATGATCTAGCTTGGTGTGTAAGTTGGAGTGGATAAAGTGGAGGCTCTAGGGTTTTAATCGAATGGATCATTGAAGGGTTTAGATCTAATGGTTCTTAAACTGGATGGTAAGATGGGTTGTATTTATGTTAAGATCATGTGTGAAGGGTTGATATTTAAAGGTTGACATAGATGAAGGATTGAATGAATGGCCTACATCTACTAGGATCTCAGGATTTGAATAGTTGGGCTTCCATTTGGACGTCTTGGACCTAGGTTTGTGGACTTGGACTTGTGAGCTTCATGGACTTTGGCCTATGCACTGAGATCTGGCCCATTGACAAAGTGCGCATGGGATACTGATCCCTAGCCCAATGTCTGGAGTGTGGAGCATGGTTTGGCCCATTGGAATGAATTTCTGGCCCATGAATTTCAAATTTAAGACTTATGATCTTCATTGGCCTCTTGATTTTAAACTTCTCTCTCCAGAATTAAAATAATTGATTCACAACTTAATTCTAAAATTATTGAAAGAATCTAGACTCTCATAATTGGATCTAGATTTTGTAATAGCCCAGATTTTCAATGCAATAATTATATTGGCTATTATCTATTTTAATTGTTAAAAATTAAGAATTACAGATGGAATGGATGTTAGATGGATAAGATTTGGGGCAATGGCCCAAGTATGGTCCAATGGATCATGGATAGGGTTAATTCTAATTAATTGGGTAAATGTGGTCAAATGGGTCAAATGCCCAATTGAGACCCAATGGGTCAAGATGAATTGAGGTTTAGGGTAAATGGGTAAGGAATGGATGTAATCGGGTCGTGTAACCAATTAAGATCTAAGGCATGGGGTCCACCTCATCAAGTGAGGTGGCAAGTGTAGGAGTTGACATCAAAGTGGCACAGCCAAATGGGACCCAACTTCACCTCACCAAGTGAGGTGGCGTGTAGTCTAATGTAATTTTGGGGCCGCCCACCATGGTTGACTTGGTCAACCATGGGTGAGTTCAAGGGAGAATTCAAGAGGGTCAAGTGAAGTGAGTTGAGTTAAATTATTTAATTAAAATCACCTAAGTTAGATGGAAATGAATTCAAGAGCTTAAGTTAGGGGAATGAGTTCATTTAAATGAAGTGAGTTGAATGGGTGGTAAGTCACATGAAAGATGAAAAGATTAAGTGAGTCAAAGAGGAGGTGGAGAGTTTCCATCACATGGAAACCCTAGACACCAAAACCGTTGGGTAGAGGGAATGTGCCAAGTGTAAGCCATGTGCCCTCTTGGTTTGCCAAGGGACACATGGGAAAGACCCCATCTTGATGAGGGTGGTTGGGGAGCTTAGGATTAGCAACAACCAAAACCCTAGGGCTAACTCTTCATCTCATTCACTCTCTCGCTCTCTCAAGCCCTCCCTCGGCTGACCCTATCTAGACAAGAAAAGACTTAGGGTTTTTCCATCTCATTCTTCCTCTCTCCATCTCTCAACCTTCAAAATCTAGAGCAAGATAGGAAGGACTCATCTAAACCCCTTTGGCCTAACCCTCCCTTAGGGTTTCTCATCTCAACCCTCTCCCTCTCAAGCAACCCCTTTGGCCGAATACATCAAGAAGACTCTCAACCTCTCTCTCTCCTATTTCGGCACTAACTTGGAGAAATCGAAGAACGGAGGAGGAAGAAGAAAAGGACTAAGGAAGGAGAAGAAAGGAGGAGCAAGATGGAACGAAAGAAAACGAAGGAGTTGCGGAATCGGTATGTATCGTTTAACAAGGTTTATTAATTAGAAAGAAAACAAGGGAACCATGGTTTCGGCTACAGAATGGCCGAAACCATGGGGTTCCATTTCAGATTGAAAATGGTTAGCCAAATGGTTATAGGTCATGGATTTGAAATCCATCCAAGGAATGTCAATGAGGTGGACATAAAAGTGAAGTATGATACAAAATCCGAAATATGGTCTTAGAGATGGAAAAATGGACAAACCCTAATGGGTAAGATAGGTTATATAAATGAAGTTGTTAAGGACAATATGTATACGTGACTTATGACAACATGCATGATTGAATATGAGGAATGGAGAATGATCAAGGATCATGGTTCGGCCCTTGCATGGCCGAACCCTAATTTTTATATATATGGATCATGGAGGAAAAATGATGAACCATAGGGCTCGGCCATGTTGTATGGGTGGACCCCATGGAAGAATATTTATGGATTTAAATACATGATGAACCATGGCTATCATGCTAAGAAATCAATGGAAAATGATGGACCATGGGTTCGGCCATGTTGTATGGCCGAACCCCATGGAGGGATTTTTTATGGATCTAATATGTTGTAAATGATTTAAGAAAGGAGAGGATGAAAATGAGACATCATGGGTTCGGCCATGTTGTATGGCCGAATCCCATGAATCATTTTATGGACCATCAAGTTAAAAATGGAAGATGGAATGTTTATAGATCCAAGTATGTTTTAGATAAATAACTTTGAACTATTCAGTTAAGAACTAAGATGACAAAAATGAGGCACCATGGGCTAGGCCATGTTGTATGGCCGAACCCCATGGATGATATTTTATGGACCTTTGGGATCTAGGTATGATTGGATTAATAAATCAAAGATGGAATGATGTTGGACCCGCATTGGTTAAAATAACAAAGACCTAAAAACCGTCGAACCCCACTAATGCATTTTCGTGGACTTAAAACATTTTCAGCCCTAAGGTATGGCCGAAACCCCTTGGGGGTCTTAATCGGGTTAAGGACTATAATCATAGGTGGAAATGAACATGGAATGATGGAATCAAATGGGTCATCGTTTTAATCGATTTATGTGTAATAAGGTAACGGGATTTCACAAACGGGCATACGATCGACTTGTTGCGATCGGTGATCAATTTTTGGACGAAAACACAAGGACACAATATTTGGACGTTGGTAGGATTCCTACCTCATTGATACACTTGGATCTGTGTATATGCATGGTTGTTTTAACTTCATGTTTTGATGATTTATTTTGGTATCTGATGAGCACAATAAAATGATTATTTTACTCTTGATATTTAGCTTAGTTAGCTCTTGAATTTTGTATATATTATATAATTAATTGGATTTTGGAGTTTTACAAGAAAATATAGATTTTAAAGAAAAGAAGAAGAAAAATGCAGAAAATGGGCCCATGTTTGAAGTTCAGGCCATGATCTAAATCCAGGAGCTCATGAATGAAGCCAAAGGTCATAACAAAAGATGGAGAAAGAAAGAGAGTCAACACTTTGTAATGTGATGGGCAGCTAATTCCTTTAATATAGGAAAAACAGAGACACAAATAAGAAGGTGACATCAGCTCATAGTAATTAGAGAAAAAAATCTCAGGAAAGACAGGGCCACGTATCAAAAGAAGAAAACAAGGAGTGGCTGCCCATTCCTGTGCACCGTTCCCTTCTTTACCCTTCCCTTTTTGGTCCCTATTCGTTTTAGACAATGGAACCTCAGCTGTCCATGTGTCTCTTCCTTAATACCACATGAGATCGTGGACATTAAGTGTACCTCCTTCCCCATTAAGCCCATTCGATCCAACCATCCATATCTCCTTTCTTTCTTTGTAAAAATCAAATCTCATCCATCCATTATCCTTCCTCTTTCCTATAAATAAGACTACTCTCACCTTGTGTAATTCGAACTTGGCACTGTATTTTGGAGGCTTAGAGAGAGGAGAATAAGAGAAAGAGAAAAGGAGAGAGAACAAAGTGTTGACCATCAGGTTGGATTTTTTTTATTCTTTTTTTATCTTGTATTTTCTTATTTCATTCCTTTGGTTTGTAATTTTGATTTCAATTTTTATTAATGGAATTAAAGCATTCTATTTAGATCTATGGTTTTCCACTTAATGTAAATTAATTGTGATAATTTTTAATTCATTTATGAATGCATGTTTGATTTAATCTTAAAATTTTCATCTTAAACATCTAATTTTTGGGAGGTTTAGAACCTTAATTTCCATTCTAAGGCTCTTTTTAAGAGTAGATGAAGAATTTAGATTTGGAATTTTAATATCCATTCTAAGGCTCTTGTTAAGAGTAGATGAAGAATTTAGATTTGGAATTTATGTTGAATTGTTTCCATGCCCAAGGTTTATTTGAAAATTGCAAAATTATTGAGATTCATGGTTTTCTTAATGGATTTAATGATTTGAATTAATGTGCATTAATAAATGTGAGCTCCATGTTCTACGCTTAAATTTTATTTTCAAAATATTGAATATCATGCCTCCGTAATTATAAGTCCAAGATTCCACTGTACATATGTATATATGTTCTTTTTAAATTTTTATTTTTGTTTATAAAAACTCAAATCTTTGAAATTGATGAACTAGGTTGGAAATAATTTAATTGCATCTTAATTTTGATTTCTAAATTAGATTAAGATTGTTTATATTTTTATATTAATTCCACCACCTTAATTAAAATTAGTTAAATTGTTAGATTCTATGTTTAAATCTAGAATGTTTCTAAATTAAGATTAAAATTCATAGATTAGATTAATAATTCCACGTTATGATTTATCTCCATATTTCTCAAAGTTCTTAAAATACTTAATTCAATGGTGTATTTTCATGGATATATTTTCCTAAGTTCCGATGGGTTCGACCTCGCACTTAATCGCTATACTATGTAAATGGTTCGTGCACTTGCGAGTTATAAATTTAAAATTTGCGCAACGGCGCCAAAAACTTGGTATCAAAGTGCTATGTTTTAATAATGGGATTTCTATTCTGAAATGGCATGTGTACACTTACATCTCATGCATGGCATGGGAGGGATCGGGATCACATGAGGGAAGTCCACACTCCATTCGGATAGCCAATAAACAAACGTGGGGAGGAATCCGCACTGATTCCAGATATGATGTTTGAAATGAAAAGAGGAGTCCACGCTCCGTTCGGTGAGACCGATAAGGCATACGTGGAGCGTCATGACAATACCTTGATGTGGCATATACATCAAGAGGAATACTATGTGGTTGTGATATGGTTGATGGGTGAGATTCATGGCATATGACACCCATGGCATGACATTGACTTGCATGGTTTTGACATTATATATATCTATGTGATTTTTATACTAATCCATGTGTTTGACCCTACTCGGAGTACATATTGGGCGTGTTGTCTAACGCCCTACTTCTACCTTAGATGATGACACATGGAATGGACGGAGCGAAGGACGCGATCGGAGCCAAGCTTAGGAGCTTGGATAATCTAGTTTCATTTTATTTAAGTTTTTATTATGGACAATGTAATTTGATTAATTAGTATTTGGGACTGTAATAACTTAGACTATTTGTTATGGTTTGGATTTTAATTTTGGACACTTTAAGTTAGGATGATTATTATTAAGTGATGGACTCCCTTGCTATTTAAAATTGGACAGGATAGTAACTCTATTATAATTCCTCACTATGTTTAATTCCGCATGTTTAGCCTTATTGCCTGTGAACGTTTTAGTGGACTTAGTCCACGCACACGTATGGTTGGCCAGTTAAGGATCGAGCTTCGGAAGCTTGGACTTAGCTCGTGTCGTGATGTTCTGCTCTCTCTCACTTTTTATTTTTTTTAAAAAAGTTAGACTCTAATTTTCGGCGAGTGAAAAAGTGCGGGGCATTACGGTTGGTATCAGAACGAAACCAGAAAGATGAATCTTTTGAAGTAAGGTTAAGACGGTATCATGTCTCACTGACAAGATAAGAATTCCAACTGACCGACTCTTCGGAGTCCGCTGTACGGGGGCCAGATTAATTTACTTTGTTAGACTCAGACTGAAGCATTCAATTTGAGAGCAACACTTGACAAAAAAGGAATGATAATAAGGGAAGGACAATCACTATAAATTGAATTTGTCAAATATAGCAAAATAGGACATATTTCCCCCAAAAAGAGAAACATCAATGATTTTTCCCCAAGTTGATACATAGGAAAATTTCCCCGAAAATGAGAAACATCAGGATTTTTCCCCAAATTGAGAAACAACACTTGATACTTAGGAAAATTTCCCCAAAAACAAAGAAATATAAAGATGCTTATTTGGCAATTTCTCCAAAATACGTAAACACGAAACTTTACGAAGAAACTAAGTCAACGATTTTTCAATGACTTAGGAAAATACCTCCGAGAAGAAGAACTCGACAAAACTCGCATGTGGATGAAGAGGTGTAGCAACCACATCAGGAGGAGGAGTAGAAATACGTGAACATTCCCGTGGTACCTCCCGAGCTGCAGAACTTGGTACAAGCTGTGGTCACTTTCGTTCTACAGCAGCATATGAACGGCAACGGAAATATGACCACCAACGAGGCAAATGATCGGAGGATGGTTAGAGATTTCCAACAGCAATGTCCCCCTTACTTCAAAGGGAAAGAAGGACCTGCCGGAGCGGAGAACTGGCTGAGGAAAATTACCCAGATCTTGACATTACTGAAGATCTCCGGTAATGAAGATAAAATATTGCTGGATACTTCACAGTTGATTGATGATGCTGGCAAATGGTGGGAAGTGATTGAGCGACAGCAGGCATTGATTCCGGAAGGGGAAGGACTGCGATGACATGGGACCAGTTCTCGACTATGTTCCTGGATCACTACTTTTCAGAAGAGGAGAAGGATCGCCACACACAAGCGTTCTTTGGTGAAAGGCACCATGATTGTGGGGGAGTATCATCAGGAGTTCCTCCGTCTATCATGTTATGCTTTATACATGGTGGACACGGAGTACAGAAGGGCTCGCAAATTTGAGCGGGGCCTTCGACTGAGCATCAGGGCAAAAGAGACTATCTTCAAGTCACCTACATTGG
Organism: Chimonanthus salicifolius; assembly: GCA_013350335.1. Lineage (NCBI taxonomy): Eukaryota > Viridiplantae > Streptophyta > Magnoliopsida > Laurales > Calycanthaceae > Chimonanthus > Chimonanthus salicifolius. The sequence goes on from CM023541.1 coordinate 5,612,984, forward strand.
CGGAGGTGGTCAGTAGAGCTACCATAGCGGAGCAAGAGATGATAGAGACAGTGCAGTTTGTGGACAACCGCCGAGGCCAGAGCAAGGGAAGTATTTTTCGTCCCAACAAGAAGTTTCGACCTAACTTTGGGAGACCATCACCTTCCACTGGGTCAACTGGGGGCTTTCGTCCCAATCAGCCCTCCCCACCAGTATCAGTCTCTCAGGTCCCTCGAGGTGTGAGCACTTTTTCCAGTGTGACCAGCAGGGCCATTTCAAGAGGGAATGTCCACAGAATAGTAGAACCTCTCACTCCAGGGGTTCATTTTGCCCTCTAGCCCTATCAACTCATTCACAAGGATCCAAGGCATACAACCAGATGGGACGGGCACCTAACTCGACAGGATCTGGACGACCGTACACTTTAGGTCCTCATCCAAAGGCGGTGGATCACTCTGTGATTCAAGGTATGGCAATAGTCGGTAGTTCCTATGCTTTCGTATTATTTGATTTTGGAGCATCCCACTCATTTGTATCTGCTGCATTTATATCTACTACTGGTACCTTAGTACAAAAATTGTCCACATCACTTACTATTGTCCCCCATCTGAGACACATCATTGAGACTTATATGCACAACAGTAAACACTGAACTCGCTGGATTTAGATTTGAGTTTAATTATCTAGTACTCGAGATGACTGAGTTTGACATCATTTTTGGCATGGATTGGTTGGCTAACTTCCAGGCCAGCATTGACTACTATCTCCGCAGGGTGATATTTTGATTACCCGAGGGAAAGCGATAAGTGGTACATGCTGACAAACATAGCATCCCTATGACCAGAAGACTGCATGAAGAATTGAACCTGTTTGTATTAAACAACATCAGATTAGACAAGGCACTGATGGCTGAACTTCCGGCAGTAGTGAAAGACTACGCGGAGGTATTCTTGACGGAACTCCCTGGTTTGCTACCCAAGAGGGAGATTGATTTTGAGATCAAGCTGTATCCTGGCACTACTCCAGTGTCATTGCCGCATTACCGGATGGTCCCAACTGAGATGCCCGAGTTAAAAAAGCAAATTGATGAACTACTTAAACTAGGATGCATCTGGAACAACACATCATCTTGGGGAGCACCAGTATTATCTGTAATAAGAAGGATGGTACACTTCGGATGTGTGTGGATTACAGAAAATTGAACCAGTTGACAGTTAGAAACAAGTACCCTCTACCTAGGATTGATGATCTTGTAACACCCCGGATTTTCAAGATATTAATATACATGAAATTTGCCCATTTAATTTATGAACTAATGGATATGGACCCTAGATAGGAAAGGTGTTGGGTCAATGGCCCAATTAAGACCCAATGGTTATGGAATAAGTGTTCAATTTAAAGTAAATGGGTAAGATGCATTTAGTTGGGTCAAGGTTGCTATTTGGGTCAAAATGCCCAATTGGGACCCAATGGGTCATGGTTGACTTGGTTGACCACCAAGTGAGTTCAAGCCTAACTTAATTGGGGCTGAATTAAATGGGAATGCAATCAAGTGATTGAGTTTATTTTAAGATGATGAGTTAAGTGAGTTGAATAGATTTGAATTAAATTATATGAGTTGGGTGAGTTGGATGAAAGGGTTTTGGGGGTTACACAATTTAAAACCTAAGGGAACACGTTGGAATAAGAGCTTCATCCCATGGATGAAACCCCCATTTGAATCATTAATGGAGAGGTGAGGGGTTTTGGTTATTTCAAATTCAAACAAAGGGTACACGTTGGAGGGAGGGTGGTGGGGGGGGGGGGGGGGGGGGGGGGGGGGGCGGGGTGGGGTGGTATTGAAGTTTCATCTCATAGATGAAACCCCCAAATGAATCATCAATGGGAAGTGGACGGTTTTGTGGTCCAAGTCAAGGCAAGACCGTTGGCTACATGGGAGTTTCATCTCATGGATGAAACCCCCAAATGGGTCATTAATGGAGAGGTGGCGGTTACACAAGCCAAGCTAAGGCTACACCGTTGGAGCCTTGGGAGTTTCATCTCATGGATGAAACCCCCAAGTGGAGCATTAAAGAGGGAGGTTAAGGAAAATGGGAGTTACACAAAGGGCTCAACCAGAGCAATCACCCTTGGCCAACCACATCATTGGAACAAAACAAATTTGATATTCATCTCACTCTCTCCCTCTCCCTCTTGGTTGGTTTTTCTCTCCTTCAAACTATCTCTTGGCCGACCACTCCTCAAGACAAAAGACTTAAAAAAGTTTTTGATCTCAAGCTATCACTCAAAGCCAATCTCTCTCTCTCTCTCTCTCAAGTCTCACTCTCAGCCAAAGAAGTAAGAAGAAAGGAGGAAGAGGCTAAAGAAAGAAAGGATTGGAAGAACAAGTCGGAGTGAAGGAAAACCGGAGGAGTCGTGGAAACGATAAGTGCTCAATAAGATTTCATAAAATAAGAAATAAAAAAAAAAGAGGTCAAAGATATGGTTCGTCCATGTTGTATGGCCGAACCCCATGGAAGGTCATTGGTTATTTTTATGGGTTTTTGAAGGATGAAAAATGTTTTAAAAGGGTTTAAAATGGATGTATTGTTAAGGACATTAGCTATGTTTAAATGGATTGAAAAGATGGAAATCATAGATGTATGTTTAGGATTTCAAAAGGTTTAAAAAAGGTTCAAAAGGATGTTTGTATGGGAATTCCATCAAAGGATTATAATCTTGGATTAATGATTTTTAAAGAGAAGATTATGAACCATAGGGTTTGGCCATGGTGTATGGCCGAACCCCATGGAAGATGGTTAATAATTTAGAAAGGTTTTAATGATGGACTTTTGGATAAAAAAGAATGAACCTAAATGTATGGTTAAACCCCATGGAGGAACATTGATTTATGGATTCAAGGATGGTAATTGATATAATGGAGAAATTGGAATTTAGACATCATGGGTTCGGCCATGTGTATGGCCGAACCCCATGAAGCAATTTTATAGATTTATGTCTATGAATATCTTAAATGAATGGAGACTTAATTGGAGGATGCAAACATATGCTTATGGATTATGTTATTGGATTATGGGTTTTTGTTTATGTTGATGGATTAGTTAGTCATAAACATATGTTCTTGGACCTAGAAATAAGGAGATGAAAAATCATGGGTTCGGCCATGATGTATGGCCGAACCCCATGAGGTGGGTTTGTGGATCAAAACATGGACTTAAGCATGTGCTAATGACTGAAAGGTTTGGTTATGGATTTGTACAAATGGCAAGGATGTAAATAAGTAAAAATAATGGACCATGGGTTCGGCCATAGTGTATGGTCGAACCTCATGGGAGAATGTTTGTTGAACTTAAGGTTTGATGTATGTTAGATGATTAATTTGTGTATGATTATATTAATCAATAAAACGGGTATGATCTTGGACTTAAGTTAAAAGATCAAAGGACTCAAAGAGGGACTAAAAACCATGTGGGTGAGGTTCGGCCATGTTGTATGGCCGAACCCCACCAAGACATATTTATGGATTTAAATATTGTAAATAAAGGGGGACATGGTTTTAATTGATTGATATATTATAAGGTAACGGACCTCACAAGCGGTATACGATCGTGAGCGATTTCCGGACGAAAGCGCAAGGACACGTTAGTGGTCTTTGGTAGGATTCTACCTCTTTGATACCATGGGATATGTATGATGGTTTTAAACTCATATTTTGATGAATTATTTTGTATCAAATGTTATGTTTCAAATATGGAATTTTAAATGCTATGATTTGTATAATTGCATAGCATGTGGACATTTGCATCTCATGCATGGAATGGGAGGGAGGATATGTAACCGGAGGCCACACTCCGTCGGGGCGTCCAAAAGACCACTGTGGGGATACCTTGATGATAAGAATCCCATCAAGAGGTTATATGTATTTGTGATGGGTGGGACTCATTACATTTGACATCATGACATGGCATTGTTTTTTATATGGTTTTGGTATTATGTTATTTATATGATTTTGGTACTAACCCATGTGTTAGCCTTACATGGAATTCCCACTGGGCGTGTTGTTCTAACACCCTACTTCTACCCTAGTGGATGATACAGGGAATGGACTGAACGAGAACGAGATCGGAGCCAAGCTTGGGAGCTTGGATGATTAAGTTATATGTTGTTTAAGTTACCCATGGATATTGTACTTGAGTAGCTAGTAATTGGGAATGTAATAACGTAGATATATTTGCTATGGTTTGGATGATCGATTTTGGATATTTAAATTAAGGCAATTATTATTAAGTGATGAATGTACTTTGCTATCTAAAATGGAATAGAATTATCATTCTATTATATTTTCGCATGTATGAATTATTCCGCAAGTTAACTTGAGTACGTGTGAACCGTTTCAGTGGACTTGGTCCACGCACACGTATGGTTGGCCAGTTAAGGGTCGGACTTTAGAAGCTCGGACTTATCTCGCGTCGTGGTGTCCCTCTCTCTCTCACTCTTTTATTCAAAGAAAAAAATAGACTCTGATTTTCGTTGAATGAAAAAAGGCGGGGCGTTACAGAACTATCCGATCAACTCGGGGGATCCAGTCACTTCTCCAAGATTGATCTGATGTCAGGCTACCATCAAATCCTGGTTATGGATGAAGACATAGGGAAGACGACTTTCAGGACGCGGTATGGATTATATTAGTATGTGGTCATGCCGTTTGACTTACCAATGCACCAGCTGTGTTCATGGATTTGATGAACATTATCTTCCGCCCTTTCTTTGACAAGTTTGTAATTGTCTTCATTGATGACATCCTGATTTATTTAAAAAGTCAGGAGGAACATGCTGAGAATTTGCGGATAGTCCAGGATACCCTGAAGAAGAACCAGTTGTACGCCAAAACGAGCAAATGTGAATTCTGGCTATCCGACGATAACTTCTTGGGACATGTCATATCAGTGGAAGGTATAGCCATGGACCGGCTAAAGTGGCAGCAGTCAGAGAATGGAAAGCACCAAATAATGTGACCGAAATCCGTAGTTTTTTGGGATTGGTAGGTTATTCTGTGCCAAAGGATCCAAGGAAAATGGGGAACAAGACATCATGGGTTCGGCCATGGTGTGTGGCCGAACCCATGACCCATTTTGTAGGTCATTGTATGAGCTAAGGTTGAGTCCATGTTGTGTTTAGATGATGGAAAGTTTGATTAAATTAAGATGACCTTATGAGTGATTAAATTAAGCTTGGGGTTGATGCATTTTAGTCTCACAAATTAGGATGCTTGAAGGGCTAAAATGTAGAATTATGCATGTGTTTAAATCAATGCAAATGTGGCTAAGTTAATGGTCTAAAATGGCATAAAGAAATATTGGACCATGAACCATGGGTTCGGCCATGGAGAATGGCCGAACCCTACGGTGATGTAATAAGGATCAATTGATGGGTTTAGAGGATGGAAAAGAGGGATTAATGTATGGATGAGTTTAGAGTTTTAAATGAGTAATGGTGTGGCCCCAAGAGACATGGAAAAATAGTGGAATATGAACCATGGGTTCGGCCATGGTGTATGGCCGAACCCTATGGTGATGTTTACAAATTTTAAATGGGCTTAAAAGGATGGAAAATGGGGAAAGGACACCATGGGTTCGGCCATGGTGTATGGCCGAACCCATGGCCCAATTGTAACCCATTGTAGTGGGTTAAATTGGATGATGGATGGTGTTTGTGGCCTCCAAAGGGAATGAATGAGTGATGCACTCATTGAAGTTAAATGCATAAGGTAAACCCCATCAGAGGATTTGATGAATTAGGTATTTTGAATCCATGACCCAAATGGTGGATCATTTTTAGGTCTAAGGTTAATGTGTATGTATGTGATTAAGTAATGGGAATTGGATTAATTAGATGACAAGTTTTAATAGTTTGGTGGGTCATAAATGAACCTAAGTTAGGGATCTAAGTTTAAAAATCAAATTTTGGACTCAATCATGCATGCATAAATGGGTGATTAACCATGGAAAATGAGGTAGTGGCAAAACCGTAATTAAATGCCAAATTCAAGAATTCCATGGAGATTGATCATGGAATGAGGGGATCTAATGTGATAACCTTATAAGTGGTTAATAAAGCCTAGGGTGGCTGATTTTAGGCATATGTACTTAAAAAAATATATAATGGATTAGGTGGGACCCACAAAAGCTAAATGGTGACCGGTTTTTCATAAGGGCTTATAAATGGTTGAAACATGGACTAATGATTAGTGTGTAACAAGGTACTGGACATCGCAGGCGGTGCGCGATCGGCGACCGGGTTTGTCGAGCGAAAAAATGTAAAAGGACGCAAGTCGGTATCAGGTAGGATTCCTACATTTTTGTAAGCCATGGATTGGGTGATGTTTTCTTTAATTTATTTTGGAAAGCATGTGGTTGCCTTTAAGATGAGTTTTGGATTATGTATCTTGTGATGTTTTCCTTTAAATTATTTTGGAAATCATGTGAATGTCTTAAGATGGATTTTGGATTAAATATTATGGGATGTTTTTCCCTTTGATTTATTTGATAATCAAGTAATTGTTTTAAGATGGGTTTTTGTGTTACTATTGAACTACATATATTTACATGGCACATGGCGTCTACATCTCATGCATGGCATGGGAGGGATATGACAGGGAAATGATGAAATGAAACCGGAGTCCATGCTCCGTCGGGGCGACCGATAAACAGCATGGGGACATTTCACATATGTATTATGATACCTTGATGATGCTTTTCCATCAAGGGGGATGTTGTATTTATTATTGTACCTTGATGATGGTTCTTCCATCAAGGGGGGGAATGCCTAGTGTGGATTGCATCTTGATGAGGCTTTTGCATCAAGAGGGTCATGGTACGATGATGGTATGGATTCTATTTGGAATACTATGGATGGTTGGAAAAAGGGACATTGTAGAGTTGAAGATGAGATTGATGGGTGGGATTCATGACATAAAACACCCATTGCATTACATTGTACCAAATGGCATAATTTTGAGATAATATCTTCTATATGCTTTGTTATTACTAATCCATGTGCTAGACCTACTCGGAGTCCTACTGGGCGCGTGTTTTAACGCCCTACTTCTACCCTAGCTGATGACGCAGGAGGTGGCGAAACGGAAGGACGGGACGGGAGTCATGCTTAGTAGCTTGGGAAGGCAGATTCATTATGTTTTTTTAAGTTTATGTTGGAAAAATGTAATTTGAGTAACTTAGCTTGTCGGAATGTAATAAATTAGATTACTGGTTATGTTTTGGGATTTTATTAGGGACATTATGGTTTTGAGGTATTATAGAAATTTAAATGAATGTTATCTTCCTTGCTATATCAAATCTGTAGGATAGTCTTTGTTGTTAATTCCGCACTGAGAAGTAATATTCCTTGAGCTTACATCTACGCGTGAACCGTACTCGTGGACTTGGCTCCACGCACGCGTAGGGTTGGCCAGTTAAGGGCCGGGCTTTAGAAGCTCGGACTTAACTCGCGTCGTGGCGTCCGCGCCCTTTGTCACTTTTATGGAAAAAAAAAAAATAGACTCTGATTTATGGTGAAAAGGGGCAGGCGTTACAGTTGGTATCAGAGCGAACTTGGAAGAATGAATCTCTCGAAGTAAGATTAAGACGGTTGAATGTCTCACTGGCAGCTAAGAATCCCAACCGACCGACTCTTCGGAGTCCGCTGCACGGGGGCCGGGTTAATTTACTTCGATTGACTCAAACTGAAGTATTCAGTCTGAGAACAACATTTGACGAAAAGGAATGATAGCAAGGGAAGAAAGATTCATCCTAAGTTAAATTTATCAAACGTAGCAATATAGGGCTTATTTCCCCCGAAAATGAAAACACAGTACTTTGATACTTAGGAAATTTTCCCCAAAACAAGGTGTGATCACTTAGAAATCTTTCCCCCGAATTGATGAAACAATGATAACTTTATCAAACGTAGCGAAAATAGGATGTGTTTCCCCAGTATTCTTAAGTTGAACAACAAACAGTAGGAGTTTAGAGATTCTCCCCCCATAAACAAAGGAAAACCAAGTGTGCTTATTTGGCAATTCCCCCCCAAATGAAAAAAAAAAAACAATGATACTTAGGAAAAATTTCCCCCAAAATGAGAAAATAAATCTAGCTTTCCCCAATTAATGGGACAATGATGGATTTATCAAATGTAGGAAAATTTCCCCCATCTCACCAAATGGAACAAGCATTGGTACTTAGGGATGTTATTCTCAAAACTGAGTGTGCTAGTTTGGAAAATTTTCCCCAAAATACGTTGTGTTATATGTAGGAAAATCCCCAAAACCTAGATTGGTTTTATTGGAAACTGTTGTGGATGGTGTTTGTGTATTCTATTGTATTTTATGATATAGATATGTCAAACGACGAGGAGTATATGGAACCGTGGGGTAAGGAAACCCCTAGCTGTCCCATAGATTTGGTGTCTGCATCTAGCATAAGCAGTTAGCCTGGACTTTCAGGAGGGACCTCCCGAGGAAGATGAAGGGGATTTATTATCTCTTCCTGAAGAGAATGTGGAAGACTTTCCGATGATAAGAAAGTCGGTAGAGGAAATGGGACCCGATTATAGGTACGAGTTGTGCAACTAGGTTGGGCACAACTGCACATACTACCCACCCTCTTGAAGGGGTATGCTCGATTTGTGAACTACATGCATCAAATGAGGATAAGAGGCATGAACTTTTGATGTGGGGTATGTGTTGCATATGTTTATGAGTGAGGTAAATGTGAATGAAAAGAGTGGGGAGTATTTGTTAATGTGATATATGGGTATACTTGGGGGATGGTACAATGGGTTTTATATTGGTGATGACCCATGGCTTGATAATTTGTCATGATCAAGGGAAGAGATTTATATTATGACACATAATGGGTGATGATGTAAACGCTTTGTGAAGGGTTATAAGAGGTTCTCATGTGAACAAAGTGCCATTTGAGACATGTTGGATAAACAGTGTACTTGAAAGAGACCGGAATGCATGGGTTAACTTGCCACATGAAACTCGTGAGAAGATGATATTATGAGGAGAATGTGAAGGGTCTAGCTTGCAAAGACAAATATATTGTATAAAAAAAAAAAAATCTTCTATGTATAATGCAAGTGCATTCTCCCAATGTGTAGTATAGATTATGAATAAGTAATGATAGGCCTTGAGATGGATTTATGGCCTTAAAAAAAAAAAAGCATGAATGAATGATGGACCATGAATTTATGAAAGCATTTTATTTAGTGATTGTATGAGGATTCCTTATGAGGTTATTAAGTTGTGAATTATCAATTGTGCAATGAGTTTATATGATGTACTTTGATAATTGGTGGTATTCAATGAGTAATCATTGAGGAACAAGGATGTGTTATAGACTATGGGTATGATGATGAGTTGATAAAGTGCCGGGAGTTGCGAATATGTAGTATGCATGAGAAGGCCATGATATGCCAATGCGTTTGGTTGGAAACCTAGGTGGAGCTCATGAGTAATTCCAAAGTTTAGGAATTTATGGATGGTCATGGGTGGTCTTCGAATGTATTGGGATGATTTGCTCTGGATGAGTAGCATTATTATTTTTAAAAATCTCTAGGTGTGTGTTGTAAATGGGGTAGGGTAACCTAATCATAATTAGGTTGAATCACTACATCTTATTAATGTGTTATTTCTTATGATACCCCAAGTTGTTGTTTGATGTGAATGGAGGTGAAAGATCTAATTACACATGAGTTGTGTTATTCGAAGATGGTGTGTGATTTCAATTCTACGTGGCCTGCTAATGAAGGCATATGAATAGTATGATGTGGTAACCATTGATAACGTAGGCATGTAGGGTGGAATTTGGTGGTGGTGGAATTGGTAATACCTATGAATATTTTTTTGTGATGAATGGACATTATTTGACATAGTCTAAGTAAGCTTAGATATATCATTGTTTTTATGGAATCTATGAAAGTATGTGGAATAATCCAGAAGGGTAGGAAATTAGTATTTATGTGATTGGGATTGATGTCGGGTATTGGTATTGGAGGAGTTATGAACAAAAAATGGTTAGTCCCATAGTGACTTATATGCAAATAAAAGGTATGATTGCTGTTGAGAGATGGACTTAAGGGAAAGGTTAAGAGTCTAGTGAAACTTGAATGGGAAGCTATGGGCGACTGCCGAGTGAGACTGATCACCTGACTCTGTAGTTGGCCGATGGAGTTCCAGGAGGGTGAAGCTAGAAACCTAGTTAAAATGAAATCAACAATGGACTTGAGCATAGGCTCGTATTGGCAGACTAACTCACACGGAGAGTAGACAAAAGAACGTATTGAAGGAGTATGGATGGGAAATATCTTGGTAGCAGGTAAAGTGAAATAGAATACATTAGTCTGCATAAAATCGCAAATGGGTTCATGAGAGAAAGAGATAGCAGGAGACAGAGTAATTTCCACAAGAATGAAACTCATAGGTTGATATGAGTGGTGTTGATGTAATTAAGAGATACTTGACACGATTGAACGGGAACAGCGAATAGGCCCAGAAATGGAGGAGATATGGACTAAGATGTCTACCGGTGAGGTAGTACCGGAATAAGAGTTGCGACCGGGACAAGGTCTTGTATTTCGAGGTAGGACGGATGTGCCTAGGAGCATGCAGTCGGCTATGGGGACCGATGTGTTAACCAGCACAGCAATCCACCCACACACTGATGGACAATCGGAGAGAACAATACAGATATTGGAGGATATGCTGAGAGCAGATATGCGGGATTTCAAGGGTGGATGGGAGAATTGCCTGCCACTGGTGGAGTTCTCCTACAATAACAGTACCTCCAGATGGCTCCATTTGAGGCCTTATATGGTGGGCCGTGTAGATCTCCAGTGCGTTAGACAAAGGTCGGTGAGCCTGTACTGGTTGGACCAAAGTTGCTTGCGGAGACTACGGCGTAGATTAAATTTATACGGTAACCTTTACTCACTGCGCAGAGCCGTTATAAGTATTACGCCGACAAGAGGAGAAGTTTCCCCGAGTTTGAGGGGGAGATTTGGTGCTTTTGGAAGTCTCACCACGGGAGGGACACATGAGACTCAGAAAGAAGGGGAACTGTCGCCTAGATTGTGGGGCCGTTTCCAATCCTAAAGAGGGTGGGGGAGGTGGCCTATTAGTTAGCACTTCCTCCACAGTAATCATTTTTACGCGATGTGTTTCATGTGCCCGGGTTGAGGAAAATACAACCCCAACCCTTCACATGTCTTGAATGTACCAGACGTCGATGTACAAAGCGACGTGATGTGTGTGGAGAAGCCGATCAGAGTGATCGGGAGAGAACAAAGGGTACTGCGGAACTCTTTGTGTCGATGTTTTGAACCTCTACTTCGCTCGAATTTTCGGGACGAAAATTTTAAAAGAGGATTGTATTGTAAGGGCCCGGAATTTTTTTAATTAATATAAATGGGAATATTATTTATTTTAAGGATGAAAATTGGAAAATTGGTGGAGTAAATGGTAAATGGGCCAAAATTTGGATAAAGGCCCAAGTGTGGCCCAATAGACTATGGTTTGGATTTAAATTTATTTAAATGGGTCAAGAATGGTCAAATTGGGTCAACTACCCATTTGGGACCCAATGGGTCAAGATGGTTATGCTCTAAGGTAAATGGGCTAGATGGAAATGTAATTGGGCCATAGGCCCAATGGTAATCCACTTAGAGTGAATTCAATGATTTTAAATCACCTAAGTTATTTGGAATTAAACAATGGTGATGTGGCCAAGTGGGACCCACCTCCACCTCATCAAGTGAGGTGGCGTGTGGGCCAAGGTTTGGTGGGGCCGGCCACCATGGTTGATTTGGTCAACCATGGGTGGAGTAATGGACTTAGGCTAAGTACCAATGGATTAACCTAAGTTAATTATCTAATTAATTAAATAATTAAATTATTTAAAATGGTAGTTAAGAGTGGTCAAAGTGGGGCCATGAGGTGAAGACTCACCTCATCTCAAACTCAAAATTTACACACGTTGGGGCTTGGTGGTGGTTTAGATAACCACCACCATAAAGCAAATAAAATATCTAAAGAATATCTTAGGGTGGGTGAGATCATTAATGTAAAGAAAAATGGGGATAAGTCTTGAGTTTCTTTTCCATTTTTTTATCCTCTCTTCATTTTCACTCCATTCTCATCCTCCATTGCCGTCCCATGTCCAAGTGAAGGAGAAAAAAAAAAAAAAGAGAAGGAGCTCAAGGAGAGAAGAAAAAAAAAATGGAATTTGGAGGGAGTTCACTCTAAGATTAAGGTCATCATCTTCCTCTCATCATCTTTTCCTCTTTTCATCTCTCAAATTCAAACCTAACATGGCTGATTTTAAGGTTGGGAGTTGCCACCCTTGATCAAAGATTTTGACCTATCAAAGATCAAGAGGAAGGAGAGAGGAGGCTAAGGAAACCGACGGGAGCAGCGGAAGTCGGAGGAGACGACGGATTGTGAGTATTTCTTAAACAAGAAATTTTGGATTTTTAGGGTTTAAGATTTGGAAATTATTTTTGTAGAATTTAATGTTGGTTACATAAATTTATGCCATGGATGTTAAACCCATCAAATGAGAGGGTGGAAGATGGAGAAAACCCTAAATGGATGAATTAGGGTTAGGGAAAATAAATAAGTAAATGTAGTATGTGCATTGTGTAATTTATTAAATTGAGCATGGAATTGGGTGATTAGGTGTTTGGTTTAATTAGTTAGGGTTTAAGGAATAGAAAGTGGGTAAAACCCTAATGGAGAAAAATTAGGGTTAAGAAAAAAATAAAAGGGACTAAGGATAGTACATGCTTAATGTGATCAAACATAGAGGTATATGCAATTTTTTTTGAGTCAAGGACCATAGGGTTCGGCCATGTAACATGGCCAAACCCCATGGTAAGTAATGTATGATTTATTAGGGTTTGAAAAATGGAAGGCAATGAGGATTTTTAACTAATGAATTTTAGTAAATGAATGAATGTGGGAAAGTTTTAAAATGGTGTTATGATGAAAATGCAAAGAGGTGTATAGCCTTGAAAGGCATGGATGAAGTGAACCTTGAACCCTATGGTGATGAAATGATGATTCAAATGGGGTTAAGAATATGGTTTAGATGCATGATTTAAAACCCTCAAAGAAGGATTAATGGTGGATCATTTTTAAGTCTAAGGTTAATGTGTATGTATGTGATTAAGTAATGGGAATTGGATTAATTAGATGACAAGTTTTAATAGTTTGGTGGGTCATAAATGAACCTAAGTTAGGGATCTAAGCTTAAAGATCAATTTTGGACTTAATCATGCATGGATAAATGGGTGATTAACCATGGAAAATGAGGTAGTGGCAAAACCGTAATTAAATGCCAAATTCAAGAATTCCATGGAGATTGATCATGGAATGAGGGGATCTAATGTGATAACCTTATAAGTGGTTAATAAAGCCTAGGGTGGCTGATTTTAGACATATGTACTTAAAAGTATATAATGGATTAGGTGGGACCCACAAAACCTAAATGGTGACCGGTTTTTCATAAGGGCTTATAAATGGTTGAAACATGGACTAATGATTAATGTGTAATAAGGTACTGGACATCGCAAGCGGTGCGCGATCGGCGACCGGGCTCATCGAACGGAAAATGTAAAAGGACGCAAATCAGTATTGGGTAGGATTCCTACATTTTTGTAAGCCATGGATTGTGTGATGTTTTCCTTTAAATTATTTTGGAAATCATGTGAATGTCTTAAGATGCATTTTGGGATTAAATATTATGGGATGTTTTTCCCTTTGATTTATTTGATAATCAAGTAATTGTTTTAAGATGGGTTTTTGTGTTACTATTGAACTACATATATTTACATGGCACATGGCATCTACATCTCATGCTGGCATGGGAGGGATATGATAGGGAAATGATGAAATGAAACCGGAGTCCATGCTCCGTCGGGGCGACCGATAAACAGCATGGGGACATTTCACATATGTATTATGATACCTTGATGATGCTTTTCCATCAAGGGGGATGTTGTATTTATTATTGTACCTTGATGATGGTTCTTCCATCAAGGGGGGGATGCCTAGTGTGGATCGCATCTTGATGAGGCTTTTGCATCAAGAGGGTCATGGTACGATGATGGTATGGATTCTATTTGGAATACTATGGATGGTTGGAAAAAGGGACATTCTAGAGTTGAGGATGAGATTGATGGGTGGGATTCATGACATAAAACACCATTGCATTACATTGTACCAAATGGCATAATTTTGAGATAATATCTTCTATATGCTTTGTTATTACTAATCCATGTGTTAGCCCTACTCGGAGTCCTACTGGGCGCGTGGTCTAACGCCCTACTTCTACCCTAGCCGACGATGCAGGAGATGGCGGAACGGAAGGACAGGACGGGAGTCAAGCTCAGGAGCTTGGGAAGGCGGATTCATTATGTTGTTTAAGTTTATGTTGGAAAAATGTAATTTGAGTAGCATAGCTTGTCGGAATGTAATAAATTAGATTACTGGCTATGTTTTGGGATTTTATTATGGACATTATGGTTTTGATGTATTATAGAAATTTAAATGAACGTTATCTTCCTTGCTATCTCAAATCTGTAGGATAGTCTTTGTTGTTAATTCCGCACTGAGAAGTAATATTCCTTGAGCTTACATCTACGCGTGAACCGTACTCGTGGACTTGGCTCCACGCACGCGTAGGGTTGGCCAGTTAAGGGCCGGGCTTTAGAAGCTCGGACTTAACTCGCGTCGTGACGTCCGCGCCCTTTGTCACTTTTATTTTTAAAAAAAAAAAATGTACTCTGATTTTTCGGTGAAAAGGGGCGGGCGTTACAGCAACAATGCAATATGGGTCGTGGTAGATCGATTGACCAAGTCTGCACTTTTCCTTCCCATCAAGATGACAGATTCATCTAAAACTTTGGGTCGACGGTACATCAAGGATATCATCAGACTACATGGCATTGCCCGGACTATTGTGTCTGACAGAGATGGTCGATTCACTGGCAGGGTGTGGCAGAGCATTTAGTCGGCTATGGGGACAGACCTATTGATTAGCACAACGTTCCATCCACAGAATGATGGACAGTCAGAGAGGACAATACAAACATTGGAGGATATGCTGAGAGCATGTATGTTAGACTTCAAAGGTGGATGGGAGTATCAGTTACCGCTGGTTGAGTTCTCTTACAACAACAGTTACTAGGCAAGCCTCTAGATGGCTCCATTCAACCCTTAACTGGCCAACCTTACGTGCGCATGGACTAAATCCATGAATACGGTTCACACGTACTAATACATATACAAGCGGAATATAACATAAAGTATGGATTATAATAGAACCTAACTCTATTCCATTTTAATTAACAAAGTACTTCGTCACTTAACCAAATTACCTTAAATTAAATATCCAAAATAAACCATTCAAACCATAGCAAAATCATCATGTTATTACATGCCGCGTTCTAGCTACTCAAATTACAAGTCCATGAGTAACTTAAATAAAATAACATTAAACATATCGAAGCTCCTATGCTTGGCTCTGTTCATGATCATCATTTCTTTCATTTCCTGTGTCATTCATTAGGGTAGAAGTAGGGCGTTAGACCAACGTGCCCAGTAGGAATTCTAAGTAAGGCTAACACATGGGTTAGTACCAAAAATCATATGAATAACATAATACCAAAACCATATAAAAACAATGCCATGTCATGATGTCAAATGCAATGAGTTCCACCCATCAAAAATACCTTGATGTCATATTTGTAAAATAACTTATAAGTATTAAAATAGTGCATGATGTTCATATCATAATCATGGTAGCATATGTGTCATGTCATGGGTGTCAATGCCAACTGATCTCTCACCCAATTTCCATATCCAATCACATCATAAATCAATATCAATGGTTTCCTTGATAAATCGCCATATGAAGGTTTTACTTGGCCAATTACGTCTGCATTGTTTTGTTGCGGCACCAAAAGGTCATTGTATACCCATCCACAAATTAATCGGGATTACCGATGAATGTGGACTCCTCCCTCAGCGTAGGGTTTCGGGACCTTCCCAAGAGCTTTTTGGCCCAAATTACGCCTTACCTATTTCTATCAACCCGGACAAGGCCAAATCTAAACAATTCTCATAGCTTCATACAAGCTAGAATCAAGCCCAAGTCATGTCCGGACCACTCAAAACTTGGCTTGCTAGTCATATGTATTCCTCCCATGCCATGCACGAGGTAGAATGTCACTTTATTTCAAAATACATAATATCATTGAAAATCAGTTCATTAAACATATACAATTTGTTTAACCAAAGTAATCATCATATTTAAAGTAAAAACCAGTATCATAACATATTCATTGTCTCCTCAATAAGGTAGGAATCCTACCAATATCAGTACACTATCATTGTTGTCTTGTGAAGATAATGTTAACGATCGCATGAAACGAATCACAACCCCTTTTCGAAGCTCTTTACCTTAACAAATTCAATCACATATATTAATTTGATTTTTTCCATTAAAATTTCATTACTCCTTACACCCTACAAGATAGACAGAGGCATCTGAAAGATCATCCAAAAATCAAACTTTTCAATTCAGTCAACTGAATCACACCTAGATACCATCTGTTATCTTACCCGTAAACTTTCAGTCGGCTGAAAGCACAACTATGTATTGTATCAACTTGACCCGTAGACTTTCAGTCGGCTGACTTTGGGTCAAATCCTATGTGTTCTCGATCAATACACATTCAGTCGGCTGAATCACAGATTCAGTCGGGTGACTTTGGATCAGATCATTTGTGTGTTCGGCCAGTATAAATTCAATGACTGAAGATACCTTATTTCTGTCTCCTGCTTTTATTTTTAATCTGTTTTTTCTTCCTTAATCCTTTTTCTTTCTTTCTTTGCTCTTCTAAGTCTCCAAGTATAGAGGTAGAGGTGGGAGAGAGAGAGTAGAGGAGAGGAGGAAAACGCTTGTGTGCAAGAGGAGGAGTCGGCCATGGGATGTGAGCAACCCCTTTGGTTTGTGTTTTTATGTAACCACCTTAGACTCTTCACTTTCCCTCATTATGGTTTGTCTAACCAATGTGTCCCTTGGCTTAACCAAGGAGACCCTTGGCTTAAACCAAAGAGACCTTTGGTTTCATGCCTATTGAGATGAAAACCTTTCATCTTCCCAACTCAACAACACCCTAACTCGATTGAACTCATTGGTGGTTGACCAAGTCAACCATGACGTAGCCGGCCATGCATGTGGTGGTCACCACATGGCACTTGGGTCCCATCTTGGCCATGTCATTTGATGATGTGGCACCTTGCTTAATTGGCTTCCATGTGATGACATGCATGCCACATGGCAATGCCACATCACTCACATGCCACCTCACTTGATGAGGTGGATTTTAATACATTAAATACATTGATTATCCAGTTCAAATAATTTAATTAAGCTTACCCAATTACTTCAAAATCAAGCTTACCCATGATCCATTGGGTCTTAATTGGGTAATTGACCCATTTCCTTGCCAATCTAATGTCCATTTCAACCATTTAATCTCAATTTTATTTAATTCGCAATTCAAATGGATCAATCCAATATATTTATAATCTAAAGAAAATCCGGGGTGTTACAATACAAGTGAAGACTTAACCTAGCGAGCTTTAGAGCCATTCTTTTCTTCTGAGGGTTATAAGTCTATTCCATTTTCTTTGGTAGCACAATTAAGTTGTTGTTGATCTCATTATTCTTCATCTTGGTCATATGACCGAGAACGACATCATAATTCAGTTAGCATGCCAGAATTTTTTCCAAATTTATGTGAAACAACGAAATCATTTTATGAAGTTAAAAATTTGATATAGGACATTTTTTTTATCGTTTGAGCCTAAAAATCCCACCTATTTTTTGTCATTTATTTTGATAGTTCCCAAGTTGAGCATTTAAAGTAGCCTATTTTTTTGATCAGCCATGTTTACTATACCCAACTCCAGTTCAGGAGTATGAGCCAATTGAAAATATCCATGGACTATTCTTAGAAATGGTTAGAGATGAAAATTTGGGATGGTACTTTAAAAACAAGGGCACAAGAAAAGAAAAGAAGAAAATAACATCTAAGAAAAGGAACATCCAGATACCAAAGACGGATGTGAAAAAAAAAACATAACACTTTGAAAAGTGTTGAAAGAAAAAATAGACGAAAAATATCCCATTCAAACATCTTGAAGACCTCTAACCTTTCTATTCAAAGCATTTATTAGAGCCTTCTATCCTTCTTTGATTTGACCCGATCCTAAGACACATTTTGTCCTAATAGGAAGTTCAATTGATCTTAGGTCTAAAAAAAGTATTTCATGTGGAGAGTAAAGGAGGAAAATGATAGTATTTGACTCAACGTTCTCCGGAAAGTGGCACCTATTCATGAGACCATTCATTTTCTTTGATAGAGCCGTCTTTCATCATACATATGTGAGATACTTTGATTTTGAACACATAAATTTTGCTCATATATAACTTGAGAGAAAATAACCCAAATCTCCGAGTGTTAATTATCCGAGAGATGTATCCAGTGAGATTTGTACTCAAAGTGCATTTTCCAATGGTGTGAACAAAACTTGGGTCTACTTGTAAAAAGATGTCTATCTTAATATTGGCTAAAGACACACTACACTCCAAGTATAAGCCTTGTAAAATAAAATTTAGAGTTATATGATGTTTAGACCCCTTATCTATGTATTTTTATTAAAGATGTTGATATTTGTGGGTATTATCATTGAAAGCCCTCACAAGACTACAACTCGTCCACTAGTGGTGAGCTAGCGGTTTAAAGGCTTGTTGCATAGGCTAAATTCAATCGAGAGTACCAGCGAAAGTGGTGTAGTTTAAGTCTCGATTAGGTTAGTTTAGGATTTGTGTGCTTTCATTTGTTTTTAATCTTTTTAGGAAGTTTTGCTCTATGACTAGCAAAATCTGAGTTGGGGGTATCTCTTGAGCACAGAAACATTACATTTTTACCCCTGATTATTGGAGGAGTTAGCCTTGATTTTTTATATACCACATGCGTTTAATGTCATTTTCTAGTTTTGTAATAAAAATGGACAGTTCAGGAAAATATTCATAAAACAGTGGATAATTACAAGTTTGGTGCTTAATTCGGAAGACCTAGAATTATTATGATTAATTTCACTCTACTTTTAAGATTTTCATGTAAATTGCTTAGTCTAGATCCAGTTATGAGAGTCTAGATTAAATCAATATTTTAGATTTTAAAGTGGTAAAGTTAATTATTTAATTATGGAAGAGAAAACATGCAAATCAAGAGGCAAAAGCTGAAATTAATGATTAATGGGCTAGAGATCCACTTCATTTAGGAGAATCTAAGCTACATAGGCTATCATTGGGCCAGGCCACAGGTAGTCCATGCACATATCAAAGTTGGACCAAGCCAATGTGCAGTCCAAAGTCGAACAAAGGCACAAGTTGTCAAGCTCAAGTCCAAGGTCCCTGAACGCCCATGTGCTCATTTATAAATCCAAAACCCAAGTCCACTTCCCAGTCACACGTCCAAACCTTTTCCATTTCCTTGTCAATCCACACCATCCAATCTCCATCTTAAATCGTGACCATTCATCTCATGCATTAAAATGAGGTCAAACTTAGAGTCACCTATCAAATCCAACCCATACATTCACAACATTAGATCAACCTTAGGATCATGACTATCCATCTAGATCGTCCATCACTCATTAAAGACATCAGATTTAGGACATTTAACCACAACCATTCATCCATTAAACCCTAGATCTAGTGCCAAACCCTATAATATAGGACACCATGCGCATATCCATTGCATCACACGAAAATCTCAAACTCCACAAGCCTCCATGCACATGCAATCCCTAAGTTTCCTCTCCCATCCATCCACCTCATGTACACATCACCTAAGATCCTATCTTTTCTCCCAATCCAATCCAATCACAATCCACACGATTTTCTCACTAAAAAACCTCCATGTACTTAGACAAAAACTCATCTAGATACACTCCTAAAATCCCTAAACACCTCATCATCCAAATCTTGCACAACTCACACGATTTTTGCACAATCCATTTACCTCATTCGCATATCATTAGGGCAACCCTCCACATCATCTTCTCATCATCCAACCATTCATGCATCTCATCTCTTAATCCCATCCATTCATTTTGCATTACATAAACCCTAAAACTACATGGCCAAATTCGGAAATCCCATATCCAATTCCTATTTTCTCTCATTCCATGCTTAGCCACGAGGCTAGTTTGATCCCAAGTCACTCCATTCGATCCTACCCTATCTTTTATCCTAAAAATTCCAATTTTTTCTCTCATCCCTTGCTAAACCACCAAGCCAACCTAAGTCCCAAGCAACCGAAATTTGTGTGTGCCCTATAAACCTCAACTTTCTCACTTCAAATCTCAGCCATTCACCTTTAAGAAAGACCCAATCTTAGCCCTCTATTCATAACTTAAACCAGATTAAATCCGAGCCATCCATTTATCCTTGGAGCCTATAAATAATGCACTACAGACAACATGGAATTCAAATTTGACCAGGAGCTCAACAGGACCAGAGACTGGAGAGAAAAGACAAGAAGACAGAAGCCCACAAGATTTTACAAGTGAGAGTTGTAAACTTCTTTTTTGTTTTCTTGTACTTAATTTTATTTATGCCTTTACTGAACTCTTCCATGAAATAAATATAAGACGTTCCTTTAGAACCCTGAAACATCCAATTTTCAAGTCTTTTTTTTTGATTGATTAGAATTGATTTTAAAGTTTGTATTCTTCATTTAATTAATTGGACGTGAAATAGTTAGTACTTAGGTTGTAAGTGTAACGCCTCGCCCTTTTTCACTCGCCACAAATTAGAGTATATATTTTTTTATAAAGAGTGAGAGAGAGCGGGGAAACGTCACGACGTGAGCTAAGTCCGAGTTTCCAAAACCCGACCCTTAACTAGCCATCTTTACGTGTGCGTGGATTAAGTCCACTAAAACATTTCACACGCTCTAAGAATTCTTGCGGAATTACCATATGAATAAAAATTTCATTCATATACATGTCATCATTATTAAGCAAGGAAACTAATCGCCATATAATTAATTGAAACTTAAATTAATATCAAATCATAACAAAATAATTTTAAGTTATTACAATCCCAAAAATATCAGTTCTCTCAATACATCATTCCAAAATCAAGCTAAGTAATATAAGAGTAAATCTGCCTAAGCTCATATGCTTAGCTCCCATCATGCCCCATGTCCTTGTCATTTCTTGTTCCATCATCTATAGGGTAGAAGTAGGGCATTAGTCAACGCGCCCAGTAGGAATTCCGAATAAGGTTATCTACACATAGGATCAATTCAAATCAAGATAAGTACATCATTTCAAAACTGTAAAATATCTCATAGAACTAAAAACAACACATGATACTCATATCAAAATCATGCTAATGTATGTGTCATGTCATGGGTGTCATATGCCAATGATCTCTCACCCAATTTCCATATCCAATCACAACACAAATCATATCAATAGTTTCCTTGATGAATAAAGTCATATCAAGGTGTTCCCTTGGCCATTTACGCTCGCAGTGCTTTGTGACGGCACCACCAGGTTATTGTTATACCTCTCCACATATGTTAATTGGAATTGCCGATGGAGTGTGGACTCCTCCTTTTGCGCAGGGTTTCGGGACTGTTTACCCAGGAGCTCTTTGGCCCAGATTACGTCGTACCCATTTCTAGCAATCACGGACAAGGCCAATATATCAATAGTTCACATAGCTTCATACAAGCTAGTCTCAAGCCCCAAGTCATGTCTGGACAGCTCAGAACTTACCTTGTTGTCCCATGTACTCCCTCCCATGACAAGCATGAAATCATGAATGCAAAATGCCATTTCATATCAAATTACATAACATTATTGAAATTCTGTTCATAAAACATAACCACATGTTTAACCAAAGTTAATCATCATATTTAAGATAAAAACCAGTAATATATATATATATATAATCTACAGTGTCTCAATAAGGTAGGAATCCTACCAACGTCCGATTTATTGTCCTTTCCTTGTTTCGCACGAACAATGTAACACCCCAGATTTTCAAGTTATATATGTTTATGGAAATTGCCCATTTAATTTGTGAATTAATGGATATGGACCTTAGATGGGTAAGTCTTGGGTCAATTGCCCAATTAAGACCCAACGGATGATGGATATGGTTCAATTGAATTAAATGGGTGAGATTTATTTAATTGGGTAAAAAATTGTCAATTGGGTCAAATGCCCAATTGGGATCCATTGGGTTGTGGTTGACTTGGTTGACCACCAAGTGAGTTCAAGCTTAATTAAATTGGGGCTGAATTAGTTTGGAAATGGAATCAAATAATTGAGTTAATTTTAAGGGAGTTAAGTGAGTTGAGTGGAAGTTAATGAGACTTTGAAGCTTAAGTGAGTGGAGTGGGAAGGTGGAGAGATGCATTCCACCAAGACCAACTCAAGGCTACACATTGGAGACCTGGGAGTTTCATCTCATGGGATGAAACTCCAAAATGGATCATTAATGGGAGGTGGATGGTTTTGTTGTTGTTACACAATCCAAGTCAAGGCTACACCGTTGGAGACATGGGAGTTTCATCTCATGGGATGAAACTCCAAAATGGATCATTAATGGGAGGTGTACGGTTTTGTTGTTGTTACACAATCCAAGTCAAGGCTACACCGTTGGAGACATGGGAGTTTCATCTCATGGATGAAACTCGAAAATGGATCATTAATGGGAGGTGGACGGTTTTGGTGTTGTTACACAATCCAAGTCAAGCCTACACCGTTGGAGACATGGGAGCTTCATCTCATGGATGAAACCTCCAAAATGGATCATTAAGGAGGGAGGTGAGGAGCCATGGGAGTTACAAAGGGGTGTCACCAAAGGACACCACGTTGGCCGAATTTCATTAAACAAGAAAAGACTAAGGGGTTGCATCTTAGACTCTCTCTCTCTCAAGCTCTCACTCAAGGCCGATTCCCTCTCAAGACAAAGGACTTAAGAGTTTTATCTCAAATTTTCTCTTTCTCCCTCTCTCAAACCTATACCTCTTGGCCGAACCATTCATAGAGATTTTATCAAGATCAACCTCGGCCAAGGATCAAGAAGGAAGGAAGAAGAAGCAAAGGAAGGAAAAGAGCAACAAGGAGTGAAATAAACTGGAGGAGTCACGGAATCGGTAAGTGCTCGATAAGATTGCATAAATAAGAAAATATGGTCAAGGACATGGTTCGGCCATTGCATGGCCGAACCCTAATTTTTATTATGGCTATGATTCTATGCATGAACCATGTATGAAATGGTGGATGATCAAGGATCATGGTTTGGCCCTTGCATGGCCAAACCCTAAATTGTATATACAAGAACCATCAAGGGATATGAACATGGCTACATGATTTTCAAGAGGAAGTGATGAACCATAGGGTTCGGCCATGTTGTATGGCCGAACCCCATGGAGGGACATTAGTTATTTTTAATAGATTTGAAAGATGAAAATCATAGATCTATGTTTATGATTTTAAAAGGTTTTAAAGGGTTTAAATGGATGTATGTATGAGAACCATCAAAGGATCAAACCATACATGTATGATTCTTTTTAAAAGAAAATGAGGAACCATAGGGTTCAGCCATGTTGTATGGCCGAACCCCATGAAGGGAGGTTATTGATTTTAAAAGGGTTTTTAAGCATGGAAACCATGGAGAAGTATTAATGGTTTTAAAAGGTGGTTTGACCATGGTAGGATGGAAACAAAGGACCATGGGTTCGGCCATATGTATGGCCGAACCCATGAACCATTTTAATGGGTCATTTATGGACCTATCATGTTTACTTGAATGATTATATTAGGACACGGAAGGATTTGATTATGGTTTTTATGTTGATGGATTATTTGTGCATAAGATGTTTAGTCATGAACCTATGTTTTTGGACCTAAACATAAGGAGATGGAAATAATGGCAAAGAAGTAAATATGGGTAAAAGGGAAAGATCATGGGTTCGGCCATGGTGTATGGCCGAACCCCATGAGGAATGTTTTTGTGGACTTAAGTGGTTATTAATGTTAAATGATTAATCTATAAGTGATTAGATTAATGAAACAAAGATGGCATGATCTTGGATTTAATTTAAAAGATCAAAGGATTGAAAAGAAGGGCACAAAACCAAGGGAGTGAGGTTCGGCCATGTTGTATGGCCGAACCCCACTAAGGAATATTTGTGGACTCAGGGTTTCTTAGATAATTGAACTTATGTGGATTGGTTAATAAATAAAAGAGGGACCCAAATTCAAGTGAATGAGGTTCGGCCATATTGTATAGTCGAACCCCACAAAGATGTGTTTATGGACTTAGACATGATAGAACATGGATTTTGATTTATTGATATGTTATAAGGTAACGGGACCTCACAAGCAGTGTACGATCGTGAGCGGTTTTCGGAAGAAAATGAAAGGACACTTTAGTGGTCATTGGTAGGATTCTACCTCTTTGAAACCATGGGACAAGTAATATGATTTTTGTTCATGTTTTTGTTGAGTTATTTTGTATCAAATGTTATGTTTCAAATATGGAGGTTTTATGCTATGATTTATACTATTACATAGCATGTGGACATGTACATCTCATGCATGGCATGGGAGGGATGGTTTGTAACCGGAGACCACGCTCCGTCGGGGCGTCTGTAAGGCATCCGTGGGAAGACCTTGATGTGCATTATCCATCAAGAAGTAACCGGAGAACACACTCCGTCGGGGCGTCCGTAAGGCAACTGTGGGGATACCTTGATGAGGAGAATTCCATCAAGAGGATACATGTGTTTGTGATGGGTGAGACTCATTGCATAAGACACCATGGCATGGCATTGTTTTACATGGTTTTGTTATTATGTTATCTATATGATTTTGTACTAACCATGTGTTAACCCTATTTGAAATACATACTGGGCGCGTTGTCTAATGCCCTACTTCTACCCTAGTGGATGGCACAGGAAATGAAGGGAATGACAAATGTGATCGGAGCCAAGCATAGGAGCTTGGATGTGTTAGATTATATTTTGTTTAAGTTACTCATGGACTATGTAATTTGAGTAGCTAGCATTTGGGCATGTAATAACTTAGATATTTTGTTATGGTTTGAATGATTTATTTTGGATATTTAAGTTAAGATAATTATGGTTAAGACTTGGACTACTTTGCTATAAAAAATGGAATAGAATTAGGATTCGATTATAATTCTGTATTTATGTGTTTAAGTTACTCATGGACTATGTAATTTGAGTAGCTAGCATTTGGGCATGTAATAGCTTAGATATTTTGTTATGGTTTGAATGATTTATTTTGGATATTTAAGTTAAGATAATTATGGTTAAGACTTGGACTACTTTGCTATAAAAAATGGAATAGAATTAGGATTCTATTATAATTTTGTATTTATGTTTTATTCCGCAAGTTAACTTGAGTACGTGTGAACCGTTTTAGTGGACTTAGTCCTCGCACACGTATGGTTGGCCAATTAAGGGTCGGGCTTTAGAAGCTCGAACTTAGCTCGCGTCGTGGCGTCCTGCTCTCTCTCACTCTTATTTATAAAAAAAATATATATAGACTCTGATTTTCGGTGAGTGAAAAAGGGCGGGGCGTTACAGTTGGTATCCTAGCGAAACGGGAAGGTTGAATCTTTCGAAGTAAGATTAAGATGGTTTCATGTCTCACTGACAGATAAGAATCCCAACTGACCGACTCTTCGGAGTCCGCTGCACGGGGTCCGGATTAATTTACCTCGTTAGACTTGGAATGATAGCAAAGGAAGTACAGTCACAATAATTGGATTTATTAAACATAGCAAATTAGGATATATTTCCCCGATATCACCAAATTGAGAAAACGAATACTTGATACTTAGGAAGTTCCCCAAAAGCAAAGAAATACAAAAAGTGTTTATTTGGCAATTTCCCCATAATGTGAAAACACAACTTAGGAGCTAAGTCAATAATGTTTTCAATGACTTAGGAAAAATGCCTCCCAAGAGAAAGACCTGACAAAACAAAAAAAGGCATGAAAAGGAGGTACAAAAATCTCAACATGAAGAGGAGGAACAACAATCGCAACATGAAGAAGAACAACAACAATCTCAACATGATGAACAACCATCCCACCAAGAGGAGGAGGAACAAAACAACGTGAATATACCGATGGTGCTTCCTGAACTACAAACCTTGGTCCAAGCAGTGGTTACTTCTGTTCTTCAACAACATCAGAAAGGAAATGCGACCACAAAAGACGCCAATGACAAAATCATGGTCAGGGATTTCCAGCAACAGCGCCCCCTTTATTTCAAAGGGAAAGAAGGGGTTGTCGGAGCAGAAAACTGGTTGAAGAAGATTACTCAGATCCTGACCCTATTAAAGATCTCGAGTCATGATGACAAGATATTGCTGGCTACATCACAATTGATCGATGATGCCGGTAAATGGTGGGAGGTAATAGAGAAACAGCGAGCACTCATGCCGGAAAGGAAAATGACTGCAATGACGTGGGAGCAGTTCTCAACTACGTTTTTGGACCACTACTTTCCCGAGGAAGAGAAGGAGTGCCACACTCAAGAGTTCCTATCTTTGGTACAAAGCACTATGACGGTGGTAGAGTACCATCAGAAATTCCTCAGTTTGTCTTGTTATGTACTATATACGGTGGATACAGAGTACCGAAGGGCTCGCAAGTTTGAGCGGGGCCTACGGCCAAACATTAGGGCCAAGGTAACCATATTCAAGGCAGCTACATTAGTAGAAGCGGTCAGCAGGGCCACTATAGCGGAGCAAGAGGTGGCTGAGATAGTGCGGTTTGACAACCGCCGAGGTCAGAGTGGGAGAGGCACATTTCAGAGCAACAAGAGGTTTCGACCTAACTTGGGAAGACCCTCACCTTCCACAGGGTCAACGGGGGGGGGGGTTTCGTCCCAATCATCCCTTCCCATCAGCATCAACCACTCAGGTTCCCAGAGGTGTGAACAACTGTTTCCATTGTGACCAACTAGGCCATTTCAAGAGAGAATGCCCATAGCTTAGGAAACCCACTTACTCCAGGGGTTCCTTTCGCCCACTAGGCAGACCAACACATTCACGAGGAGGCAGGACATATAATCAGGTGGGACGAGCGCCTAACCCTACAGGATCTGGACGGTTGTTTACTTTAGCTCCTCCAGCAGCAGTGGATCACTCCGTGATTCAAGGTATGGCAGTAGTCAGTGTAACACCACGATTTTCATGTTATATATATATATATAACATGAAAATCCGGGGTGTTACACTGATTACTGTCATATATATATATATATATATATATATAATGGATATGGACCTTAGATGGGTAAGGTGTTGGGTCAATTGCTCAATTAAGACCCAACGGATGGTGGATATGGTTCAATTGAATTAAATGGGTGAAACTTATTTAATTTGGTCAAAAATTGTTAATTGGGTCAAAATGCCCAATTGGGACCCAATGGGTCATGGTTGACTTGGTTGACCACCAATTGAGTTCAAGATTACTTAATTGGGGCGGAATTAAGTTGGAAATAGAATTATGTAATTGAATTGATTTTAAGTGAGTTAAGTGAGTTGAGTTTAAAAGAATGAAAAATAATTGAGTTATGGTGAGTTGGATGGGAAGTTAATGGGACCTTGAACTTAAGTGAGTGGAGAAGGTGGAGAGATGCACCTCATGAGACCCAAGTTAAGGCATACACATTGGAGATGGGAGCTTCATGTCATGGGATGAAACTCCAAATATATCATTGATGAGGGAGGTGTAGGGTTGTGGTGGTTACACAAGCCTACACAAGGCATACAGGTTGGAAGCATGGGGGGTTTCCATCTCAAGATGGAAACCCAAGAGCCAAATGGTGGAAGTGTTTCATCTCATGGATGAAACCTCCAAATGGATCATTAAGAAGGGAGATGAAAGGGCATGGAAGTTACAAAGGGGTGTCACCAAAGGACACCACCTTCGCTGAATTCCATTAAATAAGAAAATACTAAGGGGTTGCATCTTAGACTCTCACTCTCTTCCTCTCACACAAGGCCGACCACCCTCAAGACAAGGACTAGGAGTATTTTCTATCCCAAGCTTCTCTCTCTCTCTCAAACCTATACCTCTTGGCTGAACCACTCCAAGAGATTTTATCAAAATCAATCTCGGCCAAAGATCAAGAAGGAAGGAAGAAGAGGCTAAGGAAGGAAAGGAGCAAGAAGGAGTGAAAGAAACTGGAGGAGTCACGGAATCGGTAAGTGCTCGATAAGATTTCATAAATAAGAAAAGATAGTCAAGGACAACGGCCGAACCCTAATTTTATTATGGCCAAGGACTCTATGATGAACCATAAGGTTCGGCCATGTTGTATGGCCGAACCCCATGGAAAGGAATTAAGGAATTTATATGGGTCAAAGTGATTTTAAGAGAAGATGATGAACCATAGGGTTCGGCCATGTTGTATGGCCGAACCCCATGGAAGGACATTGGTTATGTTTAATGGACTTTGAAAGATGAAAATCATAGATGTATGAGTATGATTTTAAGAGGTTTTAAAGGGCTTAAATGGATGGATGTATGAGAACCATCAAAGGATCAATCATGGATGTATAATGTGTTTTAATGTAAATGATGAACCATAGGGT
Organism: Chimonanthus salicifolius; assembly: GCA_013350335.1. NCBI lineage: Eukaryota > Viridiplantae > Streptophyta > Magnoliopsida > Laurales > Calycanthaceae > Chimonanthus > Chimonanthus salicifolius. Next base: position 5,641,763 of record CM023541.1, read on the forward strand.
TCGGCCATGTTGTATGGCCGAACCCTATGGAGAGACAATGATGGATAGTGTTGTTAATTTTAATTGATTTTGAATATGGTTAATGAGGATCAAAAAGGATGAACCAAAGGGTATGATTAAACCCTCCCATGGAGGGACTTGTTTATGAACTTAAGATGGTAAATTATTGAATGGAGAACATGGAAATGAGACATCATGGGTTCGGCGATGGTGTATGGCCGAACCCCATGGACCATTTTAATGGGCCATTTGGAGATTTAAACATGATTAGAAATCATTAATGGTTCTATGTTTGTGGATCAATTATGGACTTAGGCATGTTTAAATGAGTGAAATGTTTAGTCATGGATAGAATAATGGCAAAGTTGTAAATAGGTGAAAATGATGGACCATGGGTTCGGCCATGGTGTATGGCCGAACCGCATGGGGAATGTTTTGTGGACCTAAGTTGTTATCAATGTTAAAATTATGGTATAAGGGATTAGATGTATGAATCAAAGATGGCATGATCTTGGATTTAATTTAAAAGATCAAAGGACTACAAAGAGGGACCAAAATCAAGTAAGTGAGTTTCGGCCATGTTGTATGGCCGAAACCCACTAAGGTGTATTTTGTGGACTAAGGGTTTAAATGATTAACTTAGTCGTGATTTGTGGACTAAAGGTTTAAATGATTAACTTAGTGGTGATTGATTAATAAATCAAAGGAGGGACTAAAACCAAGTGAGTGAGGTTCGGCCATGGTGTATGGCCGAACCTCACAAAGATATGTTTAAGGACTTAGGCATAATTGTAAATCAAATGGAACATTGGATTGATTGGCATGTTATAAGGTAACGGGACCTCACAAGGGTTGTACGATCGTGAGCGATTTCCGGACGAAAACGCAAGGACACTATAGTGGTCATTGGTAGGATTCTACCTCTTTGAAACCATGGGACAAGTAATATGATTTTAATTCATGTTTTTGATGAATTATTTTGTATCAAATGTTATGTTTCAAATGTGGAAGTTTTATGCTATGATTTATACTATTACATAGCATGTGGACATTACATCTCATGCATGGCATGGGAGGGATGATTTGTAACAGGAGACCACGCTCCATCGGGGCGTCCGTGAGGCATGCGTGGGAAGACCTTGATGTGCATTATCCATCAAGAAGTTATCCAGAGAACACACTCCGTCGGGGCATCCGTAAGGCAACTGTGGGGATACCTTAATGAGGAGAATTCCATCAAGAGGATACATGTGTTTATGATGGGTGGAACTCATTGCATAAGACACCGTGGCATGACATTGTTTTACAAGGTTTTATGATTATATTATCTATGTGATTTTGGTACTAACCCATGTGTTAGCCCTCCTTGGAATACCTACTGGGTGCGTTGTCTAACGCCCTACTTCTACCCTAGTGGATGACACTGAAATTGAAGGGAATGATGATCGTGATCGAAGCCAAGCATAGGAGCTTGGATGTGTTTAATTTCATTTTGTTTTAAGTTACTCATGCACTATGTAATTCGAGTAGCTAGAATTCGTGTATGTAATAACTAAGATATTTTACTATGGTTTGAATGTTTACTTTTGGATATTTAGTTAAGATAATCATTGTTAAACGATGGATTACTTTGTTATCTAAAATGGAATAGATTTAGGTTCTATTATAATTCCGCAGTTATGTTTTATTCCTCAAGTTAACTTATTACGTGTGAACGTAATCGTGGACTTAGTCCATGCACACGTATGGTTGGCCAATTAAGGGTCGGGCTTTAGAAGCTCGGACTTAGCTCGCGTCGTGACGTCCCGCTCTCTCTCACTCTTTATTTAAAAAAAAAATAGACTCTGACTTTCGAAAAGCAAGTGAAAAAGGGCGGGGCGTTACAGTTGGTATCAGAGCGAAACGGGAAGGTTGAATCTTTCGAAGTAAGACTAAGACGGTTTCATGTCTCACTGACAGATAAGAATCCCAACTGACCGACTCTTCGGAGTTCGCTGCACGGGGGCCAGATTAATTTACTTCGTTAAACTCATACTGAAACATTCAATCTGAGAACAACAAGGAATGATAGCAAAGGAAGTACAGTCACAATAATTGGATGTATCAAACATAGCAAAATAGGATATATTTCCCCGATATCCCCAAATTGAGAAAACAAATACTTGATACTTAGGAAGTTTCCCCAAAAACAAAGAAATACAAAGAGTACTTATTTGGCAATTTCCCCATAATTTGAAAACACAACTTTACGAAGGAGCTAAGTCAATAATGTTTTTAATGACTTAGGAAAAATGCCTCCGAAGAAAAAGACCCGACAAAACAAAAAGGATGAAAATGAGGTACAAAAATCTCAACATGAAGAGGAGGAACAACACTCTTGACATGAAGAGGAAGAACAACCATCTCAACATGAGGAACAACCATTCCCCCAAGAGGAGGAGGAACAAAACAGTGTGAATATACAGGTGGTGCTTCATGAACTACAAAGCTTGGTCCAAGCAGTGGTTACTTCTGTTCTTCAACAGCATCTGAACTGAAATGCGACCACAAGCGACGCCAATGACAAGAGCTGGTCAGGGATTTCCAGCAACAGCGCCCTCCTTACTTCAAAGGGAAAATTGGTTGAAGAAGATTACTTAGATCCTGACCCTATTAAAGATCTCGAGTCATGAAGACAAGATATTGCTAGCTACATCACAACTGATTGATGATGCCGGTAAATGGTGGAGGTGATAGAGAAACATCGAGCGCTCCTTCCGGAAGGAGAGAGGACTGCAATGACTTTGGATCAGTTCTCAGCTACTTTTTTGGATCATTACTTTCCCGAGGAGGAGAAGGAGCGCCACACTCAAGCGTTTCTATCTTTGGTACAATGTACCATGACGGTAGCAGAGTATCAACAGGAGTTCCTCAGTCTGTCCTGCTATGCTCTATATATGGTGGATACGGAGTACCGAAGGGCTCACAAGTTTGAACGGGGCCTATGGCCAAGCATTAGGGCCAAGGTAACCATATTTAAGGCAGCTACACTAGCAGAGGTGGTCAGCATGGCCACTATAGCGGAGCAAGAGATGGCTGAGATAGTACGGTTTGACAAACGCCGAGGTCAGTGTCGGGGGGTACATTTCAGCCCAACAAGAGGTTTTGACCTAACTTGGGAACACCCTCACCTTCTACCGAGTCAACAGGGGGTTTTCGTCCCAACCAGCTCTCCCCATCAGCATCAGTCACTCAGGTTCCAAGAGGTGTGAACAACTGTTTTCATTGTGACCAGCCGGGTCATTTCAAGAGGGAATGCCCATAGCTCAGCAGACCCTCTTATTCCAGAGGTTCATTTCGCCCACCAGCTAGACCAGCTCATTCACGAGGAGGCAGGACATATAACCAGGCAGGACGAGCGCCTAACCCTACCGGATCTGGATGGTTGTCTACTTTAACACCCCCAGCAGCAGTGGATCACTCCGTGATTCAAGGTATGGCTGTAGTTAGTAGTTCCTCCGCCTTTGCATTATTTGATTCTGGAGCTGTAACACCCCAGATTTTCAAGTTATTAATATATATGAAAATTACCCATTTAATTTGTGAATTTTAGATATGGACCTTAGATGGGTAAAGTGTTGGATCATTGCCCAATTATGACCCAACGGATTGTGGAAATGGTTTCAATAGAATTAAATGGGGCTGAATTTAATTAGTAATACAATATATATATATATATATATATATATATATATATATATATATATATATATATATATATATAGGGATTTGGATAAATTGTCATGCGCATAAAGGAACTTGGAAGATTGATTGGCCGAATATGATATTTGCACATCCATGAGGATGCGCATAAGATAATTTAAAAGGTGTCTATTTCCTTGGTTAAGAGTGAAATTAGAAGATGTCTAAAATTAGATAGGATGCTTTGCCGTGTGTGGGATTTGCACATCCATGAGGATGGGCATAAGATCATTTAAAAGAGGCCCTTTCTTTGTTGAGTTCAACACTAACGTAATTGCTAAATTGCAAGGGGCACATGGCACCTTCTAAGTTAGGACCGATTGGAAATTATAAAAAAAAGGCACAAGAGGGGCGCACGACATTAAGGCAATTGTTAAATGGAAGGGGCGCAAGGCACCTTCTAAATATAGGACCAATTGGAACATTATAAAAGAGAGGCAACATAAAGGGCGCACGGCAATACACAATACCAGTGAAGGATTGACGCTGGTGTGCTCTAGCAAGAGGTGTTCTCGGCTTTGTGAAAGATCAAGGAGGAGAGGAGGGTAAGAAAGAAAAGGATTGAAAGAGCAAGAACAAGCGAAGGAAAATCGAAGGAGTCGCGGAACCAGTTAGCACTTTTGATAAATTTGTTTGATATAAGGAACTATAGGGTTCGGCCATGGTGTATGGCCGAACCCCATGGAAGAAAATTGGGAGATGATTATGATAATTTTAATGGAAAGGATGGACCATAGGGTTCGGCCATGGTGCATGGCCGTACCCCATGGAAAGACATGGTTTAATGTATGGATTTTTAATGATGAAAACTATGGTAGTTGGTCAATAAATTTATATGGGTTTAAATGGTTTAAGAGAAGTTGATGAACCATAGGGTTCGGCCATGATGAAGGGCCGAACCCCATGGAGGAAAATTGGTTATGTTTTAATGAATTTTTGAGGGATGAAAACCATGCAATGTTATTAAAGATGTTAAAGGGTTTTAATGAATATTTTTGGTGAAGATCCTTAGACCATGGGTTCGGCCATGGAGTATGGCCGAACCCCATAAATAATTATGGAATTATGTTCATGTATTTAGATCATGGAAAATGATGGGAAAGGTTATTTATGATTTATTTTAAATGGATAGAAGGTTTGATTGTTTTAGATGCAATTGGATCATGAAAACCATGGAGGGTTATGATGTTTTGATTGCATTTAAAAGAGAAGATTATGAACCATAGGGTTTGGCCCTACCCATGGAAGATGGTTATTAAATTAGAAAGTTTCTAATGATGAACTTTTGGATAAAAAAAGAAGGAACCTTGATTTATGGATTCAAGAATGGGAATTGATAAAATTGGAAAGTTAGACACCATAGGGTTCGGCCATGGTGTATGGCCGAACCCCATGAACCAATTTTTATGGATCTAATATGCCTATGTATATTTTAAATGAATGGAGAATTAATTGGAGGATACGAATATATGCTTATGGATTATGGGTTTTTGTTTATGTTAGCCATGGATGGCTATATGGTAATTAAGTAGAATTAATGGACCATGGGTTCGGCCATGGTGCATGGCCGAACCACATGGGGATTGTTCCATGGACTTGGACATTATGATAAGAAATCAATTGGAACATGGGTTTAATTAATTGTTGTGTAATAAGGTAACGGGACCTCACAAGGTGTGTACGATCGTGAGTGGTTACCGGATGGAAGCGCAAGGACACGTTAATGGTCTTTGGTAGGATTCCATCTCTTTGAAAACATGCTTTTAATGTACAATGTTTTTATCTTATTTTGATGAATTATGTTGTAAAAGATATTGTTTCAAAATGTGAGTCTTAATGCTATGTTTATATGATGAAATAGCATGTGATTCATTAACATCTCATGCATGGCATGGGGTGAAGGATATGTAACCGGAGGAGCCACACTACTTCGGGACGTCCGAAAAACCTATGTGGGATACTTTGATGTGCTTTTCCATCAAGAAGAAATCAGAGGGGCCACACTCCGTCGGGGCATCCGAAAGACCTATGTGGGGGTACTATATGTACTTGTGATGGGTGGGACTCATTGCATTTGACATCATGACATGGCATGGTTTATATGGTTTTTGACATTATAATATTATTATGCATGTTTTGTATTAACCTTGTGTTAGCACTAATTGGAATACCTACTGGGCGCGTTGTTCTAACGCCCTACTTCTACCCTAGTGGATGATACAAGAAACAAGGGGAACGATGAGCGCGAAAAGGGCCAGGCATAGGAGCTTTGATGATTATAGTTTGTATTTTGATTAAGTTACTTATGGACATTTAATTTGAGTAACTAGACTTCGGATATGTAATAATTTAGATGATTGCTATGATTGGATGTTTATTTGGATAATTATATTATGCTAATTATGATTAAGGACTTGACGTGCTTTGCTATTTAAAATGGAATAGAACTAGGTTCTATTATAATTCTGCAGTTATGATTTTAATTCCGCATGTTCATATTGTTATGTGTGAACCGTTTTCATGGACTTAGTCCATGCACACATAGGGTTGGCTAGTTAAGGGTCGGACTTTAGAAGTTCGGACTTAGCTCGCGTCGTAACGTCTCGCTCTCTTGCTCACTCTGTTATTTAAAAAAAAAAAAAAAACTCTGATTTATGGAAGCTTAGAGTGAAAAAGGGCGGGGCATTACAGTTGGTATCAGAGCGAACCAGAAAGATTGAATTTTTCAGAGTAAATTAATCCGGCCCCCGTGCATTAATTTACTTCGTTAGACTCAAACGGAAATGATAGCAAAGGAAGTACAGTCAAAATAATTGGATTTATCCAACATAGCAAAATAGGATATATTTCCCCAAAAACAAAATCAAGAGTGCTTATTTGGAAATTTCCCCAAAATAGGAGAATACAAACTTTACGATGAAAATTAAGTCTTGATATTTTTCAATGGCTTAGGGAAAGATGCCTCCAAAGAGAAATGCCCGACAAAATCAGAAAGGGAAGGAAAAGGAGATAGAAACCTCTCAACATGAAAGGGAGGTAAAAAAATCTCAACATGAAGAGGAGGAACGACAATCTCGACATGAGGAAGAGCAACCATCCCACCAAGAGGAGGAGGAACAAAGCAGCAAGAATATACCGATGGTGCCTCCTAAACTACAAAACTTGGTTCAAGCCGTGGTCACTTCGGTGCTTCAACAACACTTAAACGGGAATGGAACCACCAATGAGACCAATGATAGGAGCATGGTCAGGGACTTCCAACAACAGCGCCCTCCTTACTTCAAAGGGAGAGAAGGGGCTGTCGGAGATGAAAACTGACTGAAGAAGATCACACAGATCCTGACCCTACTCAAGATCACGAGTCATGCTGACAAGATTTTACGCTAGCCACATCACAACTGATCGATGATGCCGGTAAATGGTGGGAGGTGGTAGAGAAACAGCGAGCACTCCTTCTGGAAGGAAAGAGGACGGCAATGACTTGGGAGCAGTTCTCAACTACTTTCCTAGATCATTATTTCCCTGAGGAGGAGAAGGAGCGCCAGACTCAGGCTTTTCTATCTTTGGTACAAGGTACCATGACAGTGGCAGAGTACTACCAGGAGTTTCTTAGTTTGTTTTGCTATGCATTTTATATGGTGGATACAGAATATCGAAGGGCATGCAAGTTTGAGCAGGGCCTTCGGCAAAGCATTAGGGCCAAGGTAACCATATTCAAGGCAGCTACATTGGCAGAGGTGGTCAGCAGGGCCACTATAGCAGAGCAAGAGATGCCTGAGTTGGTGCGTTTTGACAATCTCCGAGCTCAGAGTGGGAGGGGTACATTTCAGCCCAACAAGAGGTTCCGACAGAACTTTAGCAGACCCTCACATCCACTTGGTCAACAAGGGGCTTTCGTCCCAATCATCCCTCCCCATCTGCATCAGTCACTCGGGCTCCCAGAGGGGTGAACAACTGTTTCCATTGTGATCAGCCGGGCCATTTTAAGAGGGAATGCCCACAACTCAACAAACCCTCTTATTTCAGAGGTTCATCTCGCCCACCAGTTAGACCAGCTAACTCACAAGGAGGCAGGACATTTAACCAGGCGGGACGGGCGCCTACAGTATCTGGACGGTTGTTTACATTAGCTCCTCCAGCAGCAGAGGATCACTCTGTGATTCAAGGTATGGCGGTAGTCAATAGTTCCTACGCCTTTGCTTTATTTGATATTGGAGCATCTCACTCTTTCATATCTGTTGCATTCATATCTGCAACTGGAACTTTAATACAAAAACTATCCACATCACTCACCATTATATCCCCCGTCGGAGACACATCATTGGGGCTTATATGCACAGCAGTGAATACTGAACTCGCTGGACTCAGCTTTGAGTTGAACTATTTGGTACTCGATATGACAGAGTACGATATTATCTTCGGAAAGGACTGGTTGGCTACCTTTCAGGCCAACATTGATTGCTATAGCCGCAGAGTGACATTTTGGTCACCCGAGGGAAAACAACATGTGGTACGTGCTAACAAACAAAGCAAACTGCATGAAGGGTTGAGTCATCTGGTATTGAACAATATCAGAATCAACAAGGGGCACCGGTGGCTGAACTCCGACAATGGTAAAGGACTATGCGGATGTTTTCCCAACAGAACTCAATAGCTTACCTCCCATGAGGGAGATCAATTTTGAAATCAAGCTGTACCCTGGCACTGCACCAGTGTCATTACCACACTACCGGATGGCACCAGCGGAGATGTCCAAGCTAAAGAAGCAGATTGATGAACTGCTCAGACTGGGTTGCATCCGGAACAGTACATCGGCTTGGGGAGCTTCGGTTTTATTTGTGAATAGGAAAGATGGTTCACTCCGTATGTGTGTGGATTACCGAAAACTGAACCAGCGACGGTTAGAAACAAGTACCTCTACCCAGAATCGATGATCTATTTGATCAACTTAGAGGTTCCAATCATTTCTCTTAGATTGACCTGATGTCCGGATACCATCAAATTCGGGTTAGGGAGGATGACATATAAAAGACAGCCTTCAGAACGCGGTATGGACTATATGAGTTTGTAGTCATGCCGTTTCTACTCACCAATGCACCGGTTGTGTTCATAGATCTAATGATTAGGATTTTCTGTCCTTATTTGGACCAATTTGTCATTGTATTTATTGATGACATTTTGATTTATTCCAAAACTCAGGAAGAACATACTGAGCACCTGAGAATAGTTCTAGACACTTTGAGGACAGGTTATATGCCAAAGCCAGCAAATGTGAATTCTGGCTATCCAAGGTTAACTTCTTGGGACATGTCATATCAGCAGAAGGTATAGCCGTGGATCCGGCTAAAGTGGCGGCAGTGGGAGAATGGAAAGTGCCAAAGAATGTAACCGAGATCCGTAGCTTCTTGGGATTGGCTGGTTACTGTAGGAAGTTTATCATGGACTTCTCCAAGATTGCATCTCCACTGACTCGACTCATTCAGAAAGGAGTCAAATTTGAGTGGTCAGACATGTGCAACCGGAGATTTGAAGAGCTGAAGAAGAGACTTACAATTGTACCTATCTTAATTATACCGAAAAGAGGCAAGGGTTATGAGGTACAATGCGATACTTCAGGAGAAGGACTCGGGTGCGTCCTTAGTCAAACTCATCGTGTGGTGGCTTATGGTTCAAGACAATTGAAAATACATGAACGCCTCTATCCTACGCACGATCTTGAACTGGCCGCAGTGGTCTTCGCTCTAAAAAACTGGAGACATTATCTATGTGGCAAGAAATTTGAAGTGTTTTCAGATCATAAAAGATTGAAGTACTTGTTTAATCAGAAAGAGCTCAACCTAAGGCAGCGCAGATGGATGGAATATCTGCAAGATTATGAGTTCGCACTTCGTTATCACCCTAGCAAGGCGAACAAAATGGCAGATGCCCTTATCCGCATATCACATGCATCAGTGGCATGTTTGATCAGGACAGAATGTGAAATGCTAAATACCATACGAGAGTTCAATTTATATATCAATAACCATGGGAGTATGTACAATTTGATCATACGGTCCAACATGGTTACCAAGATTGAACAGGAACAGCGGGTAGACCCGGAAGTGGAGGAGATATGGGCCAAGATGTCCACTGGTGAAGTCATACCGGAATGGGAGTAACGACCAAGACAGGTTCTTGTATTCCGAGGAAGGATATACGTGCCTAAGAGCTGCAGAAAAGAGTTACTGATTGAGGCACATCAGACTAAACTCTCTATTCATCTGGGTAGTACCAAGATGTATCACGACCTGAAGAGACATTACTGGTGGCACAGACTCAAAAGGGATGTGGCAGAATTTGTGGAACATTGCTTAACGTGTCAGCAGGTTAAGACGGAACATCAGAAGCCACCAAGGTTACTCAAACCCTTACCAGTGCTTGAATGGAAATGGGAGCACATCTCCATGGATTTTGTGACAGGTTTACCAAGGTCTTCAAAGGGCAACGATACGATATGGGCCGTGGTAGACCGACTTGACCAAGTCTACACATTTCATTCCCATCAGGATGACAGACTAATCTGAGACTTTGGGTCGGCGGTATATCAGGGATATCATCAGATTGCATGGTATACCTTGGACTATTGTGTCCGACAGAGATGGTTGATTCACCGGCAGAGTATGGCAGAGCATGCAGTCGCCCATGGGAACAGACCTATTGATGAGCATAGCATTCCATCCATAGACTGATGGGCAGTTTGAGAGGACAATAGAGACATTGGAAGATATGCTGAGAGCATGCATGCTAGATTTCAAGGGTGGATGGGAGGATCATTTGCCGTTGGTAGAATTCTCATACAACAACAGTTACCAGGCAAGCCTCCAGATGGCTCCATTTGAGGCATTATATAGTAGACCATGTAGAACACCTGTGTGCTGGACAGAGGCCGGTGAGCCTGTACTGATTGGACCTGAGTTAGTTGCAGAGACTACAACACAGATACAGTTGATACGGCAGCATCTATTGACTGCATAAAGTCGTCAGAAGGAGGAGGTTCCTTGAATTTGAAATAGGGGACATGGTGTTCTTGAAAGTCTCGCCACGAAAAGGACACATGAGATTTGGAAAGAAAGGGAAATTGTCGCCAAGATATGTGGGACCGTTTTCAATCATAAGAAGGATGGGGGACTTGGCTTATCAATTGGCACTCCCATCACAGTTGGCATCTTTGCACGATGTGTTCCATATATCGATGTTGAGGAAGAACAATCCTGATCCCTCTCATGTACTGAACATACAAGATATAGAGGTCCAAACCGACGTGACATACGTCAAAAAGCCTATCCGAGTAGTGGACACAGAACAAAGGGTATTACGGAACCGAGCGATCCAGTTTGTCAAGGTGGCATGGGATCAACATGGCATTGAGGAAGTCACATGGGAACTCAAGTCGGAAATGAGGACAGCTCATCTTAAGCTATTTATGTAAATGTTTGAAACCCTACTTCACTTGATTTTCGGGACGAAAATTTTAAAAAGAGGGTTGTATTGTAAAACCCCGGATTTTCAAGTTATTAATATATATGAAAATTACCCATTTAATTTGTGAATTTTAGATATGGACCTTAGATGGGTAAAGTGTTGGGTTATTGCCCAATTAAGACCCAACGGATTGTGGAAATGGTTTCAATAGAATTAAATGGGGCTGAATTTAATTAGTAATGCAATATATATATATATATATATATATATATATAGAAGGGATTTGGATAAATTGTCATGTGCATAAAGGAACTTGGAAGATTGATTGGCCGAATATGAGATTTGCACATCCATGAGGATGCGCATAAGATAATTTAAAAGGTGTCTATTTCCTTCGTTAAGAGTGAAATTAGAAGATGTCTAATATTAGATAGGATGCTTTACCGTGTGTGGGATTTGCGCATCCTAAGATCATTTAAAAGGGGTCCTTTCCTTGTTGAGAGCACTACTAAGGCAATTGCTAAATTGCAAGAGGCGCATGGCACCTTCTAAGTTAGGACCGATTGGAAATTATAAAAGAAAGGCACAAGAGGGGTGCACGGCATTAAGGCAATTGTTAAATGGAAGGGGCGCAACGCGCCTTCTAAATATAGGACCAATTGGAAGTTTATAAAAGAGAGGCAACAGAAGGGGTGCACGGCAATACACAATACTAGGGAAGGATTGGCGCTGGTGTGCTCTAGCAAGAGGTGTTCTCGGCTTTGTGAAAGATCAAGGACGAGAGGAGGCTAAGGAAGAAAAGGATTAGAAGAGCAAGAACAAGCAAAGGAAAATCGGAGGAGTTGCGGAACCGATTAGTATTTTTGATAAATTTGTTTGAAATAAGGAACCATAGTGTTCGGCCATGGTGTATGGCCGAACCCCATGGAAGAAAATTGGGAGATAATTATGATAATTTTAATGGAAAGGATGGACCATAGGGTTCGGCCATGGTGCAAGGCCGAACCCCATGGAAAGACATGGTTTAATGTATGGATTTTTAATGATGAAAACTATGGGAGTTGTTTAATAAATTTATATGGGTTTAAATGGTTTAAGAGAAGTTGATGAACTATAGGGTTCGGCCATGATGAAGGGCCGAACCCCATGGAGGAAAATTGGTTATGTTTTAATGGATTTTTGAAGGATCAAAACCATGCAATGTTATTAAAGATGTTAAAGGGTTTTAATGAATGTTTTTGGTGAAGATCTTTAGACCATGGGTTCGGCCATGGAGTATGGCCGAACCCCATAAACAATTATGGAATTATGTTCATGTATTTAGATCATAGAAAATGATGGGAAAGGTTATTTATGATTTATTTTAAATGGATAGATGGTTTGATGGTTTTAGATGCAATTGGATCATGAAAACCATGAAGGGTTATGATGTTTTGATTGCATTTAAAAGAGAAGATTATGAACCATAGGGTTCGGCCATGGTGTATGGCTGAACCCCATGGAGGATGGTTATTAAATTAGAAAGTTTCTAATGATGAACTTATTGGATAAAAAAAAAGAAGGAACCTTGATTTATGGATTCAAGAATGGGAATTGATAAAATTGGAAAGTTAGACAACATAGGGTTCGACCATGGTGTATGGCCGAACCCCATGAACAAATTTTTATGGATCTAATATGTCTATGTATATTTTAAATGAATGGATAATCAATAGGAGGATACGAATAGATGCTTATGGATTATGTTATTGGATTATGGGCTTTTGGTTATGTTTGTAACGCCCCGCCCTTTTTTACTCGCTTCTTCCCATAAATTCAGAGTCTATTTTTTTTTTTATAATAGAGTAGAGTGATAGAGCGCGGGACGTCACGACGCGAGCTAAGTCCGAACTTCTAAAGTCCGACCCTTAACTGGCCAAACCTATGTGTCCATGGACCAAGTCCACGAAAATGGTTCACACATAGCAATATCAACTTGCAGAATAAAAATCATAACCTGCGGAATCATAACATCAATTTACAGAATTATAATAGAACCAAATTCTATTCCATTCAGATAGCAAAGTATGCCAAGTCCTTAATCATCATTCAAATATCATAATTATGAAAATTAACATCCATCCATCTAAGTTATTAAATTCTGAAATCTAAATACTCAAATACAAGTTCATGAGTAACTTTATTCATAACATATAAAATAAATCTTCCAAGCTCCTATACCCGGCCCGTCTTACGTTCGTCATTCCCTTGATTTCCTATATCATCAACTAGGGTAGAAGCAGGGCGTTAGAACAACGTGCCCAGTAGGTATTCCAGTTACGGCTAACACATGGTTAGTACAAATCATATGTAATAATATAGTGATGTCAAAATCATATAAAATCCATGCCATGCAATGATGACAAATGCCATGTGTCCTACCCATCACATGTACATAAAGTACCCACCACATAGGTCTTTCGGACGCCCCGATGGAGTGTGGACCCTCCGGAATCTTCTTGATGGAAATCACATCAAGGTACCGCACATAGGTTTTTCGGACGCCCCAACGGAGTGTGACCCCTCCGGTTATAAATCCTCCACCCCATGCCATGCATGAGATGCCAATGAAACACATGCTATTTCATACAATTAAACATAGCATTTGAAATTCATATAAAGCATATCCTTTGAAACATAGATTTCATCAAAACAGAAGATAAAACAAGTGTACATAAACCCATGGTTTCAAAGAGGTGGAATCCTACTGAAGACCGCTAACGTGTAATTACGTCTTTCGTCCAGTAACCGCTCACGATCGTAAACGCCTTCTGAGGTCTCGTTACCTTATAATATAACAATTAATCATAACCAAGTCCCACTTGATTTTCAAAGTTCTAAGTCCATAAACAAAACCCCATGGGGTTCGGCCATACACCATGGCCGAACCCATGGCTTACCATTTTCACGCCTAATTATGAAAATGCCATCCATGGCTATCATTCCCTAATCCCATCTTTTCAATCATTAAAACAATTGCCTAAGTTAATGTTTGATCCACAGGACATCTCATGGGGTTCGGCCATACATCATGGCCGAACCCATGATCTTTCAATTTAGGCGATATTTACCATTCTACCACTAGGTTAGGTTCATGTCTTCCCATTAATCCAATCATCATATTAAATTCATACCATCCATTCCCCTTGATTCATTAACACATAAACCTAACCCATAGAATTTATTCATGGGGTTCGGTCATACACCATGGCCGAACCCTATGTCCAATATTTCCTATATTTACAAGATTGCCACTCATGGCTAACCTTCTATATTCTGCAAGTATTTACAACCTTGCCATTGGTCTCCATTACCTCATGTTTATGTTCAAAATCGATCCATAAAATCCCTTAATTTGGTCCATGGGGTTCGGCCATACACCTTGGCCGAATCCTATGGTGTATAATTTCCAATTATAACATTAATACTCCATACTTAGAAAGTTTCCTATTTTAGCATCCAATAACCTTCCCTAATTAAAAGTTACCACTTTAAAATTCCATAACAAGAAAGTTCCCATAAATAAACTCCACCTTTCCATTTTAATCTAAGGTCCATAAATTAGGTAGCTTCTAATTTTAGCAACCTCCTTCCATAAATAGATAGTTTCCTAAATTAGAAACCATTTTTCCATTATTGGATGCTTTCCAAGTTTAGCAACCCCTTCCAAAATTAGATAGTTTCCTAAATTAGAAACCATCTTTCCATTATTGGATGCCTTCCAAGTTTAGCAACCCCTTCCAAAATTAGATAATTTCCTAAATTAGAAACCATCTTTCCATTATTGGATGCTTTCCAAGTTTAGCAACCAAAATCTATCTCCATTCCAAAACAACCCCATGGGGTTCGGCCATACACCATGGCCGAACCCTATGGTTCATGATCTTGACCATTAATTAACTCCATTACATTTTATCAATATCCCTTCCATGGGGTTCGGCCATACCCATGGCCGAACCCTATGGTTCAATTAAAAATCACCAACAACATCTATCAAAACCGTATGAATCTATTACCCAACTCCCATGGTTTTCATTCTTAAAAACCCTATAAAATAAATCAAGTCTTTCCATGGGGTTCGGCCATAGTGGTTCTTTTTTTTCCATTTAAATCATTAAACCCATCTCCAATCTTCCTCCATGGGGTTTGGCCAAACACCATGGCCGAACCCTATGGTTCCTTTATTTCAAAATCAATTTATCAAACAAGATACTAACCTTTTTCTGATTTCTTGCTCTTCCAATCCTTCTCCTTTCTTCTTAATTCTTTCAACCAAAAACTCCTCTTGCTGGCTGCCTTCTTCTTCTCCTTGCTCTTTGGCGTGAGGGAGAATGAGAGATTGAGAGAGATAGAGAGAGAGAGAGAATTCAAATAGAGTGTAACCTTGTGCCCTTGTCCCTCTCTCCCTTTTATAATTTTCCCTTGGTCCATATTAAGGAAGTGCTTAAGATAGCTACTCCCCCCTTTGGCCGTGCGCCCCATGTGTTAGTTTTAGCCATTGCCGACCTCTCTTCCTGAATTTGGAATGTACTTTAGCTAAACAAATCCCCTATGCCGTGAGCCCCTTCTTTTAACTTAGATACTTCTTTTATTTATTTTAAGAAAATATGCACACCCTTTTTAAAAGATCCCATGCGCCTATGATAGATTTTATTATCTAAAATTCAGCCAAACTTATCCCATACACGGCCACAAAATCTTTTAATTAATTTTTGGACATAATGCATTACTAAAATAATTCAACCCATTTAAATTTTAATAAAACCAATTCCACAATCAATTGGGTCCTAATTGGGTCATGGCCCAATTCTTTATCCAAATAAGATCCATATCTCATATTCATCAATTAAATGGATAATTTTTATACAAAATAATAAATTTCAAATCCGAGGTGTTACAATACAACCCTTTTTTTAAAACTTTCGTCCTGAAAATCGAGTGACGTAGGGTTTCAAATATTTACATAAATAGCTCAGGATGAGCTTTCCTCATTTCCGACTCGAGTTCCCATGTGGCTTCCTCAATGCCATGTTGATCCCATACCACTTCGACAAACTGGATTGCTCGGTTCCGCAATACCCTTTGTTCTGTATCCACCACTCGGACAGGTTTCTCGACGTATGTCACGTCACTCTGAACCTCTATGTCTTGTACGTTCAGTACGTGAGAAGGATCAGGATTGTACTTCCTCAACATCGATATATGGAACACATCGTGTAAAGATGCCAACTGTGATGGGAGTACCAACTAATAAGCCACGTCCCCCATCCTTCTTATGATTGAAAATTGTCCCACATATCTTGGCGATAATTTCACTTCCCTTCTAAATCTCATGTGTCCCTTTCGTGGCGAGACTTTCAAGAACACCATGTCTCCCACTTTAAATTCAATAAAACCTCCTCCTCTTGTCAGCATAGTTCTTCTGCCGACTCTGCGCAGTCAACAAATGTTGTCGTATCAACTATATCTGCGTTATAGTCTCTGTAACCAATTCCGGACCAATCAATGAAGGCTCACCGGCCATCTGGAGGCTTGCCTGGCAACTATTGTTGTATGAAAATTCCACCAACGGCAACTGATCCTCCCATCCACCCTTGAAATCTAGCATACATGCTCTCAGCATATCCTCCAGTGTCTGTATTGTCCTCTCAGACTGTCCATTAGTCTGTGGACCGTACTAATCAGTAAATCTGTTCCCATGGCCGACTGTATGCTTTGCCATACTCTGCCAGTGAATCGACCATCTCTGTCAGACACAATAGTCTGAGGTATACCATGCAATTTGATGATATCCTTGATATACCGCTGACCCAAAGTCTCAGATGAGTCTGTTATCTTAATAAGAATGAAATGTGCTGACTTGGGCAGTCGGTCTACCACGACCCATATAGCATCGTTACCCTTTGATGACCTTGGCAACCCTGTAACAAAATCCATGGAGATGTGCTCCCATTTCCATTCCGGCACTGGTAAGGGTTTGAGTAAGCCTGGTGGCTTCTGATGTTCCGTCTTAACCTGTTGACAAGTTAAGCAATGTGCTACGAATTCTGCCACATCTCTTTTGAGTCCGTGCCACCAGTAATGTCTCTTCAGGTCGTGATACATCTTGGTGTTGTCCGGATGAATAGAGAGTTTGGTCTGATGTACCTCAATCAATAACTCCTTTGTGCAGCTCTCAGGTACATAAATCCTTCCTCGGAATAGAAGACCCTATCATGTTCGTAATTCCCATTTCGGTATGACTTCACCAGTAGACATCTTGGCCCAAATCTCCTCCACTTCAGGGTCTGTCCGTTGTTCCTGTTTAATCTTGGTAACCTTGTTGGATCGTATGATCAAATTGTATATAGTCCCATGGTTATTGAGGTAAAGTTTAAACTCTCGAATGGTATTCAGCATCTTTCATTTTGTCTTGATCAAACATGCCACTGATGCATGTGATAAATGGCTGAGGGCATCTGCCACCTTGTTCGCCTTACCAGGGTGATAACAAAGTGCGAACTCATAATCTGCCAGATATTCCATCCATCTGCGCTGCCTTAAGTTGAGTTCTTTCTGATCAAACAAGTACTTCAAGCTCTTATGATCTAAAAACACTTCAAATTTCTCGCCATAAACATAATGTCTCCAACTTTTGAGAGCAAAGACCTCTGCGGCTATTTCCAGATCGTGTGTAGGATAGAGACGTTCATGTATTTTCAATTGTCTTGATCCGTATGCCACCACACGATTACTTTGACTGAATGTACACCCCAGTCCCTCTCCTGAAGCATCGCATTGTACTTCATAACACTTGCCTCTTTCCCGCAAAATTAGGATAGGAGCAGTGGTAAGTTTCATCTTCAGCTCTTCAAACCTTTGATTGCATAAATCTGACCATTCATATTTGACTCCTTTCTGAGTGAGTCGAGTAAGCGGAGACGCAATTTTTGAGAAGTCCATGATAAATTTCCTGTAATAACCAGCCAATCCCAAAAAACTACGGATCTCGATTACATTCTTTGGCGCTTTCCAATCTCTTACTGCCACTATCTTAGCCGGGTCCACGGCTATACCTTTTTCTGATATAACATGTCCCAAAAAGTTGACCTGAGATAGCCAAAATTCACATTTACTGGCTTTAGCATATAGTTTGTTCTTTCTCAAAGTGTCCAGAACTATTCTCAGGTGCTCAGCATGTTCTTCCTGAGTTTTGGAGTAAATCAAAATATCATCAATGAATACAATAACAAATTGATCCAAATAAGGATGGAAGATCCTGTTCATTAAATCCATGAACACAGCCGGTACATTGGTAAGTCCAAAGGGCATGACTACAAACTCATATAGCCCATACCGCGTTCTGAAGACTGTCTTCTCTATGTCCTCCTCCCTAACCCAGATTTGGTGATATCCGGACATCAAATCAATCTTAGAAAAATGATTGGAACCTTTAAGTTGATCAAATAAATCATCGATCCTGGGGAGTGGGTACTTATTTCAGACCGTCAGTTGGTTCAATTTTCGATAATCCACACACATACGAAGTGAACCATCCTTTTTCTTTACAAATAAAACTGGAGCTCCCCAAGTTGATGTACTGTTCCGAATGCACCCCAGTCTAAGCAGTTCATCAATCTGCTTCTTTAACTCGGACATCTCTGCTGGTGCCATCCGGTAATGTGGTAATGACACTGGTGCAGTGCCAGGACAGCTTGATTTCAAAATTGATCTCCCTCATGGGAGGCAGACCAGGGAGTTCTTTTGGAAAAACGTCCACATAATCCCTTACTATTTCCGGAAGTTCTACCACCGGTGAATTGTTGATTTTGATAATGTTCAATACCAGATGATTCAACCCTTCATGCAGTCTACTCTATTTATCAGCACGCACCACATGTCGTTTTCCATCGGGCGACCAAAATGTCACCCTGCGACGATAACAATCAATGTTGGCCTTAAAGCTAGCCAACCAATCCATGCCGAAAATAATATCATATTCTGACTTATCGAGCACCAAATAATTGAACTCAAATTTGAGTCCAGCAAGTTCAGTATTCACTGCTATGCATATAAGTCCCAATGATGTGTCTCCGACGGGGGATACAATATTGAATGATGTGGACAGTTTTTGTACCAATCTACCAGTAGCAGTTACAAATGCAGCAGATATAAAAGAGTGCGATGCTCCCGAATCAAACAATGCAAAGGCATAGGAACTACTGACTATTGCCATACCTTGAATCACTGAATGATCCTCTGCTGCTGGAGGTGCTAAAGTGAATACCCGTCCAGATCCTGTAGGTGGCCGCCTCGCCTGATTAACTGTCCTGCCTCTAGTTGAATTAGCTGGCCTAACTGGTGGACGAGATGAACCCCTGGTATTTCAGGGTTTGTTGAGTTGTGGACATTCCCTCTTAAAATGACCACGCTGATCACAATGAAAGCAGTTGCTCCCACCTCTAGGAGTCTGAGTGACTGATGCAGATGGGGAGGGATGATTGGGTCGAAAGCCCTCTGTTGACCCAGTAGATGGTGCGGGTCTGCCAGAGTTCGGTAGGAACCTCTTGTTGGGCTGGAATGTACCCCTCCCACTCTGAGCTCGGCGATTGTCAAAACGCGTCAACTCAGCCATATCCTGCTCTGCTATAGTGACCCTGCTGACCACCTCTGCCAATGTGGTTGCTTTGAATATAGTTACCTTGGCCCTTATGCTAGGCCGAAGGCCCCACTCAAACTTGCGTGCCCTTCGATACTCTGTATCCACCATATAAAATGCATACACAGATAAACTGAGAAATTCCTAGTGGTACTCTGCCACCGTCATGGTACCCTGTACCAAAGATAGAAAAGCCTGTGTCTGGTGCTCGTTCTCCTCCTCAGGAAAATAATGTTCCAGAAGAGTAGCTGAGAACTGCTCCCAAGTCATGGCAGTCCTTTCTCCTTCTGGAAGAAGTGCTCGCTGCTTTTATTTCACCTCCCACCATTTACCAGCATCATCAATCAGCTGTGATGTGGCCAGTAAAATCTTATGAGTATGACTCGTGATATTCAATAGAGTCAGGATCTGTGAAATCTTTTTCAGCCAGTTTTCTACTCCGACAGCCCCTTCTCTTCCCTTGAAGTAAGGAGGGCGCTGTTGCTGGAAGTCCCTGACCATGCTCCTGTCATTGTTTCCATTGGTGGTTCCATTTTCATTCAGGTACTATTGCAACACCGAAGTAACCTACCGCTTGAACCAGATTCTGCAATTCAGGAGGTACTACCGGTATGTTTACGCTACTTGCTTCTCCATCGTGGTGAGATTGTTCTTCCTCACGGTGAGAGTGTTGTTCCTCCTCATCACCCCCATTTGGGTTTTGTCGGGTATTTCTCCTTGGCCTTCCCCTTGGAGCCATTTTTCCCTAAGCCATTGAAAACATAAAGACTTAGTTTCCATAAACAAAATTTGTAATTCCTACCTGTTGAGGAAAATTTCCAAATAAGCACTCTTGATTTTGTTTTGTTTCTGGGGAAATACATCCTATGTTGCTATGTTTGATAATCCAATTATTTTGACTGTACTTCCTTTGCAATCATCCGTCTGAGTCTAACGAAGTAAATTAATGCACGAAACCGGATTAATTTACTCCGAGAGATTCAAGTTTCGGGTTCGCTTTGACACCAACTGTAACGCCCCGCCGTTTTTTACTCGCTTCTTCCCGTAAATTCAGAGTCTATTTTTTTTTATAACAGAGTAGAGTGATAGAGCGCGGGACGTCACGACACGAGTTGTAACGCCCCGCCCTCTCCGTGAATTTCAGAGTCTAATTTTTTTTTTTAAAATAAACATCGGAAGAGAGCGGGCGGCGTCACGACGCGAGTTAAGTTCAGACTACCCAAGTCTGAACCTTAACTGGCCACCCATGTGTACATGGAATAGACCATGATAGTGAATCACACATGGAACTAACATCAACATGCGGAATAATCTAGATTAATTGCGGAATAGAAAGACGAGATAGCAAGTAACAGTCTTAAATATTAAATAACATAGATCAACCATCCATAGGTTATTATCCTAATCAAACCATCGCAAATAACGAATTATTACATGTCCAACAATAGTATTCAAATGACAGTAATATAACGTAATCCAAATCCATCATTAAAGCACTTAGGTTCAGCTCCCCTCTTGGTCAATGACCTTTCCTTTCCCCTTGCTTGTACCTGCAATCTCCTCTGAGGATAGAATTAGGGCGTTAGATCAACGCGCCCAGTAGGTTCCCGAATCAGGGCTACCACATGTTAGCATATAAAACATGCATATACATAATAATAATACATGTGAGACAAAATTCCATAAAAACATGCTATGTATGAAATGAACATGTAATGAGTCCCACCCATCACCATTCAACATAGCCATCACTTGACGGGATTCTCATCGTCAAGGTAACCCACAGTGGTCTTTCGGACGCCCCGACGGAGTGTGGCCTCCGGATTCCTCCTGATGGGATTCTCATCATCAGGGTACCCCACAGTGGTCTTTCGGACGCCCCGACGGAGTGTGGCCTCCGGTTACAACACCATCATCCCATGCCATGCATGAGATGTCTATGCAAACATGTCATTTAAAACATAACTTTACAATCATATAAGTTATCGAAAACAACATAAAACAGCATATGAAATAGTGGTTACAATAAAGGTAGGAAACCTACTGAAGATTCACTTCAGTACTTGATCTTTCTTTCGCGTCACCCGGTCACGACTCGCACGTCGTTCAACTTCCGGTACCTTATCCATATAACAATCAATAAATCATACTATCACTTACTTGTTCATTCATATCTAAGACCCAACTACATCATGTGAGTCCTTTGATCAATCCCTTCGTTTGACTTGTATTCACAGATTTGCCATTGGTTAACCAATGTCTAATCTTGTTCATAATCAAAGTTCATAAAAGTAATCTACCTTAGTGGCTGGTTATTTACTTATCACTAAGTCCAAAGATAAATCCATATGTTTACTTAATCCAACTCATACAACCAAGTCATAATCTCCAACAAAACAATCTAGGGGTTCGGCCATTCATATGGCCGAACCCTATGATCCTCCTACACAATGATCCCATCATTTGTTTACAAGTTAGGCTCTACCATTTAGCCATATTAACTACAAGGTTCAGCTATCCCATGGCCAACCCAAAACAGCAAGCTTATTTCATTTAACATACATAGGAAAACCCATAAATCTTGGTCCATTCATCCCAAAGCTAGCCCCATGGGGTTTGGCCATGCACATGGCCGAACCCAATGGTTCTCTTGATCTGATTATCACCATGATCACTCATGGTTTAATCATGCTAATTCAACCATGATCAATACATGGTTCAGCCATCCAAAGGCTGACCCAAATCAGTAACCATAACCCTAAGTAAACAAAATAAAAACCATAAAGCAACCCATGGGGTTCGGCCATTCACATGGCCGAACCTCATGGCTCTTTGGGATTCAATTCTTCTAATAATCTTTCATCATTTATCCTGTATCTTAGGCATAAAAACAGCAAACCTAATTCTATTTAAACTCCTATAGAAACCCCATGGTATTGCATGGTTTCTAACTCTTTGATTTCACAACAATCATCAATCTCTTTCATGGGGTTCGGCCATTCAAGTTGGCCGAACCCTATGTCCATGAATTGATCCTTCAAACATGCATTAGGTGTTATTTAAATCATGCAATATCAGTACCCTTTTGCTGCCCTTATATCTCTTAGAAATCCTCTAATTAAATTCATCCAAACAGTCCATAAAAGTCCATGGTTTCCATGTTTCCCAACATGAAAACCAAGATTCTTTTACATGGGGTTCGGCCCTCCATGGTGGCCGAACCCAATGGTTATGTTTACTGTTTTTAAACCTCAGATAATCATGTAATAACAGTAAATAAAAATCAGGTTTTACCTTTCAAACAAACATCCAAAATCAACACAACTCCATGGGATTCGGCCATCCAAGATGGCCGATCCCCATGGTCCATTTTTTCCAATTTTAATCCACTGATTTAGACCACATAACTTCCACCTTTTCTGATATCCAAACCCATGTTTTAACCCTCTTTAAAACATGTATTTTAAATCTATTACAAACATCTAACATCAGTCCCAACTTATATGGTTTTAACTTCTAAAAACCATCAAAACTAGCCACTTGTTTTCATGGGGTTCGGCCATGCTAAGTGGCCGAACACAATGGTCCATTTCCATCTTTTAATCCACTGATTTTAGACCAGATAAACTTCAGTCCCTATGTCAATCAGATCCATGTTTTTTAACCATTCTAAAACGTGTATTTAAATCTTAAATCAAAACCCAAAAACAGTCCACAAAATCCATGGTTTTCATGTTTCAAAACATGAAAACCAAGCCATCTCTTACATGGGGTTCGGCCCTCCATGGTGGCCGAACCCAATGGTTATTTTTTTACCATTTTAAATCCTTCATAATCAAGGTTAAACACTGGTGTATTCGGCCATGACCATGGCCCAATACATACCCCACTTTATTAATCCAAAAGTCCATGAAACACTTACCAAATTCCAAGCTCTTGTCTTGCCTTTTGATCCTTGCTTCCTTTCCTTCTTATTTCCTTCCTTCTTTCTTAATTCCTTGCTGGTTTAAGCTTGAATAATTGATGCTAAAAAACCTCTGCTGTTCCACTTAAGCAAATGAATTGGAGAGAGGGAGAGAGAGATGGAGAATCTTGGCTTTTCAATGGTGAAAAATGGCCAAGATGGTGTTTGTTTCCTTTAATAATTCAGCCCTCAAAACCCCTCCACTTCCTCATCAATTCTTGCCTAAACCAATGGGACACTTGCTGCCAACAAATGCACCCATTGGCATTCCAACATTGAAGGCTTGGGGTTTCCAAATGGAATAGAAACCCCCCATATTCCATTTAATGTTTTGCATGAAACTCTCCATAACAAGTCCCCAACGTGTGGGACTTGTTTTGGTTTGTTTGAGATCACCACACCTCCTCATATTCCACTTAACTCATTGAATTTTCAGCCCATTTGACTTCCATTTTTGACTCACTCAACTCAATGTCCAACTCACCATAATTAATGCATTTCATTCAATGCACATGAGTTAACTCAACCCTTGATTTAATTCCAACTCACTTCAGTCCCACTCAATTGATTTAACTCGTGTTTTAGCTTCCTAGAGGGTCCACACGGTCAACCATAGTCAACTCGACCCGTTGGGTCCACTTTTAGCTCCTTGACCCGTTTTTGACTCCATGACCCAATTATGGTATTTTGGTCATTTCTAATTGGTTTTTACATATGGATCAAGCCTACCCATTTTTTCTCCACTTGATTTCCAATCAAATAGGCTTAACCCCATTTAATTTAAAATCACAAAGCGGTCAAATAATCCAGTAAGACCCGATGGGTCCCATTTGGGCCCTTTGACCCATTTAGCCATTTTTGACCCAAATGATGAAAATTACCCAACCAATCAAACTTGACATTCATAATGTGCTCATATGATCTTAATTTGAGCAATGGACCCCACTATTTCCTTATTTACAATCACATTTATTGAATTCACCAATCCAGGGGCATTTTCGTAATGTATCCACTTCATTGAGAAATTACCCATCCAATCAAACTTGACATTCATAATGTGCTCATATGATCTTAATTTGAGCAATGGGCCCCACCATTTCCTTATTTACAATCATATATTATTGAATTCACCAATCTAGGGGCATTTTCGTAAATATTCATCCTATTGAGAAATCGGGGTGTCACACGAGTTAAGTCCGAACTTTCAAAGTCCGACCTTTAACTGGCCAACCCTATGTGTACATGGACCAAGTCCACGAAAATGGTTCACACATAGCAATATCAACTTGCGGAATAAAAATCATAACCTCCGGAATCATAACATCAATTTGCGAAATCATAATAGAACCAAGTTCTATTTCATTCAGATAGCAAAATATGCCAAGTCCTTAATCATCATTCAAATACCATAATTATCAAAATTAACATCCATCCATCTAAGTTATTACATTCCGAAATCTAAATACTCAAATACAAGTTCATGAGTAACTTTATTCATAACATATAAAATAAATCCTCCAAGCTCCTATGCCCGGCCCGTCTTACGTTCGTCATTCCCTTGATTTCCTGTATCATCAACTAGGGTAGAAACAGGGCGTTAGAACAATGCGCCCAGTAGGTATTCCAGTTACGGCTAACACATGGTTAGTACAAATCATATGTAATAATATAGGGATGTCAAAACCATATAAAATCCATGTCATGCAATGATGACAAATGCAATGAGTCCCACCCATCACATTTACATAAAGTACCCACCACATAGGTCTTTCGGACGCCCCGACAGAGTGTGGACCCTCCGGAATCTTCTTGATGGAAATCACATCAAGGTACCGCACATAGGTTTTTCGGACGTCCCGCCGGAGTGTGACCCCTCCTGTTATAAATCCTCCACCCCATGCCATGCATGAGATGCCAATGAAACACATGCTATTTATACAATTAAACATAGCATTTGAAATTCATATAAAGCATATCCTTTGAAACATAGATTTCATCAAAACAGAAGATAAAACAAGTGTACATAAACCCATGGTTTCAAAGAGGTGGAATCCTACCGAAGACCGCTAACGTGTAATTGGGTCTTTCGTCCGGTAACCGCTCACAATCGTAAACGCCTTGTGAGGTCCCGTTACCTTATAATATAATAATTAATCATAACCAAGTCCTGTAACGCCCGCCCCTTTTTCACTCGCCTTCCGAAAATCAGAGTCTATTTTTTTTTTTTTAAATGGAGAGTGAGAGAGGGCGCGGAAGTCACGACGCGGTTAAGTTCGAGTTTCTAAAGCCCAGCACTTAACTGGCCAACCCCACGCGTGCGCGGAACTAAGTCCACGAGAACGGTTCACGCATAGGAAGTAAGCTCGCGGATTATAATCATTGCGGAACATGATAATAGAGTCTATCCTACCGGTTTTTAGATAGAAGGGAAGATACAATATTGAATTACCAAAATGCCCCTATGATTCATATTTATATCACAAAATATAATCGTCCATGACTAAAGTCCAAACCATCGCGAGAAATATAATTTATACAGTCCGACAAGCTAAGTTACTCAAATTACATTTCCAAAATATAAAACTTAAATAAATTTAGTATCCGCTTCCCAAGCTCCTAAGCTTGGCCTCTGGTATGTCCACCGTTTCCTCCATCCCCTGCGTCATCAGCTAGGGTAGAAGTAGGGCGTTAGTCAATGCGCCCTAGTAGGACTCCGAGTAGGGCTAGCACATGGATTAGTGATAACACGCATACCGATACAATAAAATATAACAAAATAAGCATGTAATGAATGCTATGCCATGGGTACCTATGTCATGTGTCCCACCCATCATCCGTATGATCATACAATGTATTGTCCCCATGTTTGCTTCTCGGTAGCCCCGACGGAGCATGGACTCCGGTTATAGCCCTCAGGTTATCCCCATGTCTGATTCTCGGTCGCCCCGACGGAGCATGGACTTCGGTTATAGCCCTCAGGCTATCCTCATGTCTGATTCTCGGTCGCCCCGACGGAGCATGGACTCCGGTTATAGCCCTCAGGCTATCCCCATGTTTGATTCTCAGTGGCCCCGACGGAGCATGGACTCCGGTTTCATTATTTTCTCGCCCATGCCATGCATGAGATGTACGTGCATTATGCTATGTAGTATATAGATAAACCATAAATTTAATATACCATACATAGCCATATAATACATAATGTTAAAATATAATCCATAACACCATCATATAATTCATAAATTAAAACTCATCATAATACAAGTCCCATAATCATCAAAATAGATTAAAATAAACATCACATATCCACGGCTTACAAAGAGGTAGCAATCCTACCGAATACCGCGTAGCGTTCCGTTACATTTCCGTTTGATATCCGGTCGCCGATCGCGTACCGTTTGCGACGTCCCGATACCTTATTACATTTACCGAATTAGTCCAACGTTTTTCCATGATTAAGTCCGTAATTGATCCATCTACTTAGACCCATTAATGGCCATTAATTATGTTACAATTTTATCGAAAATCAGCCCTTAACTTAGCCTTATTTTCCATGGTTTAAAACACATACATAAAATCCGATTTTGGCCATTTCAAATATTCCAATGAGCGAGCCTAAAACGCAGCATCTATACGTTTCTTTTCATCATTCACATTGCATCGAATTTTACTTCTAACCCACATAAGGTTCGGCCATGTACTACGGCCAAACCCATGGTTTTTCAATGTGGCTAATATTTGTCGTTTTACCACTCCCTCTTCCATGTTTAATCATTCACCCATTCATCTCTACTTTAAGTCTAAAATTCATCCATGACCCATTTATGATTCCATAACATATCTAAAATCAGCCACCTATTATTTAATTTTGAAAAAAAAACATTTAATCCCATATGTCATTTCCTATTTGGCCCTAACGGTGGCCCACAAAGAGATCATGGGTTCTGTCATACACCATGGCCGAACCCATGATGTCTATTTTTCCAATTTCTTGGGTTCATTCTACCCTCTTTAATCCAATCTCTAATGAAATTTAAATCATTCATTTAAAACCTCATTTTTCATCCCATTTTAAACATTACATAGTCCCATATATCCATTTAAATCTTATCATTCTTCTCCATTATTTTCTATTCATAAAAGTCCTAAAATATCACCATAGGGTTCGGCCATACACCATGGCCGAACCCATGGTTCATGGTTCACCTTTATTGGAGCCATATGAGGCCATTATTTCCTCAATGTTAGTCCATGGTTTTCTTTGCTAAAATTCCATTTAAAAATCAATAATTTTCATTCATTTGGTCCCTTTAAAACTTTATATCATACACTTTCAAATCCATTGAAATTATCACTTCCTCCATCGTCTTCCATCTTTCCATTTTTATAAAAATAATTAACCATTACCATAGTTCCATTCTTATAAAAGAATTCTAAAATATAATCCATGGATTCCATCTAAAACTTTTTTCCAAAAATTTGCCTACATTTAACCCTTGAAACCCTAACCATTCTCCATCATTTTCAAACCTTAAAAACCATTAATCAATGAGCATTTAAGGACCCTAACCCTCATAAATCACTAACCATGGGGTTCGGCCACCTTGTATGGCCGAACCCTATAGTCCATGATTTCTTTAAAATATCATATTTCCATTATTTTGAGGCCACTTCAAATCATCTACATACCTCATAATTTTTCTTATTTAACACCTTTAAAACTTACCAACTTTTTAATCATTTTAAAATCTTGAAATCCTCATAAAACCATTAATCATTCTCCAACATTTTAAACCTTAAACCTTAATTAAATGTCATCCATTATTTACCATGGGGTTCGGCCATGTTACATGGCCGAACCCTATGGCCCATTAAACCATGAAAAATTAACCTCTTGTTCTTAGAGATACTTACAATCCGACGACTCCTCCGGTCTTTCTTTCTCCTCTTGATTTCCTTAGCCTCTTCTCTTCTTCTTCTCCTTGTTTAATAGGCTAGATATGCTTGATCAATGGTGGAACATGCTTGGATCAGCTAAGGTAGATGGGATTTAGGTTGAGAGAGAAGGATTATGGAGATGAGGGAGAGTTCTTCAATGATCTTGGTAGCCCAAAGTTTTCCTTCTCCTTCTCTTTTCTTCTCTTTTCTTCTAAGTTCTTCTCCCTTCCTTAGTGCATGGGACGGTTTTTGTGTGTGTGAGGAGGGATGGAGAGAGAGAAAATGGAAATGGAGACAATGAGATGAAGTCTCATCTTTTGGTTACTTCACATTAACTCCTCACCAACCAATATGCATTAATGGTGGTGGTTGGGATAAAACCCCCACCTTTAATCCATGGTTTCAATTTGTGTTTTCTCAAGTGGTTTGTGTTTGTTGGGATGGTTTTGACTACTTGACCAATTTAGATTAAGTTAATTAACTTAGATCACTTGATCCCTAGGTTAATTTAATTAATCACTTTCCATTTAATTTAATCTCATTAAATTCCCTCTAAGATCCATCCATGGTTGACCAAGTCAACCATGGTGGTCGGCCCCACTACTCTTGGGTCCACACGCCACCTCAATGGGTGAGGTGGAGGTGGGCCCCATTGGCCATGTTACCTTGGTCCATTTATCACCTAACTTAGGTGATTTAAATTTTATTAAATGTACCCCTCTTATTGGATCACCATTGGGCCCATGGCCCAATTAAATTTTTGTCTTACCCATTTACCTTTGGGCTTAGCTACCTTGGCCCATTGGGTCCCATATGGCCCTTTGACCCAAATTGACCATCTTTGACCCAATTACTTCTCATTGACCCATCAAATGGATTTCATCCAATCTATGGCCCAATTGGGCCATTCTTGGACCCTTGTCCCAAAGTTGATCCATTTGGCATTTCATCACATCAAATTCCAAATTAAAATAATTAAATGCCAAATATATTGATTCGAAAATTCGGGCTATTACAAGTCCCACTTGATTTTCAAAGTTCTAAGTCCATAAACAAAACCCTATGGGGTTCGGCCATACACCATAGCCGAACCCATGGCTTACCATTTTCACACCTAATTACGAAAATGCCATCCGTCGCTATCATTCCCTAATCCCATCTTTTCAATCATTAAAACAATTGCCTAAGTTAATGTTTGATCCACAAGACATCTCATGGGGTTCGGCCATACATCATGGCCGAACCCATGATCTTTCAATTTAGGCGATATTTACCATTCTGCCACTAGGTTAGGTTCATGTCTTCCCATTAATCCAATCATCATATTAAATTCATACCATCCATTCCCCTTGATTCATTAACACATAAACCTAGCCCATAGAATTTATTCATGGGGTTCGGTCATACACCATGGCCGAACCCTATGTCCAATATTTCCTATATTTACAAGATTGCCACTCATGGCTAACCTTCTATATTCTGCAAGTATTTACAACCTTGCCATTGGTCTCCATTACCTCATGTTTATGTTCAAAACCGATCCATAGAATCCCTTAATTTGGTTCATGGGGTTCGGCCATACACCTTGGCCGAACCCTATGGTGTATAATTTCCAATTTTAACATTAATACTCCATACTTAGAAAGTTTCCTATTTTAGCATCCAATAACCTTCCCTAATTAAAACTTACCACTTTAAAATTCCATAATTAGAAAGTTCCCATAAATAAACTCCACCTTTCCATTTTAATCTAAGGTCCATAAATTAGGTAGCTTCTACTTTTAGCAACCACCTTCCATAAATAAATAGTTTCCTAAATTAGAAACCATCTTTCCATTATTGGATGCTTTCCAAGTTTAGTAACCCCTTCCAAAATTAGATAGTTTCCTAAATTAGAAACCGTCTTTCCATTTTTGGATGCTTTCCAAGTTTAGCAACCCCTTCCAAAATTAGATTGTTTCCTAAATTAGAAACCATCTTTCCATTATTGGACGCTTTCCAAGTTTAGCAACCAAAATCTGTCTCCATTCCGAAACAACCCCATGGGGTTCGGCCCGGCCATACACCATGGCCGAACCCTATGGTTCATGATCTTGACCATTAATTAACTCCATTACATTTTATCAATATCCTTTCCATGGGGTTCGGCCATACCCATGGCCGAACCCTATGGTTCCATTAAAAATCACCAACAACATCTATCAAAACCGTATGAATCTATTACCCAACTCCCATGGTTTTCTTTCTTAAAAACCCGATAAAATAAATCAAGTCTTTCCATGGGGTTCGGCGATGCACTATGGCCGAACCCTATGGTTCTTTCTTTTCCATTTAAATCATTAAACCTATCTCCAATCTTCCTCCATGGGGTTCGGCCAAACACCATGGCCGAACCCTATGGTTCTTTTATTTCAAAATCAATTTATCAAACAAGATACTAACCTTTTTCCGTTCCTTGCTCCTCCAATCCTTCTCCTTTCTTCTTAATTCTTTCAACCAAAAACTCCTCTTGCTGGCTGCCTTCTTCTTCTCCTTGCTCTTTAGCGTGAGAGAGAATGAGAGATTGAGAGAGATAGTGAGAGAGAATTCGAATAGAGTGGAACCTTGTGCCCTTGTCCCTCTCTCCCTTTTATAATTTTCCCTTGGGCCATATTTAGGAAGTGCTTAAGATAGCAACTCCCCCCTTTGGCCGTACGCCCCATGTGTTATTTTTAGCCATTGCCGACCTCTCTTCCTTAATTTGGAATGTACTATGGCTGAACAAATCCCCTATGCCGTGAGCCCCTTCTTTTAATTTAGATACTTCTTTTATTTATTTTAAGAAAATATGCACACTCTTTTTAAAAGATCCCATGCGCCTATGATAGATTTTATTATCTAAAATTCGGCCAAACTTATCCCATACACGGCCATAAAATCTTTTAATTAATTTTTGGACATAATGCATTACTAAAATAATTCAACCCATTTAAATTTTAATAAAACCAATTCCACAATCAATTGGGTCCTAATTGGGTCATGGCCCAATTCTTTATCCAAATAAGATCCATATCTCATATTCATCAATTAAAACAGAATGGGAGATGTTGAATACCATTCGAGAGTTCAATCTATATATCAGTAGCGATGGGAGTATGCACAATCTAATCATACGGTCCAACATGGTCTCCAAGATTGAACAGAAGCAGCGGACAAATCCGGAAGTGGAGGAGATATGGGCCAAGATGTCTACTGGTGTACTCATACCGGAATGGGAGTTACGACCAGGATAGGGTTTGTATTTCGTGGTAGGACATATGTGCTTAAAAGCTGCAAAAAAGAGTTGTTGATCGAGGCACACCAAACCAAATTCTCTATTCATCCAGGCAGTACCAAGATGTATCACGACGTGAAGAGACATTATTGGTGGCATGGACTCAAAAGAGATTTATTAGAATTTGGTGCTCATTGTCTAACCTGTCAGCAGGTTAAAAACGGAACATCAGAAGCCACCAGGGTTACTCAAACCCTTACCAGTGCCGGAATGGAAATGGGAACACATCTCTATGGATTTTGTGACAGGGTTGCCAAGGTCCTCAAAGGGCAACGATGCGATATGGGTCGTGGTAGACCGATTGACCAAGTCTGCACACTTTCTTCCCATCAGGATGACAGATTCATATGAGACCTTAGGTTGACGGTATATCAAGGATATCATCAGATTACATGGTATTCCCCGGACTATTGTGTCTGACAGAGATGACCGATTCACCGGCAGAGTGTGGCAGAGCATGCAGTTGGCCATGGGAACAGATCTACTGACTAGAACAACATTCCATCCACAGACTGA
Source organism: Chimonanthus salicifolius (assembly GCA_013350335.1). NCBI lineage: Eukaryota > Viridiplantae > Streptophyta > Magnoliopsida > Laurales > Calycanthaceae > Chimonanthus > Chimonanthus salicifolius. The sequence goes on from CM023541.1 coordinate 5,674,373, forward strand.
TGGGCAGTCTGAGAGGACAATACAGACATTGGAGGAGAGCATGTATGCTAGATTTCAAGGGTGGATGGGAGGATCACTTGCCGCTGGTAGAATTCTCATACAACAACAGTTACCAGGCCAGCCTCCAGATGGCTCCATTCGAGGCTTTATATGGTACACCATGTAGATCACCCGTGTGCTGGACAGAGGCAGTTGAGCCTGCACTGATTGGACCCGAGTTGGTTGCAGAGACTACAGTGCAGATACAGTTGATACGGCAGCACTTACTTGCTGCACAGAGTCGTCAGAAGAGTTACGCTGACAAGAGGAGGAGGTTCCTTGAATTTGAGGTGGACGACTTAGCATTCTTGAAAGTCTCGCCACGAAAGGGACACATGAGATTTGGAAAGAAGGGGAAAGTGTCACCTAGATATGTGGGGCCGTTTACAATCCTGAAGAGGGTGGGGGAGGTAGCGTACCAACTGGCACTTCCTTCACAATTAGCATCTTTGCACGATGTATTTCAAATATCTATGCTAAGGAAGTACGATCCTGATCCCTTACATGTACTGAATGTACAAGACATAGAGGTGCAAAGCGACGTGACATACGTCGAAAAACCTATGAGAGTGGTGGAGACAGAACAAAAGCTGTTACGAAACCGAACGATTCAGTTCGTCAGGGTGGTATGGGATCGACATGGTAATGAGGAAGCCACTTGGGAACTTGAATCGGAAATGAGAACAGCTCATCCCGAACTATTTATATAAATTTTTTGAAACCCTACTTCGCTCAATTTTCAGGACAAAAATTTTAAAAAAAGGGTTGTATTCTAACACCCCAGATTTTCATGTTATATATATATATATATATATGAAAATTGCCAATTTAATTTGTGATTGAATGGATATGGACCTTAGATGGGTAAGGTGTTGTGTCAATTGCTCAATTAAGACCCAACGGATGGTGGATATAGTTCAATTGAATTAAATGGGTGAAACTTATTTAATTGGGTCAAAAATTGTTAATTGGGTCAAAATTGTTAATTGGGTCAAAATGCCCAATTGGGACCCAATGGGTCGTGGTTGACTTGGTTGACCACCAAGTAAGTTCAAGATTACTTAATTGGGGCTGAAGTAAGTTGGAATTGGAATTATGTAATTGAATTGATTTTAAGTGAGTTAAGTGAGTTGAGTTTAAAAGAATGAAAAATAATTGAGTTATGGTGAGTTAGATGGGAAGTTAATGGGTTCTTGAACTTAAGTGAGTGGAGAAGGTGGAGAGATGCACCTCATGAGACCCAAGTTAAGGCATACACGTTGGAGATGGGAGTTTCATCTCATGGGATGAAACTCCAAATATATCATTAATGGGAGGTGGACGGTTTTGTGATGTTACACAAGCCTACACAAGGCTACATGTTGGAGACATGGGAGTTTCATCTCATGGATGAAACCTCCAAATAGATCATTGATGAGGGAGGTGAAGGGTTGTGGTGGTTACACAAGCCTACACAAGGCATACAGGTTGGAAGCATGGGGAGATGGAAACCAAGAGCCAAACGGTGGGAGTGTTTCATCTCATGGATGAAACCTCCAAATGGATCATTAAGGAGGGAGATGAAAGAGCATGGGAGTTACAAAGGGGTGTCACCAAAGGACACCACCTTGGCTGAATTCCATTAAACAAGAAAAGACTAAGGGGTTGCATCTTAGACTCTCACTCTCTTCCTCTCACACAAGGCCGACCACCCTCAAGACAAAGAGTAGGAGTATTTTCTATCCCAAACTTCACTCTCTCTCAAACCTATACCTCTTGGCCGAACCACTCCAAGAGATTTTATCAAGATCAATCTCGGCCAAAGATCAAGAAGGAAGGAAGAAGAGGCTAAGGAAGGAAAGGAGCAAGAAGGAGTGAAAAAAAACCGAAGGAGTCGCGAAATTGGTAAGTGCTCGATAAGATTTCATAAATAAGAAAAGATAGTCATGGACATGGTTCTGCCATTGCATGGCCGAACCCTAATTTTATTATCGCTAAAGACTCTATGATGAACCATAGGGTTTGGCCATGTTGTATGGCTGAACCCCATGGAAAGGAATTAAGGAATTTATATGGGTCAAAGTGATTTTAAGAGAAGATGATGAACCATAGGGTTCGGCCATGTTGTATGGCCGAAACCTATGGAAGGACATTGGTTATGTTTAATGGATTTTGAAAGATGAAAATCATAAATGTATGTGTATGATTTTAAGAGGTTTTAAAGGGTTTAAATGGATGGATGTATGAGAACCATCAAAGGATCAATCATGGCTGTATAATGTGTTTTAATGGAAATGATGAACCATAGGGATCGGCCATGTTGTATGGCCAAACCCCATGGAGAGACAATGATGGATAGTGCTGTTAATTTTAATTGATTTTGAATATGGTTAATGAGGATAAAAAAGGATGAACCTAAGGGTATGATTAAACCCTCCCATGGAGGGACTTGTTTATGAACTTAAGATGGTAAATTATTTAATGGAGAACATGGAAATGAGACATCATGGGTTCGGCCATGGTGTATGGCCGAACCCCATGGACCATTTTAATGGGCCATTTGGAGATTTAAACATGATTATAAATCATTAATGGTTCTATGTTTGTGGATCAATTATGGACTTAGGCATGTTTAAATGAATGAAATGTTTAGCCATGGATAGAATAATGGCAAAGTTGTAAATAGGTGAAAATGATGGACCATGGGTTCGGCCATGGTTTATGGCCGAACCCCATGGGGAATGTTTTGTGGACCTAGGTTGTTATCAATGTTAAAATTACGGTATAAGGGATTAGATGTATGAATCAAAGATGGCATGATCTTGGATTTAATTTAAAAGATCAAAGGACTACAAAGAGGGACCAAAATCAAGTAAGTGAGGTTCGACCATGTTATATGGCCGAACCCCACTAAGGTGTATTTTGTGGACTAAGGGTTTAAATGATTAACTTAGTGGTGATTGATTAATAAATCAATGGAGGGACTAAAACCAAGTGAGTGAGGTTCGACCATGGTGTATGGCCGAACCCCACAAAGATATGTTTAAGGACTTAGACATAATTGTAAATCAAATGGAACATGGGATTGATTGATTGGCATGTTATAAGGTAACGTGTAATAGCCCGAAATTTTTAAATCAATATAAATGCGGATATTATTTATTTTAATGATGGAAATTGGGAAAATTGATGGAATAGATGGTAAATGGATCAAAATTTGGACAAAGGCCCAAATATGGCCCAATGGACCATGGATTGGATTTCATTTATCTTAATGGTCAATGATGGTCAAATTGGGCCAAGGATAGTCAAATTGGGCCCAATACCCATTTGGGACTCAATGGGTCAAAATAATGCAAACTCTAAGGTAAATGGATAGGAGAGAACTTAATTGGGCCATGGGCCCAATGGGGATCCAATAAGGGAAGTGGATTGAATTGATCTTTAATCACCTAAGTTAGTATTAATTAGACCTAAGTGACATGGCCAATTGGGACCCACCTCCACCTCACCAAGTGAGGTGGCGTGTGGGTCAAGGATTGGTGGGGCCGGCCACCATGGTTGAATTGGTCAACCATGGGTGGAGTAATGGAGAAGAATTAAGGAGATTAAAAGAGATAAGTGGGAATTAATTAACTTAACCTAATAATCTAATTAATTAAATGATTAAGCTAATCTAATCATGGTCAAATGGTCAAAACCACCCAAAGAAACACAAACTACTTAAACGTTGGTTAGTGGTGGTTGGGTCATAAAGCAAACAAAATATCTTATGGGGTTGGTGAGGATAATTAATGGTGAAGTAAAGTTTATGAAAACAAAAAGGAGTTGTTTTTATCTTATCTCTCAAACCCTAATCTCATTTCACTCTCTCCCTCTCTTGGTCTCCACCACCGTCGCACACCCAAGGAGAAGGAAAGGAAGAAAACCAAGAGAAAGAAGAAGAAAAGCTTGGAAGAAAAGAGAGGAGAAAGGTGTAAGCTTGGCCATCACTCCAAGATCAAGCCATAGTATTTTCTTTCTCATCTCCATCCTCTCCTCTCCCTCTCTCAAATCTAACCCTACTATGGCCGAACCCAAGCTTGGAGGTTTTCACCATTGATCAAGCATTTTAGCCAACCAACGAAGGAGAAGGAGAAGAAAGAAGGTCAAGGAATTCAATGGGAGTAACGAAAGTCGGAGGACGCGTCGGATCGTAAGTATTTTCTAAACAAGAGATTAGATTTTTTTTTTTTTTAGGGTTTAAGAGATTATGAAATCCATTTCTTGGATTTAGAGGTGGCCAAAGCATCATGGCCTTGGATCTCAAATCCATCAAATGAAAGGAGGAAAAATAGGCAAACCCTAAATGGGTAAATTAGGGTTAAGAAAAAATAAATGGATTAAGGACATTATGTATTTAAATTATTTAAGCATGGATTTGTGTAATGTTGGAAGAAAATTATGGGCCATAGGGTTCGGCCATGTAGTATGGCCGAACCCCATGGTGGGTGATTAGGTAATGTATGAATTTTTAGGGTTTTATAAGAATGGAAGCCATGGAGAATGATTTAGGGTTTTAAGATTTTAATGATTGAATGTAGGTAATTTTTGAAGACGTTTTTATGATGGAATCCATGGATGAATGTAAATGTTTTTATGGTCTAAAATGGCACCAATGGATAATGAACCCTACGGTGATGTAAGAATGGTTTTGATGGGTGAAGAGATGGAAAAAGTGATTAAGAATGTTGATAGATTGTATGGATTTTCAAGTATAACATATAATGTTTTAAAGGTGTGGAATTAGGGATGAACCATGAACCTCATGGAGGGACTTATTTTAAATCTAAATGTGGTAAATAGGCCTAAGAAAATAATGGGAAGTTTGGATGGATTAAGTATTTGGAACCATGGAAAACAAATGGGGAATGTAGCTAAGTTGATGGACTCAAAATATATTTAATGTTGATCAAAAGGAGTGATTTAAATGCATAATGTAAAACCCTTCATGGAAGGGCTTATGAGGGATTCAAATGTGTAAAAATGGACCTAAGAAAAATGGAGAAAGAGGCATCATGGGTTCGGCCATACACTATGGCTGAACCCATGACCCAATTGTAGATCGTTTTGGCCTAAGGGTAATGTGTTTGTATATGATTAAATTAATGGAGTTTAGGTTAAATTAAGCGGCTGATTTTAATGATTTTAAGACATGGGTGATGAGTCATTAATGGACCCAAATCTATGAATCAATTTTGGACAAAGAAATGTATATGGTTAAGTGAATGTCTAAACATGGGAGAGGTAGTGGCAAAACCGTAATTAATGACCCATTTTGTAAACCATTTAAAGGGTTAAGTATGGGGTTTCGTATGGGTTTAAATGAATAAGGATTAGGTTAATTAAAGGGCTAATTTTTATGATCATATGACATGGTTGAGTAGGTGAATAACCATAGAAGGAATATTGGCAAAAATGGTAAATATTGGCCAAAATGAAGAACCCCACTAAAATGTAATGTATGGGCTTAGAAATGGTTAAAACGAGGACTAATTATTCGTGTATAATAAGGTATCGGACATCGTAATCGGTATGCGATCGGCGACCGGATTCGGGAACGAAAAACGTAAAGACGTTAATCAGTATTCGGTAGGATTCCTACCTTTTTGTAAGCCATGGATTAGGTACTATGTGAATGGTTTCTTGGTTTATTTTTGGTAATTATATGATTGGTTATATGATGGTTTATGAGATTATGATTTATATGTACTTTATGGCATATGGCTAGACAATGAATTATATGTTAATGATATGAGTTACATGTAAAGGCTATGATCAATATATTATTACATAGCATAATGCATTACATCTCATGTATGGCATGGGCGGGAAAATAAAGGAACCGGAGTCCATGCTCCGTCGGGGCGACCGAGAAGCAAGCATGGGGATAGCCTGATAGGCTATAACTGGAGTCCATGCTCCGTCGGGGCGACCGAGAAACAAGCATGGGGATAGCCTGATAGGCTATAATCGGAGTGCATGCTCCGTCGGGGTGACCGAGAAGTAAGCATGGGGACACCTTGACGAGGTCTTGCTGTCAAGGGGGATACATTGTGATTGGTTATATCTTGACGAGGTTTTTTCGTCAAGGGGGATATGGTATCATGATGATATGGATGATGGGTGGGATTCATAACACAGACACCCATGGCATGGCATTCATTGTATGGTTTTTCGTTATATTATTATTTGTATGCTTGTTATCACTAATCCATGTGCTAGCCCTATTCGGAGACCTACTGGGCGCGTTGTCTAACGCCCTATTTCTACCCTAGCTGATGACGCAGGAGACGGCGGACTGCGACGGGAGCCAAGCTTAGGAGCTTGGGGAGGCGGCTACTTAGTTTATTTATATTGTTTTGGAAATGTATTTGAGTAGCCTAGCTTGTCGGAAATGTAATAATTTAGATTGCTTGCTATATTTTCATTTTTATTTTTGGACGTTGGACATTGTGATTTTCGAAGCACTTTAGTAATTTAATGAATGTCATCTTCCCTGCTATCTAAAAAAAAAATTGGTAGGATAGTCTTTATTGTAATTTTCTGCACTCAGTGTAACATTCCGCAAGCTTACGTCTATGTGTGAACTGTTCTTCGTGGACTTCGTTCCACACATACGTAGGGTTGGCCAGTTAAGGGACCGGGCTTTAGAAGCTCGGACTTAACTCGCGTCGTGACGTCTGCGCCCTTTGTCACGTTTAATATTAAAAAAAAAAAAATAAACTCTGATTTTTCGGTGAAAAGGGGCGGGCGTTACATAATGGGACCTCACAAGGGGTGTACGATCGTGAGCGGTTTCCAGACGAAAACGCAAAGACACCATAGTGGTTATTGGTAGGATTCTACCTCTTTGAAACCATGGGACAAGTAATATGATTTTAATTATTGTTTTTGATGAGTTATTTGTATCAAATGTATGTTTCAAATGTGGAAGTTTTATGCTATGATTTATACTATTACATAGCATGTGGACATTACATCTCATGCATTCGTGGGAAGACCTTGATGTTTATTTTCCATCAAGAAGTAATCCGGAGAACACATTCCGTCGAGGCGTCCATAAGACAACTGTGGGGATACCTTGATGAGGAGAATTCCATCAAGAGGATACATGTGTTTGTGATGGGTGGGACTCATTGCATAAGACACCATGGCATGGCATTGTTTTACATGGTTTTATGATTATATTATCTATGTGACTTTTGGTACTAACCCATGTGTTAGCCCTACTTGGAATACCTACTGAGCGCGTTGTCTAACGCCCTACTCCTACCCTAGTGGATGACACAGAAATTGAAGGGAATGATGATCATGATCAGAGCCAAGCATAGGAGCTTGAATGTGTTTAATTTCATTTTGTTTTAAGTTACTCCTGGACTATGTAATTCGAGTAGCTAGAATTCGGGCATGTAATAACTTAGATATTTTACTATGGTTTCAATGTTTACTTTTGGATATTTAAGTTAAGATAATCATTGTTAAACGACGGACTACTTTGCTATCTAAAATGGAATAGATTTAGGCTTCTATTATAATTCCGCAGTTATGTTTTATTCCTCAAGTTAACTTATTATGTGTGAACCGTATTCGTGGACTTAGTCCATGCATACGTATGGTTGGCCAGTTAAGGGTCAGGCTTTAGAAGCTCGGACTTAGCTCGAGTCATGACGTCCCGCTCTCACTCACTCTTTATTTAAAAAAAAAATAGACTCTGACTTTCGGAAAGCAAAGTGAAAAAAGACGGGACGTTACAGTGAGTAGTTCCTACGCCTTTGCATTATTTGATTATGGAGCATCCCATCCCTTCATATATGCTGCATTCATATCCGCTACTGGCACATTAGTAGAGAAACTGTCCACATCACTACTTATTGTATCCCTCGTCAGAGACACGTCATTGGGGCTTATATGCACAACAGTGAATACTGAACTCGCTGGATACATATTTGAGTTCAACTATTTGGGACTCGATATGACTGAGTACGACATTATCTTTGGCATGGACTGGTTGACTCACGTTCAGGCCAACATCGATTTCCATCTCCGCAGGGTGAAATTTTGGTCACCAGAGGGGAAGCAATATGTGGTACATGCTGACAAACACAGCATCCCTATAAGAAGAAGACTGCATGAAGGGCTGAATCACCTGATATTGAACAGTATCAGAATAAACAAAGCACCAATGCCTGAACTTCTGGCGATAGTGAAGGACTACATGGATGTATTCCCATAAGAACTCCCTGGCTTACGATCCATGAGGGAGATTAATTTTGAAATCAAGTTGTACACTGGCACTACTCCAGTGTCATTACTAGATTACCGGATGACACCAGTTGATATGTCCGAGCTGAAGAAGCAGATTGATTAACTACTCAGACTGGGATGCATCTAGAATAGTACATCGTCTTGGGGAGCTCCGGTATTATTTGTGAAGAAGAAGGACGGTACACTCCGGATGTGTGTGGATTACCGAAAACTGAACCAGCTAACTATCAGGAACAAATACCCTCTACCTAGGAACGATGATCTATTCGATCAACTTAGGGGTTCCAGCCACTTCTTAGAGATTGATCTGATGTCCGGCTACTATCAAATCCAGGTTAAGGATGAGGATATAGAGAAGACAGCCTTCAGGACACGGTATGGACTATATGAGTTTGTAGTCATGCCGTTTGGACTCACCAATGCACAGGCTGTGTTAATGGATCTAATAAACAGGATCTTCAGTTCCTTACTTGGACCAGTTCATGATTGTATTTATTGATGACATCTTGATCTATTCCCAAAGTCAGGAGGAACATGCAGAGCACCTGTGGATAGTTCTGGACACCCTGAGGAAGAACCAGTTGTATACCAAAGCCAGCAAGTGTGAATTTTGGCTATCTAAAGTTAATTTCTTGGGGCATGTTGTATCAGAAGAAGGTATAGCCGTGGACCTGGCTAAGGTGGCGGCAGTGAGCGAATGGAAAGCACCGAGAAACGAGACCGAGATCTGTAGCTTCCTGGGATTGGCTGGTTATTATCGAAAGTTTATCATGGACTTCTCCAAGATTGCATCTCCACTTACCCAACTCACACAGAAAGGAGTCAAATTTGAGTGGTCAGATGTGTGCAACCGGAGGTTTGAGGAGCTGAAGGAGAGACTTACAACTGCTCCTATCCTGATTTTGCCGGAAAGAGGCAAGGGCTATGAGGTACAATACGATGCTTCAGGAGAGGGACTTGGGTGTTCTCTCAGTCAAAGTCATCGTGTGGTGGCTTATGGCTCAAGACAGTTGAAAATTCATGAACACCTCTATCCCACGCACGATTTGGAACTAGCCGCAGTGGTCTTCGCTCTAAAAAACTAGAGACACTATGTATATGGCGAGAAGTTTGAAGTGTTTTCAGATCATAAGAGCTTGAAATACTTGTTTGATCAGAAAGAGCTCAACATGAGGCAACGCAGATGGATGGAATATCTGCAGGATTATGAGTTCGCGCTTCGATATCACCCTGGCAAGGCGAACAAGGTGGCAGATGCCCTCAGCCAAATATCACATGCATCAGTGGCCAGTTTGATCAGAACAGAATGGGAGATGCTGAATACCATTCGAGAGTTCAATCTATATATCAATAACCATGGGAGTATGTATAATCTGATCATACGGTCCAACATGTCTCCAAGATTGAACAGGAGGAGCGGACAGATTCGAAAGTGGAGGAGATATGGGCTAAGATGTCTACTGGTGTGGTCATACCGGAATGGGAATTACGACCGGGGTGTCATATGTGTCATGTCATGGGTGTCATATGCCAATGATCTTTCACCCAATTTCCATATCCAATCACAACACAAATCATATCAATAGTTTCCGTGATAAATAAAGTCATATCAAGGTGTTCCCTTGGCCATTTATGCCCGCAGTACTTTGTGACAGTACCACTAAGTCATTGTTATACCTCTCCACATACGTTAATCCAAATTACCGATGGAGTTTGGACTCCTCCCTCTACGCAGGGTTTCGGGACTGTTTACCCAGGAGCTCTTTGGCCCAGACTACGCCGTACCCATTTCTAGCAATCCCGGACAAAGCCAACATATCAATAGTTCAAATAGCTTCATACAAGCTAGTCTCAAGCCCCAAGTCATGTCTGGACAACTCATAACTTGGCTTGTTGTCCCATGTACTCCCTCCCATGCCAAGCATGAGATCATGAATGCAAAATACCATTTCATATCAAATTACATAACATTATTGAAATTCTATTCATAAAAAATAACCATATGTTTAACCAAAGTTAATCATCATATTTAAGATAAAAACCAGTAACATATATATATATATATATATATATATATATATAATCTATACTGTCTCAATAAGGTAGGAATCCTACCAACGTTCGATTTACTGTCCTTTCCTTGTTTCGCACGAACAATGTAACACCCCGGATTTTCAAGTTATATATATTTATGGAAATTGCCCATTTAATTTGTGAATTAATGGATATGGACCTTAGATGGGTAAGTGTTGGGTCAATTGCCCAATTAAGACCCAATGGATGATGGATATAGTTCAATTGAATTAAATGGGTGAGATTTATTTAATTGGGTAAAAAATTGTCAATTGGGTCAAATGCCCAATTGGGACCCAGCGGGTCATGGTTGACTTGGTTGACCACCAAGTGAGTTCAAACTTAATTAAATTGGGGCTGAATTAAGTTGGAAATGTAATCAAATAATTGAGTTAATTTTAAGTGAGTTAAGAGAGTTGAGTTAAAGAAATGAGTTGAGTGGAAGTTAATGAGACCTTGAATCTTAAGTGAGTGGAGTGGGAAGGTGGAGAGATGCATTCCACCAAGAACAACTCAAGGCTACACGTTGGAGACATGGGAGTTTCATCTCATGGGATGAAACTCCAAAATGGATCATTAATGGGAGGTGGACGGTTTTATTGTTGTTACACAATCCAAGTCAAGGCTACACCGTTGGAAACATGGGAGTTTCATCTCATGGATGAAACCTCCAAAATGGATCATTAAGGAGGGAGGTGAGGAGCCATGGGAGTTACAAAGGGGTGTCACCAAAGGACACCACCTTGGCCGAATTTCATTAAATAAGAAAAGACTAAGGGGTTGCATCTTAGACTCTCTCTCTCAAGCTCTCACTCAAGGCCGATTCCCTCTCAAGACAAAGGACTTAAGAGTCTTATCTCAAATTTTCTCTCTTTCTCCCTCTCTCAAACCTATACCTCTTGGCCGAACCATTCATAGAGATTTTATCAAGATCAACTTCGGCCAAGGATCAAGAAGGAAGGAAGAAGAGGCTAAGGAAGGAAAAGAGCAAGAAGGAGTGAAAGAAACCGGAGGAGTCGCGGAATCGGTAAGTGCTCGATAAGATTGCGTAAATAAGAAAAGATGGTCAAGGACATGGTTCGGCCATTGCATGGCCGAACCCTAATTTTTATTGTGGCTAAGATTCTATACATGAACCATGTATGAAATGGTGGATGATCAAGGATCATGGTTTGGCCCTTGCATGGCCAAACCCTAAATTGTATATACAAGAACCATCAAGGGATATGAACATGGTTACATGATTTTCAAGAGGAAATGATGAACCATAGGGTTCGGCCATGTTATATGGCCGAACCCCATGGAGGGATATTAGTTATTTTTAATGGATTTGAAAGATGAAAATCATAGATCTATGTTTATGATTTTAAAAGGTTTTAAAGGGTTTAAATGGATGTATGTATGAGAACCATCAAAGGGTCAAACCATAGATGTATGATTCTTTTTAAAAGAAAATGAGGAACCATAGGGTTCGACCATGTTGTATGGCCGAACCCCATGAAGGGAGGTTATTGATTTTAAAAGGGTTTTTAAGCATGGAAACCATGGAGAAGTATTAATGATTTTAAGAGGTGGTTTGACCATGGTAGGATGGAAACAAAGGACCATGGGTTCGGCCATGTGTATGGCCGAACCACATGAACCATTTTAATGGGTCATTCATGGACCTATCATGTTTAGATGAATGATTATATTAGGAGATGGAAGGATTTGATTATGGTTTTTATGTTGATGGATTATTTGTGCATAAGATGTTTAGTCATGAACCTATGTTTTTGGACCTAAACATAAGGAGATGGAAATAATGGCAAAGAAGTAAATATGGGTAAAAAGGAAAGATCATGGGTTCGGCCATGGTGTATGGCCGAACCCCATGAGGAATGTTTTTGTGGACTTAAGTGGTTATTAATGTTAAATGATTAAATTATAAGTGATTAGATTAATGAAACAAAAATGGCATGATCTTGGATTTAATTTAAAAGATCAAAGGATTGAAAAGAAGGGCACAAAACCAAGGGAGTGAGGTTCGGCCATGTTGTATGGCAGAACCCCACTAAGGAATATTTGTGGACTTAGGGTTTCTTAGATAATTGAACTTATGTGGATTGGTTAATAAATAAAAGAGGGACCCAAATTCAAGTGGGTGAGGTTCTACCATATTGTATGGTCGAACCCCACAAAGATGTGTTTATGGACTTAGACATGATAGAACATGGGCTTTGATTTATTGATATGTTATAAGGTAACGGGACCTCACAAGCTGTGTACGATCGTGAACGGTTTCCAGAAGAAAACGCAAGGACACTTTGTGGTCATTGGCAGGATTCTACTTCTTTGAAACCATGGGACAAGTAATATGATTTTAGTTCATGTTTTTGTTGAGTTATTTTGTATCAAATGTTATGTTTCAAATATGGAAGTTTTATGCTATGATTTATACTATTACATAGCATGTGGACATGTACATCTCATGCATGGCATGGGAGGGATGGTTTGTAACCGGAGGCCACGCTCCGTCAGGGCATCCGTAAGGCATCCGTGGGAAGACCTTGATGTGCATTATCCATCAAGAAGTAACCAGAAAACACACTCCGTCGGGGTGTCCGTAAGGCAACTGTGGGGATACCTTGATGAGGAGAATTCCATCAAGAGGATACATGTGTTTGTGATGGGTGGGGCTCATTGCATAAGATACCATGGCATGGCATTGTTTTACATGGTTTTGTTATTATGTTATCTATATGATTTTGTACTAACCATGTGTTAACCTTATTTGGAATACCTACTGGGTGCGTTGTCCAACGCCCTACTTCTACCCTAGTGGATGACACAGGAAATGAAGGGAATGATGAACGTGATCGAAGCCAAGCATAGGGCATTTGGGTATGTAATAACTTAGATATTTTGTTATGGTTTGAATGATTTATTTTGGATATTTAAGTTAAGATAATTATGGTTAAGACTTGGACTACTTTGCTATAAAAAATGGAATAGAATTAGGATTCTGTTATAATTCTGCATTCATGTTTTATTTTGCAAGTTAACTTGAGTACGTGTGAACCATTTAAGTGGACTTGGTCCACGCACACGTATGGTTGGCCAGTTAGGGTTGGGCTTTAGAAGCTCGGACTTAGCTCGCATCGTGGCGTCCCGCTCTCTCTCACTCTTATTTATAAAAAAAAAATATAGACTTTGATTTTCGGTGAGTGAAAAAGGGCAGGGCGTTACAAACAACGCTAACGACTGTGTGAAAATGAATCGATCCTCTTTACCTTATCATATTCAACCACACACACACACACACACACACACACACACACACACACACACACACACACACACACACACATATATATATATATATTAATTGCTTATCCATTTAATTTCCATCATCCTGCTAGATGAACAGTAGCATTTGGAAAATATTCAAAATTCAAACTTTTTAATTCAGTCGAATGAATGATGCCGGAATACTGTTCTCTGCTTTACCCGCAGACTTTCAGTTGACTGAATACAATATTCAATCGGCTGAAACCCAACTCAGTATTGTTTACCCTTGACCCGTAACCTTTCAGTCGGCTGAATCATAGATTCAGTCGGCTCACTCTGAGTCAAACCTCTGTATTCTAGGTCAATCCTCTTTCAGTCAACTGAATCATAGATCTAGTCGGCTAACTTTGGATCAGATCATCTGTGTGCTCGGGCAGTATAGATTTAGTCGACTGTATCAAGGATACAATTTACATGTTTGATAAGTATACATTTAGTCGATTGAATCATAGATTCGGTCGGCTGAAACACACCCAGATCATCTTACTTATTCGGTACGTCTATTCTCAGTCAACTGAATCTTAGATTCAGTCGGCTGAAACACCATTATATCCCATATATTTTAATCCAGCCCATGTTCAGTAGACTAAATCATGTGATTCAGTCGGCTGAAACTCCCAGAAACTGTTTTTTGTTTTGGCCAACACTAGTTCAGTCGACTAACTGTTTGTCAATCTTCTTTGTTTGCTTATTTTGCAAAGTCCTTCTCCATGAAATCCATTTCTTAACACTTTTAAACATAGATAATATCATTCATATAACTCTTAGTGAGTTTACTCTACCCTCTAGCCAAAGCTAGAGTCTTTTCCATTATTCATTCAATCTTGTGCCATTGAAACATGATTCTGAATTCAATCCCTTGATTGTTGGTTTTCAACACATATTCATTCCTCAAATGAATTTCCAATTCCTTGGCCCTATGATTGTTTAAATTTCCAATTCCTTGGCCCTATGATTGTTTGGCCAGCCCTTCCAACCAAATATGGAACCCATAGGTTCGGCCACAGCATGGCCAAAACTATGGTTCACCCTTAATCTTAATCCTATGTTGTTAAACTCAAAACCATACCTTATTTCCCGTCTCCTTCGTTTCTTTTTGATCTGTATTCCTTCCTTACTCCTTCTTCCTTAGTTCTTCACTGATTCTCTAAGTTTAGAGATGGAGATGGAAAACGGGAGATGAGAGAAATCTCTTGATGAGCAAGAGATGGGTTCGACCAAGGGGTGTGGTGTGCCCCTTGGTTGGTATCTTTTAAGTAACCATCCAAGCCTTTTCATTTCCCATCTTTATTATTTGTCTAACCAAGGAGTCCCTTGGCTTAACCAAGGAGACTCTTTGACTTCCATCGAGTCTTAGGTTTCATCCCCTATGAGATGGAAACCCTCCCTTTTCCCATTTAACTCACCTTGAGATGGAAGTCTCCTCAACTTCCCATCTTAACTCAATTCATAACTTAACTCAATTGGACTCACTCATGGTTGACCAAGTCAACCATGACTTAGCGGACCATGGATGTACATGACACGTGGGTCCCATCTTAGCCATATCATTTGATGATGTGGCACCTTGCCTAGTTGGCTTCCATGCATGCCACGTGGCAATGCCACCTCACCCACTTGCCACCTTACCTGATGATGAGGACTTATTGTAGTGGATCTTAATTGGGTAGCTGACCCAATTAATTTAACCTTACCCATTTACCTTAAAATTAATTTCACTATGACCCATTGGGTCCCAATTGTATAATTGACCCATTTAATTAGACTTACCCATGGTCCATTGGGTCTTAATTGGGTAATTGACCCAATTCTTTACCCATCTAAGGTCCATTTCCACTATTCAAATCTCAAAATCGATTCATTCACAATTTAAATAAACCAATCTAATATATTTATACGTAATGGAAAATCTGGGATGTTACAGGAAGTGTTGAATCTAAGTTACTAAGGCCCGATTGTTAAATTAAAGTCTATGAATTCTTAACTTTGATGATGGACATGAATTGATATTTGGACTTTTACACGAATTTCATATCTAAGTTTTGTATCTGTTTATATATTTTTTGGGTGAAGAACAGTCAATTCCAATAATCAACTTTTAAATTACGCATTTATTTATTTTGTCATTTACTTTATTTGTCAAATTGTTTCCTTTCTTTAGTTACATTAGTCACTCTGTATGCTTGTTGTATAAAATATGTCCAATATATTTTTTATTTTATTTCTTGTATATTCTCTTTAATTATTAATTCATTATACCCAAACAATTTCACTCTCAAAATTCGTTTAACTAAGGCTGGAGATGTGTTATTTTGACTTTAAAACATGATATTTTAAATGGAGATTAAGATTATCATTATGGCACACTAATTTACATACAAAGGACATAGATTTGATTCTTCACAATAAATTAGATTTAATTCAAACATCTTATCTTGTCAAATTTACATGTTAGATATAAATTGGATTAATGTTGTTCAAACAATTGATTTGATTTTCTTGGAGATATATCTTTTTAAAAGAGATACTGATTTAATTTTAATGCAGATATTTTGTTATTTTCCGTTAGGTTCAACCTCGCACTCATAACGCTACACTATAAATGGTTCGTGTGCTTGCGAGATTATAAATGTAAAATTTTCTCATCAACAGTTAGGTGCATGGCCTAATGTGTTTAGGGGTTTATGTGAAGTGTTGGGATTTAAAGGGGGATCTAGATGAATGGTTGGATGAGTGGTCTAGGATTGCATAGCTAGCTGAATGGATGTGTATGGGATAAAAGTAATAAAATTCGAACGGAGGCTCTAGGTTTTGTGTGTGTGTTGTGTTTATGAAATGGAGGGCTTGGCTTAAAAGATAATTGGATATATGGTGGAGGAGGTGTGTATGGCATAGGAAAGGTAAAATTCAAATGGATAGAAAAGGAGCCGTGTGATGGACTTAGGGTTTTAGTTGGAGTGGAGAGCAAGAAACAATTTTGATTGGCTATGTAAGGACCCACAATTTTTAATCCTCTGATTGTGTAATTTATTTTTCTTATAAAAAGAATATATGATTTTGGTCCAAATAATGTAGATATCTATTAAAAGGATAAGGGAAACTAAATTTCCCTCAGATGATACATCGACTTGGTCAATGTATCGACAAAGCTTAATGTTTCCAAACGATACATTGAATGGATCGAGGTGTTGGGGAAAACTGAGATCCAAAACCGAAGTATAAGTTGTTCAAAGGATACATTGACGTGGTCGATGTATCAGGGGAAAAGATAATCAAATGGGTCGACACATCGACAACGTGGATGTGTCGAGTAGATGAAACGTCTTCAGCAGACGCTCTATCTACCACTGCCCAAACCATTCCTTTTTCTATCCATGGGCATTCACAATGACCCTTCAGTTTTCAAGGACTCAATTAAGAGGCTAGGGATAACAAAAGATGGAGATAAAAAGAATAGAAAACGAAGGGTAAAAAGAAGAAAAGAAAGAGATAAAGAGCGAAGAAAACCGGAGAATATGAAAGAAAAACCAGAGTGATTGACCACCCATATTTTCATTTCGAATTTACCACCTCAACTCACACTCTAACCCTCAACTCGATCAAGAACATTTTCATCTCCTCACGAGCTTCTTCTGTTTTGGGAAAGCAAGGAGATACCAAGCACAGGGAAGGAGAAATCAAGCAAGCAAAGAGGGTAGAGAACAAAGGGACAATGGAGATCAGGTTTCACTCATTTCAAGGTACACCTACGAATCACTTGAGGTAGGTGAATATATGGTTATTTTCAATGAAACAATAATATTAGGATGTTTAAAAAATATATGTGCATCGGTCTGGAAAAAAAAGACCCAAGAATAATAAACACCTCGGTAAAAAGATGCCATGGAATATGGATTCATGACTTCTGGCTCGACCCTGTGACATATCGACCTCATTGATGTGTCGTCTGGGGCGAGAATCTAGCACACATAGAACGATTTGTATGAAACTAAAACCTAGGACGACACATTGCTTGTGTTGATGTATCGGCTAGGGTATGACAGTAATGAAAAAGAACCAATGACGGATGAATTAATCTTCATACTCAACCCAGTCGACATATCGACCCTATCAATATGTCGTCTGGAACAAGGTCCAGTAAAGAGAAATTTAGGTGTATTGAACCAAACCTAAGACATCACGTCACTTGTGTTGATGTCTCGGCTTGGGTATGATAGAAATGGAAATCGAGATGAGTGAGTGATAAATTAATCCCAGAGAGACCCATCGATAAAGTCAATGTGTCGGTTGGGTATAACTGAACTGGAAATGAAAATGAAACATATCGATAATACTGATCTGTTGGCCCCGAGGTATAACAGAGATGTAATATGGAACGAATGAATGATTCACAGCACGACCCATCGACAGAGTCAATTTGTCGGGCTGAGTATGGTAGAACCATCGATAAAATAAGAAGAACACGTCGACATTGCTGGACACTTCGGACCAACGAACCCCTCGACGTATCGACTGGGTCGGTACACGTGGAATGAGAAAAACTAGAAAACATGAACACGAACAGACAAAACCAGCCGACATATAGAGGTCATCGATATGTCGGATCTGTCCAGACTCCGATGTATCAATAGAGTCGATATGTCGGCCTGAGTCATGACAGTGTCATAAGGCTAATATATTTGATGATAAATCAGATGCACTTGGAGTCTTTAAGAATCTGAAGATCATACAAATGACCCTTAAGTCTTTGTTTAACCTACGTAATTGGAATTAGAAGAAGTCTATATTTTAATGACATGAAAAATATGATTTGAAACATGTATATGGACAAAAGGAACTGAGGGCAATCCCGACGCCGTTTGAGCAAGCGCATGAGTTTCCCCTTGAGTTGATAATTCCTAATCAGGTAGGAGTTCCTACGTTATTGAAGCACAATAATGTGAATGGTTTTGATAAATGTTGATTTATATCCTAATTTTTATAGTCATTATCTTATATTGATGTTTGAGGAAAGAAACTATTTGATGCATGGTTTTGGTATCATAATTGCACACATTACCTGATGCATGGTTGCATGGGAGGGTTGATCTGAGCGAGCTAGGAAAAATTGTCCGGACTTGCTTGGTCTGGTATACAATAAGTTAAAATGTTAGAATTTGGCCTCGTCCCTTGGTATGAATTGTACAGCATAATTGGACCAAAGAGCTCCTGTAATAACCCGAATTTTTGATAAATATATATATTGGCATTTATTCATTTTAAATTGAAGTTTGATGTAATAAAATGCCAAATGGACCAAATTTTGGGACAATGGCCCAAGGATGGCCCAATTGGGCCATGGGTTGGATGAAATCCATTAAATGGGTCAATGAGAACTAATCGGGTCAACGATGGTCAAAGTGGGCCCGATAGCCATGTGGGGCCCAATGGATCAAAATCGGTTCAAATCCTAAGGTAAGTGGAAAATGAGGGAATCTAATTGGGCCATGGGCCCAATGGTTACCCAATAAACCTTGAATTGAAATTGATACATGTAATTGGTCAATTTGGGTCAAAGAGCCATGTGGGACCCAATGGGCCAAGGTAACTAAGCCCTAAGATAAATGGGTAAGACAAGAATCAAATTGGGCCATGGGCCCAATGATGATCCAATAAAAAGGATATAATTAATAAAATTTAAATCACCTAAATTAGGTGATAAATGGACCAATGCAACATGGCCAATGGGGCCCACCTCCACCTCACCCATTGAGGTGGCGTGTGGACCCAAGAGTAGTGGGGCCGACCACCATGGTTGACTTAGTCAACCATGGGTGGATCATAGAGGGAAATTAATGGGATTAAATTAAATAGAAAGTGATTAATTAAATTAATCAAGGGATCAAGGTGATCTAAGTTAATCAACCTAAGATTAAAATGGTCAAATGATTAAGTGGTCAAAACCACTCCTACAAACACAAACCACCTCAAGAAAACACAAATTAAAACCATGGGCTTGAATGGTGGTTGGATCTCAACCACCACCACCAAAGTCAAGCCAACCCATGCTTGGTTGGTGAGAAAGTTAATGCTTGAGTGAAGACCACTCCAACCACCTCCATCTCATTTCAAACTACCCATTTGACTCTAGCCCTCCACACACACAAGGAAATTCGTTTTTCACATTGCAAGGAGAAAGTGAAGAAAACTTAGAAGAAAAAAAGAAGAGAAGAAGAGAAGAAAAGAGGTGGAATCTTGGATTCAACTCTTGAAGATCAAGAATTACCATTCTTCATCATCTCCCCCTCTTCCCCTCTCTCTAAACCTAACACTATCTTAGCCAATCCAAGCATGTCCCACCATTGATCAAGCTCATCTAGCCGATCATCAAGAAGAGAAAGAAGGAGAAAGGGCTAAGGAAAACAAAGAAGAAAGAAGGACCGGAGGAGTCGTCGGTGCGGTAAGAATTTCTTAAACAAGAGTTTATATTTTTAAAGATAAGATATGGAATCCATTCTTAGACTAAACATGGCCAAAAATGTTGTGGGCCATGGATCTAAAATCCATCAAATGGAAGGCTAAGAAATGGATAAAAATGGAGGAATGGATTTAAGAAAAGAGGGAATGGAAAAATGGAATTTTGAGTCTTTATTAAGCATAGGAAAATGGGATTTTAATGGAGTAATGGGCCATAAGGTTCGGTCATGTGGCATGGCCGAACCCCATGGCCAATGTTGGATGATTTTTAATTAGGGTTGAAGGTTTAAAATGGTGGAGAATGATCTATGATAAAATGGACTTATTGAGTATAGAATGTGATGTTTAGATGGAATGAAAATGGTGATGATTTAGTGATTTTAAAATGGATTATTTTTGGGACAAAAAATTAATGGTTTTATGAAGTTCTTAAAGTTGGTGAGAAATAGTAATTTTAATGGATGAAAAAGGGTAGAAATTTATGGAGGAAATAATAGTTGCAAATGGATTCCCAAAGTGTATGATATAAGTTTAAATGGACCAAATGAATGATATTATTGATTTTAAATGGAATTTTTTTAACAAAGAAAAATCATGGACAAATATTCATAGAACTTTGGTCTTAAATGGTTCTAAGAAAGGTGGGCCATGAACCATGGGTTCGGCCATGGTACATGGCCGAACCCTATGGTAATGGTATGGGATTTTTAGACATGGAAAATAATGTGGAGGAATGGGAATTTGAATAGATGGGTAAGTATGGTATATGGTAATTTTTTTTTTATGATGGAAAAGTATTGAAAATGGTTAAGAAAAATGGATGGATTGTATGGATGGTTCAAGTATGATATGTGATGTTGGTGATTTAAATGGATGATTTAATTTTCATTGGAGGTATGTTTAAATGAGTAATTGAAACCAAGAAAAATGGGGAAAGAAACATCATGGGTTCGGCCATGGTGTATGGCCGAACCCATGACCCAAATTTTGATCAATTTTAGGCTAAGGTTAAATGCATGTATCAATGCTTAGGAGTTTGATTTAAAGGGCCAAAATGATTTAAGTTTTTGTGATTTTAAATTGGATTATTTTGGGACAAAACTTAGTCTTTGAAAATGGTATCCATAAAGGTGAACCTTAGGGTAGTGATTAGTGGCTTTAATAAATGGAAAATAATGTAGAAGAATACTAGATTTTGATGGATTTATAAAAATGATATGTGGGCCACACCTTAGGCCAAAATGTGGAATTAGGTGTGGGAGTAATTATTTTTCAAAATTAAATATTAGGTGGCTGATTTTATGATGTAAGGTCATGATTGAATGGACCTAAGTATGAATGAATCTTGGACTTAGAATGCACATAAATGAATGGATGATTTACCATGGAAGGAGAGTGGCAAAACCGTAATTTGTGGCCACATTGAAGGACCATGGGTTTGACCATGGTACACGGCCAAACCCTATTGGGGTTGGACATGAAAATGGAAATATTATGAATGGTTAAGTAAAGCGATTAGTTGCTGCGTTTTAGGCTCACAAATCGGAATTTTAAATTTGGCCAAAATTGGACCTATGTATGAGTCTAGAACCAATGGATAATGGGCTAAGTTAGGGACTTAATCATAGACGATGTATGGACTAATTCGGTAAATGTAATAAGGTATCGGGCGTCGCAAACGGTACGCGATCGGCGACCGGATTATCGAACGGGAAGCATAACGGAACGCGACACGGTATTCGGTAGGATTCCTACCTCTTTGTAAGCGATGGATATGTGATGGTGTTTTAAATTATTTTGATTTGGCTTATGATGGATTTATGAGTATGATTTATCTTATGATGAATTTTAAATGATGAAGCATATGGTTTATATTTTAATATTATGCATTATATGACTATGTATGATATGTCAAGTATATGGGATACATATATATTACATAGCATAATGCACTACATCTCATGCATGGCATGGGCAGAAAAAAATAAATAAACCGGAGTCCATGCTCAGTCGGGGCGACCGAGAATCAGACATGGGGATTGCCTGAGGGTTATAACCGGAGTCCATGCTCCGTCGGGGCGACCGAGAATCAGACATGGGGATAGCCTGAGGGCTATAACCGGAGTCCATGCTCCGTCGGGGCGACCGAGAAGCAAACATGGGGAACAGGATATTGTATGATCATACGGATAATGGGTGGGACACATGACATAAACACCCATGACATAGCATTCATCACATACTTATTTTGTTGTATTTTATGTTATCGATATGTGTGTATCACTAATCCATGTGCTAGCCCTACTCGGAGTCCTACTGGGCGCGTTGACTAACGCCCTACTTCTACCCTAGCTGATGACGCAGGAGAGGCAGGAAGCGGTGGAAATACCGGAGGCCAAGCTTAGGAGCTTGGAAAGCGCAGTCCTAGTTTATATTATGTTTAAATTTTGGAGATGTAATTTTAAAGTAACTTAGCTTGTCGGGTTGTATAAATTTACATTTCTGCGATGGTTTGGACGTTACTTATGGACGATACATTTTGTGATGAAATCATGAACATAGGGGCATTTTGGTAAATTCAATGTTATATCTTCCCTTCTATCTAAAAACCGGTAGGATAGACTCTATTATCATGTTCCGCAATAACTATAATCCGCGAGCTTACTTCCCACGCGTGAACCATTCTCGTGGACTTAGTTCCGCGCACGCATGGAGTTGGCCAGTTAAGGGTCGGGCTTTAGAAGCTCGGACTTAACTCGCGTCGTGGCGTCCGCGCCCTCTCTCACTCTTCTATTTCAAAAAAAAAAAAATCGACTCTGATTTTCGGAAAACGGGTGAAAAAGGGCGGGGCGTTACAGCTCCTGGGTAGGTCCTGAAACCTTGCGCAAAGGGAGGAGACTACACTCTACCGATAGTCTCAGTTAATTTGTGGATGGGTAACAACACCCTGGTGGTTTCCACCTCAAATGTTGTGGGCATAAGTGGACAATTATTGACAATCATTGGTCGAAGTAATTTGTTATGATCTGATATATGGAAGTGGGTGTGCATATCATTGATGCATGACACATGGCATCGCGTTCTATGATTTCAGAGTTATCAGATTTTGGTACATTTTCTATCTTATATTTGAGAAATATATGTTAATCACACTTTGGGATTTTATTTATTATTATCCTCATTATATAATATTTTGAGATTTTACACTTTGTACATTTTGTGATCGGAGCTTCCTACTGGGAAAGTTGACTAAGCTCATACATTTTTCCCTTAGATGTTAACATCGATCAGGGAAAAGGAGATAAGCTGGACGTACGGTAGTCATGCTTGATGAAGAGAAGGATTTAGAGATGCTTAGAGAATACCATAGTTCTTATTTTTGATATTTTTATAGAACTATGTAAATTCATAGATCTAATGATGTAATAATTTAGATAACTCGTATTTTGGATATGGTTTGATGTTTGATTTATATGGTTAAGTAATTTCCATCTTTGCTATTGAAAATTTGGTATTATATTCTGTAAAATATTATTTTTCGCATATTGTATTTCTGTAGTGTTGTGCTGGCACGTACGCAAATGTTTGGTGAGTTGACTAACGTATGTGATAGAATTGGGCCAGTTGAGGGTTGGGTCTTCGGACTTGAACTCGGATCACGTCGTGACGTATCGGTCTCTTTTCCGTTTTAAATATATATATACTATGATTTAAACAATGGAAAAGGGGCGGGACGTTACAGTTGGTATCTGTAACGTCCCGCCCTTTTTCACTAGTTGAAAATCAGAGTATTTTTTTTTTTTTAAATAAGGAGTGAGAGAGAGCAGGAACATCACGATGCGACCTAAGTCCAAGCTTCCAAAGTCCGACCCTTAACTGGCCAACGGTACGTGTACGTGGACAAGTCTACTAAAACAGTTCACACGCTTTAAAATTATACTTGCGGAATTATCATATGAATAGAATTACTATCCATATCCATTAATTAGCAAGGAAATCAATCACCATATAATAAACTGAACTTAATTATCCAATCATTATCAAACCATCATAGAAAAGTAAATCTAAGTTATTACAGTCCCAAAATGCAATTATCTCAAAATACATTGTCCAAAATAAAACTTAAATAAAGTAATGATAAACTATCCAAGCTCCTAAGCTTGACTTCTTTTACTTCCATCGCCCGTTCCGTTCCCTATACCATCATCTAAAGGTAGAAGTAGGGCGTTAGTCAACACGCCCAGTAGGAATTCCAAGTAGGGTCATACACATGGGATTAGTATAAAATCAGGATAAATACATAATACCAAAACTGTAACCAACTTATAGTACTAAAATCACCGCATGATACTCATAACAAAATCATGCTAATGTAATGCCATGTCATGGGTGCCATATGCCAATGGTTTCCCACCCAACAACCATATCAAAGTATTTACTGTCATGCTTCCCAACGTATGCCTTATCGGTCCCACGGAATGGAGCGTGGACTCCTCTTACATGTCAAACATCATATATCTCTTCCCGTATGTCTATCGGAATCAGTGTGGATTCCTCCCACGTTTGTTTATCGGATACCCCGAATGGAGCGTGGACTCCTCTCATATTTTCCCTCCCATGCCATGCATGAGATGCTGAGTGCAAAGATGTCAGTCCTTTTCGAATTACAATATGCCATAAAAAACAGTTCATACACATATATATTTCATAATTCAAAGTAAGTCTTCATGTTGGAAAAATACAAAACCATATAAGGTCCACATGTATATCAATAAGGTAGGAATCCTACCCAAATCCGATTTACTGTCCTTTTCTTGTTTCACACGAACGATCGCTAACCGTCACTTGGAAGCGAATCATGCCTCTTTACCTTATCAATTTAATCATACACATGTATCAATTTAAAAATCAACTTTTCATTTCAGTCGCATTTACGCATCATAATCCTTAAACCGATTAAGACCCTCAATGGGGTTCGGCCATACGACGTGGCTGAAATACGTTCATGATCACCAAGACCCATTAATGGGGTTCGACCATACAACATGGCCGAACCTCACTTCTTGGTTTTTGACCCTCTTTTAATCCTTGTTTTATTTCAAAACAATGCGGGTCACCATCATTCCTTTCTTTTTATTTCTTTACCTGATAATCCATAGGTTAATCAATCAACTTTTAAATATTCATGGACTCATAAAATCATTTATGGGGTTCCCGTCCGTCACCCATCTTGCGGATGTTAAAACCCCGTCCGCGGATGGTCGAAACCCGTCCCACGGACGGCAGAAACCCGTCCTACAGACATACAACTCATCCGCAGACAACATACAATTTTTGTCTGTTACCCGTCCGTGGACGGTGAAACCCGTCCAGTAGACAACACCTTATTTATGTTTGTTACCCTTCCGCAGACGGTCGAAACCTTTCCCGCGGACGATAGAAACCCGTTCGCGGACGGTGATATCCGTCCGCAGACAATGCACACCTGTGGACAATCCTCTTTTGTTTGATGTTTGGCTTGACCCTTCCTCTTGGAATTTATTTCCTTTTTCTTTTAAAACATGTATTAAATCATTTTTACATCAAATCCGTGGACATACTCTACCCACTAATCAAAGTTAGGGTCTTGTCCATTAACCTTTCAATCTCTAGCATCATATTTTGGATTTGAACAACACCTTATTTTTATGTCAATCTCATTGCCATTCCTTGAATGGATTTCAAGTCCATGGTCCCATAATCTTTTGACCATTCTTTCTAAATCAAATTTGAACCCCATGGTTTCGGCCATTCCATAGCCAAAACCATAGTTCCCTTAGTTTCTTTCATCAGTCCTATCTTGTTTAAACATTAGGTACCTTTTCCCGCGTCTCCTTTGTTTCTTTAGGTCTGATCTTTACTCCTCAGTCCTCCTCCTTCCTTGTTCCTTCACCGATTTCTCCAAGTGTAAGCCGAAATGGGAGAGAGAGAGAGAGAAAGAGATGAGAAGAGGAGATTCCAGTCTCTTTGTTTCTATGAGATGAAATCGGCCAAGGTAGTTGAGAAAGGGAGAGAGAGATGGAAAATATTTTTGTTTCAAAGAGAGGGAATCGGCCAAAGGGGTTGGTGTGTGCCCTTTTGAAATCAGCCTATGTAACACCCCGTATTTTCAAGTTAGGGATATATATGGAAATTGTCCATTGAGATGGTGAATTAAAAAGATATGAACCTTAGATGGGTAAATGATGGGTCAATGACCCAACTGATGGTAGATGTGGATCAATGGAAATAAATGGCTAAGAATTATTTAATTGGGTCAAGTTTGTTAATTGGGTCAAAAGTCCAATTGGGACCCAATAGATCATATATGAGCTAGTTAGAAGTAAATGGGTAAGGCTTGATAATTGGGTCAATTGGTCAATTAAGACCCAACGGATGTTGTATATGGTTCAAATGAATCAAATGGTTAAAGTCTTATTTAATTGGGTCAAAATTGTTAATTGGGTCAAAATGCCCAATTGGGACCCAATGGGTTGTGCTTGACATGATTGACCATCAAGGTGAGTTTCAGCTTAATTAAGTTGGGACTGATTTGGGTTGGAAATGGAATCAAAGGGTTGAGTTGATTCAAGTGAATTAATTGACTTGAGTCAAAAGAGTGAGTTGAGTTAATTGGATAATTTGAATTAAATGAGTTAAGATAAAAGAGATGAGTTAATGGAAAATTGGAAAGGTGCACTCCACCATGACCAAATCAAGGATGGTCCACACGTTGGACATGGAGTTTTATCTCATGTATGAAACCCCCCAACTTGGAACAATAAAGAGAGGTGAAGAAACATGATGGTTGCAAAGGGGTGCCACTAAGGGACACCACCTTTGGCCGACCCTCATTCATTAAAAAGGATATGGGCGGTCTCATGGGACACAACAAGAGTTGCAGCCGTTTGGTCATGGGAGATGAAGGGACATGAGATTTCATCTCAAGGATGAAACCCCCAAAGGAATCATAAAGAGGGAGGTGAAGAGACATGATGGTTGCAAAGGGGTGCCACCAAGGGACACCACCTTTGGCCGACCCTCAGTCATTAAAAAGGAGATGGACGGTCTCATGGGACACAACAAGAGTTGCAGCCGTTTGGTCATGGGAGATGAAGGGACATGAGGTTTCATCTCAAGGATGAAACCCCCAAAGGAATCATAAAGAGGGAGGTGAAGAGACATGATGGTTGCAAAGGGGTGCCACCAAGGGACACCACCTTTGGCCGATCCTTATTAACCAAGGAAAAGGTTTGGATTTCATTTCCACTCTCTCCCTCTCCCTCTTGGCCGAATCACTCTCTCCCGCCCTTGGCCGGCCAGCATTTTAAGAGAAAGAGATCAAAGTTTTCACTCAAGGCCGCCCACCCTCAAGTCAAGGACTTGGAGTATTGACCATCCCAAGTTTCTCTCTCATTTTTCTCTCTCAAAATCTACCTCTTTGGCCGAACAAGCCCTTGATGTTTTCACCATTGATCAAAGCACACAATCAGCTAAGGACTAAGGGAGCAAGAAGGAAGGAAGCAAGGATCAAAGGAGAGAAGAGAAGCAAAGGAGATTGGTAAGTATTTCATAAAAGTTTGTTAAAAAAAATGGGATTGAGGGAACATGATTTGGCCATGGTATGGCCGAATCTATCAAAGGTTAGACCATGGATTTGGTGTTTAAAAAGGGTTCAAATCATGGATCATAGGGTTCGGCCACTTTGGATGGCCGAACCCTATGAAAGTAATTTGATAATTTGTATGGTTTTTGAGAGATAAAAACCATACCATGTATGAAGATTTTAAAGGGTTTTAAAATGGAGTTAAACTATTATTTTGGATCAGCTATGGGATGGCTGAACCCTATTTTTTTTATGGCTAAGATGCAGTGAATAAACTATGTATAGTTATTGGGAGAATTACATCAAGAGAACCATAGGGTTCGGCCATGTGTATGGCCGAACCCCATGGACTATTTTATGGGATGATTAGAATTAAGAACATGCTTGGAAATTATAAATGGTTTTAAACCTTGCTGTGGATTTAAAAGGTTGTAAAAAATCCAAGAAAAATGAGGGAAATAACATCATGGGTTCGGCCATGGTGTATGGCCGAACCCCATGACCTATTTTATGGGTCATTTCATGGGTTAAGTATGAATCTAGGCATGTTTAAGTGAATAGGTATTAAGTTAAGGAAATGACTGATTTATAATGGGTTTTGTGTCTTGATTGATAAAGCATGGATAGACCCATGTTTATGGATCAATTAGGGATATGGAGATGCATAAATAAAAGGTGATTAACCATGGGAAGAATGAGTGGCAAGGATGTAAATATTGCCAAAAATGAAGAACCATGGGTTCGGCCATGGTGTATGGCCGAAACCCATGGGGGATGATTGTGGACTTAGGGTTTAATTAAAGGACTAAGTAAAGATGGTGAGGTTCGGCCATGTTGTATGGCCGAACCCCACTAAGAAGGATTTGTTTGGATGATGGTGGTTAGCAAAATTAAACATTGGTTAGACCAATGGCAAAACCGTAAATACGAGTTATCATGGAATGAATGATTAAAGGACTTGAAAGAGGGGTCAAACCAAAGTGGTATGGTTCGGCCATGCTGTATGGCCGAACCCTATCAAGGTATATTATTTGATATAAGGCGTTTATGTAAGTTATATGGATAGTACT
Organism: Chimonanthus salicifolius; assembly: GCA_013350335.1. NCBI lineage: Eukaryota > Viridiplantae > Streptophyta > Magnoliopsida > Laurales > Calycanthaceae > Chimonanthus > Chimonanthus salicifolius. The sequence goes on from CM023541.1 coordinate 5,703,251, forward strand.
GATCAAATGAAAAGAAAGATCAAATCCAAAGTGGGTGAGGTTCGGCCATGGGGTATGGCCGAACCCCACAAGTTGGTTTTTGGGACTTAGATTTAATTAGAAATCAAAAGGATATGTGATTGACTTGCTGTTATATAAACAAGGTAACGGGACTTGAACGGTGCACAAGTCGTGAACGGGTGACGGTTAAGAAGAACGGACTTTTAAGTGACATTTTTGTAGGTTTCCTACCTCTTTGTGACCACATGTTATATTTGGTTTTATCTTGATTTTGATGAGTTATTTATGTTAAAGTATTATGTTTCAAATGGGATTTGAATGTTAAGATTTATTTACAAATGGCATGTACTCATTGACATCTCATGCATGGCATGGGGTGATGGTTATGGAAACCGGAGCCCACACTCCATCAGAATGTCTGTGATGCAACTGTGGGGCCTCCTTAGGTGATGAGAGTCCCACCTGGAGGAATACTTTGATGATGAGAGTCCCATCAAGAGTAAACGAAAGAACACTGTGGAATACCTTGACGATGAGAGCCCCATCAAGTGATGGCTATGTATACTTGTGATGGGTGGGACTCATTACATTTGCATACATACATAGCATTGTTTTATGAGTTTTGATGATCATATATTATTATATATGCATGTTTCTATACTAACTATGTGGTAAACCTAATCGAAGACCTACTGGGCGCGTTGATTTAACGCCATATTTCTATCCTTAGTGGATGACGCAGGAAAAGGAAAGGGAAAGAGAAAGGCCGAGGATCGCGAAGGAAGCCATGCATAGGAGCTTGGGTGTTGGACATTGGAATGGACTTTAGTTAATGATATGTTCCGCAAGTTTACTTAGTTCCATGTGTGGATTGGATTTCATGGACTTGGTCCATGCACACATGGGTGGCCAGTTAAGGGTCGGACTTTAGAAGTTCGAACTTAGCTCGCGTCGTGACACTCCCCGCTCTCTTCCAACTTTAATTTTTTTTAAAAAATAGACTCTGATCTTCGGAAGGGTGGGAAAGGGCAGGGCGTTACAGTTGGTATCAGAGCGAAACGGGAAGTTGAATCATCGAAGTAAGATTAAGACGGTTTCATGTCTCACTGACAGATAAGAATCCCAACTGACCGACTCTTCAGAGTCCGCTGACTGGGGGCCGGATTAATTTACTTCGATAGGCTCAAACTGAACAATCAATCTGAGAACAACAATGAAAGATAGTAAAGTAAGTACAGTCATAAGTGGATATATCAAACATAGCAAAGTAGGATACACTTCCCCGATATCCACACATTGAGAAACAAACAACAAGAATTTAGAGATTTCCCCCAGAAACAAAGCAAAACAAAGAGTGATGATTTGGCAATTTCCCCAACTAAGATACAGTGTATTATACATAAGAAATCCCCCAAAACCAAGATTGGTTTTATTGGAACTACTGTTGATTATTCTTGTGTTCTATTGTTATGATACAGATATGTCAAGTAACGTTGAGTATACAAAGTTGTGGGATAGAGGAATCCCTAGCAATCCAATAGATCTGGTGTCTTCTTCCAACAACTCCAGCGTGGAAGTTAACATAGACAATCAAGAGGGATTTCCCGATGTAACGCCAGCCCCTTTTCACCGAAAATCAGAGTCTATTTTTTTTTTTTATAAGAAGTGACAAAAGGGGCGGACGTCACGACGCGAGTTAAGTCCGAGCTTCTAAAGCCTGGCCCTTAACTGGCCAACCCTACGGGTACGTGGAACGGAGTCCACGGAGAATGGTTCACCCGTAGAAGTAAGCTCGAGGAATAATACATTAAATGCGGAATGACAATTGGATACCATCCTACCAATTTTTCTAGATAGCAAGGAAGATTTCATCGTTTAATTACTAAAATGCCATAACATCATATGTCTACAATAAAATCCAAATCATAACAATACGTCTAAAATATTACATTTCCAACAAGCTAAAGTATACAAATACACATTTCCCAAAATAAACTTAAACACAATAATTAGTCCGGTTTCCCAAGCTCCTAACTTGGTTGAGCGCTCTGCCTCCTGGCGACTAAGCTGGCTTAGCTGGAGGGTGGGAAGAACCCCTGAAATTAGAGGGTCTGTTGAGCTGTGGACACTCTCTCTTGAAGTGGCCCCATTGGCCACACTGATAGCAAGTGCCCCCACCCCGAGGGACCTGGGTAACTGATGCTGATGGGGAGGGCTGATTGGGGCGAAAGCCCCCTGTAGATCCAGTAGAGGATGAGGGTCTGTTGAAACTCGGGCGGAACCTCTTGTTGGGTTGAAATGTGCCCCGCCCACTCTGCCCTCGGCGGTTGTCAGGCCGTGCTATCTCATTCAATTCCCGCTCCACTATAGTGGCCCTTCTGACCACCCCTGCCAATGTAGGTTCCTTGAATACTGTCACCCTAGCCTTGATACTCGGCCGAAGGCCCCGTTCAAACTTACGGGCCCTCCGGTGTTCAGTATCCACCATATAGAATGCGTAGACAGATAGACGAAGGAACTCCCTATGGTACTCTGCCACCGTCATATTGCCTTGTACTAATGATATAAAAGCTTCAGTCTGGCTCTCTCTTTCTTCCTCCGGAAAATACTGTTCTAGAAAAGTGGCTGAGAACCATTCCCAAGTCATAGCAATTCTTTCCCTTTCCAGCACCAGTGATTGCTGTTTTTCTACCACTTCCCACCAATTACCTGGCATCCTCAATCAGTTGAGATGTTGCCAGTAAGATTCTGTCAGCTGGACTGGAAATCTGCAGTAGATTCAAGATCTGAGTGATCTTCTTTAACCAATGATCTGCTCCTACAGCCCCTTCTTTTCCTCTGAAGTAGGGAGGGCACTGTTGCTGGAAGTCTTTGACCATCTTCCGTTTACTGGTGTCGCTGGTGGTCGTACTTCCGTCCAGGTGTTGTTGTAGAGCAGAAGCGACAGCCGCCTGAACTATGTCTTGTAGCTCGGGAGGTACACCTTGTATGTTTATACTATTCTGTCCCTCTGCTTGATGAGGCGGCGGTACCTCCTCTTGGTGAGGTGGTGGTACTCCCTCTTCCTGACGAGGCGGTGATGCCCCTTTCTGATTGCGGCGAGTCCTTCTCTTCGAAGGCATTTCCTAGGTCATCGAAAAATATTGCCTTAGTTCCTTTTCAAATTGGGGGAAAAATACTAAGCAAACATACTTTGTTTCTCATTTTTTTTTTTTGGAAAAAATTACCAAATAAGCACACTTGGTTTGGGGAAAACATCCCCAGTATCTATGTTTTGTTCAATTTGGTGAAATCGGGGAATTCTTTCCTATGTTCAATAAATCTACCAATTTTTGGGAAAACCTAGATTTGTTTTCTCATGTCGGGGGAAAAGTAACCCTACTTGCTATGTTTGATAATTCTGACTTAAATTGATTTTTCTTCCCTTGCTATCATCCCTTTCCGTCAAATGTTGTTCTCAGATTAAACACTTCAGTTTGAGTCAATCGAAGTAAATTAACCCGGCCCCCCTGCAGCGGACTCTGAAGAGTCGGTCGGTTGGGATTCTTAGCCGTCAGTGAGACGTGCAACCGTCTTAATCTTACTTCGAGAGATTCATTCTTCCGAATTCGCTCTGATACCAACTGTAACGCCCGCCCCTTTTCACCGTACAATCAGAGTACATTTTTTTTTAAAATAAAAGTGACAAAGGGCGCGGACGTCACGATGCGAGTTAAGTTCCAAGATTCTAAAGGCCGGCCCTTAACTAGCCAACCCTACGCGTGCGTGGAACTAAGTCCACGAGTACGGTTCACGCATGGAAAGTAAGCTCGCGGAATATAAACTTAAATGCGGAATGAAAATAGAGATTGTCCTACCAATTTTCAGATAGCAGGGAAGAAACATCCATTTAATTACTAAAATGCCATTAAACTGTACTGTCCAAAATAAACTCTAAAACATAGCAAGCCATCTAAGTTATTACATTCCAACAAGCTAATTTACTCAATTTACATTTCCACAATAAAATAATTTAACTAAGTAGCCGCCTCCCCAAGCTTCTAAGCTTGGCTCCCGTCTCGCCCTTCCGTTCCGCCATCTCCTGCAACGTCAACTAGGGTAGAAGTAGGGCATTAGAACACGCGCCCAGTAGGACTCCTAGTAGGGCTAGCACATGGATTAGTAATAACAGCATACAGATAATAACCCAATGAAAGCTGATAAACCATCATATAATGAAACTATAAAGTAAATGCCATGTCATGGGTGTCTATGTTATGCATCCCACCCATCATCCAAACCATATAATATCATATCCCTCTTGACGGAACAAAACCTCGTCAAGGTGTCCCATGCCTGTTCTCGGTCGCCCCGACGGAGCATGAACTCCGGTTATCAAAATATCCCCATGCCTGTTTTTCGGTCGCCCCGACGGAGCATGGACTCCGGTTCCATTATTTTCCCGCCCATGCCGTGCATGAGATGTAATGCATTATGCTATGTAATATATATATATCTCATAACTCTAGTATATCATACATAGCCTTGGCATATAATGCATCATCTTAAAATATAAATCATAGTATTAAACATAACATTCATCATCGTGAAAACCCATCATAAAATAAATCCCATAGTCTACAAAATAAGATAAAGATACCATCACATATCCATGGCTTACAAGGAGGTAGGAATCCTACCGAATACCGACTCGCGTCCTTTTAAGGTTTCGCCCAATAATCCGGCTACCGACACGCGTACTGCTCGCGATATGCAATACCCTATTACAAACACATAATCAGTTCACATTTTAACTATTTCTAAGTCCATTCACATTTCCAAGTCCATATGAAAAACCGGTCCCTATTTAGGTTTTGGGGGTCCCATTTCATCTATTAAAACTTTTAATCCCATAAGTCTTAAAAATTGGCCACCTTAGGCTTTATCAATCACTTATAAGGTTATTACATTAAAGCCCCTAAGTCCATGATCAATCTCCATGGAATTCTTGAATTTGGCCATTAATTACAGTTTTGTCACTACTTCATTTTCCATGATTAATCACTCATTTATCCAAGCATGGTTAAATCCCTAATTGATCATAAACTTAGATCCCTAACTTAGGTTCATTAATGACCCATTGAACCATGTCATAACATCATTAAAATTAGCCTTTTTTATTAACCTAACCCTTATTCATTTAAACCCATACAAAACCCCACATTTAACCCTTTAGATGGGTAATGGATCATGGTTTTAAAATACCTCATTCATCAACTCTTCCCATGGGATTTACTTCATACATTTAAACTACAATGAGTCCATTACCCATTCATACCCTTTGGAAACCATAAACATCACTCATCCTCCAATTTAACCCATCAAAATGGATCACAATTGGGCCATGGGTTCGGCCATACACCATGGCCGAACCCATGGTGTCCTTTCCCCATTTTTTTCTTGGATCTAATTACACCATTTAGATCCAAAATAAATCCTTCCTTGAGGTGGTTTAAATCACACTTTTAAACCACTACTCTTAGCCCGATTTGGATCATTACATTTGTTCATTTAAAACCCTAAATTCATCAACACATTATCCTTTAAACCCACCATTTAATCACCATTTCATCACCATAGGGTTCGGCCATATACCATGGCCGAACCCATGGTTCACGGTTCATTCCATCCATGCATTTCAAAGCCATAAAACTCCATTACATTTTTATCATAAAATCATTTTTAAACTTACCCACACTCACTCATTTAAAACCCTAATTTTCATTAGCTACAAACCCTCATTGTCTTCCATCCATAAAACCCTAACCAATTAAACCAACCACCAAATCACCCACCATGGGGTTCGGCCATACTACATGGCCGAACCCTATGGCCCATGATTCTTATTCCAAGCACCCCATTCCATGCTCAATTCCATAAATTATACAATGCACATACTACATTTACTTATTTCTTTTCCCTAACCCTAATTCACCCATTTAGGGTTTTCTCCATCTTCCACCCTTCCATTTGATGGATCTAAATTCCATAGCATAAAATTATCTGTCCACCATTTATTTCACAAAAATAAATTCCAATTCTTAAACCCTAAAAATCCAAAATTTCTTGTTTAAGAAACACTTACAATCCGTCGTCTCCTCCTATTTCCGTCACTCCCGTCGGTCTCCATAGCCTCCTCTCTCCTTCCTCTTGATCTTTGATAGGTCAAGATTCTTGATTAATGGTGGCAATCCCCAACCCTAGAATCGGCCAAGGTAAGTTTAAATTGAAAGAGGGAAGAGGAAAGGATGATGAGAGGGGAGATAATCACCTTGACCTTAGAGTGATTTTGTGTAAATTTCCACTTCTTTCTTCTCTCCTTCTCTTCTTAGCTTCCTTTCCTTAATTTTTTTCCTTCTCTTCTCCTTCCTAGTGTGGGACGGCCATGGAGAATGACAATGGAGAGAGTTGAAAAGAGGATAAGAAAATGGAAAAGAACTCAAGACTTACCCCCCATTTGGTGACTTAAACTTACCCTTTACATTAACTACTCTCACCAACCAAAGCAAGATATTTTAAAGATCTTTTATTTGCTTTATGGTGGTGGTTATCTAAACCACCACCAAGCCCAACGTGGTTAACCTTGGAGGTGGGGTAGCTTGGTCTCCATTTGACTAATTTTAACCCATTTAGCCACCAATTTAATAATTTAATTATTTAATTAATTTGATAATTTCCTTAGGTTAATTCATTTGTACTTAACCTAATTCCCATTATTCCACCCATGGTTGACCAAATCAACCATGGTGGCTGGCCCCACCAATCATTGGTCCACATGCCACCTCATTTGGTGAGGTGGAGGTGGGTCCCAATTGGCCACATCACCTTGGCTTAATTCACATTAACATAGGTGATTTAAATTTAATTCAACCCATTCCAACTAATTGGACCACCATTGGGCCCATGGCCCAATTACATTCATCCTTACCCATTTATCTTAGAGTTTACATTATCTTGACCCATTGGGTCCCAAATGGGTATTGGGCCCAATTTGACCATCCTTGGCCCAATTGACCATTATTGACCCCTTAAATGAATTTAAATCCAATCCATAGTCTATTGGGCCATACTTGGGCTTTTGTCCAAATTTTGGTCCATTTACCCTTTATTCCACCAATTTTCCCAACTTTCATCATTAAAATAAATAATATTTACATATTTATTGATTTAAAAATTTCGGGCCATTACACCCGAGGAGCTTGAGGTGAATCTAGCTCCTTTTCCAGAAGAGCATATGGAAGATATCCCGATGATAAGTGTAATGGCCTGGAATTTGTAAATCAATATATATGGGTTATTATTTATTTTTAATGGTGGAAATTGGAGATCTATTGGAATAAATGGTAAATGGATCAAAATATGGACAAAGGCCCAACTAGGGTCCAATGGACTAGTGGATTAGATTTAAGTTTACTTAAAGGGTCAAAGATGGTCAATTGGGCCAAGGATGGTCAAATTGGGCCCAATACTCATTTGGGACCCAATGGATCAAGATGATGTAAGCTTTGAGATAAATGGGTAAGATGAAAATGTAATTGGGCCATGGGTCCAATGGTGATCCAATTGGAATCAATTGAATGGGTTCAATTCACCTAAGTCAATTTGAAGTTGACCAAGGCAACATGGTCCAATGGGACCCACCTCCACCTCATCAAGTGAGGTGGCGTGTGGACCCAAGGTTTGGTGGGGCCGGCCACCATGGGTGAATTGGTCAACCATGGGTGTATGAAGGCAAGTTAAGTAAGTGGAATTAAGCTAAATGGGGTTAATTAGCCTAATGATTTAATTAAGTAATTATGTAAGCTTATCCAAAAAGGTGGTCAAAGAGGGGAGACAAACCACCTTATCCTTAAGCACTAAAAAAAAACGTTGGCTAGTGTGCTTGGACCATAAAGCATGTAAAAGATCTTAGGGGTTGGTGGGAGAAATTAAAGGTAAGCTTTATCTTAGCCAATCAAAAGGAGATAGGCTTATCTTGTTTTCTCATCTCTTCCATCTAACTCTCATTTCACTCTCTCCCCATTTTACTCTCTCATGGCCGTCCCACACTAGGAAGAGGAAGAAGAAGAAAAAAATTAAGGAGAAAAGAAGAGAAGGAGAGAAGAAAGAAATGCAATTTCTTAGTTCATTACTCTAAGATCAAGGTCTATTATCTTCCCTCTCATCATCTTCTCCTCTCCCTCTCTCAAGCAAACCCTACCTTGGCCGATCCTAAGTTAGGAGGGTTTCACCATTGATCAAGCATCTTGGCCGACCAAAGATCAAGAGGAAGGAGAAATGAGGCCAAGGAGTCCGACGGGAGTGGCGGAAGTCGGAGGAGGCGTCGGATTGTAAGTATTTTCTTAAACAAGAAATTTTGGATTTTTAGGGTTTAAGATTTGGGATTCATTTTGTAAATTTAATGGTGGCCAATTGAATTTTATGCCATGGATTTTAAATCCATCAATTTGAAAGATGGAAAGTGGAGGAAACCCTAATGGATAAATTAGGGTTAGGGAAAGAAAAAAAAAAAACAAATAATAAATGGATTAAGGGTTATGTAATTAATGTGTGATTTTTTTTAGGGTTTTAAGGAATGAAGGACATTATGTAATTTAGTTAATTAAGCATGGATGTGTATGTTTTGGAATAAAGGGCCATAGGGTTCGGCCATACTATGGTAAGTGAATTGTATTTGTTAGGGTTTTGTTAAAAAAAAATGGAAGCATGGAGAATGTTTATAATTTTTAGGGTTGTAAATAATTGAATGTGGTGAATTTTGTAAAGAGGTTTTAAATGAGAGAATCATAGGAGATGGAAGATAATTTTAATGACCTCAAAAAGAATGGTTTAGGGTTTTAAGTGCTTAATGATTAAATGTAGGTAATGTATGATTTTTTTTTTAGGGTTTTAAGGAATGGAGGTTATGGAAGGTAATTTGGACATTTTTAATGGAATGTTAGGGTTTTGTGAGAATGGAATCCATGAATAAATGTAAATGTGTTATGGTCAAAAAGGGCACCCATGGATGATGGATCATGAACCATGGGTTCGGCCATGGTGTATGGCCGAACCCTATGGTGATCAAATGATGGATTTTATGGTTATGAGTAATGGAAAAATAATGGGGGAGTGTTAGTAGTTTGGATGAGTCAAAATGTATCAAATTTATGATCAAAAAGTTGATGATATTATGTAATATTAAATTGCACAAGCATACTTGCATTGTGAGTGCATGTGATTATACATGTATTGAATTCTTATTGTTGAGTGTATGAGGTGGTGAAATGAGGAAAGACTAATACTTATCATGGAATCCATGGATGAATGTAAGTGTTTTTATGGTCTAAATGGCATAAAGGAATAGTGGACCATGAACTATGGGTTCGGCCATGGTGTATGGCCGAACCCTATGGTGGTGAAGTGGTGAATTTAATGGGTATGAAATTATGAAAGATATTAATGATTTTTAATGGCCTCAAGGGTGGTGGAGGAAGGTGACCCATAACCCATTTTGCAAGTTATTTGATGGGTTAAGTTAGACTTAGGAATGTGTTTAAAATTAATGGAATTAGGTTAATTAGATGGTTGAGGTAAGTGGTCTTGTTATATGGTTGATGGATCAATTAGGGACCCAAGATGTGGCTAAGAATGATGATTCAATTGTAAGTCATTTTATGGGCTAAGGAAGGGTGTGTGTATGTGGTTGGATGAATGGAAAAAAATTAGGCTAAGTTAAGGACTAAATTGTTAATATGCATGTCATGGTTAATGAGCCATCAATGGAACCATTTTGTGAATCAATTGATGGGCTAAGTATGGGGTTATATATGTGTGGAATGAATAAAGGTTAAATTAAATTAAATGGTTGATTCCAATGATCTTATGACATGGTTGAGGGGTCATTAACGAACTTAAGTTATGGATCATTAATGGGTCTAAGTTATGGATCAATTATGGACCATAATGTACATGGATTAAGTAAATGAGTGATTAACTATGGAGAAGAGGTACTGGCAAAACCGTAATTAATGGTCAAATTCAAGAACTCCATGCGAGAGGACCATGGACTTAGGGGCACTAAATAATAAGTTTATGTATGGTTAAATAAAGCCTGGGAGGCTGATTTTTAGACTCTTGCAAATTAAAATGTCTAATGGATTAAGTGGGACCCACAAAACCTAAATAGTGACCGGTTGTTCATATGGACTTGGAAATGATTAATGGGCTTAGAAATAGTTAAAATATGGACTGATTATCTGTATGTAATAAGGTATTGGATATCGCAGGCGGTGCGCGATCGGCGACCGGGTTTATCGAACGGAAGCGAGAAAGGATGCTAGTCAGTATTCGGTAGGATTCGTACCTCTTCGTAAGCCATGGATTGAGTGATGGTTTCTTTGAATTATTTTGGAAATTATATGGTTTGTTTTTAAGATGGGTTTTGGATTTTGGTATTATGTGATGAGTTTCCTTTGATTTATTTTGATAATCGTAGGATTGCTTTAAGATGGGTTCTATGACTATGATTTACATATATTACATGGCATATGGCATCTACATCTCATGCATGGCATGGGAGGGATATGACAGGGGAAGGATGAAATAAAATCGGAGTCCATGCTTCGTCGTGGCGGACCGATAAACACACATGGGGATATTTTGATGTGTTTGATTTATCAGGGATGTTGTATGTAATTATGATACCTTGATGATGGTTCTTCCATCAAGGGGAATGATTTGTGATTGTTTATATCTGGACGAGGTTTTGCCGTCCAGGGGTATGATTTGTGATTGTTTATATCTGGACGAGGTTTTGCCGTCCAGGGGATGATTTGTGATTGTCTATATCTGGACGAGGTTTTGCCATCAAGGGGGATGATTTGTGATTGTTTCCATCTGGACGAGGTTTTGCCGTCCAGGAGAATGATTTGTGATTGTTTATATTTGGACGAGGTTTTGCCGTCCAGGGGAATGATTTGTGATGGTTTATATCTTGACGAGATTTTGCCGTCAAGGGGGTTGATGTGTGATTGTTTACATCTGGACGAGGTTTCGCCGTCCAAGGGAATGATTTGTGATTGTTTATATCTGGACGAGGTTTTGCTGTCCAGGGGAATGATTTGTGATTGTTTATATCTTGACGAGGTTTTGCCGTCAAGGAGGATATGACAGTAGGATGGTATGGATGATGGGTGGGATTCATAACACAGACACCCATGGCATATCATTCATTTTATAGTTTTTCGTGATAATATTATCTATATGCTTTGTTATCACTAATCCATGTGTTAGCCCTACTCGGAGTACTACTGGGCGCGTTGTCTAACGCCCTACTTCTACCCTAGCTGGTGACGCAGGAGATGGCGGAGCGGAAGAACGAGACGGGAGCCAAGCTGAGGAGCTTGGGAAGGAGGTCTAGCTAGTTTTCAAATGTTTATTTTGGATAATGTAATTTGAAGTAGCTTAACTTGTTGGAAATGTAATAAGTTTAGATTACTTGTTATGTTTTGGAATTTACTGTTGGACATTATGAATTTCGAAGCACTTTAGTAATTTAATGAATGTCATCTTCCCTGTTATCTAAAATTGGTAGGATAGTCTATATTATTGTTCCACATTTAATTTCACTTTCCGTAAGCTTACTTCTACGTGTGAACCTTCTCCGTGGACTTCGTTCCACGCACATGTAGGGTTGGCCAGTTAAGGGCCGAGCTTTAGAAGCTCGGACTTAACTCGCGTCGTGACGTCCGCGCCCCTTTGTCACTTGTTATTGTCCAAAAAAGAAAATAGACTCTGATTTCGGTGAAAAGGGGCGAGCGTTACAATAAGAGAGTCTGTGGGGGATATAGAGCCCGATTATATATGCGAGTTGTGCAATCAGGATGGGCACAACTGTACATACTGCCCCCACCCTCTTGAAGTTGTTTTCCCAGTTTGTGGACTGCATGGGCACGGGAAAGAAAGGACTAACTGTCCTTATATTAGAGGACCAGGGATAATACCCTGTTTGACGTGTGGAGTATTGGGACACATGTCAATGACATGCCCTGATAATTTCTTTATGTTTGCTGATGATGTAGGGTCTTCTACGAAAGATAAGGAAGGGTAAGGAAATGTCGGGAAAAAGGGGGAAAGATTTTGTAAGGGTTGTGGGAAAGTTTTAAAGGGCTTGTTCTAACCCTACCAATCCTGGTAATGTGTTGAAAGTTCAAATAATTTCCGATAAAGTTTGCAATTTAAGAGTTTATGAGGATTTTGACACTGAAAAGTATGTAACGAGGTCACTTGAGTTATTTAAGATGTGTCATGGGTGCATATCTCACATGATAGTGATGAGATAAGAATATAGATTCCATGAGTATGGCTTAGAGTAGCTATAAGACTGTGGAAACCTCGATACGAAATACGGAGACTTGGTCTCGTAGGGTTACCGATGAGGAGTGGGTCCCTCGCATGATATGCACTGGAGGGTGCTCTCACGGCTATTTTGCACACTTGATGTGCGGGAATGCGCAGAGCTAGTTACTTGGTACTAGCTTCATAAGACGCGGATTGACCGTCTTAGAGCTTGACTGAATCACCCTTGGGGTGAAGGGATGCAGGGCGGAGTAGACTTGATCACGTATGACGTGGGTCTTCCGCTTAGTAAGTCATGAGCCCTAAGTCTTGCAAGGGGTCGGGATACATTTTTGATTGGATATTGTTGCCACAGTCACTTAGTGATTCATTCAAATGTTGTTCCTACGGATATTAATCATGGATAGATGATACTCATGGACAGAATGATACCAAGGATGGATTGTTTCCATGAATGGATTATACCCATAGGTGGGTTATATTCATGAACGGATATTAATCATGGATAGATGATACTCATGGACAGAGTGATACCAAGGATGGATTATTTCCATGAATGGATTATACCCATATGTGGGTTATATTCATGGACGGATATTAATCATGGATAGATGATACTCATGGACAGAGTGATACCAAGGATGGATTGTTTCCATGAATGGATTATACCATAGGAGGGTTATATTCATGGATGATTATTAAGCAGGGATAGATGATTCTTAAGTAGGGATAGATGATATTTACTGAAAGAGATTTAAACAAAAAGGTGTTAGTCACATAGTGACTTATGTGCAACTGAAGATGTGCAAAATTTTGGAGATGTATTTAATGGAAAAGATAAACGTCGGGTGAAACTTGAATGGGAAGCTATGGGCGACTACCGAGTTAGACTGATCACCTGACTCTGTAGTTAGCCGATGGAATTCCAGGAGGGTGAAACTAGAAAACTAGTTAAAGTGGAATCAGCGGAAGCTTTTGGAATCCTACTTCGTTCGATTTTCGGGACGAAAATTTTAAAAAGAGGGTTGTATTGTAACACCCCATATTTTCAAGTTAGGGATATATATGGAAATTGTCCATTGAGATGGTGAATTAAAAAGATATGAACCTTAGATGGGTAAATGATGGGTCAATGACCCAACGGATGGTAGATGTGGATCAATGGAAATAAATGGCGAAGAATTATTTAATTGGGTCAAGTTTGCTAATTGGGTCAAAAGTCCAATTGGGACCCAATAGATCATATATGAGCTAGTTAGAAGTAAATGGGTAAGGCTGGATAATTGGGTCAATTGGTCAATTAAGACCCAATGGATGTTGTATATGGTTCAAGTGAATCAAATGGGTAAAGTTTTATTTAATTAGGTCAAAATTGTTAATTGGATCAAAATGCCCAATTGGGATCCAATGGGTTGTGTTTGACATGGTTGACCATCAAAGTGAGTTCAAGCTTAATTAAGTTGGGACTGATTTGGGTTGGAAATGGAATAAAAGGGTCGGCTTGATTCAAGTGAATTAATTGAGTTGAGTCAAAAGAGTGAGTTGAGTTAATTGGATAATTTGAATTAAATGAGTCAAGATAAAAGAGGTGAGTTAACGGAAAATTGGAAAGGTGCACTCCACCAAGACCAACTCAAGGTGGTCCACACGTTGGACATGGAGTTTTATCTCATGGATGAAACCCCCCAACTTAGAACAATAAAGAGAGGTGAAGAGACATGATGGTTGCAAAGGGGTGCCACCAAAGGACACCACCTTTGGCCAACCCTCATTCATTAAAAAGGAGATGGACGGTCTCATGGGACACAACAAGAGTTGCAGCCGTTTGGTCATGGGAGATGAAGGGACATGAGGTCTCATCTCAAGGATGAAACCCCCAAAGGAATCATAACGAGGGAGGTGAAGAGACATGATGGTTGCAAAGGGGTGCGACCAAAGGACACCACCTTTGGCCGACCCTCATTCATTAAAAAGGAGATGGACGGTCTCATGGGACACAACAAGAGTTGCAGCCGTTTGGTCATGGGAGATGAAGGGACATGAGGTTTCATCTCAAGGATGAAACCCCCAAAGGAATCATAAAGAGGGAGGTGAAGAGACATGATGGTTGCAAAGGGGTGCCACCAAGGGACACCACCTTTGGCCGATCCTTATTAACCAAGGAAAAGGTTTGGACTTTATTTCCACTCTCTCCCTCTCCCTCTTGGCTAAATCACTCTCTCCCCCTCTTGGTCGGCCAACATCTTAAGAGAAAGAGATCAAAGTTTTCACTCAAGGCCGCCCACCCTCAAGTCAAGGACTTGGAGTATTGACCATCCCAAGTTTCTCTCATTTTTCTCTCTCAAAATCTACCTCTTCGCCGAACCAGCCCTTGGTGTTTTCACCATTGATCAAAGCACACAATCAGCTAAGGACTAAGGGAGCAAGAAGGAAGCAAGCAAGGATCAAAGGAGATTGGTAAGTATTTCATAAAAGTTTGTTAAGAAAAATGGGATTAAGGGAAGATGATTTGGCCATGGTATGGCCGAATCTATCAAAGGTTAGACCATGGATTTTGGTGTTTAAACAGGGTTCAAATCATGGATCATAGGGTTCGGCCACTTTGGATGGCCGAACCCCATGAAAGTAATTTGATAATTTGTATGGTTTTTGAGAGATAAAAACCATACCATGTATGAAGATTTTAAAGGGTTTTAAAATGGAGTTAAGTTATTATTTTGGGTCGGCTATGGGATGGCTGAACCCTATTGTTTTTATGGCTAAGACGCAATGAATAAACTATGTATAGTTATTGGGAGAATTGCATCAAGAGAACCACATGGCCGAACCCCATGGACTATTTTATGGGATGATTAGAATTAAGAACAAGCTTGGAAATTATAAATGGTTTTAAACCTTGCTGAGGATTTAAAAGGTTGTAAAAAATCCAAGAAAAATGAGGGAAATAACATCATGGGTTCGGCCATGGTGTATGGCCGAACCCCATGACCTATTTTATGGGTCATTTCATGGGTTAAGTATGAATCTAGGCATGTTTAAGTGAATAGGTATTAAGTTAAGGAAATGACTGATTTATAATGGGTTTTGTGTCTTGATTGATAAAGCATGGATGGACCCATGTTTATGGATCAATTAGGGATATGGACATGCATAAATAAAAGGTGATTAACCATGGGAAGAATGAGTGGTAAGGATGTAAATATTGCCAAAAATGAAGAACCATGGGTTCGGCCATGGTGTATGGCCGAAACCCATGGGGGATGATTGTGGACTTAGGGTTTAATTAAAGGACTAAGTAAAGATGGTGAGGTTCGGCCATGTTGTATGGCCGAACCCCACTAAGGAGGATTTGTTTGGATGATGGTGGTTAGCAAAATTAAACATTGGTTAGACCAATGGCAAAACCGTAAATACAAGTTATCATGGAATGAAGGATTAAAGGACTTGAAAGAGGGGTCAAACCAAAGTGGTATGGTTCGGCCATGCTGTATGGCCGAACCCTATCAAGGTATATTATTTGATATAAGGTGTTTATGTAAGTTATATGGATAGTATTGATCAAATGAAAAGAAAGATCAAATCCAAAGTGGGTGAGGTTCGGCCATGGTTATGGAAACCGGAGCCCACACTCCGTCGGAATGTCCCTGATGCAACTGTGGGGCCTCCTTAGGTGATGAGAGTCCCACCAGGAGGAATACTTTGATGATGAGAGTCCCATCAAGAGTAACGAAAGAACACTGTGGAATACCTTGACGGTGAGAGTCCCATCAAGTGATGGCTATGTATACTTGTGATGGGTGGGACTCATTACATTTTCATACATATATAGCATTGTTTTATGAGTTTTGATGATCATATATTATTATATATGCATGTTTCTATACTAACCATGTGGTAGCCCTAATCAGAAGACCTACGGGGCGCGTTGATCTAACGCCCTATTTCTATCCTTAGTGGATGACGCAGGAAAAGGAAAGGGAAAGGGAAAGGCCGAGGATCTTGAAGGAAGCCAAGCATAGGAGCTTGGGTGTTGGACATTGGAATGGACTTTAGTTCATGATATTTGAATACTTTTTATGTGGACTTGTAATAACTTAGTAACATTGATTATACTAAGTCTGACTCGTACTTTGCTATCTGAGAATGGAGTAGTCTGAGGATGGATTATAATTCCGCAATCAGTTTAGTTCTGCAATCAATTATGTATGTTCCGCAAGTTTACTTAGTTCCATGTGTGGATTGGTTTTCATGGACTTGGTCCATGCACACATGGGTAGCCAGTTAAGGGTCGGACTTTGGAAGTCCGGACTTAGCTCGCGTTGTGACACTCCGCTCTTATCACTTGTTTATTTATTAAAAAAAAGAATAGACTCTGATTTTTGGAAGGTTGGAAAATGGCGGGGCGTTACAGCCTAAGCTCTCTCAGCTACCCTCATTTCTATTTGGTATTTCCCATGTGTCCCTTGGTTTAACCAAGGAGACACATGGCTTGAGCTAGGGGTCTTCCCCTTCCCAACGTGCATGCCTTGGGGTTTCATCCAATGAGATGAAACCCTCCATCTCCCCCTTAACTCACTTGAGATGGAGGTCTCCCCAACTTCCATCTTGATGCATTCCCCAACTCATCTTAATTGAACTCATTCTCCAACTCAAGCACTTGAACTCAACATTAATAAATTCTTAACTCAACTCATGTGAATTCATTTTCCAACTCAAGCCACTCAACACCTTTGAACTCACCCATGGTTGACCAATTCAACCACGGTTAGTCGACCATGCATGTTGCATTAAATCACTTGCCACCTCACTTGATGAGGTGGATTTGGGTCCCACTTGGCCATGTCACTCACATGCCACCTCATACACATGCCACCTCACTTGATGAGGTGGATCCTATGCCTTGGGTCTTAATTGGGTACATGACCCAATTAAATTAATCCTTTACCCATTTACTTTCAAAATGCATTCACCTTGACCCATTGGGTCCCAATTGCGTAATTGACCCAATTAATTACATTTACCCAATTACTTGCAATCAAACCCTATCCATGATCCATTTGATCATTATTGGGCTATTGACCCAATTCTTACCCATCTAAAATCCCTTCCATCCATAATCTTAATTCAACAAATTTAACAATTAAAATCGACAAAAATCCAATATATTAATGCATTGAAAAATTCGGGGTGTTACAATATTACCCTCTTTTGAATTTTTCGTTCCAAAAATAGAGCCAAGTAGGGTTTCAAACAACTGATACAAAAAGCTCAGGATGAGCTTCTCTCATTTCTGATTCAAGTTCCCAGGTGGCTGCCTCATTACCATGTCGATCCCATCCACCTTGATAAACTGAATGGCTCGATTCCGTAGCAACCTCTGTTATTTTCCGATCACTCTGACTTGTCCTTCAACCAAGTCACGTCGCTTTGCACATCAACATCTTGCACGTTCAACATGTGTGAAGGATCAGGATTGTATTTCCTCAACATAGACACATGGAATACATCGTGCAAAGATGACAACTGTGGAGGAAGTGCCAATTGATAAGCCACCTCCCCCACCCTCTTTAGGATTGGAAACGACCCCACAAATCTAGGCGACAGTTTCCCTTTCTTCCCAAATCGCATGTGTCCCTTTCGTGGCGAGATTTTCAAGAACACTAAGTCTTCCACTTCAAACTCAAGTAACCTCCTTCTCTTGTCAGCGCAGCTCTTCTGACGACTCTATGCAGTAAGTAGGTGCTATCATATCAACTTAATCTGCTCCGTGGTCTCTACAACTGGCTCGGGTCCAATAAGTGCAGGTTCACCGGCCTCTATCCAACACACTTGTGATCTACAGGGTCTACCATACAACGCCTCGAATGGAGCCATCTAGAGGCTTGCGTGGTAACTGTTGTTGTAAGAGAACTCAACCAGCGGTAAGTGATCCTCCCATCCACCCTTGAAGTCTAACATACATGCTCTCAGCATATTCCTCCAATGTCTGTATTGTCCTCTCTGACTGTCCATTAGTCTGTGGATGGAACGCTGTGCTAATCAATAAATTTGTTCCCATTGCCGACTGCATACTCTGCCATACCCTGCCAGTGAATCGGCCATCTCTGTCGTACACAATAGTCCGGGGGATACCATATAGTCTAATGATATCCTTGATGTACGGTCGACCCAAAGTCTCTGATGAATCTGTCATCTTGATGGGAAGAAAGTGTGCGGACTTGGTCAATCGATCTACCACGACCCATATTGCATCGTTGCCCTTTGTTGACCTCGGCAACCCTGTCACAAAATCCATGGAAATATGTTCCCATTTCCACTCCGGCACTGGTAAGGGTTTGAGTAATCCTGGTGGCTTCTGATGTGCAGTCTTAACTTGCTGACAAGTCAGGCAGTTGTAATTGCCCGAAATTTTTAAATCAATATATATGTGGTTATTGTTTGTTTTAGTGGTGGAAATTGGAAATCTAATGGAATAGAGGGTAAACGGATCAAGATATGGACAAAGGCCCAACTAGGGCCCAATGGATTATGGATTGGATTTAACTTTACTTAAAGGGTCAAAGACGGTCAATTGGGCCAAGGATGGTCAAATTGGGCCCAATACCTAATTGGAACCAAATGGATCAAGGTGATGTAAGCCCTAAGGTAAATGGGTAACATGAAAATGTAATTGGGCCATGGGCCCAATGGTGGTCCAATTGAAATGAATTGAATGGGTTCAAATCACCTAAGTTAATTTGAAGTTGACCAAGGTGATATGGTCCAATGGGACCCACCTCCACCTCATCAAGTGAGGTGGCGTGTGGACCCAAGAATTGGTGGGGCCGGCTACCATGGTTGACTTGGTCAACCATGGGTGGATTTCATAGAGGGAATTTAAAGGAATTAAGTAAATGGGAATTAAATTAACCTAATTATCTAATTAATTAAATGTTTAAATAATCATAAAGGTTGTCAAAGGGGTCAAAGAGGGGAGACCAAAACCATCTCATTCTAAGAGAAAAAAAAAACGTTGGCTAAGGTGTTGGGGTCAAAAAAGCATATAAAATATCTATGGGGTGGTTGGGAGAGTTAATGTAAAGTATAACTAAAGCAACCCAAAGAAATAAGATAAGTTTTTATCTTATTCTCTCCATTTCACCCTCATCTCATTCTCTCCATCTCTTCCACTCTCTCATGGCCGTTCCTCATCTCTAAGGAAGAAAAAAAAAGAAGAAGGAAAAATTGGAAGAGAAGAAAAGAAGAAGAGAAGAAGAGAAGAAAGGGTTAAGCTTGGGCCCTTCACCTCAAGGCCAAGGAAGCTAGACACCTCTTTATCCTCTCCTCCCTTCTCCCTCTCAAATCAAACCCTATCATGGCCAAACCCAAGCTTGGGGGTTTTCACCATTGATCAAGCATCCTAGCCGATCAAACAAGGAGAAGAAGAAGGTAGAAGGCTAAGGAAGCCGACGGGAGTGGCGGAAGTCGGAGGAGGCGTCGGATTGTAAGTATTTTCTTAAACAAGAAATTTTGGATTTTAGGGTTTAAGATGTGGGATTCATTTTGTAAATTTAATGGTGGCCAAATGATTTTATGCCATGGATTTTAAATCCATCAATTTGAAGGATGGAAAAATGGGCAAACCCCTAATGGATAAATTAAGGTTCAGAACAAATTAAATGGATTAAGGATATTATGAAATTAAATTAATTAAGCATGGAGAATGGTTTATGATTTTGAGGTTTTTAATGATTAAATGTTGGAATATTAAAAAAAGGGGTTTTTATGAGAAAAACCATGGTAAAAAGGGTTGATGAATCTAATTAGGGTTATGCAATTAATGTGTAAAATTTTTAGGGTTTTAAGGAATGGAGGACATTATGTAATGTAGTCAAATTATTTAAACAATGGATTAGATGTAAATATTTTTGGAAGTGAGGATTGGTGAAGAAATCAAAGGCCATAGGGTTCGGCCATGTCGTATGGCCGAACCCCAGGGTGGGTAATTGTGGAAATTTTAATGGGGTTTTAGGGTTAAAATTTTGGAGGATGAATTATGGGTTTGGGGTTAATGATCAAATGTTGGTAATTTTTTTAAAGGGATTGTAAATGAGGAATTGATGGGAGATATGAATAATTTTGTGGCCTTAAAAGAAATAAATGAATGAAGATTGGACCATGAACCCTATGGTAATGCATTCATAATATTAATGGATATGTAAGTATGGAAGAATAATGGGAAATGTTGGTAGTTGTGATGGACTCAAGAAAGTGAGCCTAATGTTGATTAAAATGGGCTGATTTTTATGATCCTATAACATGAAGTGGTAAGGCATTAAGGGATCTAAGATGTGGATAAAAAATGTGGGAAAAGATCCAAGAGGAATAAGGAAATCAACATCATGAGTTCGGCCATGGTGTATGGCCGAACCCATGACCCAATTATATGAACCACTTAATGTGGCTAAGTTAATGGACTTAAATGTGACTAAGGAATGTTGAATTAAATGTGTGGTTTAGGCTCTCTCAATGGAGGGATTTGTGATGAATCTAAAGTGTAACCAAGGACCAAGGAAAAAATGGGGATTTGGTTAAGTTGAAAGGGCTGATTTTTAATGAACCCATGACCCATTGTTATGAGCCACTTAATGGTCTAAGTATGGGGTTATATATTTATGTTTTAAATAAATGGAGGTTAGGTTAATTAAGTGGTTAAATGCTAATGTTCTTATGTCATGGTACATCAATGGACCCATTTTTGTGAACCAATGGATAGGCTAAGGTTAAAGTCTATGGATATGCTTTAGCTAATGGGGATTAGGTTAAGATATGGTTGTATCTCGTGATTGGTAAGTGTATGGATCAATTATGAATAAAGGGAATGAGTGGATAATGGACTCATTGTGGTTTAGATGCATGATGTAAACCCCATGGAAAGATTTGATGAATTGGGTATTTTGAACCCATGATCCATTAACCATTTAAAGGGTTAAGTATGGGGTTTTGTATGGGTTTAAAGGAATAAGGATTAGGTTAATAAAAGGACTAATTTTATGATCACATGATATGGTTGTTGGGTCATTGACAGACCTAAGTTACGGATCATTAATGGGTCTAAGTTTTGGATCCATCATAGACCATAATGTATATGGAAGAGGGAATGAATTATCCATGGAAGGGTAATGGCAAAACCGTAAATATTGACCAAAATGAGGAAAACCCACTAAGACATGATGTATGGGCTTAGAAATGGGTAAAACATGGACTAATTGTTAATATGTAATAAGGTACCGGACATCGTAGGCGGTACGTGGATCGGCGACCGGGTCTATCGGGCGGAAACGAAAGAAAGAACGCTAGTCGGTATTTGGTAGGATTCTAACCTTTTTGTAAGCCATGGATTGAGTGATGGTTGCATTGAATTATTGTGGAAATTATATGGGTTGTTTTAAGATTGGTTTTGAATTATGTATTATGTAGGGGTTTTTACTTGATTTATTCTGGTAAGTATATGATTGGTTTAAAATGAGTTTTAAAGCTATGATGTGTTTATTGAGGCTTTACTTGATCCACTTTTGATAATCAAGTTATATGTTTGATTGATGGATTTTTAAATGTCATGGTTGCTATAATATTCATTACATGGCATATGGCATCTACATCTCATGCATGGCATGGGAGGGATATGACAGGGGAAGGATGAAATGAAAACGGAGTCCATGCTCCGTCGGGGCGACCGATAAACAACCATGGGGATATTCTGATGTGTTTGATTCATCAGGGAGGTTAGTATGGGCTCTATGATATGTTGATAAGGTTATTCAAACAAGAATGTTACTATGTGTTATTATACCTTGATGATGGTTTTTCCATCAAGGGGGATGTTGTATTTATTATTATACCTTGATGTTGGTTTTTCCATCAAGGGGGATGTCGTATTTATTGTTATACCTTGATGATGGTTCTTCCATCAAGGGGGATGCCTAGTGTGGGCCGCATCTTGATGAGGCTTTTCCATCAAGAGGGTCATGGCACGATGATGGTATGGATTTTATTTGGAACACTATTTATGGTTGAAAAAGGGACATTGTACAATGATGATGAGATTGATGGGTGGGATTCATGACATAGAACACCCATTGCATGACATTGCCCAAAGTGCATGGTTTTATTATAATATTATCTATATGCTTTGTTATCACTAATCCATGTGTTAGCCCTACTCGGAGTCCTACTGGGCGCGTTGTCTAACGCCCTACTTCTACCCTAGCTGATGACGCAGGAGGTGGCGAAGCGGAAGGACGAGACGGGAGCCAAGCTGAGGAGCTTGGAAAGGCGTGCTAGATAGTTTACTAATGTTTATTTTGGATAATGTAATTTGAAATATTTTAGCTTGTCGGAAATGTAATGTTTTAGACTTATTGCTATGTTTTGGATTTTGTCGTAAACGTATGATGTTATGGCATTTTGGTAATTAAATGATGAAATCTTCCCTGCTATCTAGAAAATTGGTAGGATGGTATCTAATTGTCATTCCGCATTTAATGTATTATTCCTCGAGTTTACTTCTACGGGTGAACAATTCTCCGTGGACTCCGTTCCACGCACCCGTAGGGTTGGCCAGTTAAGGGTCGGGCTTTAGAAGCTCGGACTTAACTCGCGTCGTGACGTCCACGCCCTTTGTCACTTCTTATAAAAAAAAAGTAGACTCTGATTTCGGTGAAAAGGGGCGGGCGTTACAGCAGTGATCAACAAACTCTGCCACATCTCTTTTGAGTCGATGCCACCAATAGTGTCTCTTCAGATCATGATACATCTTGGTGCTGCCCGGATGAATAGAGAGTTTGGTTTGGTGTGCCTCAATCAATAACTCTCTTCTACAGCTCTGAGGCACATATGTCCTGCCTCGGAATAAAAGACCTGACCAGGTCGTAACTCCCATTCCGGTATAACCTCACCAGTAGACATTTTGGCCCATATCTCTTCCACTTCCGGATCTGTCCGTTGTTTTTGTTCAATCTTGGAAACCATGTTGGACCGTATGATCAGATTATACATACTCCCATGGTTCTTGATGTACAAATTGAACTCTCGAATGGTATTCAGCATTTCCCATTCCTTCCTAATCGAACTGGCCACTATTGCATGTGACATGTGACTGAGGGCATCCGCCACTTTGTTCGCCTTGCTAGGATGATATCGAAGCGCAAACTCATAATCTTGTAGATATTCCATCCATCTGCGCTACCTCATGTTGAGTTCCTTATGATCAAATAAATATTTTAGGCTTTTGTGATCTGAAAGTACTTCAAACTTCTCGCCATAAAGATAGTGTCTCCAACTTTTGAGAGCGAAGACGACCACGGCTAATTCCAGATCATGCGTGGGGTAGTGGCGTTCATGAATCTTCAACTGTCTTGAACCATAAGCCACCACGTGTTGACTTTGAGTGAGAGAACACCCAAGTCCCTCTCCCGAAGCATCATAATATACTTCATAGCCCTTTCCTCTTTCCGACAAAATCAAAATAGGAGCAGTCGTAAGCCTCTCATTCAGTTCTTCGAATCTTCGGTTGCATACATCAGACCATTCGAATTTGACTCCTTTCTGAGTGAGTCGGGTAAGTGGAGATGCAATCTTGGAGGAGTCCATGATAAACTTCCTGTAATAACCTTCCAATCCCAGAAAGCTGGGCGGATTTCTGTCACATTCTTTGGACTTTTCCATTCTCTAACTGCCGCCACTTTAGCCGGCTCCACGGCTATACCTTCTGCTGATATGACATGCCCAAAGAAGTTAACCTCAGATAGCCAGAATTCACACTTGCATGCTTTGGCATATAACTGATTCTTCTTCAGGGTGTCTAGGACTATCCGTAAATGCTCAGCATGCTTTTCCTGAATTATGGAATAAATCAGGATGTCATCAATAAAAACAATTACAAACTTGTCCAAGTAAGGATGAAAGATCCTATTCATCAGATCCATGAACACAGCTGGTTCATTAGTAAGTCCAAACGGCAAGACCACATACTCATATAGTCCATACTGCGTCCTGAAAGTCGTCTTCTCTATGTCTTCATCCCTAACCTGAATTTGATGATAGCCTGACATCAGATCAATCTCAGAGAAGTGACTAGAACCCATGAGTTGATCGAATAGATCATCAATCCTGGGTAGATGGTGCTTGTTTCTGACTGTCAGTGTAAGGTCTCGGAATTTGGGAATTAATATCAATGTGAATATTAATTATTTTAATGATGGAAATTAGAAAATTGGTGGAGTAAATGGTAAATGGGCCAAAATTGGATAAAGGCCCAAGTGTGGCCCAATAGACTATGGTTTGGATTTAAATTTATTTAAATGGGTCAAGAATGGTCAAATTGGGTCAAATACCCATTTGGGACCCAATGGGTCAAGATGGTTAAGCTCTAAGGTAAATGGGCTAGTGGGAAATGTAATTGGGCCATGGGCCCAATGGTGATCCATTTAGAGTGGGCTTAATGAAATTTAATCACCCTAAGTAATTTGGAATTAAATAATGGTGGTGTGGCCAAGCGGGACCCACCTCCACCTCATCAAGTGAGGTGGCGAGTGGGCCAATGATTGGTGGGGCCGGCCACCATGGTTGACTTGGTCAACCACGGGTGGAGTAATGAACTTAGGCTAAGTATCAATGGATTAGCCTAAGGTCATTATCTAATTAAATTATTTAAATATGGTAGTTAAGAGTGGTCAAGGTGGGGCCATGAGGTGAAGATTCACCTCATCTCAAACTCAAAAAAAAATTCACACACGTTGGGCTTGGTGGTGGTTTAGATAACCACCACCATAAAGCAAATAAAAGATCTAAAAAATATCTTAAGGTTGGTGGAGATAGTTAATGTAAAGAAAAAAAAATGGGAATGAGTCTTATCTTTTCCTTTCTCTCTCTTTTCATTCTCATTTCAATTCTTCACTCCTCCATTGCCGTCCCATGTCCAAGTGAAGGAGAAAAAAAAAAGAGAAGGAGCTCAAGGAGAGAAGGAAAAAAAAATGGAATTTGGAGGGAGTTCACTCTAAGATTAAGGTCATCATCTTCCTCTCATCATCTTTTCCTCTTTTCATCTCTCAAATTCAAACCTAACATGGCTGATTTTAAGGTTGGGACTTGCCACCCTTGATCAAAGATTTTGACCTATCAAAGATCAAGAGGAAGGAGAGAGGAGGCTACGGAGATCGACGGGAGCGGCGGAAATCGGAGGAGACGTCGGATAGTGAGTATTTTTTTAAAACAAGAAATTTTGGATTTTAGGGTTTAAGATTTAGGGCTTATTTTTGTGAAATTTAATGGGGGATGGATAATTTTATGCTATGGATTTTAAATCCATCAAATGGAAGGAATGGAAAGTGGGTAAAACTCTAATGGAGAAAAAAATTAGGGTTAGGGAAAAGAAATAAATAAATGTAGTATGTGCATTGTATAAATTATGGAATTGAGTATGGAATGGGGTGCTTGGAATAAGAATCATGGGCCATAGGGTTCGGCCATGTAGCATGGCCGAACCCCATGGTGGGTGATTAGGGTTTGATGAAATTGGTTAGGGTTTAAAGGATGGAAGGCAATGAAGGTTTTTGATTAATGCATTTAGGGTTTTAATGAATGCATGGGAGTAATGTTTAAAATGGTTTTATGATGAAAATGTAAAAGGATTTTATGGCATTGGAAGACATAAAAGAGAATAAATTATGAACCATGGGTTCGGCCATGGTGTATGGCCGAACCCTAGGTTGTTGTGGGTGTGAAGTTAATTAGGGTTTTTAAGGTTAGAGTCATGGAAAATGGGAAGAGTAATGGATTTAATATTTTGGTGAATGGAGATATTTTGGAGTAAGGAGTGATGAATCATGAACCATGGGTTCGGCCATGGTGTATGGCCGAACCCTATGGTGAACAATGGTGGATTTAATGGTTGTGATTGATGGAGAAATAAATGGGAAAATGTTAGTAGTTTTGATGGACCCAAAATATGTAATGATACCTTAAAATGGTGATTTAAATGCATGATGTAAACCTCTCATGGGAGGACTTGTGGTATGTCTAAAATGTACTAAAGGATCCAAGGAAAAATGGAGAACAAGACATCATGGGTTCGGCCATGGTGTGTGGCCGAACCCATGACCCATTTTGTAAGTTATTGTATGGGCTAAGGTTGGGTCCATGCTTGTAGCTAGATGATGGAAAATTTGATTAAATTAAGTGGATGATTTAGGGATGTTAGGTCATGGTCAATGAATCATTAATGGACCTAGGTTAGGGACCTAAGTGGTGGATCAAGTTTGGACTTAATCATACCTAGATAAATGAGTACATAATCATGTGAAGGGGTAGTGGCAAAAATGGTAATTATTGGCTAAATTGAAGAAAACCACTAAGATATGATTTATGGGCTTGGAAATGGTAAAATATGGACTAATGTGGTAATCTAATAAGGTGTCGGATAGCGCGAACGGTACGCGAGTCGGTAGCTGGATTGTCAGACGAATACGAGAAAAGGACGCGAGTTGGTAATCGGTAGGATTCCTACCTATTTGTAAGCCATGGATGTGTGATGGTATTTTTGTCATATTTTATTGATTAGTATTTATCTTATGATGGGTTTTTACAATTATGGATGCTATGTTTAAGATGGATTTTATTTAATGACTATGAACTATGATTAAGGTTATGCATTATAAATTAAGGCTATGTATGATATCTTAAGGTTATGAGTTATAAATAGTACATAGCATAATGCATTACATCTCATGCATGGCATGGGCGGAAAAAAAATAAACAAACCGGAGTCCATGCTCCGTCGGGGCGACCGAGAACAGGCATGGGGACACCTTGACGAGGCTTTGCCATCAAGGGGGATATTTTGCGGTTGGACATATCTTGACGAGGTTTTTCCGTCAAAAGGGATATGACAGTATATGGCAGGAATGATGGGTGGGATTCATAACATTGACACCCATGGCATATCATTTACTTATATTTCAGTATATGGTGGTTTATAGTTTTCACTGTGTTATTATCTGTATGTGATTATTACTAACCCATGTGCTAGCCCTACTCGGAATCCTACTGGGCGCGTTGTTCTAACGCCCTACTTCTACCCTAGCTGACGATGCAGGAGATGGCGGACCGGAAGGGCGAGACGGAAGCCAAGCTTAGGAGCTTGGGGAGGCGGATTAATTATTTTGTTTTACTTCATTTTGGAAAAGATGTATTTGTATAGTTAGCTTGTCAGAAATGTAATAATTTAGGTAGTTTGCTATGTTTAGGTATTATTTTGGATAATACAGTATAATGGCATTTTCGTAATTAATTGGGTATTTCTTCCCTGCTATCTGAAGAACTGGTAGGATAGTTCTATGATCATCCGCACTTATGTTTATGTTCCGTGAACTTAATTACTACGCGTGAACCGTACTCGTGGACATATGTTCCACGCACGCGTAGGGTTGGCCAGTTAAGGGCCGGGCTTTAGAAGCTCGGAACTTAACTCTCGTCGTGATGTCCGCGCCTTTGTCACTTTTATTTAAAAAAAAAAAAATGTACTCTGATTTTACGGTGAAAAGGGGCGGGCATTACAGTTGGTATCAGAGCGAATTCGGAAGAATGAATCTCTCGAAGTAAGATTAAGACGGTTGCACGTCTCACTGACGGCTAAGAATCCCAACCGACCGACTCTTCGGAGACCGCTGCACGGGGGCCGGTTTAAATTACTTCGATTGACTCAAACTTAATGGTTTAATCTGAGAACAACATTTGACGGAAAGGGATGATAGCAAGGAAAAAAAAAATCAATGTAAGTCGGAATTATCAAACATAGCAAGTAGGGTTACATTTCCCCGACATGAGAAAACAAATCTAGGTCTTCCCCAAATCTGACGGAATAATGGTAGACTTATTGAACATAGGAGAGAATTCCCCGATTTCACAAATGGAACGAAACATAGATACTTGGGAAGTTTTTCCCCAAACCAAGTGTGCTTATTTGGCAATCTTCCCCAAAAATGAGAAACAAAGTATATTGTTTGGTATTTTTTTTCTTTTTCTTTCTTTTTCCTCCATTTGAAAAGGAACTAAGTCAGTGTTTTCGATGACTAGGAAATGGCTCCGAAGAGAAGGACTCGTCGCAACCAGAAAGAGGTATCACCACCTCGCCAGGAAGAGGAGGTACCCCATCGGGAGGAGGAACAGAATAATATAAACATACAAGGTGTACCTCCTGAGCTAAAAGATGTAGTTCAAGCGGCAGTCGCTGCTGCTCTTCAGCAACATTTGAGCGGAAATGCGACTACTAGCGACGGAAATGCGACTACTAGTGACACTAGTAAGCGGAAGATGGTTAAAGACTTCCAGCAACAGCGTCCTCCCTACTTTAGAGGAAAAGAAGGGGCTGTAGGAGCAGATCATTGGTTAAAGAAGATCACTCAGATCTTGAATCTGCTTCAGGTTTCCAGTCCGGCTGACAGAATCTTACTGGCAACATCTCAACTGATTGAGGATGTAGTGGCCTGGAATTTTTAAATTAATATAAATGTGGATATTATTTATTTTAGTGATGGAAATTAGAAAATTTGCGGATTAGATGGTAAATGGGCCAAAGTTTGGGCAAAGGCCCAAGTATGGCCCAATGGATTATGGAGTTGATTTAAATTCATTTAAAGGGGCAATGAGGGTTAAAAGGGTCAAGAATGGTCAAATTGGGTCAAATACCCATTTGGGACCCAATGGGTCAAGATGGTTAAGCTCTAAGGTAAATGGGTAAGATGAAAGTGTAATTGGGCCATGGGCCCAATGGTGATTCATTTAGAATGAATGGAATGAAATTTAAATTATCTAAGTTATTTGGAATTAAACCAAGGTGATGTGGCCAAGTGGGACCCACCTCCACCTCATCAAGTGGGGTGGCGTGTGGGCCAAGGATTGGTGGGGCCGGCCACCATGGTGGAATTAGTCAATCATGGGTGGATGAAGGTGATTTAAGTAAATGGAATTAAGTTAAAATGGGAATTAATTAAATTAACCTAAGTTAATTATCTAGTTAATTAATTAAATAAATTATTCAAATGAGGGCCAAAGGTGGTCAAATGGTCAAAGGACCAAAAGCCATGTTATCTTTAAAGATACCAAAACGTTGGGCATGGTACCATAAAGCATAAAGTAAAAAAAAAAAAAAAAATGAAAATATCCCATGGGTTGGTGGGAGGAGTTAT
Organism: Chimonanthus salicifolius; assembly: GCA_013350335.1. Taxonomy (NCBI): domain Eukaryota; kingdom Viridiplantae; phylum Streptophyta; class Magnoliopsida; order Laurales; family Calycanthaceae; genus Chimonanthus; species Chimonanthus salicifolius. The sequence goes on from CM023541.1 coordinate 5,732,854, forward strand.
TGTGGAAAATATCTTAAGCAATCAAGAGGTGAGATGACTTTTCATCTCACTCTCTCCATTCCAACGAGCTCTTCACTCTCTCCCTCTTTTCATCTCTACCACCGTCCCACACTAGGAGATGAAAGAAAGGAAGAAAACCAAGAGAAAGAAGAAGAAAAGTTTGGAAGAAAAGAGAGGGAAGTGCAAGGGTAAGCCATTACACCAAGGTCAAGACTAGGTACTTGTGTTTTTTTTCTCATCTCCATCCTCTTTTCTCTCTCTCTCAATTTAAACCCTAACTTGGCTGATCCTAAGGTTGGGGGTTGCCACCATTGATCAAGCCTCTTGACCTATTAAAGATCAAGAGGAAGGAGAGAGGAGGCTAAGGAAACCGACGGGAGCGGCGGAAGTCGGAGGAGACGACGGATTGTGAGTATTTCTTAAACAAGAAATTTTGGATTTTTAGGGTTTAAGATTTGGAATTTATTTTTGTAGAATTTAATGGTGGTTACATAAATTTATGCCATGGATGTTAAACCCATCAAATGAGAGGGTGGAAGATGGAGGAAACCCTAAATGGGTAAATTAGGGTTAGGGTAAGAAAATAAATAAATGGATTATGTGCATTGGGTAATTTATGAAATTAAGAATGGAATTAGGTTATTGGAAGGAAATCATGGGCCATAGGGTTCGGCCATGTAGCATGGCCGAACCCCATGGTGGGTGATTAGCTAGTTGATGTAAATAATTAGGGTTTTAAAGAATGGAAGACAATGAGGGTTTCTAGCTAATGAAATTTAGGGTTGTGAATGAATGCATGTGGGTAAGTTTTAAAATGGTTTTATGATGAAAATGCAAATGGATTTTATGGCATTGGAAGGTATAAAAGAGAGTGATATATGAACCATGGGTTCGGCCATGGTGTATGGCCGAACCCTAGGTTGTTGTGTGTGAAGTTAATTAGGGTTTTAGGGTATGAAGCCATGGAAAAATGGGAAGATTGATGAAATTAATATTTTGGTGAATGTAGGTATTTTGGAGCAATGAATGGTGGATCATGAACCATGGGTTCGGCGATGGTAAATGGCCGAACCCTATGGTGATGTAATGGTGATCAAATGATGGGTTTAAAGGATGGAAAAGATGGATTAATGTGTTAATGAGTTAGGGTTTCAAATGAACAAATGTAGTGATCCAAATGGGGCTAAGAGTGGTGGTTTAAGAGTGTGATTTAAGCCACCTCAAGGAAGGATTTATTTTGGATCTAAATGGTGTAAATAGATCCAAGAAAAATGGGGAAAGGACACCATGGGTTCGGCCATGGTGGATGGCCGAACCCATGGCCCAATTGTGATCCATTTTGGTGGGTTAAATTGGATGATGAATGGTGTGTGTGTGTGGCCTCCAAAGGAAATGAATGAGTAATGGACTCATTGAAGTTAAATACATGAGGTAAATCCCATGGGAAGAGTTGATGAATTAGGTATTTTGAACCCATGGCCATTGGTGAACCATTTAAAGGGTTAAGTATGGGGTTATGGATGGGTTTAAATGAATAATGGTGAAATTAATAAAAAGACTAATTTTAATGATGTTATGACATGGTTCAATGGGTCATTAATGGACCTAAGTTAGGGATCTAAGTCTATGATCAATTATGGATTAAGTCATGCATGGATAAACGAGTGTTTAATCATGGAAAATGAGGTAGTGGCAAAACCGTAATTAGTGGCCAAATTCAAGAATTCCATGGAAATTGATCATGGACTTAGGGGATCTAATATAATAACCTTATAAGTGATTAATAAAGCCTAGGGTGGCCGAATTTTAAGACTTATGGGATTAAAAGGTTTAATAGATGACATGGGGACCCACAAAACCTAAATAGTGACCGGTTTTTCATATGGGCTTAGAAATGGTTAAAACTTCAACTGATTTGGAAATTTAATAAGGTATTGGATATCGCGGGCAGTACGCGTGACTGTCGCCGGACTATCGGATGAAAACGAAACGAAGACGCGAGTCGGTATTTGGTACGATTCTAACCTTTTTGTAAGCCATGGATTGAGTGATGGTTTCTTTAAATTATTTTGGAAATTATATGGTTTGTTTAAGATTGGTTTTGAATTATGTATTATGTAGGGGTTTTTACTTGATTTATTCTGGTAAGCATATGATTGGTTTAAAATGGGTTTTAAGTCTATGATGTGTGTATTGAGGCTTTGCTTGATCTACTTTTGATAATCAAGTCATATGTTTTATTGATGGAATTTTTAAATGCCATGGTTGGTTATTATATTCATTACATGGCATATGGCATCTACATCTCATGCATGACATGGGAGGGATATGGCATGTGAAGGATGAAATGAAACCGGAGTCCATGCTCCATCGGGGCGACCGATAAACAGGCATGGGGACATTATGATGTGTTTGACTCATCAGGGATGATGTATGGATTATTATACCTTGATGATGGTTTTTCCATCAAGGGGAATGTTGTATTTATTGTTATACCTTGATGATGGTTCTTCCATCAAGGGGGATATTGTATTGGTGGTTACACCTTGACGAGGCCTTACCGTCAAGGGGGATGTTGTATTTATTGTTATACCTTGATGATGGTTCTTCCATCAAGGGGGATATTGTATTTGTGGTTACACCTTGACGAGGCCTTACCGTCAAGGGGGATATGGCATCGGGATAGTAAGGATGATGGGTGGGATTCATAACACAGACACCCATGGCATGGCATTCATTCTATGGCTTTTCGTTATGTATTATCTATATGCTATGTTATCACTAATCCATGTGTTAGCCCTACTCGGAGTCCTACTGGGCGCGTGGTCTAACGCCCTACTTCTACCCTAGCTGACGATGCAGGAGATGGCGGAACGGAAGGACAGGACGGGAGTCAAGCTTAGGAGCTTGGGAAGGCGGACTAATTATTTTGTTTAAGTTTATTTTGGGAAAATGTGTATTTGTATAATTTAGCTTGTCGGAAATGTAATAACTTAGATGTCTTGCTATGTTTTATAAATTATTTTGGAAAGTACGATATGAGGGCATTTTAGTAATTTAATGGATATCTCTTCCCTGTTATCTGAAAATTGGTAGGATAGTGTTTGTTATCATCCGCATTGATTTTTATGTGTTGCGAGCTTACTTTCTACGCGTGAACCGTACTCGTGGATTTATGTTCCACGCACGCGTAGGGTTGGCCAGTTAAGGGCCGGGCTTTAGAAGCTCGGAACTTAACTCGCGTCGTGACGTCCTGTACCCTTTGTCACTTTTACGTTAAAAAAAAAAAAAATTAGACTCTGATTATGGTGAAAAAGGGGCGGGTGTTACAGAGGATGCCGGTAATTGGTGGGAAGTGGTAGAAAAACAACAATCACTGGTGCCGGAAAGGGAAAGAATTGCCATGACTTGGGAATGGTTCTCAGCCACTTTTCTAGAGCAGTTTTTCCCGGAGGAAGAAAGGGAGAGCCAGACTGAAGCTTTTATATCATTAGTACAAGGTAATATGACAGTGGCAGAGTACCACCGGGAGTTCCTTCGACTATCTGTCTACGCGTTCTACATGGTGGACACTGAGCACCGGAGGGCCCGTAAGTTTGAACGGGGTCTTCGGCCGAGCATCAAAACTAGGGTGACAGTATTCAAGGAACCTACATTGGCAGGGGTGGTCGGCAGGGCCACTATAGTGGAGCGAGAATTGAATGAGGTAGCGCGGCGTGACAACCGCCGATGGCAGAGTGGGCGGGGTGCATTTTAACCCAATAAGAGGTTCCGCCCGAGTTTCGGCAGACCCTCATCCTCTACTGGATCTGCAGGGGGCTTTCGCCCCAATCAGCCCTCCCCGTCAGCATCAGTTACCCAGGTTCCTAGAGGTGGGAACACTTGCTATCAGTGTGGCCAACAGGGTCACTTCAAGAGGGAGTGTCCGCAGCTCAGCAGACCCTCTAACTTCAAGGGTTCCTCCTGCCATCCAGTTAGATCAGCTCCGCCGCGAGGGGGCAGAACATACAATCAGGCAGGACGGGCGCCAAACCCTACGGGATCAGGATGACTTTTTGCTATACCTTCTCCAGTAGCAGTGGACCGCTCGGTGATTCAAGGTATGGCCGTAGTTGGTAGTTCTTATGCAGTTACATTATTTGATTCTGGAGCTTCCCATTCATTTATATCTGCTGCATTCATATCTGCTACGGGCACATTAGTATAGAATCTGTCCACCTCACTTACTATTGTATCCCCTGTCGGAGACACATTTTTGAGGCTCATATGCACGGCACTGAATACTGAACTTGCTGGATTCAGATTCGAGTTCAATTATTTAGTAATCGATATGGCTGAGTACGATGTTATATTTGGCATGGACTGGTTGGCTACGTATCAGGCCCATTTGATTGCCATCTTCGTAGAGTGATATTTTGGTCACCCGAAGGAAGGCGGTATATAGTGCCCGCTGACCGACAGGGCATTCCTAGAAGGCTGCAAGGAAGAATTGAATCATCTTGCCTTGAACACCCTCAGATTAGATAAGGCACCAATAGCTGAACTTCCGGCGGTGGTAGTAGATTATGCCGAGGTATTTCCAACAGAGCTCCCTGGTCTGTCACCTAAGAGGGAGATAGACTTTGAGATTAAATTATACCCCGGCGCAGCTCCAGTATCATTACCTCATTACAGGATGGCACTGGCTGAGATGACTGAGTTGAAAAAGCAGATTGATGAACTGCTCAGGCTGGGCTTTATTCGGAATAGCACATCCGCATGGGGAGCCCCGGTATTGTTTGTTAAGAAGAAGGACGGTACCCTTCGGATGTGTGTGGATTATAGAAAATTGAACCAGTTGACTGTCAGGAATAAATATCCCCTACCCAGAATTGATGATCTGTTTGATCAGCTTAGGGGTTCCTCTCACTTTTCCAAGATTGATCTGATGTCCGGATACCATCAAATCCGGGTTAGAGAGGAAGACATCGAGAAGACAGCCTTCAGGACACGGTATGGATTATATGAGTATGTAGTCATGCCGTTTGGGCTTACTAATACACCGGCGGTGTTCATGGACCTGATGAATAGGATATTCCGTCCTTACTTGGATCAGTTTGTAATTGTATTTATTGATGACATCCTGATCTATTCCAAGAGTCAGGAGGAACATGCTGAACACCTGCGGATAGTTCTGAACACCCTGAAGAGGAACCAGTTGTATGCCAAAGCCAGCAAGTGTGAATTTTGGCTATCAGAGGTCAATTTCTTGGGGCACGTTATATCGGAGGAAGGCATAGCTGTAGACCCGGCTAAGGTAACGGCAGTGAGGGAGTGGAAAGCACCGACGAATGTGACCGAGATCCGCAGTTTTCTGGGATTGGCCGATTACTACAGGAAATTTATTATGGATTTCTCCAAGATTGCAGCCCCACTTACCCGACTCACTCAGAAAGGAGTCAAATTTGAATGGTCGGATCTGTGCAACCGGAGATTTGAGGAGCTAAAGGAGAAGCTTACAACCGCTCCTATTTTGATATTGCCGGAAAGAGGCAGAAACTATGAGGTGTACTGTGATGCCTCAGGAGAGGGACTGGGGTGTACGCTCAGTCAAGGTAATAGGGCGGTGGCGTACGGGTCAAGACAGTTGAAAATTCATGAGCGCAATTATCCCACACATGATCTGGAACTGGCAGCGGTGGTCTTCGCTCTTAAAAGCTGGAGACACTACCTTTATGGTGAGAAATTTGAGGTATTCTCAGACCATAAGAGCCTAAAGTACATATTTGATCAGAAGGAACTCAACATGAGACAACGTAGATGGATGGAATACTTGGCAGATTATGAGTTCGCACTCCGGTATCATCCTGGCAAGGTGAACAAAGTGGCAGATGCTCTCAGCCGCATATCACCTACGACAGTAGCCAGTATGATCAGAACAGAATGGGAGGTGTTGAATACCATCAGAGAGTTTAAACTCTATCTGAATAATCATGGAACCATATGTAATCTGATCATACGATCCCACATGGTCTCCGAGATTGAACGGGAACAACGAACAGATCCAGAGGTGGAGGAGATATGGGCTAAGATGTCTACCGGTGAAGTTGTACCGGAATGGGAATTACGACCGGGACAGGGTCTTATGTTCCGAGGTAGGACATATGTGCCTAAGAATTGCAGAAGAGAGTTGCTGATTGAAGCACACCAAACAAAACTCTCTATTCACCCGGGCAGCACCAAGATGTACCATGATCTTAAGAGGCACTATTGGTGGCATGGACTTAAGAAAGACGTGGCAGAGTTTGTTGCTTGCTGCTTAACCTGTCAGCAGGTTAAGGCAGAACATCGGAAGCCACCGGGTTTACTCGCACCCTTACCGGTGCCAGATTGGAAATGGGAACACATATCCATGGACTTTGTAACAGGGTTGCCAAGGTCATCCAAGGGCAACGATGCAATATGGGTCATAGTGGACCGGTTGACCAAGTCTGCACATTTCCTTCCCATCAAGATGACGGATTCATCAGAGACTTTAGGTCGACGGTACATCCGGGAGATCATCAGGTTACATGGAATTCCCCTGTCTATTGTGTCCGACAGGGATGGCCGATTCACCGGTAGAGTATGGCAGGGCTTACAGTCGGCTATGGGGACCGACGTATTAACTAGCACAGCATTTCATCCACAGACTGATGGACAGTCGGAGAGGACAATACAGACATTGGAGGATATGCTGAGAGCATGCATGCTAGACTTTATGGGTGGATGGGAGGATCATTTACCACTGGTGGAGTTTTCCTACAATAACAGCTATCAGTCAAGCCTACAGATGGCTCCGTTTGAGGCCTTATATGGTAGGCCATGTAGATCACCAGTGTGTTGGACAGAAGCCGGTGAGCCTGCGCTGATTGGACCGGAGTTGGTTGCAGAAACTACAGCGCAGATTAAATTGATACGGCAACATCTACTCACTGCACAAAGCCGACAGAAGAGTTACGCCGACAAAAAGAGAAGGTTCCTCGAATTTGAGGTGGGGGACTTGGTGTTTTTGAAAGTCTCACCACGGAAGGGACACATGAGATTTGGAAAGAAGGGGAAACTGTCACCTAGATTTGTGGGACCGTTTCCAATCTTGAAGAGGGTGGGGGGGGGGGTAGCTTATCAGTTGGCGCTCCCTCCACAGTTATCATCATTACATGATGTATTCCATGTGTCTATGTTGAGGAAGTACAACCCTGATCCTTCACATGTATTGAATATTCAAGACATCGATGTGCAAAGCGATGTGACGTATGTGGAGAAGCCGGTCAGAATAGTCGGGACCGAGCAAACGGTGTTGCGGAACCGGGCCATTCAGTTCATCAAGGTGGTATGGGAACGACATGGTAATGAAGAAACCACCTGGGAACTTGAGTCGGAGATGAGAGCCTCTCATCCGAAACTCTTTGTGTAAGATGTTTTCAACCTCTACTTCGCTCGAATTTTCGAGACGAAAATTTTAAAAGAGGACTGTATTGTAAGGTCTCGGAATTTGGGAATTAATATCAATGTGAATATTAATTATTTTAATGTGGAAATTAGAAATTTGGTGGAGTAAATGGTAAATGGGCCAAAATTGGATAAAGGCCCAAGTGTGGCCCAATAGACTATGGTTTGGATTTAAATTTATTTAAATGGGTCAAGAATGGTCAAATTGGGTCAAATACCCATTTGGGACCCAATGGGTCAAGATGGTTAAGCTCTAAGGTAAATGGGCTAGTGGGAAATGTAATTGGGCCATGGGCCCAATGGTGATCCATTTAGAGTGGGCTTAATGAAATTTAATCACCCTAAGTAATTTGGAATTAAACAATGGTGGTGTGGCCAAGCGGGACCCACCTCCACCTCATCAAGTGAGGTGGCGAGTGGGCCAATGATTGGTGGGGCCGGCCACCATGGTTGACTTGGTCAACCATGGGTGGAGTAATGAACTTAGGCTAAGTATCAATGGATTAGCCTAAGGTAATTATCTAATTAAATTATTTAAATATGGTAGTTAAGAGTGGTCAAGGTGGGGCCATGAGGTGAAGATTCACCTCATCTCAAACTCAAAAAAAATTCACACACGTTGGGCTTGGTGGTGGTTTAGATAACCACCACCATAAAGCAAATAAAAGATCTAAAAAATATCTTAAGGTTGGTGGAGGTAGTTAATGTAAAGAAAAAAAAATGGGAATGAGTCTTATCTTTTCCTTTCTCTCTCTTTTCATTCTCATTTCAATTCTTCACTCCTCCATTGCCGTCCCATGTCCAAGTGAAGGAGAAAAAAAAAAGAGAAGGAGCTCAAGGAGAGAAGAAAAAAAAATGGAATTTGGAGGGAGTTCACTCTAAGATTAAGGTCATCATCTTCCTCTCATCATCTTTTCCTCTTTTCATCTCTCAAATTCAAACCTAACATGGCTGATTTTAAGGTTGGGAGTTGCCACCCTTGATCAAAGATTTTGACCTATCAAAGATCAAGAGGAAGGAGAGAGGAGGCTACGGAGATCAACGGGAGCGGCGGAAATCGGAGGAGACGTCGGATAGTGAGTATTTTTTTAAAACAAGAAATTTTGGATTTTAGGGTTTAAGATTTAGGGCTTATTTTTGTGAAATTTAATGGGGGATGGATAATTTTATGCTATGGCTTTTAAATTCATCAAATGGAAGGAATGGAAAGTGGGTAAAACTCTAATGGAGAAAAAAATTAGGGTTAGGGAAAAGAAATAAATAAATGTAGTATGTGCATTGTATAAATTATGGAATTGAGTATGGAATGGGGTGCTTGGAATAAGAATCATGGGCCATAGGGTTCGGCCATGTAGCATGGCCGAACCCCATGGTGGGTGATTAGGGTTTGATGAAATTGGTTAGGGTTTAAAGGATGGAAGGCAATGAAGGTTTTTGATTAATGCATTTAGGGTTTTAATGAATGCATGGGAGTAATGTTTAAAATGGTTTTATGATGAAAATGTAAAAGGATTTTATGGCATTGGAAGACATAAAAGAGAATAAATTATGAACCATGGGTTCGGCCATGGTGTATGGCCGAACCCTAGGTTGTTGTGGGTGTGAAGTTAATTAGGGTTTTTAAGGTTAAAGTCATGGAAAAATGGGAAGAGTAATGGATTTAATATTTTGGTGAATGGAGATATTTTGGAGTAAGGAGTGATGAATCATGAACCATGGGTTAGGCCATGGTGTATGGCCGAACCCTATGGTGAACAATGGTGGATTTAATGGTTGTGATTTATGGAGAAATAAATGGGAAAATGTTAGTAGTTTTGATGGACCCAAAATATGTAATGATACCTTAAAATGGTGATTTAAATGCATGATGTAAACCTCTCATGGGAGGACTTGTGGTAGATCTAAAATGTACTAAAGGATCAAAGGAAAAATGGAGAACAAGACATCATGGGTTCGGCCATGGTGTGTGGCCGAACCCATGACCCATTTTGTAAGTTATTGTATGGGCTAAGGTTGGGTCCATGCTTGTAGCTAGATGATGGAAAATTTGATTAAATTAAGTGGATGATTTAGGGATGTGGTCAATGAATCATTATTGGACCTAGGTTAGGGACCTAAGTGGTGGATCAAGTTTGGACTTAATCATACCTAGATAAATGAGTACATAATCATGTGAAGGGGTAGTGGCAAAAATGGTAATTATTGGCTAAATTGAAGAAAACCACTAAGATATGATTTATGGGCTTGGAAATGGTAAAATATGGACTAATGTGGTAATCTAATAAGGTGTCGGATAGCGCGAACGGTATGCGAGTCGGTAGCTGGATTGTCAGACGAATACGGGAAAAGGACGCTAGTTGGTAATCGGTAGGATTCCTACCTATTTGTAAGCCATGGATGTGTGATGGTATTTTTGTCATATTTTATTGATTAGTATTTATCTTATGATGGGTTTTTACAATTATGGATGCTATGTTTAAGATGGATTTTATTTAATGGCTATGAACTATGATTAAGGTTATGCATTATAAATTAAGGCTATATATGATATCTTAAGGTTATGAGTTATAAATAGTACATAGCATAATGCATTACATCTCATGCATGGCATGGGCGGAAAAAAATAAACAAACCGGAGTCCATGCTCCGTCGGGGCGACTGAGAACAGGCATGGGGACACCTTGACGAGGCTTTGCCGTCAAGGGGGTATCTTGCGGTTGGACATATCTTGACGAGGTTTTTCCGTCAAAAGGGATATGACAGTATATGGCAGGAATGATGGGTGGGATTCATAACATTGACACCCATGACATATCATTTACTTATATTTCAGTATATGGTGGTTTATAGTTTTCACTGTGTTATTATCTGTATGTGGTTATTACTAATCCATGTGCTAGCCCTACTCGGAATCCTACTGGGCGCGTTGTTCTAACTCCCTACTTCTACCCTAGCTGACGATGCAGGAGATGGCGGACCGGAAGGGCGAGACGGAAGCCAAGCTTAGGAGCTTGGGGAGGCGGATTAATTATTTTGTTTTACTTCATGTTGGAAAAGATGTATTTGTATAGTTAGTTTGTCGGAAATGTAATAATTTAGGTAGTTTGCTATGTTTAGGTACTATTTTGGATAATACAGTATAATGGCATTTTCGTAATTAATTGGGTATTTCTTCCCTGCTATCTGAAGAACTGGTAGGATAGTTCTATGATCATCCGCACTTATTTTTATGTTCCGTGAACTTACTTGCTACGCGTGAACCGTACTCGTGGACTTATGTTCCACGCACGCGTAGGGTTGGCCAGTTAAGGGCCGGGCTTTAGAAGCTCGGAACTTAACTCGCGTCGTGACGTCCGCGCCTTTGTCACTTTTATTTTAAAAAAAAAAATGTACTCTGATTTTACGGTGAAAAGGGGCGGGCGTTACAGTCAGCTGGTTCAATTTCCTGTAATCTATGCACATCCGAAGCGTACCATCCTTCTTCTTCACAAATAATACCGGGGATCCCCAAGATGATGTGTTGTTCTGAATGCATCCTAGTTTGAGCAGCTCATCAATTTGCTTCTTTAACTCTGACATCTCAGCTGGGGCCATCCGGTAATGCGGCAATGACACTGGAGTAGTGCCAGGATACAGCTTGATCTCAAAATCAATCTCCCTCTTTGGTGGCAAGCCAGGGAGCTCTGTAGGGAATACCTCCGCGTAGTCTTTCACTACCGCAGGTAGTTTAGCCACCGGTGCCTTGTCTAGTCTAATGCTGTCCATTACAAGGTGGTTCAATTCTTCATGTAGTCTCCTGGTCATAGGAATGCTCTGTTTGTCGGCATGTACCACGTATCGCTTTCCCTCGGGTGACCAAAATATGACCCTGCGAAGATGGCAGTCAATGCTGGCCTGGAAGTTAGCCAACCAATCCATGCCAAAAATGATGTCTTACTCAGTCATCTCGAGTACCAGATAATTGAATTCAAATTTGAATCCAGCAAGTTCAGTGTTTACCGCTGTGCATATCAGTCCCAATGATGTGTCTCCAATGGGGGATACAAAAGTAAGTACGGTGGACAATTGTTGTACTAAGGTGCCAGTAGCAGATATAAATGTAGTAGATACGAAAGAGTGGGATGCTCCGGAATCAAATAATGCGAAAGCATAAGAACTACCAACTACTGCCATACCTTGAATCACTGAGTGATCCACCGTCTCAGGATGAGGAGCCAAAGTGTACAGTCGTCCAGATCCTGTCGAATTAGGTGCCCGTCCTATCTGGTTATATGCCCTGGATACTTGTGAATGAGCTGATCGCGCTGGAGGGTGAAATGAACCCCTGGAGTGAGAGGGTCTACTGTTCTGTGGACATTCCCTCTTGAAATGGCCCTGCTGGCCACACTGAAAATAGGTGCTCACACCTCGAGGGACCTGAGAGACGGATATTGATGGGGAGGGCTGATCGGGACGAAAACCTCCAGTTGACCCAATAGAAGGTGATGGTCTCCGAAAGTTGGGTTGGAACCTCTTGTTCGGACGAAAAACATTTTCCCCGCTTTGGCCCCGATGGTTGTCGACAAACCGTACTGTCTCTGTCAGCTATTGTCCAACTATGGTAGCTCGGCTGACCACTTTCGCCAATGTAAGTGACTTGAAGATAGTCACTTGGGCCCTGATGCTTGGTCAAGGCCCTACTCAAATTTACGAGCCTTCCGGTATTCTGTGTCCACCATGTATAAAGCATACCATGATAGACGGAGGAACTCCTGGTGATACTCAGCCACAGTCATGGTGCCTTGCACCAAAGATATGAATGCTTGTGTCTCGCGCTCTTTCTCCTCTTCTGGAAAGTAGTGATCCAAGAACATAGCCGAGAACTGGTCCCATGTCATCTCAGTCCTTTCCTCTGCTAGAATTTGTGCCCGCTGTCGCTTGATCACATGCCACCACTTGCCGGCATCACCAATCAACTGTGAAGTAGCCAGCAATATTTTATCTTCATTACCGGTGATCTTCAGTAATGTCACGATCTTGGTGATGTTCCTCAGACAATTCTCCGCTTCGGCAGGTCTTTCTTTCCCTTTGAAATGAGGGGGACGCTGCTGCTGGAAGTCTCTAACCATACTCCGATCATGTGCCTCATTGGTGGTCACACTTCCATCGCCATTCATATATTGCTGTAAAACGGAAGTGACCACAGCTTGTACCAAGTTCTGCAGCTAGGGAGGTACCACGGAAATGTTCACGCTATTCTGCTCCTCCTCCTGGTGCAGTTGTTGTACCTCTTCCTCCACATGGGGGTTTTGTCGAGTTCTTCTTCTCGGAGGCATTTTCCTAAGTCATTGAAACATCGTTTGACTTAGTTTTCTCATAAAGTTTTATGTTTACATAGTTTGGGGAAATTGCCAAATAAGCATCTTGTATTTCTTGTTGTTGGGGAAGTTTCCTAAGTATCAAGTATTATTTCTCAGTTCCGGGAAATCCTGATGTTTTCTTGTTTTCGGGGAATACTTTCCTAAGTATCAAGTATTATTTCTCAATTTGGGGAAATCTTGATGTTTTCTTATTTTCGGGGAAAATGTTCCTAAGTGTTAAGTATTATTTCTCAATTTGGGAAAATCCTGATGTTTTCTTTTTTTTGGGGGAAATATGTTCCTATTTTGCTACGTTTGATAAATCCATTTTATAGTGATTTTCCTTCCCTTGCTGTCATTCATTTTTTCGTCAAGTGTTTCTCTCAGATTGAATGCTTAAGTCTGAGTCTTAACAAAGTAAATTAATCCCGCCCCCATGCAGCGGACTCCAAAGAGTCGGTCAGTTGCGATTCTTATCTTGTCAATGAGACATGATACTCTCTTAATCTTACTTCGAAAGATTCATACTTCCGGTTTCGCTCTGATACCAACTGTAATGCCTCGCCTTTTTTCACTCGACGAAAATCAGAGTCTATTTTTTTTTTTTTGAAATAAAAAGTGAGAGAGAGCGGGACGTCACAACGCGAGCTAAGTCCGAGCTTCCAAATCCCAACCCTTAATTGGCCAACCATACGTGTACGTGGACAAAGTCCACTAAAATGGTTCACACGCATTAAGACTATACTTGCGGAATAAACGTAATGTGGAATTAATCAGGTGATTAGAATTACTATCCCTAACCATTTTAAGCAAGGAAGTCCATCACATAAATTACTTAAGTTCAAATGTCCAAAATAAAACAAACCATAGCAAGATAGTTCTAAGTTATTACAGTCCCAAAATGCGAATAACTCAAATTACATTATTTGAAATAAAAAACGTAAATAAAACAAGTCTAAATTATCCAAGCTCCTAAGCTTGGCTCCTTTCGCGTCCTTCATTCCGTCCATTCCCTGTATCATCATCTAAGGTAGAAATAAGGCGTTAGTCAACACACCCAGTAGGTATTCCGAGTAGGGTCAAACATATGAATTAGTATAAAAAATCATAATAGATATGTAATGTCAAAATCATGCAAGTCAATGCCATGCCATGGGTGTCATATAACATGATTCCCACCCATCAACCGATATCACAATCACATAAGTAATCATCTTGATGTACAAGCCACATCAAGGTATACAATATCATGACTCCCCATGTATGCCTTATCAGTCCCACCGAACGAAGCGTGGACTCCTTTTTTATTTCAAACATCATAATCGAAATCAGTGCGGAACCCTCCCCACGTTTGTTTATCAGATACCCAAATGGAGCGTGGATAAGTTCCCTCCCATGCCATGCATAAGATGTGTGTGCATCATGCCATTTCATATTAAACATATAGCATTGAAATCCCATCCTTAAAACATAGCATTTTGATACCAAAAATAAATCATCGCACATAGAAATAAAATGATCATACATACATAGTCCAAGGTTTTCAAAAAGGTAGGAATCCTACCAACGTCCAAGTATTGTATCCTTGTGTTTTCGTCAAAATCGATCACCGATCGCGTCAAAAGCTAATCGTACACCCGTTTGTGAAATCTCGTTACCTTATTACATTTAACACATAAACACATCAAATTGATGATCCATTTGATTCCCATCATCCCACATTCATTTCCATTTACGATCATAGTCCATAAGTCGGTTAAGACCCCCAAGGGGGTTTAGCCATACATCATGGCTGAAAAGTGTTTTAAGTCCATAAAAACCCATCAATGGGGTTCAGCCATACAACATGGCCGAACCTCATTTTTTGTTTTCTTGATCCTCTTTTTAATCCTTGTTTATTTTAACCAATCCGAGTTAATCATCATTCATTCCTTTATTTCTTAATCTAATATCCATAGTTAATCATTTAATTTGATAAAACACACCTAGGTCCATGAAAGTCCTCCATGGGGTTCGGCCATACAACATGGCCGAACCCATGGCCCTTTCTTTCATCATCTTCCCATCTTAGCCGTCCTTTCTTTTCATAGTTAATCATTTATCTTTTTTACACATATTAGATCCATAAAATGATCCATGGGTTCGGCCACATAACATGGCCGAACCCATGGTTCTTCATTTCCATCTTTTCCTTTCTTAACTTGATAGTCTGTAGTCAAATTATTTAAAAGCATATTAGGTCCATAAAAATTCCTCCATGGGGTTAGGCCATACAACATGCCCAAATCCTCCTCTTCATCCTCTTATCACCTTGAGGATAGGTTTTCTTAAAAATATTACATACAACAAGTTTAGGTCATTTCATGGGGATCGGCCATACAACATGGCCGAACCTCATCCAATCCGCTCTAAGTCCTCAATGATCCTTGTATATCAAAATTAGGGTTCGGCCATGCAAGGGGCCAACCATGTTCTTTGATCATTCTCTTATGAACTTCATTCCTAATAATTAATCATGCATGTTGTCATCCATTTAATCATGTACTACCATTTTCATAACTTCATTTGTACAATCTATTTTACCCACCAACAAGGTTAGGGTTTTGTCCATTTTTCAATCTCTTAGACCACATTTCGGATTTGAACAATACCTTGCTTTATGTTCATCTAATTGCTATTCCTTGGATGGATTTCAAATCCATGGCCTATAACATTTTGGCCAACCTTTTCAACCCAAAATGGAAGCCCATGGTTTCGGCCATTCCATAGCCGAAACCATGGTCCCCTTAGCCTCTTTTTAATTAATAACGCTTGTTAAACAATATATACCGATTCCCCGACTCCTCCATTTCTTTAGGTCTGATTTTGTTCCCTCCTTAGTGCTTTCTTCCTCCTCCTTCGTTCTTCAGTTTCTCTAAGTTTAATGCCGAAATGGGAGAGAGAGAGAGAGATAGAGAAGAGAAGAAGATCTCTAGGTTTCTTAGAGGTGTATTCGGCCAAGGAATGTGGAGAGGGAGAGGGATTGAGATGAAACCCTAGGGGAGTGTTCGGCCAAGGAGGTGAAGGTTTGAGAGAGGGAGAAAGGGAGAGAATGAGATGGGAATTTTTTCTATCTTTTCTCCAAAGAGTGGATCGGCCAAAGGGTTTTGGATGAGAGCCCTTTGTCTAGCCCTAATCTCCCAACCACCCACATTAAGGTGTGGTCTTTCCCATGTGTCCCTTGGCTAACCAAGGAGACACGTGGCTTACATTTGTCCTTCTCTCCCTTCCCAATGATTTTTGCGTCTAGGGTTTCCATGAGATGGAAACCCTCCACCTCCCTCTTTGACTCACTTAAGTCTCTTCAACTTACATGTGACTCATTTGTGAACTCACTTCCCATTCAGCTCAATCTTGACTTGAACTCACCTATGTAACTCTTAACTCAAGACTTAGAATTTATTTCTTAATTAATTCCTTAATTCAACTCTCTTCACTTAGCCCCCTTGAACTCACCTATGAACTCATCCATGGTTGACCAAGTCAACCATGGTAGCCAGGCCCATAAGTTACCTAGACCACACGCCACCTCACTTGATGAGGTGGGTTTGGGTCCCACTTGGCTATGCCACTTCCATGTCACCTCATACACTTGCCACCTCACTTGATGAGGTGGATCCCATCCCTTAGATCTTAATTGGGTGCATGACCTGATTGAATCAATTCCTTACCCATTTACCCTAAACATCAATTCATCTTGACCCATTGGGTCCCAATTGGGCATTTGACCCAATCGACGACATCTACCCAATTAATTAGAATCAACCCTATCCATGATCCATTGGATCATAATTGGGCCATTGCCCCAATTCTTATTCATCTAGCATTTATTCCATCTATCAATCTTAAATTTAACAATTAAAATAGATAATATCCAATATAATAATTGCATTGAAAATCCGGGATGTTACAAACAAGTTCATTTATCAAAATATATACCACATAAGAGATCTATGAATGAACAGAACATATCCTTGGAAATTCATTATGCACTTGCGAGATGGACACTTATTTCTTCCCTTAAACTTTCCAAGGTGTGCTCTCCTTTGTTCAAATTTTTTAGAGCACAGTGCACCAAGTCCAATAACACTTGGACCATGTAATGTTGGCTTTCATTACCAAGGCCCATTTGGTTTTTTTAAACTCACCTTTAAGAATTGAAATGTCACGCCCCGACCCAACAGGCACTTGAGAAACAATAATTATTATATTTAAACTTTGAACCATGCGTATCTCGTAGAGCAAACACGTCACACCCACATGTGTAACTAGATCCCTACAGATCCTAGGACTTATTGGACCCTTAGGTTGATCTAACTGAATCATCAACTATCTACGTCCTCCATTGGAGATTAGATCTTGCGTAGTTTTAATTTCACTTATTTCATAGCAGTAACATAGTGCTATTCATGAGGTCACACTAGGACATTCTAGTGCCCATTTGTGGACCTCATCAATAAAATACGTTTCACCCATCATGGGTCTAGCCAATCACATGTCTATACCAACCATGAGAGCACCGTCAACCATGGAGTCTATGTCACTCATGGGATAAACATCAACCATGAGACCTATACACAAACGTAAGTACTACACCCCTCCTTGGGGACAATACTCTAAATACCGGTCCACTCACCTATGGAATCAATGCCCTCCGTGAGAATATCCATATAACACCCCGTCCTTTTCACTCTAATTTTCAGAGTTTATTTTTGTTTTTTTAAATATAATAATCATGTGATCGGGGCGGAGTGTCACGACGCGAGTTAAGTTCGGATCTCTAAATCCGACCCTTAACTGGCCAAGCCCATGTGCGTATGAACTAAGTCCATAAAACTGATCCGCACATGGTACAAATACAACTTGCAGAATTAACTTAGTCTTAATCTAACTGAGGTTATAATAGAACCTATATCTACTCAATTTATAACTTAAGATAGCAAAGTACAATATTTAATTTCCAAATTTACCAAATATACTTAGTCTACCATTCATTCCAAACCATCCAAAATAAAGCAAACCATAGCATCTACCTAACTACTTATTACATGACAACACATCTAATTACCAAATTACATTGTCTGAATAAATCAAATAACAAGTCCATAAATAGTCCATTCAAAGTTCATTCCAAATCATTCAAACCGCCCAAGTTTCCTTGCTTGGTCCTCTTCTCGATCCATGTTCTTCCCTTTCCCTGCATCATCCACTAAGGATATAGATAGGGCATTAGATCAACGCGCCCAGTAGTGTTTCCGAATAGGGCTACCACATGGCTAGTCAAAAACATGCAAATACTATAATAATAATACATGTGTGACAAAATTCCATAAAAACATGCTATGTATGAAATGAACATGTAATGAGTCCCACCCATCACCATTCAACATAGCCATCACCTGAGGGGATTCTCATCGTCAAGGTAACCCACAGTGGTCTTTCGGACGCCCCGACGAAGTGTGGCCTCCGGATTCCTCCTGATGGGATTCTCATCATCAGGGTACCCCACAGTGGTCTTTCGGACGCCCTGACGGAGTGTGGCCTCCGCTTACAACACCATCATCCCATGCCATGCATGAGATGTCTATGCAAACATGTCATTTAGAAACATAAGTTTACAATCATATAAGTTATCGAAATCAACATAAAACAGTATATGAAATTGTGGTTACAATAAAGGTAGGAAACCTACTCTAGATTACTTTGTTTGACCCTTCCTTTGAGCCGTCTTCTGCTCACGGTTTGTACACCGTTCTAGAAATCCAAATACCCTGTGTACATAACAGCAAGTTAATCATTTGACCATATGATTCTAATTTGATCTAAATCCCAAAAATCCACTTTGTGGGGTTCGGCCATACCCCATAGCCGAACCTCACCTATTTAAAACTTTGTCACTCTTTTATTTAATTAAAACCATCTAAGTGTCCCAAACTTCCAAATGAACCTTGGTAGGGTTCGGCCATACTACATGGCCGAACCTTACCACCTTAGGTTTTGACTCATAAGTCCATTCTTTTGATCATTTCATCTTTTCATCCATATTTACGATATCGCCACTATACTAACCCTTTGTTTAATTTTTGTTTAAAAACCAAAGTCCATCAAATAACAATTGATAGGGTTCGGCCATACAACATGGCCGAACCTCACCCTAGAGATTTTAATCCTATGTTCCATCATCCTTCATGTTTAATAACCTTAATACTAAGTCCATAATTGACATAGGAACACCGTAACTTTATATGGTTTTTATCTCACAAAACATCACATACTTTCATGGACATGTCATACCATTTCATGGGGTTCGGCCAACTCAATTGGCTGAACCTCATGACCTATGGTTTAGATCCATTTATCCAATTATAAACTTAGCACTAAGTCCATAGATAAACCTATCTTATTCTTAAATCAAAGCACAAATGATTACAAAGTATCCATCCTACACTTGATCCAATTAACCATCAAAAGCAGTCCATGGGGTTAGGCCATACACATGGCCGAACCCCAAGGTTTCCTTGATGTAAATCTTCTCATCCTACTTACTTATTTTGGCCACAAGATGACCCATTTGACATATATAAAATTTACCATGTTTCGACATGATTTTTGTCCTTTAAAACATCAAACCTATCCACTCTTATCATGGGGTTCGGCCAACCAAAATGGCCGAAGCCAATGATGTATTTTCTTTCCTTTTTAAACTATCTTATTCAAGATTAAATTCCTTGATGTGTTCGGCCAATCCATAGCCCAACACATGACACTTAAAACCATAATTTTAGAACTTTTCAAAGCATGTAATCAATCTAACTTAGCATCCAAAAACAGTCCATGATTTTGTTCAAAAAGACCATACAAATTAACCCATTCTTTTCATGGGGTTCGGCCATCCCATGTGGCCGAACCCTATAATCCATTTTTCATCTCATTCATGCACTTCCAACCAATATCTAACCTTTGTTAGATTCGGCCATCCAATGGCCGGATCATATTTCTTTATTAAGTAATAGTTTATCGAAAACCTACCGCTTCCGCGACTCCTCCAATTGATCTTTACTCCGGCTTGTTCCTTCCCTTTCTTAGCCTCTCCTTCTTCTTGATTCCTTGGCCGAAGATGATTTTGTTGCTGTCCTTGGAATGATTCGGCTAAGGTATGGATTAGAGAAAGAGATAGAATTTTGGGTTTTGGATGGGAAACCTTGATGCCAACTCCTTTGCTCAATGTGCGTTTTTGTCTTGGTGAAAGAAAGCAACCAAGGACTGATTGCAAATCAATGACCAGCTGCTGTTCTTGGTGTTTGAAGAGATGGAGGACGCCCAAGAGAGGAAGAGATAGTGATAGAGAATGAAGTCCTCTTGGCTAATCAAATTCAGCCCAAGGTTTAACCTTGTGTAACTCACCTCTCCATAATTAAAATCCTTTATGTTACTTGGGGTTTCATCTATGAAATGAACCCCCCCCCAAGCACCCAACGTCTCCATTACCTTTGGATGTGAGAGTTTCATAAGGAAATGAAACTCCCACACCAACGGCTATTCTTTGTTAGCCCAATGTAACCGCCATCCTTCATTCACATCTTATATGGGGGTTTCATTCATCATTTTTTTTTTGAAATGAAACACACCATGTTCCAATGACTCTATGCTTGTCCTTGTGGTTTAAGTCTTCCTCTCATTCATCTCTCATTAACAATTCAAATTGGAGTTTCATCATAAGATGAACCTCTTCCCCTCCTCCAACGTCTCCCATGCAACTTCAAATTGTAACTCTCATTTCATTTATCACTTAGATGGGAGTTACATGCATGGTAAAGCCTCCCATGCAGCCAACGTTTTTATTGTGTTAAAACTTACAACCAGCCCACACCACCATCTTACACATACTTCACTCATTAAAATAATTATTCCATCTACCTCATTTATTTAACTCACCCAAACTCAACTCATTCATTTAATGTAACTCAACTAATAAATTCCACTCAACTAAACTCCAACATTTATTTCAACTCAAACCCAACTCAAACATTTAACTCATCTTAACCCAATTAAGCTTTGAGCTCACCAAATAGTCAAATATGTCAACTACGACCCATTGGGTCAAATTTTGGCCATTTTGACCCATTTAACAAAATTTGACCCAATTATGATTCTTGACCCGTTTATGTTCATCTTATCCATTTATTTGTTTTGTAAATAAAACTACCATCCTTTAGGTCTTGATTGAACCATTGACCCATTTAAATTCAAATCACATATATCACAATGGAAATTCCGTAAATATGAATAAATTCATATGAATTGTTATCTTTGAAATTCTAGGGTGTTACAATCCATCCATGGTAATAATATACATCCATGGTCACAATGCCCTCTATGAGGATAACCATCGCTGGGAATAACCCTCCATGAGAATAATATCTATCCATGGAACCATCAAGTCCACCATGAGACCAACATGTCTATCATGGGGCCAATATACCATGTGACTAATCATCCATCCGTGGTAATACTCCATCAGTGAATATCATCTATCCAACGGTATAAATCATCCATGAATATAATCCCTCCATGGGTATAATCCACCATGGGGATAACTCATCCAGGGAACACTTCATCTACCATGAGATCTTCTATCTAGGATCAAAACTCGCATGAATCACTACGTGACTGTGCCAACAATATCAAATCATAAACACACCATGACCCTTAGCAAGACTTATGGCCCATGACTTACTAAGCGGGAGACTCACGGCTAACATGATCAAGTCTACCTCACCTTGTATCCCTTCATCTCATGGGTGATTCAGTCAAGGTCAGGCCGCGCCTTACAAAGCTAGTATAATCCCCATGGGGTAAATGAGTATCTTGCACTGTGCATCGACGCACATCAATGTGTTATATAGTCGTGAGGGCGCCCTACAACATGTAGCATGTGAGAGACTCACTCGTCGACGGCAACCAAACAGGACCAAATCTCAGTAGCCGACCCCACCGTCTAAAATACCTCTGTAGAACGGGTAGTCAAACATCATTATTACGTAAGGAACGTACCCATATCACGTCTCAATATCAATATCACGTGAGAGACGCACCCACATAATAATTATTTATGAAATGGAATATAAAACTTGCCATGCAACACTGTCCTGCTATCTTCCTCATCAATGTGAACACAATGTCCACTCAAGAACACCTCTATGGAACAGGCTATCAAAACATCACAATCCCTTAAGAGGCATAGCCCACGGCTTACAAAGTGGGAGATCTACAGGAAACACATCCAATCTGCCACACCCTATATCCTTTCACCACTCTAGTGATTAAGTCAACTCTAAGGTGATCGATATATGGCTTACCAAGTTATTACCTCCCTAGTAGGGCTCACAAGTATCTAACCTGCGTAATCATAGGGAGCTTCAGAATCTTATCCATATGTATTGAATACAATATATTCACATCAATCACACATAAGCATAGGGAGGTCAAACCATAACTTTACCCAACTATGCATCGGAATATGCACAAAGCAACATTCACTCAAACATATTATCAAACACCTTCTGAGTGCATGTAACGCCCCGCCCTTTTCCAACCTTCCAAAAATCATAGTCTATTTTTTTTTTATAAATAAACAAGTGGAAGAGAGCGGGAGGCGTCACGACGCGAGCTAAGTTCGGACTTCCAAAGTCCGACCCTTAACTGGCCAACCATGTGTGCATGGACTAAACCATGATAAACAACACACACAAGCAACTAAATAAGTCATGCGGAATAATACTAAACTGATTGCGGAACTAACTGATTGCGGAATTATACTGAGTAGATAGCAAGTACAAGTCATCCATTATAAACTTCTTAAACCAAATAACCATCATCAAACTATTCACAAACCATAGCAAAGTTACTAGACTATTACATGTCCATAAAAATGTATCCAAACAACAGTAAACAGAAACTCATTCCAACACCCAAGCATCTAGCTTAGCTTTCCTCGTGATCCTCAGCATTTGCCTTTCCCTTTCCTTTTCCTACATCATCCTCTAAGGATAGAAATAGGGCGTTAGATCAACGCGCTTAGTAGGTTTTCCGATCAGGGCTACCACATGGTTAGTATATAAAACATGCATAATTTATGGTCATCAAAAACATATAAATCAATGCTATGTATGTATGCAAATGTAATGAGTCCCACCCATCACACATATACATAGCCATCACTTGACGAGACTCTCATCGTCAAGGTAAACCATAGTATTCTTTCATTTCTTCTTGATGTGACTCTTATCACCATGATATTCCTCCTGGCGGGACCCTCATCGCCTAAGGAGGCCCCACAGTTGCGTCACGGGCATACCGACGGAGTGTGGGCTCCGGTTTCCATAATCATCATCCCATGTCCATGCATGAGATGCCAATGAATGTATGAAACATATAAATAAATCTCATCATTCAAATCCAATATGATAAATAATAGTATAACAAATGTCTCATAAAAACATGATAAAACCAAATATAAAAGTGGTTACAAGTAGGTAGGAAACCTACAGAAGTTCTCTTAAATGTCCGTTCTTTCTTAAGCGTCACCTGTTCACGACTCGCGCGCCGTTCAAGTCCCGTTACCTTGTTTATACAACAGCAAGTTAATAACATATCTTTTTGATTTCTAATTACATGTAAGTCCCAAAACCACTTTGTGGGGTTCGGCCATACCCATGGCCGAACCTCACCTCTTTTTTATTTAATCTTCCTTTTCATTTGATCAACACTTAAATACTTCACACTTCATACATATCTTGGTAGGGTTCGGCCATACAACATGGCCGAACCTTATCACTTTGGTTTTGGACCCTCTTTTCAAGTCCTTTGATCCTTCATTCCATTATAACTTGTATTTACGGTTTTGCCACTATTAACCCTTGTTTAATTTTTGCTTAATAATCAAAGTCATATAACCAATCTACCTTAGTGGGGTTCGGCCATACAACATGGCCGAACCTCACCACCTTAGATTTGGTCTTTTATTTAAACCCTAAGTCCACAATCATCTTCATGGTTCCACAAATGCTTATGTCCAACAAAATCATTCCATTGGGTTCGGCCATACATATGGCCGAACCCTATGGTTCTTTATTTCTATCCATTTACATACTACAAATCCATCTATAATTTCCAAGTATGTTCTTATCTTTAAACACCCATAAATGACCCATGGGGTTCGGCCATAAACATGGCCGACCCTATGGTTCTCTTGAGTCAATCCTTCCATCCTTTGTGTATGGTTCATGTTCAACATTTTGACCATAATCTTAATATGATTCAGCCATCCAATGGCCAACCGAAAACATCAATTTTTTACTCCAAATAAAACACTTAAAAACTCTCATACATTGGTATGGTTTTATCTCTCCAAAAACCATACAAAATTATCAAATCCTTTCATGGGGTTCGGCCATCCAAAGTGGCCGAACCCTATGATCTAAGTTTCTATCCTATTTAAACCTCATCATCATAATTTAAACCATTGATAAATTCAGCCATAACATGACCAAATCATGACATTCAAATCCACGATTTAAAACCCTTTAACTTGCATCTTATGTCTAATTAAAACATCTAGAAATATCCATAATATTGCATGGTTTTTAACTTTCAAAAACCATCAACAATAACCAAACCATTTCATGGGGTTCGGCCATCCAAAGTGGCCGAACCCTATGATCCATTTCCTGCCCTTTTTACACACCAAAATCCAGGGTTTAACCTTTGATAGATTCGGCCATACCATGGCCAAATCATGTTCCATTTAACCAACTTATTAACCAAAATTCCATGGAGTACTTACCAATTCTCTAAGCCTCTCTTTTTGCCTTTGATCCTTGCTTCCTATCTTTCTTAGCCTCCCTCCTTTTGCTGATATGTGCTTGATCAATGGTGAAAACACCAAAGGATGATTCGGCCAAGGAGGTAGGTTTTGAGAGAGAGGGAGAGAGATGAAGTTCTAAGGTTCCTTTGTGATGGAAATCGGCCAAATGATGGTGTGCCTCCCTTTTGTTAATCAGCCACCATAACCTCTCATTAACCCTCATAAATGTTGGTCTAACCAAGGAGTCTTTTGATACCAACCAATGCATCCCTTGGCACTCCCAACGTTGGGCTTTGGGTTTCCATCATGAGATGGAAACCCTCCATATTCCCAATTCAAAACTTATCCCATTCCATTTAATTTCATGCATGGAAAACTACTCCTCATGCCACCAACGTGTGGGACTTGTCTTTGTGATGTTTAAGACCAAAGCAACTCCTCACCTCCTCATTTGACTCACTTGAATTCAAGGTCCCGTTGTGTAATAGCCCAGAATTTTTAAATCAATGAATATGTGGCTATTATTTGTTTTAATGATGGAAATTGTGAAATTTAATGGAATAGATGGTAAATGGATCAAAATTTGGACAAAGGCCCAATTATGGCCCAATGGACCATGGATTGGATTAAATTCATTTAAATGGTCAATTGGGCCAAGGATGGTCAAATTGGACCCAATACCCATTTGGGACCCAATGGATCAAGATGATGTAAGCTCTAAGGTAAATGGGTAGGAGGTGAATGTAATTGAGCCATGGGCCCAATGGTGATCCAAGTAGATGAAATGGATTTAATTAAATCACCTAAGTTAGTGGTGAATAGACCAAGGTGACATAGCCGAATGGGGCCCACCTCCACCTCACCAAGTGAGGTGGCATGTGGACCAAGGATTGGTGGGGCCGGCCACCATGGTTGAATTGGCAACCATGGGTGGATACATGGAGAGAAATCAATTAGATTGAAAGGAGACTGAATGGGGATTAATTAACCTAAGTTAAGGACTTAATTAATTAATTAATTAAGTTGGTCAAATGGTCAAATGGAAGACCAAAACCACCTTATCACAAGACACCAAAAACATTGGCTAAGGTGGTGGTTTATCCCAACCACCACCACTAAGCACATTAGCCCATGTTGGTTGGTGGGAGGAATTAAATGGTGGAGTGTAGGTCACTCAACCAAGATGGGATAGATTCATCTCATTTCTCCATCTCTTTCCATCTAACTCTTTCACTCTCTCCCTCTCTTGCTCTCTCATTGCCGACCCACACCAAAGAGAAAAGAAGAAGAAGAAAAACTAAGAAGAGAAGAAGAGAAGAAAGAAGTTCAAGCTTGGGCCCTCCACCTCAAGACCAAAGAGGCTAGACATTTTTCTTATCCTCTCCTCCTCTCCCTCTCTCAAACCCACTCCATCTTAGCCGAACCCAAGCACTGGGGATACGATTGATCAAGCTCATCTTGGACAACCAACCAAAGAGAATAAGAAGGAGAAAGGCCAAGGAATCTAAGAGGAGAAAGAAAAATCGGAGGAGCCGTCGGATTGTAAGTATCTCTAAACAAGATATTAAGTTTTTATGGTTTAAAAATGGAATCCATTTCTTAGATGGTGGCCAAAAATGTCATGGGCCTTGGATTTAAAATCCATCCAAAAGATGAAGTAAGAAATGGACGAAATGGGAAGGAGAGATTAAAAAAAATAAATGGAGGTATTAAGGACATTATGTAATAAGGTTTATTTAAACATGGAAGTGTGGATTTTTGAAGGGATCATAGACCATAGGGTTTGGCCATGTTGTATGGCCGAACCCCATGGTAGGTGATTAAATGATTTTAATGAGGTTATAAAGAATGGAAGCCATGGAGGATGATTTATGATTGTTAGGGTTTTAATGATTAAATGTGGTAATTTTTAAAGGAATTGTAAATGAGGAAATTTATGGTAGATGTGAATGATTTTTTTGTGGCCTTAAAAAGCATGAATGAATGATGGACCATGAACCTTATGGTGATGGTGTTAGAATTTTAATGGGTTTAGAGAATGGAGGCTATGTTAAGTGGTTAATGATTTTTAAAGTTTTAAATGAATGAATGTTAGTGATTTTTAAAAGGGGTCTTTAAATAAGGAAAACCATGGAGAAATTTTATGGATGGAATGCTTTGAACCCTATGGTAATGTATTCATAATTTTAATGGATATGAAAAGATGGAAATAATGTTTTAAAAATAAAACCATGGAGAGATTTTGGTGAACTTAGGTGTTTTGGAACCATGGAAAAATATTGGGGAGTGATGGTAGCTTTGATGGACTTAAAATGAAACTAATGGTGATAAAAAGGGGGTGATTTGAATGCATGATGAAAACCACCTCAAGGAAGGACTTATGGTGGAACTAATAATGTATATATATAGACCCAAGTAAAAATGGGAAAAAGACATCATGGGTTCGGCCATGGTGTATGGCCGAACCCATGACCCATTGGTAGGTCAATTTATGGGTTAAATGTGATAGTATACATGTGAGTAATGAATGGGGATTAGGGCAATCAAGTGGCTAATTTTTTATGATTTTATGTCATGGCTAAGGAGGCATTAAGGGATCCAAGTCTATGGATCAATTATGGGCCTGAGAATGGGGGAATATAATGAGAACTTAACCATGGAGGAAGAGTGGCAAAATGGTAATTAAAAGCCAAAAGGAAGAACCATGGGTTCGGCCATGGTACATGGCCGAATCCCATGGAGATTAATCATGGACTTAGATGTTTTAAAGATAACTTTATGTATGGCTAAATAAAGCCTAGGGTAGCTGGTTTTTAGACTCATGTAATTAAAATAATTAATCGATTAAATGGGACCCACAAACCTAGTTAGTGAGGTTCGGCCATGGTGTATGGCCGAACCCCGCTAAGGTATGATTAATAGACTTAAATGGTTAAAACATGGGCTGATTATTCATATGTAATAGGGTATCGGACATCGCAAGCGATGCGCGTTTGGGTAACCGGATTCGTGAACGAAAACGTAAAGGGACGCTAGTCGGTATTCGGTAGAATTCCTACCTTTT
Source organism: Chimonanthus salicifolius (assembly GCA_013350335.1). NCBI lineage: Eukaryota > Viridiplantae > Streptophyta > Magnoliopsida > Laurales > Calycanthaceae > Chimonanthus > Chimonanthus salicifolius. The sequence continues at coordinate 5,760,632 of CM023541.1, forward strand.
TGTAAGCCATGGATTATGCGATGGTTCCTTGATTTATTTTGATAATTATATGATTTGTCTTATGATGGGTTTTAAGGCTATGAATTATATGTTAATGATATGAATTATATTTTAAGGTTATGCATTATATGTTAAGGCTATGAGTTATATATATTGAGGCTATGAGTTATATATATTACATAGCATAATGCATTTACATCTCATGCATGGCATGGGCGGGAAAATAAAGAAACCGGAGTCCATACTCCGTCGGGGCGATCGAGAAGCAAACATGGGGATAGCCTGATGTACTATAACCGGAGTCCATGCTCCGTCGGGGCGACCGAGAAGCAAACATGGGGATAGCCTGATGTGCTATAACCGGAGTCCATGCTCCGTCGGGGCGACCGAGAAGCAAACATGGGGATAGCGTGATGTGCTATAACCGGAGCCCATGCTCCGTCGGGGCGACCGAGAAGCAAACATGGGGATATCTTGATGAGGTTTTTCCATCAAGGGGATATGGCATCATGATGGTATGGATGATGGGTGGAACACATGACATAAGACACCCATGGCATGGCATTCATTTTATAGTTTCCATTATATGATTACCTATGTGCTTGTTATCACTAATCCATGTGTTAGCCCCTACTCGGAGTCCTACTTGGCGCGTTGTCTAACCCCTACTTCCACCTTAGCTGATGACGCAGGGGATGGCGAAAACAAAGGACGAGACGGGAGCCAAGCGTAGGAGCTTGGGGAAGCGAGCTACTTAGTTTATTTAAATTTATTTTTGGAAATGTAATTTGAGTAGCTTAGCTCGTCGGATTGTAATATTTCAGATTACTTGCTATGGTTTGGATTTTATTTTGGACATTATGTTTTTGAAGTATTTTAGTAATTTAATGAATGTCACTTCCCTGCTATCTAAAATTTGTAGGATAGACTCTATTATAATTCCGCACTTCGTTAATATTCCTCGAGCTTACTTCTACGTGTGAATCGTTCTTCGTGGACTTAGTTCCACGCACACGTCGGGTTGGCCAGTTAAGGGCCGGGCTTTAGAAGCTCGGACTTAACTCGCGTCGTGACGTCCCGCGCCCTTTGTCACTCTTTATATTAAAAAAAAAAACAAATAGACTCTAATTTTAGGTGAAAAGGGCTGGCGTTACACTTTGGTTTCCATTTTAACTCACCCAACTCATTAGCTCAAGTCACCACATTTAATGCCATTCATTTAATGCACTTGAGTCAACTCCATTGCTTAATTCAAATCCAACTCACTTCAGTCCTAACTCAACCTGATTTGACTCACCGTTTGAGCTCACTTGAGGGTCCAAACGGTCAACGTGGTCAACATGGTCAACTCGACCCATTGGGTCCCAACTTAGCTTATTAATCCAATTTGGCGCCTTGACCCATTTATGGGTGGTTTAACCATTTAAATGTGGTTTACATATTTACATCCAGCCTACTTATTTATCCTTCATTTAATTCCAAATCAATTCAGCCTAACCCAATTAAGATTGGGCTCACCCAATGGTCAAATGAGTCCATCATGACCCATTGGGTCCCAATTGGGTCCTTTGACCCAAATAACCATCTTGACCCAATTAGATGTACATTACCCATCTACTTTAATTTAATCCTTATAATATGCACATTGGGTCTTAATTTGAATAATGGGCCCACCATTTACTTATTTACCTTTCCAATGGCATTTTTGTAAATATTAATATCTTTGAAAAGTCAGGGTGTTACAATGCATTCCCCAATTTGGGTTTCCAATGGGTTTTCTCATTCAACTCGGGTTTACTGAGTCTGGAATTTGAGGTAATGAGATATTAATCATCTAAAACTCTTGAATTAGACCATCCAATGTTCAAATAGTAAAAACCCCCAATTTTACCCATTGTTCTCAAACTCGAATCGTATCGAAAATTGGTCTGGGGAATGAATCGTGAATCGAAAATCGTAAAATCATAAGATTCATACTATTTATTAATATCCCCTAATTCCCACTACCATTTTGTTGACCTGCGCCATTACATGAAACCTCCAACATAGGTGCATAACTAATTTTGGAGAAGGGTAATATTCCTAATTTGAACACTTCTCCAAAAATTCATTTCCAATGTCTAGATTTTCCAAAATAGACCATTTCAAGACATGGAAATAACACAAAACCATCCGTATGAGATTTAAAATTTTGACGGATGAAAGGTGTGTGCTTGTGATGCATGGAAGTTCACAAGACAACAAGTTATGCAACACAACCTTTGAATGCCAATGTAAGCCAATGCATTCACACAATTTCGTGCCATTTGAAGATTCAAACCATTTCACTAATATAGGCACAAAACATGGATCTTGGATCAATATACCAATTTGAATCCAACTAAAATTTTGATCCAATACAATCCAATAACCTTGGGCCTTTTAATTTACCAATTTAATCAACATTGCCCATGGGTGATGTCATATGATAAGGCATTCATAGGTTTAGCAAAAGCTTGGTGCTTTTAACCAAAATCATTCCTCAAGATATTTTCCAATAATGAGAATATAGGAGTGACAAACCAAAAACACACAAATCATACTTTCATTTCATATTTTAAATATCAATATGAAGCATATGAATGAAGTATGAGAAATATATGACATGCAAAAATATACGCCAATTATAAAAGCTCATGACATACCATATCCAACAAATACATTTTCAAATGCACCAAAATATGCCTATGAAGAGGTGCATGAGATAAATGAGCTATATGAAGGAGTCTTTTAAGTCTTTCATCTCCTTGGGTAAACCTATCTTGGAATTTTTCTTTATGAGTTTTTAGTTCTTCAACTTCCAAAAATAGTTTTTTAACATCCTCTTCAAGAAGTTTATTGTGATGCAAGAGATTCTCGACATCCTTGCAGTGAATAATTATCTCTTCTTGAAGTCTTTTATCATTCTCTCTAAGTTTTATATTTTCAGCATTGGACAATTCCAACTTAGAGGTCAGAAGAGATTTTTTAGTTTTTAAGTCTTCCACTTGATTAGAGAGGTTCAGGTTTTCATTCTTAACCTTGTTTAGTTTCTTGGCCAACCTCTCACTCTCAAGGAACAAGGCACTGTAGGAGGCTTGAAGATTTTCATCTTCTTCACTCTCATCCACCCTCACATTTGTGGGATTTTCTTGATCACATATGATCAAAGCTATGAGACCTTTTGATACATCAACTTTTCGTTGGGTCACTTCATCTGAATCACTCTCTGATTCAGAGGTTTCCACATGGGTCACACCCACGTTCATAGCCTTCTTTATTTTATCTAAAGGACATTCATTCATGAAATGTCCTCTCCCCCCACAATTGAAACAAGTCTGCTCGTTGACATCCTCTCTCTCTCCCTTTACCTATAATCTCCTCTTGCCTTTTAGGTTATCTTTTACTTGATTCACTATTTTCCCATTATTCTCAAGTTATTTCTTTTAACAAAGTTTTTATAAAAAATTTTGGCAAACATTGCCATTTCATCACTTGAGAGTTCATCTTCGGCAAAATCTTCTGTTTCTTTTGTTTTCTTTCGTTTTAAGGAAGATTTCAAGGCAATGGATTTTTCCTTTGCTTGTTCAAAGTGTAGTTCATAGGTTTGTAATGAACCAACCAAATCATCGATATTTATTAAGGACACATCTCTGTTGTCCTCCTTGGACTTGAATTATTCAGCAAGATTCCGAACAATTTTCGTACATACTTTGTCCTCGGGTATCCCTTGCCCTAGAGCATACATTTGATTTACAATGTCGCTAACCATGGAATAAAAATCCAACAAGACTTCATCCTCCCTCATTTTAATAGTATCAAATTGATTATGGAGGATCTGAAGTTTGGACCTCTTGACTATTGAGGTGCCCTCATGGGTTCTCTCAAGAACTTCCCATGCTTCCTTTGCAGTTTTATAGGTCATGATCCGCATGTATTCATTGTTAGAAAATGCACAATTATGGGCATTCATGGCTTTGCCATCAGTTGTCTGAGCAACTTCTCAATAAGAGACCAAGAGACATAGGGTTTCAGGTGTCATTAACACGGTTGTGGTGGATGCTACCATTTTTTCTTTCATGGGTTCCTGCCATCCAGTCCTTACAATATCCCATAATAATGAGTTTATGTAAACAAAGAAACTTCTCATTTTGGCCTTCCATGAGGCATAGTTTGTTCCATTGAAGTAAGGAGGTTCGGATATTGCATGACTGTCTCCTATGGTATTCTAGCTTGGATCTATTCGGATGGTTAAATCCTTTTAAGGAGCACTAGGCTTTGATACCAATTGAAAGTTTCCTTGGGAGCTAGAACAACACGATTGACCCTAGTTGGGGGGGGGGGGGGGGAGATGAATAAGTCAATCTAAAATCGTTGGTCCTTTTTAAAATTACTTGATTGATTAGTTTAAGCGCAACGAATATATATATCAAGTGAGTATGTGTTAGCAAATGTGATTAAACAATCAACACAAGAAAGTAGCTCTAACACTACAAAGATAAGGACACAAGATATATAGTGGTTCGATTCGCCAACCTACATCCACTGTTAGGACTCTCACTCAACTTTGAACTATCCCCAAATTCACTAAGTGAGGACTTACACCCTTACTATTAGAGTAGGAATTCCACCTCACTCAATCGGTTGGGAATTTCACCCATCAATATAGAATATGAATTCCACCTATCCAATTGGCTGGGAATTCCACCCACCACCGTGCCAAAGACGACACTCTAGAGTTTTTTATAGTGGTTCTGGAGCCAAACCTCCTTATTCTACTTTCGGGACAAAGGTTTTAAAAACAAAATTAAAACCAAGAAGCCGTTGAGTTTGAAGCTCTTTCTTGCTGATGTGTGTTTCTTGAAGATCTCACCCATTGTGTACCGACATTCCTCCTTGTAGCCTCCGTAAAGCAATCACAATCTCAGGGTGACAAGAAAACTGATTTTACCAAAGGTTTCCTAGTTTATCTTTTTCCTTTCTTCCACTCTTTCTCACTTTCAAACTCAATCAATAGATTGGTTGTTTATGATTTTTTTTTCCTCATCTCTTTTTTACTTTCAAACTCAAATAATAGATTGGTTGTTTATGATTATCAGTACAAGAGTGTTGATCGTTCCTTAAAGTGTATCACTCTTTTCATCTCAAGGAAGATAGTAAAATGATCAACCAACACTCATATTATAGAGGAGTCTTAACAGTTTTTCTGACTGTCCAGAACCAACAGGTCGGTGGCACCGATGGGTCGGTGTTCATATTTAATATCGTTCAACAAGTCAGTGTCGCCTATGTGACAATAGTTATGGCTGTAACACCCTGGATTTTTATTACGTATAAATATATTGGATGGGTCTACTGAAATTACAAATTGATTGAATTTAAGATTAAATAATTAGAATGGACCTTAGATGGGTAAGGAATTGGGTCAATTACCCAATTAAGACCCAATGGATCATGAGTAATCTTGATTTTAAATTAATTGGGTAAAGCTTAATTAAATGGGTCAATCCTTCAATTGGGACCCAATGGGTCATAGTGAACTAACTTCAAGTAATTGGGTCAACTATCTAATTAAAACCCAACACATTAGATCCACCTCATCAAGTGAGGTGGCATGTGGGTGGTGTGGCATGCAAAGAAGCCAACAGGACAAAGTGACACATCATCAAATGATATGGCTAAGATGGCACCCATGTGCCATGTACACGCAAGGTCAGCTAAGTCATTGTTGACTTGGTCAACCATGAGTGAGTACCAAGAATCGAGTTAATGCTTGAGTTGAGTTGAGTTGAATGGGAAGTTGAGGAGACTTCCATTTCAAGGTGAGTTAAGTGGGAAGGAGGGTGGGTTTCCATGTCAATGGCTAAGAAATCAATACACTCAATGGAAGTAAAAGGGATGTCTTGGTTTTAGCCGAGGGTCTCCTTGGTTAAACCAAGGGACACATGGATTAGATGAATCATAATGAAAGGGAGTGGGCTGGTATACAAAGGAACATAACCAAGGGGTTGCTCACACCCCTTGGCCGAATCCATCTTTAACACAAAAGTGTTCTCCTCCTCTCCTGTTCTCTCTCTCTACACCATTGTACTTGGAGAATTGCTGAAGAACAAAGGAGGGAAAGAAGGATTAATGAAGGAATTCAGATAAAAAAGAAATGAAGGAGACAGGAAAGAAGGTATGGTTTTGAGTTTAACAATATAGGATTAAGATTAAGGGTGAACAATAGTTTTGGCCATGGTGTGGCCGAACCTATGTAACACTCCGGAATTTCAAGTTTATCAATATATATGAAATTTGCCCATTTAATTTGTGAATTATTGGATACGGACCTTAGATGGGTAAAGTGTTGGATCAATTGTCCAATTAAGACCCAAAGGATTGTGGATATGGTTGCAATTGAAATAAATGGGTAAGATGTATTCAATTGTGTCAAGATTGTTAATTGGGTCAAAATGGCCTATTGGGACCAATGGGTCGTGTTTGACTTGGTTGACCACCAAGTGAGACCAAGCTTAATTAGGTTGGGGCTGATTTGAGTTGGAAATGGAATCAAATAATTGAGTTGATTCAAGTGAATTAAATGAGTTGAATTAAAGAGGTGAGTTGAGTTAAATGGATGAGTTGAGTTAAATGAGTTGGATGGGAAGTTCTGGGGATATTCATCTCAAGTGAGTGGAGTGTGAAGATGAAGGTGGTTTGTTGTTTCAAAAATCAAACAATGGCATACACGTTGGAATGGGAGTTTCATCTCATGGATGAAACCCCCAAATGGAGAATCAATGGGAGGTGGACGGTTACACAATTCAAGCCAAGCATACCGTTGGGCACATGAGAGTTTCACCCCATGGATGAAACCCCCAAATGGGCCACGAAGGAAGAGGTGGCGGTTTTGGGTTGATACACAATCCAACCAAGACTACACCGTTGGAGCCTTGGGAGTTTCATCTCATGGACGAAACCCCCAAGTGAAGTATTAAGGAGGGAGTTAAATGAGAATGGGAGTTACAAGGGGTGTCACCAAAGGGCATCTAATAGCCCAAATTTTTAAATCAACATATATATATGGCATTTATTTATTTTAATAATGGAAAAATTGGAATTTTGATATTATGGATGTTAAATGGATCAAATTTTGGGGCAAAGGCCCAAGTATGGTCCAATGGACCATGGATTGGATGGGATCCATTTAAAGGGTCAATAATGGTCAAAGTGGGCCCGATAACCATGTGGGACCCAATGGATCAAAATGATTCAAGCTCTAAGGTAAATGATAGAAAATAATTTAATTGGGCCATGGGCCCCATGGTGACCCAATTAATTGGAATGGGTTGAATTGGAATTAAACCACCTAAGTGAATGATGAGATGATGGCATAACCAAGTGGGGCCCACCTCCACCTCACCGAGTGAGGTGGCGTGTGGACCAAGGAAAAGGTGGGGCCGACCATCATGGTTGACTTGGTCAACCATGGATAAGTTAAGGGGACTAAGGGGAATTAAAGTATATTAAGTTGATTAAATTATTTTAAATCATCTAAGTTAAAATTAATGGGGTTTAAGTGACATGGCCTAATGGGGCCCACCTCCACCTCATCAAGTGAGGTGGCGGGTAGGGTAGGTGTTAGTGGGGGCCGTCCACCATGGTTGACTTGGTCAACCATTGGTGGATTTCTTAGAAAGAGAATTTAATGGAATTAAATTAAATCGAAATTAATTAACCTAAGTAAGGATTTAATTTAAATAAGTAGGTTGGTCAAATTAGGGTCAAATGAATAAGTGAAAGGGACAAGTCCAAGGGTGGTTTCATTCCATTGAAACCACCCAAGGAAACACAAAGGAAACCATGGACTTAGGGTGGTGGTTTCATCTCAACGACCACCACTCAAGGTATGGGGACCCATACCTCTCATCATGTGGTCAAGTGGTCAAAGGGCAGAAGACCAAACAAATCATTCAAACACACACAAAACCGTTGGCATGGTGGTGGTTTCATCCCAACCACCACCACCAAGGACAAGGGAGCCATACTTGGTGGGTGAAGGCCATGATGGAAGTGTATGGCCTAAGGAACCAAGATTGGGGTAGTTTCCATTTCACCTCTCAATCCCTCTCTCTCATCTCACTCTCTTCCTCACATCCTCCCTCTCTCTCCCAAGGAAAACACCAAAAAAGAAGAAGAAACTTAGAAGAAAAGAAGGAAAAAACTAGGCTTGGCCAACCACCACCCCAAGACCCAAGCTTGAGATAATTTTCTATCCCTTCCTCCCCTCTCCCTCTCTCAAAATCTAAACCTACCTTAGCCAAACCCTAACCATGGAGACTCCATCTTGATCAAGCACATAGTGGCCGAACAACAAGGAGAAGAAGAAGACAAAGGGCTAAGGAAAGCAAAAGGAGAAAGAAAGACCGGAGGAGTTGTCGGTGTGGTAAGAAATTCTTAGACAAGAATTTATATTTTTTTTTAAGGTTAAGATGTATTTATGGAATCCATTTCTTAGAATAAATGGTGGCCACAAATGTTATGGGCCTTAGATCTAAGATCCATTCAATGATAAGATGAGAAATGGATGAAAAGGGGAGAGATAGATTAAGGAAAATAATAAATAAAAGGATTAAGGAGGTTATGAAATTAAATGGATTTAAGCATGGAAGTAATGGGTTTTTAAATGGATTGATGACCATAGGGTTCGGCCATCTAGTATGGCCGAACCCCATGGTGAATGGTTGATGATTTAATTAGGATTTTAAAGTTTAAAGCCATGGAGAATGATTATGATTTTTAGGGTTGTAAATGATTAAATGTTGGAAAAATTTAAAGGGGTTTTAATGAGGAAAAATCATGGAGTGTGTGAATGGTTTTGTGGCCTCAAGAGGCATGGGAAAAATGGTGAATCATGAACCATGGGTTCGGCCATGGTGTATGGCCGAACCCTATGGTGATGGAATGATGGTTAAATTAAATGGACCAAAGTATATCTCATGATGATTATGAAAGGATAATTTAAATGTATGATTTAAATTCATTTATGGTAGGATCAAATGAGGTAAAAAGGACCCAAGAAAAATGGGAAAAAGGCATCATGGGTCGGCCATGGTGTATGGCCGAACCCATGACCCATTGTGGGTCATGTTATGGGCAATAATTGGAATTATGTATGGGATTAGATGATTGGAAATTTAATTAAATTAAGTGGCTGATTTTAGGGATATTATGTCATGGTCATTAAATCATTAATGGGGCTAAGTATATGGATGAATTATGGGAAAAAATGTACATAGATGGAGGGAGTATTAAATCATGGAAGTGTAGTGGCAAAACCGTAATTATTGGCCACAATGAAGAACCATGGGTTCGGCCATGGTACATGGCCGAACCCCATGTAGGTTGGACATGAACTTGGGTGCATTAAGATGACATTATGAGTGATTAAAAGAAACTTAGGGTTGCTGCGTTTTAGGCTCACAAATTGGAATGTTTAAATGGGCAAAATTTGGAACTGTGCATGTATTTAAATCAATGGAAATGAGGCTAAGTTAAGGGCTGAATTTTGATAATCTTGTAACATGATTAGGGATCATTAATGGATCTAAGTTTATGATCAGTTAGGGACTTAATCATGGATAAGATATGGACTAACTTGGAAAATGTATAATAACGTATTGGCACATCGCAAACGGTACACGATCGGCGACCGGATTATCTAATGGAAACGTAAAGGGAGGCTAATCGGTATTCGGTAGGATTCCTACCTTTTTGTAAGCCGTGGATTATGTGTATGTGATGGTTTCCGTATTTTATTTTGGTAATTATATGATTTATTTTAAAATGGGTTTTAAATGCTATGGATTATACTTTAATGCTATGGATGATATTTTAAATGCTATGGATTATATTTTACTATTATAGATGATATTTTTAAGGCTATGGATTTTATATTAAGGATATGAATTATATATATATACTACATAGCATAATGCATTTACATCTCATGCATGGCATGGGCGGGAAAATAAAGGAACCGGAGTCCATGTTCCGTCGGGGCGACCGAGAAACAAACATGGGGATAGCCTGATGCGCTATAACCGGAATCCATGCTCCGTCGGGGCGACTGAGAACAAAGATGGGGATAGCTTGATATGCTATAACCGGAGTCCATGCTCCGTCGGGGCGACCGAGAAGCAAACATGGGGACACCTTGACGAGGCTTTGCCGTCAAGGGGGATATGACATTTTATGATGATATGGATGATGGGTGGGACACATGACATAGGCACCCATGGCATGGCATTCATTTTATGGGATTTATCATATTATTTTCTGTATGCTTGTCATCACTAATTCATGTGCTAGCCCTACTCAGAGTCCTACTGGGCGCGTTGTCTAACACCCTACTTCTACCCTAGCTAATGACGCAGGAGATGGCGGAAACGGCGGACGCGACAGGAGCCAAGCGTTGGAGCTTGGGAAAGCGGCTACTTAGTTTATTTAAGTTTTATTTTGGAAAATTGTAATTTAAGTAGCCTAGCTTGTCGGCATGCAATAATTATAGATTTCTTGCTATGGTTTGGATTTCATATTTGGACATTATGATTATGAGATATTTCAGTAATTTAATGATGTATCTTCCCTTCTATCTAAAACTGGTAGGATAGATTCTATTATAACCCTCGCTTTAATGTTTAATTTCCGCAAGCTTACTTCTACGTGTGAACCATACTTCGTGGACTTAGTTCCACGTACACGTAGGGTTGGCCAGTTAAGGGCCGGGCTTTAGAAGCTCGGACTTAACTCGCGTCGTGACGTCCGCGCCCTTTGTCACTCTTCTTTTCAAAACAAAAATATACTCTGATTTCGGTGAAAGGGGGGGGGGGGGGGGGGGCGTTACAGGGCACCACCCTTGGCTGAATTTGATTAACCAAGAAAAGAGTGGAGTTTCATTTCACTCTCTCCCTCTCCCTCTCTTGGCCGAATCACTCTCAAGGCATGAACACTTAGAGAATTTTATCTCATTCTCTCCCTCTCACTCAAGGCCTATTCTCTCAAGACAAAAGACTTAGAGTTGTATCTCAAGTTGTCTCTCTTTCTCCCTCTCTCAAATCTAAACTCTTGGCGGAACCACTCCAAGGGGTTTCATCAAGATCAGTCTTGGCTAAAGAGCAAGAAGGAAGGAAGGAGAAGCTAAGGAAGGAAAGGAGCAAGAAGGAGTGAAAGAAGCCGGAGGAGACGCCGAATCGGTAAGTGCTCGATAAATTGCAAAAAAATAAGAAAAAGGTGGTCAAGAACAATGGCCGAACCCTAATTTTATTATGGATAAAAGACCCAATGATGAACCATAGGGTTCGGCCATGTTGTATGGCCGAACCCCATGGAAAGTGTTAAGGAAGTTATATGGGTCTAAGTGATCTTAAAGGGAAGATGATGAACCATAGGGTTCGGCCATTTTGTATGGCCGAACCCCATGAAAAGACATTGGTTGTATTTTAATGGAGTTGAAGGATGAAAATCATAGATGTATGTGTATGATTTTGTAAAGGTTTAAAGGGGTTTAAATGGATGGATGTATGAGAACCATCAAAGAATCAATCATAGATGTATAATATGTTTTAATGGAAAAAAGTAACCATAGGGTTCGGCAATGTGTATGACCGAACCCCATGGAGAGACAAGGATGGATAATGTTGTTAGATTTAATTGATTTTGAATATGTTAATGAGGATAAAAAAGGATAAACCTAAGGGTATGATTAAACCCTCCCATGGAGGGTCTTGTTTATGAACTTCAGATGGTGAATTGTTTAAAAGAGAACATGGAAACAAAGGACCATGGGTTTGGCCATGAGTATGGCCGAACCCCATGGACCATTTTAATGGGACATGTGGAGATTTAAGCATGATTAGAAATGATGGCCAAAGGAGTGAAATTAAAGGACCATGGGTTCGGCCATGGTGTATGGCCGAACCCCATAAGTAATATTTTGTGGACTTATGTTTATGGACCTAAAACATAAGGTGATGGAAACAATGGCAAGGAATGTAAATATGGGTAAAAATAAAAGATAATGGGTTCGGCCATGGTGTATGGTCGAACCCAATGAGGAATGTTTTGGTTATAGATTTGTGTGAGTGATTAGATGTATGAATCAAAAAGGGCATGATCTTGTATCTAACTTAAAGATCAAAGAACTCAAAGGAGGGACTAAAACCAAATAGGTGAGGTTCGGCCATAGTGTATGGCCGAACCCCACAAAGTTGTATTTGGTGGACTTAGGGGTTTTTTTTTAAAAAAATGGTTACTTGGAAGTGATTGGTTAAATCCAAAGAGGGAGTGAGGTTCGGCCATGTTGTATGGACATACCCCACAAGGTTGTGTTTATGGACTTAGACTTAATTGGAAATCAAATGGGATATTGGTTTGATTTGTGGATATGTAACAAGGTGACGGGACCTCACAAACGGTGCACGATCGTGAGCGTTTGCCGGACTAAGAAGTAAGGACACTTAAGTGGTCTTTGGTAGGATACTACCTCTTTGAAACCATGGGCTATGTATTATGATTTAATCTCTTATTTTGATGGTTTATGTTGTAATATTATTATGTTTCAAATATGTGGTTTTAATGCTATGATTATTCTATTACATAGCATGTGGACATATATATCTCATGCATGGCATGGAAGGCATGTTTGTAACCGGAGGCTACGCTCCGTCGGGGTGTTCCTAAGGCATTCGTAGGAAGACCTTGATGTGCATATCCATCAAGAAAAATCCGGAGAACACACTCCGTCGGGGCGTCCATAAGGCAACTGTGGGGATACCTTGATGAGGAAGAATTCCATCAAGAGGTTATATGTACTTGTGATGAGTGGGACTCATTGCATTTGACACCATGACATGGCATTGTTTTTATATGGTTTTGACATTATGTTATTATATATGATTTGTACTAACCATGTGTTAGCCCTACTTGGAATACTTACTGGGCGCATTGTCTAACGCCCTATTTCTAACCTAGTGGATGATACAGGAAACGAAGGGAACGATGAGCGTGATCGGAGCCAAGCATAGAAGCTTGAATGTGTTAATTTTACATTTTGATTAAGTTACTTATGGACTTGTAATTTCAGTAACTAGAATTCGGGCATTTAATAACTTAGATATTTTGCTATGGTTTGATTGGTTTATGTTGGATATTCTAGTTAAGATAATTATGGTTAAAGACTTGAACTAGCTATCTAAAATGAAATAGAGTTAGGTTCTATTATAATCCTCAGTTTATGTTTTATTCCACATGTATATATATTAGTACGTGTGAACCGTATTCATGGACTTAGTCCATGCACACGTATGGTTGGCCAGTTAAGGGTCAGGCTTTAGAAGCTCGGACTTAGCTCACGTCGTGACGTCCCGCTCTCTATCACTCTTTTATTAAAAAAAAAAATAGACTCTGATTTTGAGAAAGCGAGTGAAAGAGAGAGAGAGGGGGGGGGGGGGGGGGGGTGGCGCGGGCGTTACAACCTATGGGTTCCATATTTAGTTAGAAGGAATGGCTAACTATTATAAGGCCAAAAGCTAGAAATCCATTCAAGTATTGGGAATGGGATTGAAACAAACAATCAAAGGAATGGATCCAAAACCATGTTGTAATGGTTCAAATGTTGGCATAATTATGAAAAGATCCTAGCTTTGGCTAGTGAATAGAGTAAATCCAATTAAGAGTCATATGATGATGATAACTATGTTTGAAAATGATAAGGAGTGGATTCCATGAGGAAGGGTCTTGCCAAATAAGCAAACAAAGAAGACTGACAAACAGTCACTCGACTATGTAACACCCCGGATTTTCAAGTTATGAATATATATGAAAATTGTCCATTTAATTTGTGAATTAATGGAGATAGAACTTAGATGGGTAAGGTGTTGGGTCAATTGCCCAATTAAGACCCAACGGATTGTGGATATGGTTCAATTGAAATAAATGGGTGAGATTGATTTAATTGGGTCAAGATTGTCAATTAGGTCAAATGCCCAATTGGGACCCAATGGGTCATGGTTGACTTGGTTGACCACAAGTGAGTTCAAGCTTAATTAAATTGGGGCTGAATTAAATTGGAAATGAATCAAGGAAATGAGTTGAATTTTAGTGAGTTAACTAGAGCTGATTTAAAGATATGAGTTGAGTTAAAGAGGTGAGTTGAATGGGAAGTTAATGAGACTTTCATTTTAAAGAGTGGAGTGGGAAGATGGAGAGTTGCATCTCATAAGACCAAACCTAAAGTGTACACACGTTGGGGACATGGGAGTTTCATCTCATGGGATGAAACTCCAAAGGGAGCATTAAATGAGGGAGGTGAATGGTTGTTGTTGTTACACAAGGTAACCAAGGCTACACGTTCGGAGATGGAGGGTTTCCATCTCATGATGGAAACCCAAGGGGCATAAGGGTGGGAGTTTCATCTCATGGGATGAAACCCCCAAAGAAAGTATTAATGAGGAGGTGAAGGGTCATGGGAGTAACAAAAGGGCATCAACCAAAGGACACCACCCTTGGCCGACCCTCATTGAACAAGAAAAGACTAAGGGGTTGCATCTTAGACCCTCTCTGTCTCAAGCTCTCACTCTTGGCCGATCCCCCACTCAAAGACAAAGGAGAAAGGACTTAGAGTTTTCTATCTCAAGCTCCTCTCCCTCTCTCAAACCTACACTCTCTTGGCCTAACACTCTCTTTAAGTTTTCATCTCAAGATCTCTCAAGCTCACTCTCGGCCAAGGATCAAGGAGGAAGAAGAGGCTAAGAAGGGAGAAGATCGAAGGAACAAGAAGGAGTGAAAGAAACCGGAGGAGTCGCGAAATCGGTAAGTACTTGATAAGATTTTATAAGTAAGAAAGGATGGTCAAGGAACATGCAATGGCCGAACCCTAATCTTGTTATAGCTAAAGGACCTTATGCATGTACCATGTGGGAAGCGATGGATGATCAAGGATCATGGTTTGGCCCTTGCATGACCAAACCCTAAATTGTATGTACAAGAACCATCAAGGATAAAAAGGGGTTGGATGAGGTTCAACCATGATGTATGGCCGAACCCCATCAAAGGATTAATCATGGATGTATGATTTATTTTAATGGAAATGATGAACCATAGGGTTCGGCCATGTTGTATGGCCGAACCCCATGGAAGGGTATTATTGATGTTTAAAGGGTTTTTAAGGATGAGATTGGTTGAAGAATATTAACAATGTAAATGGTCTCAAATATTGTAAAGGGTGGAGAACCATCGATCATGGGTTCGGCCATGGTGTATGGCCGAACCCCATGGAGAAATATTAATGGATGTATTATGGATCCTTGGGTGTAAATGATGAATCTAAGAGTATGGTTAAACCGCCCCCATAAAGGGACTTTGTTACGGACCTAAGATTAAAAAGGATTTAAAGGAAAAAATGGAAAATGAGACATCATGGTTCGGCCATGGTGTATGGCCGAACCCCATGGACTATTTTTAAAGGGTCATTTAGAGATCTATGTATGATTTAATAAATGAATGATTATGATAGGAGATGGAAGGATTTTTAGTATGGGTTTTATATTGATGGATCATTTGTGGATCCATGCATGAAATGTGTAGTTATGGATCTATGTTTTGGATCTATGTATGAGGTGATGGAAATAATGGCTAAGATGTAAATGGGATGAGAATGATGGACCATGGGTTCGGCCACGGTGTATGGCCGAACCCCATGGGGAATATTTTGTGGACTTAGGGTTTCTTAAATGGTTAAACTTATGTGGGATTGGTTAATAAATAAAAAGAGGGACCCAAATTCAAGTGAGTGAGGTTCGGCCATGTTGTATGGCCGAACCCCACTAAGGCATGTTTATGGACTTAAACATGGTGAGAAATTAAATGGAACATGGGTTTTGATTTATTGATATGTTATAAGGTAACGGGACCTCACAAGCGGTGTGCGATCGTGAGCGATTTTCAGATGAAAACGCAAGGACACGTTAGTTGATCATTGGTAGGATTCTTACCTCGTTGAAACCATAGGATATGTATGATGATTTTAATTCATATTTTGATGAGTTATTTTGTATAAATGATATGTTTCAAATGTGAGATTTTAATGCTATGATTGTAATATTACATAGCATGTGTTCATTTGCATCTCATGCATGGCATGGGAGGGATGATATGTAACCGGAGACCACACTCCGTCGAGGCGTCCGTAAGGCATTTGTGGGGGTACCTTGATGTGTTGTAACACCCCGGATTTTCAATTTACTAATATATATGTAAATTACCTATTTAATTTGTGAATTATTAAATATGGATTTTAGATGGGTAAAGGGTTGGGTCATTGCCCATTGAGACCCAACAGTTTTGGAAATGGTTTCAATAAAATTTAAATGGGGTTGACTTAAAAAGGATATGCGCATGAGATGTTTGTGGGATTTTCATATCCACATTGATATGCTAGAGTATCTTGAGAAGATATCTAAGATTAAATAGAGATTTCTTATGGCCGTGTATAAGGATTTCCAAGTCCAAGGTTAGGCGCATAAGATCATTTAAAAGGGTATGCAAATTGTCTAAAATTAAATAAAGAAGATGTTTAATTAAATAAAGATTGTATGGCCATGTGTGACATTGCTAATGTAACACCTCAATTTCTCAACGAAGTGGATAATTACGAAAATGCCCCTGGTTTGTTAAATTAATTATTTTGAGATGTCAAATAAGGAAATGGTGGAGGCCCATTGCTCAAATTAAGATCATATGAGCACATTATAAATGTCAAGTTTGATTGGATGGGTAATGTACATCAATTGGGTCGAAAATGGCTACATGGGTCAAAGGGCCCAATTGGACCCAATGGATCATAATGGTTGATTTGACCATTGTGTAAGCTCAAATTAAATGGGGTTAAGCTGAACTGATTGGAAATCAAGTATAGCAAAAATGGGTAGGCTTGATGCACAAGTGAAAACCAATTAGAAATGACAAAATCAGCCCATTAATTGGTCATGTTGTCAAAACGGGTCAAGGGGCTGATTGGGGACCCAATGGGTTGGGTTGACCAAGCTGACCACGGATGACCGTGTGGGCCCTCAGATGAGCTCAAGTGTGAGTCAGTTCAGCTTGAATTGGACTGATTTGGAGTGAGTTTGATTTAAGAAAAGAGTTGACTCAAACTTGGTGCATTAAATGTGTTGAGTTGGATGAGTTGAGTTAGAATAAAAAACACCATGAATCAAGTGAGTCAAGAGAATATGGAAAGGTGTCTTAATCTCACACAACACTTGGGAAAACAAATCTCAGTCGTTGGAATGAAGAGGTACCTTGGCAAAGCCAAGGGACACCAAGGTTGGGCGGCTTCATGCATCTCATGAGATGCATGTGTTAAACCATAAAGGGATGCAACGTTTGGGTGAAGGGGTGTCTTGGATGACACCCAATATCCCATCGTTTTTGGTAAAATTTAATGAGGGAAAATGAATGGAAGATGGGGCTGAAATTACAAAAGGGAAAGATTACCATTCTTGGCCGATTTTCATATTGAAAATCCAAAGAATTCCCATCTCTCTCTCCCTCTCTCCAAATTCGTTTTCTTTGCTGAAACAGCAGAGGTGTTTGCACAACTGGTCAAGCATAAAACAGCAAAGGAAGGAAGGTAAAGAAGGATTGGAAGTAAAGATTAAAAGCAACGAAGTTTGGTAAGTGTTTAGTTGTTATTTTGGTTTAATAAAATGGAACAAATGGAGCATGTAATGGGCCATGGTTATGGCCGAATGCATCAAGGTTTTAACCTTGGATTAGATGGCTTAAAAGGATAAGAAAATATGCCATTGGGTTTAGCCATCTTGGTTGGCCGAACCCCATGAAAAATGTGGATTGGATTTGATGTTCTTAAAGGTCAAAAACCATGTCAAGCCATGCTGATTTATACACATAATTGGGTCATTTTGTGACCGAATTAAGTAAGGTTGTAAAGTGTGTTTATAAGGTTTAAAGGATGGAAATTTAGAACATGGAGTTCGGCCACTTGGGATGGCGGAACCCCATGGAAATAATTGGTTGATTTGGATGGTTTTTGGAATTTAAAACCATACAAGTATGGGACTGTTTTTAGATGTTTTATTAGACTTAAAGTGCATGTTTTAAAAAGGTTAAAACATGGACTTGAAGGTCATGAAGGACTGAAGGTACCATGGATATAAATTGATAAATTGACCATTGGGCTCGGCCATCTTGGATGGCTGAACCCCATGAAGTGTTATGGTCTTTTGGTTTGTGTTTTCATAAAGTGAAAACCATGCAAAGTAATGGACTGATTTGGAGGGTTTTGAGAGGTAAAAACTCGGTATTGTTTTACTGATTGTTACATGTTTAAATGAGACTTAAAACATGTTTATGAGGACCAAGACATGGACATAGGGTTCGGCCACTTTGGATGGCCGAACCCCATGAAAGTATTGGATGATTTTGGTGAGTTAAAAACCATATAAGATTATGGTGTTTTATGTGATTTGATGAAGATTAATTTGCTGTTATTTGTTGGCCAGTATATGGCTGAACCATGTCAATGTTAGGGTTAAATTACTTATTCAAATCATGGATAGATGATGGACCAATTAAATCAAGAGAACCATTGGGTTCGGCCTTGTGTATGGCCGAACCCCATGGGCTGTTTTTGGGTGAAAATATTGGATTGAATTCCATTGGAAACTATGTTGTGTTTATGTTTTGATTTAAGAATTACCTAGGTTTTGGTATCGATTCAATATCAAACTGATTAATCATGAATAAGATGAAAAGCGGGGACAAAAATCAGATTTGGTGAGGTTCGGCCATGTGGTATGGCAGAACCCCACTAAGGGTCATTGGTGGCCTTAATGTGTAGCTAATTATGTGATTTAAAGGAGCAAATAAAGATGTGAGGTTCGGCCATGGGTATGGCCGAACCCCACCAAGGTGGTTTGGTCATAAGTCAAGGTATGTTTGTACAATTTGATGTTTAATAGGGATTAAACGAATGAGAGACCAAAAGGATAAATAGGTGAGGTTCGGCCATGGGCATGGCCGAACCCCACATAGTACATTTTTGGGACATTGACAAGTTGGAATTACATGATAAATGTTTGGTTTGCTGCTATTTAAATAAGGTATCCAGACTTGCGTATACGGCGTACGAGTCGTGAACGGCTGACGATTAAGAAAGATCAAATACTGAAGTGAAGCTTCAGTAGGTTTCCTACCTACTTGTAACCACAACTATGTTTTGGTTTTATTACGTTTTTATGAGATATGTTGTAATTGATTTATGTTTGAAATGTGGTTTCGAATGATAAATCGTGTGTTTACAAATGACATACAATGCATTGACATCTCATGCATGGCATGGGATGAAGATTGTGGAACCCGGAGCCCACTCTCTGGTGATATACTGTGATGCAACTCTGAACCTCCTTAGGCGATGCAGGTCCCGCCAGGAGTAGAATTATGATGATGATAAGACATTGGTCTCCTTAGGCGATGCAGGTCCCACCAGGAGAAATGTTATGATGCTGAGAAATACATTGGCCTCCTTAGGCGATGCAGGTCCAGCCAGGAGAAATATTATTGTGATTTACCTTGACAGTGCAAGTCACGTCAAGTGATGGCTATGAATATGCATGTTGGGAGGGACTCATTACATGAGCATATTTCATAGCATTTTTTTACCTGTTTTTGATTATCATATATTTGATATATGCATGTTTTACAAGCTAATCATGTGGTAGCCCTGATTCGGGAACCTACTGGGCGCATTGATCTAACGCCTTAATTCTATCCTCAGAGGAGAATGCAGGTATAAGGAAAGGGAAAGAGAAGGTTGATGATAAGGAGGGGAGCCAAGCCTATGCGCTTGATTGATGAACAAGACTTTTTATTTATTGTTTTTTGAGTTATAATTACTGGACGTGTAATAAGTTAATACCTTGCTATGGTTTGATTAGGTTATTAACTATGGATGGTTGTTTTATGTTAATTATTAATTGAGACTGTTACTTGCTATCTTTTCATTCTATTCCGCAGTTAGTCTAGTTTATTCCGCAAGTCTTTGTTTAGTTCCATGTGTGTATTATCTATCATGGTTTAGTCCATGTACACATGGGTGGTCAGTTAAGGGTCGGACTTTGGGTAGTCCGGACTTAGCTCGCGTCGTGACGCCACCCGCTCTCTTTCGATGTTTTATTATTATTTAAAAAAAAAAATTAGACTCTGATTTCTCAGAGAGGGCGGGGCGTTACAGCTAAATGGGAAGGTTGGCAACTTCTAAATCAAGGCACAAGAGGGGCGGGGCACATGGCACCTTCTAAATTGGGATCAATGAGAGATTAATTAAGGCAACAAAGGGGCGCATGACACTTTCTATTTAGGATCAATTGGAAGTAATAAAGGAAAGGCAAGGCGGGGCGCATGGCACCTTCTAATTAGGATTAATTGGATGTTTTATAAAAGGAAGCAAGGGCACACGGAAATTGCCATTTCAATAAGTTGAGACTGTGTGGAGTTTTTATAAGACAAGGCAGAGGGGCACACGGTATTCATATTCAAAGAGAGGTAGCAGCAAAACAAAGTAGTGCACACGGTATTCATATTCAAAGAGAGGCATTGTTCTAAATATATGATTGGGTGGAAGGTTTTATACAAGAAGGGCAGCAAGGGCGCACGGCAATACACAATTAAACAAGGATCTTGACGCTGGTTTGTACATTAGCAAGAGGTGTTCTCAGTTTTGTGAAAAGACCAAGGAAGAGAAGGATTGGAAGAGCAAAGAACAACCGAGGGAAAATCGGAGGAGTCTCGGAACTGGTAAGTGATTTTATAATTTTTGTTTAAAAGAAAAGAACCATAGGGTTCAGTCATGGTGTATGGCCGAACCCCATGGAACAAGATTAAAGGGATGAATGTTAATATTTTTTATTGGATTTAAAAGACGAAGTATGGAACCATAGGGTTCGGCCATGATGTATGGCCGAACCCCATGAAAGAAAATGAATGGACAATGATGAGGTTTTTAAAGGAGTTGTATTGGTATGGTTAATGTATTGTTTTATGAATCAATGTATGGATAGGTTTTGGACTTATTTTGGTAATTGATTAAATGAAGATCATGGAAGATGATTATTAATTTGGAAAGTTTATAATTATGGAAGGAACCTAGAATTATGGATTCAAGAATGGAATTGCTAAATTTAGAAAGTTTCTAATAATGGATGCAATGTTTATAATTGGAACTTAGACATCATGGGTTCGGCCATGTGTATGGCCGAACCCCTTGAACCAATTTTAGGGGTTTATGTTTATGTGTATTTTAAATGAAGGGAGGATGCAAGTATAGACTTATGGTTTATGGGACCTAAGATGGTGAACCATTAAAAAGAAAAGTTGGAAAATAAACATCAAGGGTTCGGCCATGGGTATGGCCGAACCCCATGAACTTGTTAATGGGCCATGTTTGGGACTTTGTATAAATGAATGGTTCACCAAACCAAGGGATGAAGGGTGAGATTAATGAAATTATAGCCTTGGATGGCAATATGGTAATTATGTAGAATTAATGGACCTATGTTTCAAAACTCAAACATAAGTTGATGGAATTAATGGCAATTTGGTAATATTGGCTGAAAATGAAAGATCATGGGTTCGGCCATGGTGTATGGCCGAACCCCATGAATTTGGATTAGTGGGTTAATTATTAGTCTAAGTACATTGTGAATGAGAATAATGGGTTATGTTAGCCATGGATGGCAAAATGGTAATAAAGTGAAATCAATGGACCATGGGTTCGGCCATGGTGTATGGCCGCAACCCATGGGGAATGTTTGCTGAACTTAAGGTTTGATGTGTATTAGATTATTAATTGGTTTATCATTAGATTAATGAATAAAAGTGGTATGAATGGCATAAATGTAAATATGATCAAAAAAATGAAAGGCCATGGGTTCGGCCATGGTATATGGCCAAACCCCATAGGGATAGTTTTGATGGACTTAGGGTTTATGTAAGTGGGATTAAATAAAAAGGGAATTGATTAAATGTTTAACTTAGGGGTTATTGATTAATAAACCAAAGAAAGAAATTAAAACAAAAGGGGTGAGGTTCGGCCATGGTGTATGGCCGAGCCCCACAAGTTTGGTTTATGGACTTGGACATTGTTATAAATCAAGTGGGACATGGTTTTAATTGATTCTTATATTATAAGGTAACGGGACCTCACAAGGTGTATATGATGGTGAGCGGTTACCGGACGAAAGATACAAGGACACGTTAGCGGTCTTTGGTAGGATTCCACCTCTTTGAAACCATGGATTTATGTACATTATTTTTATCTTATTTTTGATGAATATATGTTGCAAAGGATATGTTTCAAATTGTGATTTTAAATGCTATGATTTGTATAATTGCATAGCATGATGGCATTTGCATCTCATGCATGGCATGGGAGGGATGAACAGTAACCGGAGACCCACGCTCCGTCGGGGTGTCCGTAAAACACTCGTGGGGGATACCTTGATGAGGAGCTTTCCATCAAGAGGATACTATGTATGAAATGTAACCGGAGATCCACACTCCGACGCGGCGTCCGTAATACAATCGTGGGGATACCTTGATGAGGAGCTTTCCATCAAGAGGTTACTATGTATTTGTGATGGGTGGGACTCATTGCTTATGATAGCATGGCATGGCATTGACTCGACATGATTATGATCTTTATTATAATGCAATGTTTCTAGTTTTTATCGGTATGATTGGATCTCTATTATCATACACTGTTTTGGATACGATGCTTTATAAGTATGGTATGATTTATTATAACTGGATTTGATATATATTACATCTGGATTTTTGGTACTAACCCATGTGTTAGCCTTACTTGGAATACCTACTGGGCGCGTTGTTCTAACGCCCTACTTCTATCCTAGTGGTGATGCAGGAAACGAGGGGAACGATGAACGCGAAATGGGCCAGGAATAGGAGCTTGAATGATTTAGTTTATATTTTGATTAAGTTACTTATAGACTTGTATTTGAGTAACTAGTCTTCAGACATGTAATAATTTAGGTGGTTGGATGTTTATTTGGATAATTGAGTTAACTTTAATTATGAATAAAGATTTGACGTACTTTGCTATCTGAAATGGAATAGAACTGGGTTCTATTATGATTCTGCAAGTCATGATTTTTATTCCGCATGTTGATATTGTTATGTGTGAACCGTTTTCATGGACTTAGTCCATGCACACATAGGGTTGGCCAGTTAAGGGTCGGACTTTAGAAATTCGGACTTAACTCGGGTCGTAACGTCCCACTCTCTATCACTCTTTGTATATAAAAAAAAAATAGACTCTGATTTATCGGAAAGAAAGCGAGTGAAAAAGGGCGGGGCGTTACATGTGCATTATCCATCAAGAGGTAACCGGAGACCACACTCTGTCGGGGCGTCTGTAAGGCAATTGTGGGGATACCTTGATGAGGAGATTCCATCAAGAGGATATTATGTGATGGTGATATGGCTGATGGGTGGGACTCATGACATATGGCACCCATGACTTGGCATTGTTTAACATGGTTTTAATATTATATTATCTATGTGATTTTTGGTACTAACCCATGTGTTAACCCTACTTGGAGTACCTACTGGGCTCGTTGTCTAACGCCCTACTTCTACCCTAGTTGATGACATAGGAATTGAACGGAACAAGGAGCGAGATCGGAGCCAAGCTTAGGAGCTTGGATGTTTTAGTTTCGTTTTATTCAAATTATGCATAGACATTGTAATTTGAGTAACTAGCATTCGGGACTGTAATAACGTAGATATATTTGCTATGGTTTGAATGTTGATTTTGGATATTTTAACTTAAGGTAATTATGTTTAAGTAATGGACTCCTTTGCTATCTAAAATGGAATAGGATGGTTACAGACTAAATCTGGGATTCTGCCAACTGAATTAGTGTTGGCCGAAACAGAATACAGTTTCTGGGAGGTTCAGCCGACTGAATCTTATGATTCAGTCGACTGAACATGGGCTGGATTAAAATATATAAGATTTATTGGTGGTTCAGCCGAATGAATCTAGGATTCAGTCGACTGAAGGGATGTTTATTGAGCACGTAAAGGGTTGGTTGGTTATTCAGCTGACTGAATCTTTGATTCAGTCTACAGAATGTGAACAGGCTGAACAAGTAAATAATCAGATCCAAAGTCAACCGATTGAACTGGTATTGACCGAGAATAGAGATGGTTTGACTCAGAGTCAGTCGGCTGAATCTATGATTCAATCGACTGAAAGGTTACGAGTCAAGGTTAAACAGTTCCGAGTCATGTTTCAGCCGACTGAATATGTATTTCAGTCGACTGAAAGTCTTTGGATAAGACAGAGAACAGTATTCGGGCACGATTCAATCGACTGAATTTTAAAGTTTAAATTTTAATTAATTGTCTAGATGTTTCAGTCTATCTGGAAGGATGTAAGGGGTAATTAAAATTAAATGGTTAATTAAATTGATTATTGTATGCAATTGAATTTAATAAGGAAAGGAGATTCGTAAAGGGTTTGCGATTCGTTTCGACGTGATCGTTGAAGGTGATCTTCACAAAAATAGCAAGGACAGTAAATTGAACCTTAGTAGGATTCCCACCTTGTTGAGACACTATGGACTATATATTGTTATTGGTTTTTACTCTAAAGGTGATAATTTACTTTGATTAAACAATTGATATATGTATATGAACTGATTTTCAAAAGGTTTTATGCAATTTGAAATGAAATGGCATTATTGCATTCATGATCTCATGCATAGCATGGGAGGGGGTATATGGGACAGCAAGCCAAGTTATGAACTGTCCGGACATGACTTTGGGCTTGAGACTAGCTTGTATGAAGCTATGTGAACTATTGACATTTTGGCCTTGTCCGGGTTGCTAGAAATGGTACGGCGTAGTCTGGGCCAAAGAGCTCCGGGGTAACCAGTCCAGAAACCCTGCGCAGAGAGAGGAGTCCACACTCCATCGGTAATTCCGATTAACATATGTGGGAGGTATAACAATGACGTGATGGTGCCGTCACAAAACACTGCGGACGTAAATGGCCAAGGGAACACCTTGATATGGCTTTA
The DNA here is from genome assembly GCA_013350335.1 of Chimonanthus salicifolius. Classification (NCBI taxonomy): domain Eukaryota; kingdom Viridiplantae; phylum Streptophyta; class Magnoliopsida; order Laurales; family Calycanthaceae; genus Chimonanthus; species Chimonanthus salicifolius. Next base: position 5,785,816 of record CM023541.1, read on the forward strand.
TTTTATCAAGGAAACATTGTATGATTTGTGTTATGATTGGATATGGAAATTGGGCGAGAGATCATTGGCATATGACACCCATGACATGACACATACAGTAGCATGATTTTGATATGATTATCATGCGCTGTTTTTAGTACTATGAGATGGTTATCAACATGATATGATATTTTCTATTTTGATTTTATATTGATCCTATGTGTACATAACTCAATTTGGAATTCCTACTGGGCGCGTTGACTAACGCCCTACTTCTACCCTATAGATGATGGAACATGAAATGACAAGGACATGGGACATAAAGGGAGCTAATTGTTGGAGCTTGAGCAGATTTATGTTTATGTTATTTTAATTGATTTTGGAATGATGTATTGGGAGAACTATTATTTTGGATTGTAATAACTTAGAATTACTTTTCTATGGTTTGATATTAGTTAAGTTTCAGTTAATTATATGTCATTGGCTTCCTTGCTTATTGATGTCATGTTTATGGATGGAACCTTATCCATATGTTTATTCCGCAATTATTGTTAAGCGTATGAAATGTTTAATTGGACTTAGTCCACGCACATTTATTGGTGGCCATTTAAGGGTCGGGTTTTAGAAGCTCAGACTTGATTTGCATCGTGATGTTCCTGCTCTCTCTCACTCTTTTCAAAAAAATATATACTCTGATTTTCGACGAGTGAAAAAGGGCGGGGCGTTACAATTGGTATCAGAGCAAAACCGGAAGTGTTGAATCTTGCAAAGTAAGATTTATACGGTATCATGTCTCACTGACAAGATAAGAATCCCAACTGACTGACATTTCGGAGTCTGCTGCACGAGGGCTGGATTAATTTACTTTGTTGAGAATCAGACTGTAAGCGTTCTATCTGAGAGCAACACGTGATAAGGTAAATAGTAGCAAGGGCAGGACAATCATATAATTGTGGATTTATCAAACATAGCGAAATAGGACAAATCTCCCCCAAACAAGAAACATCAGGATTTCCCCAAAATGAGAAACAATATATGATACATAGGAAAATTTCCCCAACACAAGAAATGCAAGATGGTTATTAAGCAACTTTCCCCAAGTATGTGAACATAAAACTTTATGAGAAAACTAAGTCAATCAATGTTTCGATGATTTAGAAAAATGCCTCGGAGAATAAGAAATACCTGACAAAACCCACATCAGGAGGAAGAGGGACAGAACCCACACCAGGAAGAGGGACAAAACAGTGTGAACATCCTGAAGTACCTCTTGAGTTGCAGAGCCTAGTACAGATAGTGGTCACTTCCGTTCTACAGCAACACCAGAACGGCAATGGAGGTGCAACCTCCAACGAATCGCAGGACCGAAACATTGTTAGGGATTTCCAAAAGCAGTGTCCCCCTTATTTCAAAGGGAAAGTGGGACCCGCAAGAGCGAAGAACTAGATTGAGAATATTACCAAGATTTTGAAGCTGCTCAAGATCACCGGTGATGAGGACAGGATACGTCAGCAAGCACAGATTCCAGCGGGGGAAAGGACTGAGATGACATGAGACCAGTTTGCTGGAATGTTTCTGGATCACTATTTTCCAAAGGAGGAGAAGGAGCGTCAGACACAAGCGTTCATATCTCTGGTCCAGGGCACCATGATGGTTGCAGACTATTATTAGGAGTTTCTCCGTCTATCCTATTATGCTTTGTACATGGTAGACACAAAATACAAGAAGGCTTGGAAGTTTGAACGAGGCCTGCGATCCTAACCTAAGAGCCAAAGTCACAATCTTCAAGTCAACTACTTTGGCCGAAGTTGTTAGTCGAGCAAGCATAGCTGAACAAGAGTTGGCAGAGATAGTTAGGTTTGTGGATAACCGACGAGGTGAGAGCGGGAGAAATATTTTTCGCTCGAACAAAAGATTCAGACCCATCTTTAGGAGACCCTCACCTTCTACTGGGTCCACTGGAGGTTTCCATCCCAGTCAGCCCTCCACATCAGGACCAGTCTCTCAGGTTCCTCGAGGTGTTAGCACCTGCTTCGAATGTGGCCAGCAGGGCCATTTCAAAAGGGAGTGTCCACAGAACAATAGACCTCCTCACTCTAGGGGTTCCTTCCATTCTCCAGCTCGACCAACTCAGTCACAAGCATCCAAATCACATAATCAGACAGGAAGGGCACTTATTCCGACAGGATCTAGATGGCTATATACTTTGGTCCCTCCTCCAGAGACAGTAGATCATTGGGTGATTCAAGGTATGGCAGTAGTTGGTAGTTCTTATGCATTTGCATTATTTGATTTAGGAGCATCCCACTCCTTTATATATCCTACCTTCATATCTGCTACTGGTACCCTAGTACAACAATTGTCCACTGCACTTACTATTGTATCCCCTATTGGAGACACATCACTAGGTCTGATCTGCACTTCCGTAGACAATGGACTTGCTGGGTTCAGATTTCAACTTAACTATCTGATACTCGAGATGACAGAATATGACATCATTTTTGGCATCGATTGGTTGGCTAACTTCCAGGCCAGCATCGACTGTCATCTCCGCAGAGTGATATTTTGGTCACCCGAGGGAAAATGATATGTGGTACATGCCGACAGACAGAGCATTCCTATGACCAGGAGATTGCATGAAGAAATGAACCATCTAGTATTGAACAACATCAGATTAGACAAGGCACCGACGGCTGAACTACCTGTTGTAGTGAAAGAATACGCAGAGGTATTTCCGACAGAACTCCCTGGTTTGCCTCCAAAAAGGGAGATTGACTTTGAGATCAAACTTTATCTTGTCACTACTCCTGTATCATTGCCGCATTACCAGATGGCCCCAGCCGAAATGTCTGAGCTGAAGAAACAAATTGATGAGTTTCTCATGCTAGGATGCATCCGGAACAACACTTCATCCTGGGGAGCACCGGTATTATTTGTGAAGAAGAAGGATGGTACTCTTCGGATGTGTGTGGATTACAGGAAACTGAATCAACTGACGGTCAGGAACAAGTACCATCTACCCAAAATTGATGATTTGTTTGATCAATTCAGAGATTCCAGCCATTTCTCCAAGATTGATCTAATGTCAGGCTACCATCAAATCTGTGTCAGGGATGAAGATATAGAGAAGACGACTTTCAAAACTCGGTATGGACTATATGAATATGTGGTCATGCCGTTTGGACTCACCAATGCACCAGCCGTGTTCATGGATCTAATGAACAAAATCTTTTGTCTTTATCTGGACAAGTTTGTAATTTTTTTTATTGACGATATCCTGATTTATTCCACCAGTCAAGAAAAACATGCTGAGCATCTAAGGATAGTCCTAGACACCTTGAAGAAGACTCAGTTATATGCAAAAACAAGCAAGTTCAAGTTCTGGCTATCTGAGGTCAAATTCTTAGGACATGTCATATCAGCAGAAGGAATAGCCATGGACCCGGATAAAGTGGCAGCAGTTAGAGACTGGAAAGCTCCGAAGAATGTGATTGAAATCTGCAGCTTTCTGGGATTGGCTGGCTACTATCGGAAGTTCATTATGGACATCTCCAAGATTGCAACTCCACTCACCCGTCTCACTCAGAAAGGAGTCAAATTTGAATGGTCTGATGTGTGCAACCGAAGGTTCGAAGACCTGAAGTAGAAGCTTACGACTGCTCCTATTCTGATTTTGCCAGAAAGAGGCAAGGGTTATGAAGTATATTACGATGCTTCAGGAGAAGGACTTGGGTGCTCTCTCACTCAAAGTCATCATATAGTGGCATATGGTTCAAGGCAGTTAAAAATTCATGAATGCCACTATCCCACTCATGATCTGGAGTTAGCTGCAGTGGTCTTCGCTCTTAAAAGCTAGAGACACTACCTATATGGTGAGAAATTTGAAGTATTTTCTGACCAGAAGAGTTTAAAGTATCTGTTTGATCAGAAAGAACTCAATATGAGGCAACCAGATGGATGGAATATCTGCAAGATTATGAGTTTGTACTACGATATCATCCTGGCAAGGCAAACAAAGTGGTAGATGCCCTCAGTCGCATGTCCCATGCAACAGTGGCCAGTTTGATTATGAAGGAATGGGAAATGTTGACAACCATCCAGGAATTCAATTTGTACATCAAGGACCATGGGAGTATGTATAATCTGATGGTACGGTCCAGCATGGTTTCCAAGATTGAGCAAGAACAACGAACAAATCCGGAAGTGGAGGAAATATGGGCTAAAATGTTTACTGGTGAGGCCATAACAGAATGGGAATTACGACCTGGACAAGGTCTCTTATTCCGAAGTAGGACATACGTGCCTCAAAGCTGCAGAAGGGAGTTGTTGATCGAAGTTCATCAAACAAAACTCTCTATTCATCCGAGTAGCACCAAAATGTACCATGATTTGAAAAGACATTATTGGTGGCATGGACTCAAAAGAGATGTAGCTGACTTTGTTTCTCATTGCCTTACTTATCAGCAAGTCAAGACAGAACATCAGAAGTAGCCAGGATTGCTCAAACCTCTACCTGTGCCCGAATGGAAATGGGAACATATTTCCATGAACTTTGTGACAAGATTGCCAAGGTCCTCAAAGGGTAACACGCAATCTAGGTTGTAGTGGATCGTCTAACCAAGTCTGCACATTTCCTTCCAATCAAGATGACAGACTCATCTGAGACTTTGGGACGGCGGTATATCAAGGACATCATTAGGCTACATGGTATACCCAGAACGATTGTATCCAACAGAGATGGTAGATTCATTGGCAGAGTGTGGCAGAGTATGCAGTCGGCTATGGGAACCAGTTTACTAATCCGTACAGCTTTCCATCCACAGACCGACGGTTAGACGGAACGCACCATCCAAACATTGGAGGATATGCTGAGAGCTTTCATGCTAGATTTCAAGGGTGGTTGGGAAGATCATTTACCAGTGGTTGAGTTCTCGTACAACAACAGTTACAAGACAAGCCTCGAGATGCCTCCATTTGAGGCGTTGTATGGTAGACCCTGTACATCACAGTGTGTTGGACAAAGGCCGGAGAGCCTGCACTTATTGGACCTGAGCTGGTTGCAGAGACCACAGAACAGATTAAGGTGATGCGACAACATCTACTCACTGCACAGAGTCGTCAGAAGAGCTACGCTGACAAGAGAATGAGATTCCTTGAGTTTGAAGTGAGAGATCTAGTATTCTTGAAGGTCTCGTCACGAAAGGGACACATGCGATTTGGGAAGAAAGGGAAGCTGTCACCTAGATTTGTGGGACCTTTCCAATTCAAGAGAGGGTGGGGAAAGTGGCTTATCGTCTGATACTCCCTCCACAGTTGTCATCACTACAATAAGTGTTCCATGTATCTATGTTGAGGAAGTACAATCCTGACCCCTCGCACGTGCTGAATGTGCAAGACATAGAAGTGCATAGCGACGTATTTTACGTCAAAAGGCCTGTCAGAGTGATTGAGACGGAACAAAGGGTGTTACGGAACCGAACAATTCAATTCGTCAAAGTGGTGTGGGATAGACATGGTAATGAGAAAGCCACTTGGGAACTTGAATCAGAAATGAGAGCAGCTCATCCTGACCTATTTGTGTAATTTGTTTTGAACCCTACTTCGCTCGATTTTTGGGACGAAAATTTCAAAAGAGGGTAATATTGCAACACCCCGGATTTTTATTACGTATAAATATATTGGATGGGTCTACTGAAATTACAAATTGATTGAATTTAAGATTAAATAATTAGAAAGGACCTTAGATGGGTAAGGAGTTGGGTCAATTACCCAATTAAGATCCAATGGATTATGAGTAATCTTGATTTTAAATTAGTCGGGTAAGCTTAATTAAATGGGTCAATCCTTCAATTGGGACCCAATGGGTCATAGTGAACTAATTTCAAAGTAATTGGGTCAGCTATCCGATTAAAACCCAACACATTAGATCCACCTCATCAAGTGAGGTGGCATGTGGGTGATGTAGCATGCAAAGAAGTCAACTGGACAAAGTGCCACATTATCAAATGATATGGCTAAGATGGGACCCACGTGCCATGTACATGCAAGGTTAGCTAAGTCATGGTTGACTTGGTTAACCATGAGTGAGTACCAAGGAATCTAGTTAATGCTTGAGTTGAGTTGAGTTGAATGGGAAGTTGAGGAGATTTCCATTTCAAGGTGAGTTAAGTGGGAAGATGGAGGGTTTCCAACTCAATGGCTAAAAAATCAATACACTCGATGGAAGTCAAAGGGATGTCTTGGTAAGGGTCTCCTTGGTTAAACCAAGGGACACATGGATTAGATGAATCATAATGAAAGGGAGTGGGCTGGTATACAAAGGGACATAACCAAGGGGTTGCTCACACCCCTTGGCCGAATCCATCTTTAACACAAAAGTGTTCTCCTCCTCTCTTGTTCTCTCTCTCTACACCATCGTACTTGGAGAATTGCTGAAGAACAAAGAAGGGAAAGAAGGATTAAGGAAGGAGTTCAAATAAAAAAGAAACGAAGGAGACAAGAAAGAAGGTATGGTTTTGAGTTTAACAATATAGGATTAATATTAAAGGTGAACCACAGTTTTGGCCATGGTGTGGCCGAACCTATGGGTTCCATATTTAGTTGGAAGGAATGGCTAACTGTTATCAGGCCAAAGAACTAGAAATTCATTCAAGGATTGGGAATGGGATTGAAACAAACAATCAAAGGAATGGATCCAAAACCATGTTGTAATGGTTTAAATGTTGGAATAATTATGAAAAGATCCTAGCTTTGGCTAGTGAGTAAAGTAAATCCAATTAAGAGTCATGATGATGATAAATGCATTTTAAAATGATAAGGAGTGGATTCCATGTGGAAGGGTCTTGCCAAATAAGCAAACAAAAAAGACTCACAAACAGTCAATCGACTGAATCTGGGATTCAGTCGACTGAATTAGTGTTGGCCGAAACAGAATACAGTTTCTGGGAGTTTCAGCCGACTGAATCTTATGATTCAGTCGATTGAACATGAGCTGGATTAAAATATATAAGATTTATTGGTGGTTCAGTCGACTGAACATAGACGTATCAAATAAGAAAGAGGTCTGGTGAGTTTCATCCGATTGAATCTATGATTCAGTCAACTGAAGGGATGCTTATTGAACACGTAAAGGGTTAGTTGGTTATTCAGCCGACTGAATGTGAACTGGCTGAAGAAACAAATAATCAGATACCAAGTCAGCCGACTGAACTGGTATTGACCGAGAATACAGATGGTTTGACTTAGAGTAAGTTGGCTGAATCTATGATTCAGAGGACTGAAAGGTTACGAGTCAAGGTTTACCAGTTCTGAGTCGTGTTTCAGCTGACTGAATATGTATTTCAGTCGACTGAAAGGCTGCGGGTAAGACAGAGAACAGTACTCGGGCATGATTCAGTCGACTGAATTTAAAAGTTTAAATTTTAATTAATTGCCTAGATGTTTCAGTCTATCTGGAAGGATGTAAGGGATGATTAAAATTAAATGGATAATTAAATTGATTATTGTATGTGATTGAATTTAATAAGGATAGGAGAGTCGCAAAGGGTTTGCGATTCATTTCAACATGATTGTTGAACCTGATCTTCACAAAAACAGCAAGGACAGTAAATTGAACGTTGGTAGGATTCCTACCTTGTTGAGACACCGTGGATTATATATTGTTACTGGTTTTTATTCTAAAGGTGACAATTTACTTTGATTAAACAATTGATATATGTATATGAGCTGATTTTCAAAAGGTTTTATGCAATTTGAAATGAAATGGCATTCTTGCATTCATGATCTCATGCATAGCATGGGAGGGGGAATATGGGATAGCAAGCCAAGTTATGAGCTGTTCGGACATGACTTTGGGCTTGAGACTAGATTGTATGAAGCTATGTGAACTATTGATTTTTGGCCTTGTTCGGGATTGTTAGAAATGGATACGGCGTAGTCTGGGCCAAAGAGCTCTGGGGTAACCAATACAAAACCCTGCGCTGTCAAGCCCCGACCTGAAGGGTGGGCCCGGAACGCGACTGATTTTTTTTTTTTAAGCTAAACCACAAGCATTCTAACTGGGCTGGATCAACAGTTGGGCCCAAAAGTCACACATGATCCCAACATGTGGACTCAAACATATACCATAAGTCTACCCACCAAATAAACGTAAAAATAATACATTGCATGATCACATAATTTTAACCATTGGATTATCATTCAAAATCACATCAGAGTGACTGTAGAAGCATAGTAGTTTTCAATACATCACATTGATACAAACTAAGTACCACACCCGGTACTTTACAAAAACTAATGGTTCCAAGAACCAGAAAGCAAAGATACGGGTATTCTCCTCAATGGGAATCCCAAAACACCGCCGTAGCTTATCCACCCTAAGCTTGAAATAGAGGGTTCTCCTCCTCGGGTTCATCTCCTGAAAGGTGAGTGGGGTGAGCTAACTAGCCCAGTGAAGGAAATATAACAGTGCAGTTAAGTAAACAACAGATTAGTAAATAATCAACAGTTGCAATAACATCTCATGCTTGATAACAAATAAGCATAATATCATCATTAGTCCCATAATTCATCATTTCTTTTCCAATACTACCGTCATCCACCGCAACCCCTAGATACTATCCTGACACCAATAGTATTAAGTCCCGACACGTTCAAAATACATCCTTGTAAGTACATCTCCGGTATGCACCTCAAACCGGTACTGACACACCTTGCCAGTCACTGTCAACCCACCTGGTCCAGTAGACGTAACTGACACCTCAACTAGGCGATGGTTCAATAGTAAAAGGTACGTGGAAGCAGTATTTCACAACTTATATGATCAACACCATGATATTCACCATCATCATAAGCACTCTTACCATAGTGCATCATGTCTAGGCACATGAGTGGGTTCATCAACTTGAAACCACTCATTGCTCTAAAATCCATCTCAAGTAACAAAACCTATTTACATCTACTGCAAAGTCAAGTTCCCTCACCGTATATGTGTGGTTTCGCAATCTCTGTTCAAACAAATAGACAAGTGCACAATCAATATGCATAGCATCAAATACATACACACAGGTAGTATTTCGAAATCCCACGTTTTCCCAAAAATATCCAAGGTACATAGAATTGAGTCTCCTACTTGGTTTCTATCCTTTTTAAATTATAATAATCCATAAGATAATACAATAAAAAGGGTGCTCAGTCCAAAACTCATATTGTCTTCTGGGCATTGACCAGATTGACTTATTGAGTTAGGTCTAGATTCTCAGGTCACTTCTTGGTTGTCTCCTGGATAGGACCAGATCTGACATTTTGAGTAACGCCTCGACGTCACTTAGTACCCGACAAATATAGCGTCGGCCTGAAAGTGAGATCACTCAATGCCCGACCAATAGAGTCGACCTGGAAGTGAATACAATAGTAGATACACTATAGTAATAAGAAAAGAGGGTTAGTACATCTTTAATTTAGTAAGGGTGTACTAACATCACATGCAATAAAAAATAATCAAACAAGAACGTTTTACACTTCAAAAACTGGGTCCCTCGGAACATGCCTCGGAACCAGGTACTGTGGCTTCGGATCATCCGAACCACACCTAAATTAGTCAACTGACCTCGGATCATGGGTCTGACTTCGGATCGTCCGAAGATCGGGTCTCGGATCATCTGAAGTCCATCCGAACTGACAAACAAAGAAACAATTCTCGGTGGGTCTGTGCACTTCGGAACATCCGAAGTGAGGCTCGGAACGTCCGAGTGGGGTTCGGTCCTTCCAAACTCTACTCAGGTCGTCCGAGTGGGTCAGGCTAGTATCTGGCGTAACTAGGCTTCGAGTGAAGCTCAAAACGTCCGAGGGTTGCTCTCGGACCGGCCGAAGCTCGATTCTCGAACCGTCCGAGAGTTGTCTTCTTCACTGTCTACACCAGCAGACAGTGACAGCAGACACACTGTGAAATACGAATCCAGAAATAGTGGATTTCCCAGATTCGGTTTCCACATCTAGCCGGTCCGATGGACTCCTCTAGGAGTCCTTTTTCCATAGGGAATGGTTTGGAGCTTTGAAGTTCAGTAGGCCATCCGATTTTAACACGGGAAGCTCACGGGTATAAGAGAACCCATGGTTTTTCTGAAACCTTAAAACCATTTTTCTTACTCAAAACTTTGCCAAAACCGGTTTTTCTTGATTCTAAACCACCTAGAATTTGAAAAGGAACACAGTGGTTACCTTCACTGGAGTTCCTTGGTTGAAAATCCGGACTTTGGAAAACTCTTCCTTAAAAGCTTACAGCTGGTAAAAACAGGGAAGAAAGGGGTCAGCTGGTCTGGTTTCAAGTAGCTAAGACAGAGACTAAGAGAGGGAAGAGTTGAAGTTTGAAGGGAGTTTGAGCTGCTAGAGAGGGCTATATTTATAGAGAAACAGCCGGAAGAAGTGGCCGGTTGACCACTGCATGCGAATGCATGCAGCCGCTGCCAATGTCTGCTACAGTGTAACCACTGTTTCGGGCGTTGGTTACAAATCAGTCCCTGCAACTTTTCCATTTTGCAAATAAGTCTTTCTTTTATATAAAAGCCCATTTTTAACTAAAAACATGATTTAAAACTCAAAATCTTAATCCAACCTTACAGATAAGTTGGGTTTTTAAAACCTTAATCACCATAAAAATTTTGGAATTTAACTCTCACTAAAAACCATTGATTTAAATAAAACTCACAATTTAACATTATTTACTTAATTAAACAAATGTTAAATAAAACAATTTAGAAACCTCATTTTGGAGTTTTTAAAGAATAACTAGACCACACTACTATAAAATACTAGTTTTAAAATTTATTTCATTTCCAAAACCATTTAAAATAATTATTACTCCCTTTCGGAGTTTCGACGGGCGGGTTTAAATACTATAAAAAAAAAAATTTAAATCAGAAATACAAATCCTTTATTAAGGAGGACATTATCATCCAATAATAATCACATAACAACATAATTTATAAAATAATAACTGTAAGCAGTAAATTAACCAAATGCCCCTCCAGCTGGACGAGCTGGATCACTGAGCTCACAAGCTCGGATTAGGCCACACCTGGGCTTCCCTCAAAGCCCTAACCTTAATCTTTGAGATTAACTGGTCAAACAAGATTTATTAAGCAAAACTGTGCCTAATCTGGGTCAGGGTATTACATGCGTAGAGGGAGGAGTCCACACTTCATCGGTAATTCCTATTAACATATGTGGGAGGTATAACAGTGACCTGATGGTGCCGTAAAAAAACACTGCGGACGTAAATGGCCAAGGGAACACCTTGATATGGCTTTATTTTATCAAGGAAACATTTGATATGATTTGTGTTATGATTGGATATGGAAATTGGGTGAGAGATCATTGGCATATGACACCCATGACATGACACATACAGTAGCGTGATTTTGATATGATTATCATGCGCTCTTTTTAGTACTATGAGATGGTTATCAACATGATATGATATTTTCTATTCTGATTTTATATTGATCCTATGTGTACATAACTCAATTTGGAATTCCTACTGGGCGCGTTGACTAACGCTCTTATTCTACCCTATAGATGATGGAACATGAAATGACAAGGACATGAGACATAAAGGGAGCCAATCGTTGGAGCTTGAGCAGATTTATGTTTATGTTATTTTAATTGATTTTGGAATGATGTATTGGGAGAACTATTATTTTGGATTGTAATAACTTAGAATTACTTTACTATGGTTTGATTTTAATTAAGTTTCAGTTAATTATATGTCATTGGCTTCCTTTCTTATTGATGTCATGTTTATGGATGAAATCTTATCCATATGTTTATTCTGCAATTATTGTTAAGCGTGTGAAATGTTTAAGTGGACTTAGTCCATGCACACGCATTGGTGGCCAGTTAAGGGTCGGGTTTTGGGAGCTTGGACTTGACTCGCGTCGTGACGTTCCAGCTCTTTCACTCTTTAAAAAAAATATATACTCTGATTTTCAATGAGTGAAAAAGGGCGGGGTGTTACAATGGCACCGAGGGTCGATCCATACGAAAGGCTCGATCTGGGGCAACACCATGCTGACAGTAGTTTCAATTCTAGAAAGCCATTTACTGAGGGGTCGGTCCTGGTACTCTCAATCGGTCTTGAACTACCGATATGTCTGTTTTCTTGAGAACCCTTTTTAGTTCACAGTCCAAAACTCACAAGTCCTTTACCGATGAGTCGTCGACCATGAAGGCTTGTTTAATTTCATCACAGAGGGGTCGGTGCATACGAGACTCTCGGTCAAATGCTTTCCCAGAATGACAGTTCTTTGATCCAGAACCTCTGTCAATTTGGCCGATCAATCCTTGATCACGATGGGTCGATCTTGTCTCCACCGAGGGATCGGTAAGTACGACTGGTCGAGCTGACAGTGAACTTAATTCATGTTTCCAAGTTCACTGTCCAACTTCCTCTCTCATTAACACCCTCCTACATCCACTCTAAGAACTCACCCAACCTTAGGTTATCTCGAATTCACTTGTTGGGGACTTACACCCTCACAAATAGAGTTGGAATTCCACATATCTCAATTGACTGGGAATTTCACCCAATCCCGGGGATTTTGAAAGGTTTTACCTACTTCGGTCTACGTCTTTATCCCTCTATTTTTTATTGCGGTTCTGCAGTACACCCTCTATAATCCACTATATAAGATTGATTTATAAAAAGAAAATCAAACTGAAAGCACTTGCCTTGTTGAGCTCTCTTGATGTAGATGTGTGCTTCTTAAGAATCTCCCAATGTGATGTCGTTTGATGACGAACATGCTCCGTGTTAATGCCCCGGCTATGCCAGTGTCTCTATGTTTGTCAATTACATGACTCAGGAGGAAGCACTTGCTAGAAGCTTGAAGACTCAAGGTGATCAAAGAAAAAATATCATGCTCCACCGGACTGAAGCTCATCGTTATGGCAATCACAAAAACCAGGTATTTGGCCATAGATAACTTTAGGTGGTACCCACACCTTAGGAAGACCATTCCTTGGCTTAGTTGAACAAATGCTAAAATCATAAAAACCCTAGAGAGGAAGCTTTACAGTGAATTGGAACCCAAATTGAAAGTATGTACTTGGTTTCACTATTAGCTCGACCAGTCGTTCTCACCGACCCCTCGGTGGAGACATAATCGACCCATCGTGGTCAAAGACAGGTTGGCCAGATTGACAAAGGTTCTAGAACAGAGAATTACCATTCTGGGTGTGCCTCTAATCGAGAGTCTCATATGCACTCCCCCTCGGTGATAAGCTGAAATGACCCCTCGTAGTCAACGACTCTTTCATAAAGACTTGTGAGTTCTGGACCTTGAACTCAAGTGCACTCTCGAGAAAACAGACATATTGGTAGTATAAGACCGATCAAGAGTACCAAGACCGACCCCTGGGTAAAGGGCGACAGATCGGTCTGAGTAAAACTAGGTTTTTGGACTTTAAACTCTGACAGCATAGTGTTGCCCGAGACCGAGCTTCTCATATGGACCACGTCACGGTACCATGATTTTCGACCCATCGGAGACACTGACATCTTGACCGAGAAAGAATTATACCGTTGGGAGTGTCTTTCGGTCGGGTTGTTGAACTGTAGTATTTCTAGTCACCGACCCCTCACTGCACCCGACCTGTCGGTACATGACCGTTTCTGTAACTAGTTTCCTTCTCTATAAATATCAATATTTGTGCAACTAGTTCGTATCCTTCTCTATAAATATCAATATGAGGGGTTCATTGACTCACTGGTGGTTGATTCTGACGCCATGAGAAATTTTGATGATTCCGCTAGTTTGTATGTGACAGATAAAGGGGTTCTCTACTATCTCCCAAAATTATTGAGTGCATTGGCATGCTCGGTTGAGCACTCAGCTATCGATCTTAGGGAAGAATAGTTTTGGGCAGTATGTCCAAGATTAGAACATAATACACAGACCTCATCTACTCCTAATGGCTGATTCATCGCTTGAGACATTGCTAATGAATCGATTTTCTTTGTTAGGTTCGCAATTGCGAGCTTAACATCGAAGTCATTATTACCTTCATACAAAACTCCTATGTTTGAGTTTTGTACTCAACTCTCTCTTTTGGAGAACTCCCATCGCTGATAGCTCTCCGCTAATGATTCTAAGAATGTTCATCCATTGTTTTCAGTCAGTTTTTAAAATTATCCACCCTTCATAGACTCGACCATGGTGCGGTTCGATGTGGTTAAACCATCATAAAAGAATTGTATGAGTCTCCATGTTTCAAAACGATGGTGGGGGCATTTATTCAACGCATTTTTGAATCTTTTCGATGACTCCCAAAATTGTTCATCCTTTTTCTGATTAAAATTTGAAATTTCTTTCTTGAGGGCATTGGTTTAAGACATGTGAAAAAAATTATTCAAAAATTTGTTGACCAACTGATCCTAAGTTCTGATGGAGTTCGCATGTAGAGAATTCAGCCATGATTTTGTTTTTCCTTTGAGGGGAAAAGAAAAAAGACGAAGTTTAATAGACTTTCAGAGATGCCTTGAAGTTTAGTGGTGGCGCAGATTTCTATGAATTCTGTAACGTGCAAGTGTGGATCCTCACGATCAAGGCCATGGAATGTAGGTAAAAGATGTAAGATGGTTGGTTTAAGTTTAAAAGCTACATTGGTTGCTGGAACAACTATTCCTAATGGTGTGTTGGCTATGATTGATGAAAAATAGTCTTGGAGAGTTTTCTCTTCAACTTTTATTCCGGCCATGGTGGGTGATGTGGGTGGTGATATGGTTGGACTGTCTAAGTTTATGACTGAGCTTGACTGCGCTTCGGATGCAGCGATTGGTAAATTGACGGGTAGTTTTACTCGAACCAAGCGATTGGAGGAGTCACGAAACAAATTAAGAATTCACAGACACGATCAATCATGCTCAAATAAAAATCACACAAAGAATGCCTAACTCTAATTTCCGAATTACACTAGAAAATTTGAATTTATTGGCATGCTACAGGGACCCTAAAAATCTAGCTTTGTTCCTAATTTTTTTTCTATAAATTTTTGTTTCTGAGGAGAGTTTAACCACAAGATGGCCAAGTAAGTTCTCAGGTAAGTGGAGGAGCACAAAAGGCGTCTACGTCCCAACTTATCCTTCGACATGCTCGACCTCACGTCTCAGTGACAAAACTGGCCTTAGAAGCCATTATTGAAGAAAAAGTATTCATCGATAACATAAAATAAACTGAATTGAAAATGTTCCTATTGAGCATGAAACCCTAAAATGTAACTAATGGTACTACATTAATTTTATTAAGAAATGCATGACAATTTTACTAATTTATTACTAGATATTGTACAAATGCAATCCCAATTTACCAATGCATCATGAAAACAATCAAAACAATTAATCAAACAAACTAATTTATATGCATGAACTAGCATCCTAAATGCATGTGCAGCTTAATAATGCAAGCAATAAATAAAATAATAGAAATCATAAATAATTTTATATGAATGCATGAGAACTAAAATAAAAATAAAGAAATAAATTAGAAAAATTTAGAGCTCACCTTGGCCATATGTTTTTTTTTCAAAAGAATTTTTTTAGAGCGCGTGATTTAAAAATTCTCCTCCAAAATAAAACACACCAAACTTTAGTGAGGGTTTTGAAAAAAATACAGGACCTAAATTAAATGCACGATCCTAAAAAAGTTCTACACCTACAAAGGAAATTAAAAAGAACTAATCATAATTTAGAATTCTATGTTAAATAAAAATTGTTTCCACTTTTCCAAAAGTATTCACAAACATTTAATATATTTCAAATTATATTCCAAATAATCAAAACTGATCACATCATTAACACAGATTCATGGAGTCAAATGTCAAAATAGATCACTAATATATCCACGTTTCAATGAAAATTTGAAATTAAAAATTAATAAGTATTTGTAATTATTTTGTAATTCCCCAGCAATGGCGACAAAAACTTGTTGTGCAATGCAAAGTTTTTCATTTATTACTCGCAAGCGTACGAACCATATATAATATAGCAGTGTGAGTGCGCGGTCGAACCCCATGGAATTACAGAAAATATATCTTAAAAATAATTACAATCATTAATTAATTATTCAATTTAAAGATCTAATTTGAAATTTATGTTGGTGTATCTAATTAGAAAACATAGAAATAATTAAGATTTGACACAGACTTAATAAAAATTAGTTTCTTTAATTTCAATCCTACTTTATTATTTAGATCTGGAATTTGGAGAAAAATAATAAAAAAAATAAAAGAATCAAAGAATTAAAAAAATCAAAGAAAATAAAACAACTAGATCTAATAATTTACACATGATACATTGGAATTGGATCTAAAATGACAAGAAGGCATTATTTTTCAAGAATCAATAATAAAGTCTAACCGAGAACCTAGCGGTCACTGTAAATCAAATAGCATTGTATTCAAGTCATCCGTTTAAATCATCTAAAAATTAAATCCATAAATTCCAATAAAAATATCAAAAAGTCAGAACTTAGATTAAATAGAAGTTGAATTCCGACTCTAAATTTTCATTGCACTTTTGAAATTCAAAAGCCTTAGAAATCAAACCTGAAGGTCTATTTAGTACTAAATTTTCAATGCATCTTACTCTTAAATAAACAATAAAATTCAATCATGGTATTAAAAGTTCAAAACAAAATTAAATGGTACAATCATAACGCAAATATTATTTGATTGGAAAACAAGAGACTAATTATTTCACTACACTTAGAAATGATTGAATACATGCAATTCGAATTTACAATTCCTGGGATTAAAAGAAAGAAATACAAGAAAAAATATGGAATAAAGAAAATCAAATCAAACCCTTTAAAGCATACGAATTTCCATTTTTTTTCCTTTGCTTTCTTCTTCCTCTTCCTCTCGTCCACGCCAGTCCTTGAATCTCTAGGTCCAAATTCGAAATTTAATGTAGGCCGAGTGTTCTATTTATAGGTATTGAGTATGAATGAATGGTTGGGATTTAATCTAGGTTTAGATGATGAATGGAAGGTTGAGATTAAATCATCTTAAGTAAGGATGGCTAAGATTTAAAATGGTAAGAGGGCTAGGGTTACAAGGTGGTCGAATATGGTGGCTGGGAAAGGGGGTTGTCTTGGTGGCCAAGTATGGAATTCGAATCGAAGGGATAGGGTTTGTGTGCGGCCAAATTTTACACATGGATTTAGGGTTTTCAACAATGCATGATATGTATGATTGAGTGCAAAGTTGACATGAATGCATGGATGGATGAATGCATGGTGTTTAGGGTTTGAATGAGATGGAAAATTCGAATGGATTGGGATGAGGTATTGCAAAAAAAAATTGTGTGAGGTGTGTGGATAGGTGATGATGTGTACATGAGGTGTAAAAATTGAGTCGATGATCTTGCTTGGTGTGTAAGTTGGAGTGGATAAGGGTTGTATTTATGTTAAGATCTTGTGTGAAGGGTTGATATTTAAAGGTTGACATAGATGAAGGATTGAATGAATGGCCTACATCTAATAGAATCTCAGGATTTGAATAGTTGGGCTTCCATTTGGACATCTTGGACTTAGGCTTGTGGACTTGGACTTGTGAGCTTCATGGACTTTGGCCTGTGCACTGAGATTTGGCCCATTGAATCAAGTCCATGAAAATGGTTCACACATATCAATATCAACTTGCGGAATAAAAATCATAACCTGCGGAATGATAACATCAATTTGCGGAAACATAATAGAACCAAGTTCTATTCCATTCAGATAGCAAAGTACGTCAAGTCCTTAATCATCATTCAATTACCATAATTATCAAAATTAACATCCATCATCTAAGTTATTACATTCCGAAATCTAGCTACTCAAATACAAGTCCATGAGTAACTTTTTTCAAAATTAGTAAAATAAGTCTTCCAAGCTCCTATGCCTGGTCCGTCTTACGTTCATCGTTCCCTTGTTTACTTGTATCATCAACTATGGTAGAAGTAGGGTGTTAGAACAACGCGCCCAGTGGGTATTCTAGTTACGGCTAACACATGGTTAGTACAAAACATATATTATAACATAATATCCAAATCCATGTAAAATCCATGCCATGTAATGATGACAAATATGCAATGAGTCCCACCCATCACATGTACATAAATGTACCCACCACATAGGTCTTCCGGACGCCCGGCGGAGTGTGGAACCTCCGGATTCTTCTTGATGGAAATCACATCAAGGTACCGCACATAGCTTTTTCGGACGCCGCGACGGAGTGTGACCGCTCCGGTTATAATTCCTCCACCCCATGTCATGCATGAGATGCCAATGAAACACATGCTATTTTAATAACCTAAACATAGCATTTAAAATCACCTTTTGAAACATAAACAATCCATGCTATTCAAACAACTTAAACATAGCATTTGAAAATCAGTAATAAAGCATATCCTTTTGAAACATATTTTCATCAAACATAAGATAAAACAAAGTACATAAATCATGGTTTCAAAGAGGTGGAATCCTACCAAAGACCGTTCACGAGTCCTTGCGCTTCCGTCTAAGAATCGATCACCGATCTCGCACCGCTTGCGAGATCCCGTTTCCTTATAATATAATAACCGCTCAAAACCAAGTCCCACTTGACTTACAACTTTTAAGTCCATAAACCAATCCCCATGGGGTTCGGCCATACACCATGGCCGAACCCATGGTCTAATCTTTAGTTAATTACAATTATGCCATTGTTCATAACCATAGTCCTTGTTCCTTGCTTAGGTTCCAAATAATCCATACATATTTCTTTTAATCCAAACACATAGTCCCATAAATAATTCATGGGGTTCGGCCATACACCATGGCCAAACCCTATGTCCAATATTTCCATATATTTACAAGATTGCCATTGATTCCCTCATTCATTTAAGTCTATCATAATTAGACCCTATATTAATTCATTAACCAATCATGTCCATAAAATAAACCTCATGGGGTTCGGCCATACACCATGGCCGAACCCATGGCTTACCATTTTCACACCTATTCACGAAAATGCCATCCATGGCTATTATTCCATAATCTCATCTTTTTAATCATTAAAACAATTACCTAAGTTAATGTTTGATCCACAAACCATCTCATGGGGTTCGGCCATACATCATGACCGAACCCATGATCTTTCAATTTAGGCGTTATTTACAATTTTGCCACTAGCTTAGGTTTATGTCTTCCCATTAATCCAATCATCAAATTAAATTCATACCATCCATTCCCCTTGATTCATTAACACATAAACCTAACCCATAGAATTAATTCATGGGGTTCGGCCATGCACATGGCCGAACCCATGATGTCCAACTTTCTAATCAAATTACTTCCCATAAATAGATGCTTTCCAATTTTTAGCAACCAAAATCCAAAATTAGATAGTTTCTTAAATTAGAAACCATCTTTCCATAATTGGATGCTTTCCAAATTTAGCAACCAAAATCCAAAATTAGATAGTTTCCTAAATTAGAAACCATCTTTCCATAATTGGATGCTTTCCAAATTTAGCAACCAAAATCTATCTCCATTCCGAAACAACCCCATGGGGTTCGGCCATACACCATGGCCGAACCCTATGGTTCATGATCTTGACCATTAATTTAAATCCATTAAATTTTATAATAACATCATCACAACTCCATGGGGTTCAGCCATACACCATGGCCGAACCCTATGGTTCAAGGTCCTCTCTTTTAAAAACTAATCAATGATCTTCCATTTAACCATTCATTAAACCATATCTTTCCATGGTTTCTAATCCATATAAATAGCCCAAAGTTCATCCATTAGAATAACTAAAAATCCTTCATGGTTTTTAATCCTCAAACCCATGAATTAAAACATGTCTAAGAAACCTCAAATCTGTAAAAGTATTTGGTGGGGTTCGGCCATACACCATGGCCGAACCTTACCCCTTATTTTCTATTAAAATTAAACCCAATGGCCATCCAATTTCTTTCCATGGTTTTCAATATTCATAACCCAACAAAAATAAACCATAACTTTCCATTCAAATCATTAAACCCATCTCCAATCTTCTTCCATGGGGTTCGGCCATACAACATGGCCGAACCCTATGGTTCTTTTATTTCAAAATAATTTTATCAAATAAGATACTAACCGTTTTCCGATTTCTTGCTCTTCCAATCCTTCTCCTTTCTTCTTAGCCTCTTTCTTCTTCTTCTTGATCTTTCTCAAGCCGTGATCACCTTCTTGTTGCTGCCCTTTTTCTTCTCCTTGCTCTTTGGCGTGAGAGAGAACTTGAGAGAGGGAGAGAGAAATAAACTCGGCAATGAAGAGTGTAAAAACCGTGTACCCTTGCCCTCCTCTCCTTTTATAATCTTCCTTGGTCCATATTTAGGAAGTACTTAAGATAGCTACTCCTCCCCCCCCCCCCCCCCCCCCCCCCCCCCCACCCCACTTTGCCGTGCGCCCCTTATTTAATTTAGTAATGCCGTGTACCCTCTTGTATTTTTTTCTTTGGAGAGTTCTAAATAAAATATAACATGTGCCCGTTTTAATTTAGAAAATACCCTAATGTTATTCCCAACCAAGAAAGAACTCCTTTTTAGAATTGCTCTTATGCGCATCAAATAAATAAATAAATCTCACTTCGGCCAATCTTATCCCATATACGGCCATGCATATTCTTTTATTTAATTTTGAACATAATGCATGACTAACTTAATTCAACCCACTTAATTTAAATTGAGGCCAATTCCAAAACCGTTGGGTCCTAATTGGGCCAGTGACCCAACTCTTTACCCAATTTAAAATCCATAACCAACATTCACAAACTAAATGGATTATTTTCATACAAAATACTTAACTGAAAATCCGAGGTGTTACAATACAACCCTCTTTTTAAAATTTTCGTCCTGAAAAACGAGTGAAGTAGGGTTTCAAACATTTACCTAAATAGCTCAGGATGAGCTTTCCTCATTTCCGAGTCGAGTTCCCATGTAGCTACCTCAATGCCATGTCGATCCCATACCACCTTGACGAATTGGATCGCTCGGTTCCGTAATACCCTTTGTTCTGTGTCCACCACTCGGACAGGCTTCTCGACGTATGTTGTAACGTCCCGCCCTTTTTCACTATGCTTTCAGAAAATCAGAGTCCATTTTTTTTATAAATAGAGTGAGCGAGAGAGGGACGTCACGACTCGAGCTAAGTCCGAGCTTCCAAAGCCCGACCCTTAACTGGCCAACCATACGTGTGTGTGGACCAAGTCCACTAAAATGGTTCACACGTACTCAAGTTAACTTGCAGAATAAAACATATATGCGGAATAACAATAGGATAACAATCCTATTCCAATTTAGATAGCAAAGTAGTCCAACACTTACCATAAATATCATAACTTAAATATCCAAACATTAACCATCCAATCCATAGCAAATAAACATACGTTATTACAATTCCGAATGCTAGCTATTCAAAAACATAGTCCATGAATAACTTAAACAAAATATAGCTTAATCATCCAAGCTCCTAAGCTTTGCTCCAATCACGTCCTCGTTCCATTCCCTTCCTGTATCATCAACTAGGGTAGAAGTAGGGCGTTAGACAACGCGCCCAGTAGGTATTCCAATTAGAGCTAACATATGGGTTAGTATATAAAATCCAGATATAATATACCATACCATAATTGTAAAGCATCGTATCCAAAACAATGTATGATAATAGAGATCCAATCATATAGATAAAAACCAGAAACCTTGCATGATAATAAAGATCATAATCATGCCGATTCAATGCCATGCCATGCTATCATATGCAATGAGTCCCACCCATCACAAACTCATAGTATCCTCTTGATCGAATTCTCCTCATCAAGGTATCCCCCACTAGTGCTTTACGGACGCCCCGACCGAGTGTGGGTCCCCTGTTAAAATACCCCTCATGACTTACGGACGCCCCGACGGAGCGTGGGTCTCCGGTTACATTCCATCCCTCCCATGCCATGCATGAGATGCAAATGCCAACATGCTTTAGAATATTACAAAACATAGCATGAAAATCCCATAATTGCAACATATTGTTTGATACCAAAATAACTTATCAAACATGAAATAAAATCATCATAAGTACATAATACATATCCATGGTTTCAATGATGTAGAAATCCTACCAAGATCACTAAGTGTCCTTGCTTCTTAAACCGTCGACTGCTCCCGATCTCGTCCCACTTGTAAGGTCTCGTTACCTTATTTACACCACAATCAATCAAACCAACAACCCATTTGATTCACATCAATGTCTAAAATCATATACACACCTTGTGGGGTTCGGCCATACACCATGGCCGAACCTCACTTATTTTGTTTTAGTCCCTCCTTTGGGTTCTTAAGCCCAATCACACAATTCCATTGATTTATCCATTTATACATTACTCATCTAACCCACATAATAACCTAAGTCCAAAAACAAGAACTTGTGGGGTTCGGCCATACACTATGGCCGAACCTCACCTATTTGATTTTATTCTTTCCTTTAATTCATTACTTCCTAATTTCTTAGTTAATCACTTAACAATAAGTCATCCACCGTTGGTAACCACCTAATCCATAAAACCTTGGTCCATGAAAATCCATCTTAGTGGGGTTCGGCCATACAACATGGCCGAACCTCACCATTTTGGTTTTGGCCCCTTTTTCAAGTCCTTTGATCTTTTCATTCCATATTTACAATATTGCCCTTAGCCTAACCCTTGTTTAATCTTTCATTTACTTTAATCCATCATACATAAGTCTCCATTTTGATTTGACTAATTATATTACAAGTTGACCACTTCAAAAGAAACTAAGTCAACCAAATAACCATTAGTGGGGTTCGGCCATACAACATGGCCGAGCCTCACCATATTGATTTTTGTCCCTTTTGTCAACATCTATCATGGCTGATTACTTACTTAATACTAAGTCCCAAGATAATCATATGTGATTCCTTAATCAAGAGAATAGAACCATTAATAATTTCTAACCATGATCTTAACTCCAATTAACCCATAAAAATGGTCCATGGTTTTCTTGTTTCAAACATTCCAATATTTATATATGGTTTATGCTCAGCACCTTAGCCATAATAACATTATAGTTCAGCCATGCAATGGCCGACCCACAGCCTTAACCTTATCTCCATTTAAAACACCTTTAAAAACTTCATAACATTGTATGGTTTTTATCTCTCAAAAACCCATAAAAATAACCAAGTCTTTTCATGGGGTTCGGCCATACATATGGCCAAACCCTATGGTTCATCTACTCCTTTTAAAAATAATCATACATTCCTTAATTTTCCTCCATGGGGTTCGGCCATACCCATGGCTGAACCCTATGGTTCTTATAAACAAAAACTAGTAAATTACTCACCGGTTCCGCGACTCCTCCAGTTTTCTTTTGCTCCGGCTTGTTCCTTTTTTTTTCTTTCCTTAGCCTTTCCTTCCTTCCTTCTTGTCCTTTAGCCGAGACTAACCTTGCTGGAAACCCCTTGGAGTGGTTCGGCCAAAAGGAATGGATTGAAAAAGAGAGAGAGAGAGAGAGAAAGAAACTTGGGATAGAAAATACTCCAAATCCTTGACTTGAGGGTGGTCGGTTTGTGTGAGAACTTTGGTTTTCTTTCCTTTAGAATGCTGGCCGGCCAAGAGATGGTTTGAGGGAGAGAAAACAGCCCAAGGTTTTCTTGTTTGGAAAGTTTAGAACGGCCAAGGGAGAGAGAGAGAGAGTGACTTGAAATAAAACTCCTTTTCTTGGTTAATGAGGGTTGGCCAAAGGTGGTGTCCTTTGGTGACACCCCTTGGTAACTCTCATGTCCTTTCACCTCCCTCATTCAAATCTCTTTTGGAGGTTTCATCCTTGAGATGAAACACTCCCAATGTGTGGCTCTTGGGTTTCCATCTTGAGATGGAAACACCCCATGCTTCCAACGTGTATGCTTGTGCAAGCTTGTGTAACATCACAACCCTTCAACTTCTTCATTAATGCACCTTTGGAGTTTCATCCCATGAGATGAAACTCCCCCACTTCCAACGTGTAACCTTATCTTGGTCTCATGAGGTGCATCTCTCCACCTTCCCACTCCACTCACTTGAGATTAAAATCCCATTAACTTCCATTCAACTCATTTAACCCAATTCATCATTTTAGCTCAACTCACTCATTTAATTCACTTGAATCAACTCAATTATTTGATTCCATTTCCAACTCAATTCAACCCCAACCTAATCAAGCTTGAGCTCACTTAGTGGTCAACCTAGTCAACCACGACCCATTGGATCCCAATTGTGCCTTTTGACCCAAATAACCACCTTGACCCAATTAGATGCACATTACCCATTTACTTTAATTTGATCCTTATAACATGTACATTGAGTCTTGATTGAACAATGGACCCCACAACTTAATCATGTTTGAGCTCACTTAGTGATCAAGCTAGTCAACCACGACCCATTGGGTCCCAATTGGGCATTTTGACCCAATTAACAATTTTGACCCAATTAAATAAAACTTCACCAATTTGATTCACTTGAACCATATACAACATCCGTTGCGTCTTAATTGACCAATTGACCCAATTATCAAGCCTTACCCATTTACTTCTAACTAGCTCATATATGATCCATTGGGTCCCAATTGGACTTTTGACCCAATTGGCAATCTTGACCCAATTAAATAATTCTTACCCATTTATTTCTATTGATCGACATCTACCATCCGTTGGGTCTTATTTGGGCAATTGACCCAACATTTACCCATCTAAGGTTCATATCCATTAATTCACAATTTCAATTGCAAAAACTGTAAATATTTATAAACTGAAAATCTAGGGCATTACATATGTCATGTCGCTCTGAACCTCTATGTCTTGTACGTTCAGTACGTGAGAAGGATCAGGATTGTACTTCCTCAACATCGATATATGGAACACATCGTGTAAAGATGCCAACTGTGATGGGAGTGCCAATTGATAAGCCACGTCCCCCATCCTTCTTATGATTGAAAACGGTCCCACATATCTTGGCGATAATTTCCCTTTCTTTCCAAATTTCATGTGTCCCTTTCGTGGCGAGACTTTCAAGAACACCATGTCTCCCACTTCAAATTCAAGGAACCTCCTCCTCTTGTCAACATAGCTCTTCTGATGACTTTGTGCAGTCAATAGATGCTGCCATATCAACTATATCTGCACTGTAGTCTCTATAACCAACTCAGGTCCAATCAATACAGGCTCTCCGGCCTCTGTCCAGCACACTGGTGACCTACAAGGTCTACCATATAATGCCTCAAATGGTGCCATCTGGAGGCTTGCCTGGTAACTGTTGTTGTATGAGAATTCTACCAACAGCAAGTGATCCTCCCATCCACCCTTGAAATCTAGCATACATGCTCTCAACATATCCTCCAGTGTCTGTATTGTCCTCTCAGACTGTCCATCAATCTGTGGATGAAATGCCGTACTAATCAGTAGATCTGTTCCGAAGGCCGACTGCATGCTCTGCCATACTCTGCCTGTGAATCGACCATCTCTGTCAGACACAATAGTCCGAGGTATACCATGCAATCTGATGATATCCTTGATATATCGCCGACCCAAAGTCTCAGATGAGTCTGTCATCTTAATAGGAATGAAATGTGCTGACTTGGTCAGTCGGTCTACCACGACCCATATCCCATCGTTGCCCTTTGATGACCTTGGCAACCCTGTAACAAAATCCATGGAAATGTGCTCCCATTTCCATTCCGGTACTGGTAAGGGTTTGAGTAACAATGGTGGCTTCTGATGTTTCGTCTTAAACTGCTGACATGTTAAGCAATGAGCCACAAATTCTGCCACATCTCTTTTGAGTCCGTGCCACCAGTAATGTCTCTTCAGGTCGTGATACATCTTGGTACTGCCCGGATGAATAGAGATGTGATATCCTGACCCATGAGTCAGAGGCCAGGCCCTAGATAGGATGATCCAAGTGAAACTGGGCCCTGTCGGACGGGCCAGCAGAGTGGGCCAGTCGGATCCGATAGCCCAGCAGTGGGTGGGAGTTGTGGAAAGTCCCACATCTGAAGTTGAGGAGTTTGAGAGGGGGTTTATAAGTAGCCTTGCTCCCTCAAACCAACAAGACGCGTTTGGGACCTAGACTTGGGCCGGGTCCGATCCAAAAACCGTGAGGGCTTGCTCGTGTGCACGTGTGTGCGCGTGTGGGCCCAAAGTGAACAATATCTTGTTGGCCGATCCCCAAGCCCTTTTTATGGGCCGGGCTGTTACAAATGGTATCAGAGCTCCAGGTTCTACACTCGGACTGTTTGGGCTTACTGCCTTCCACTGGGTTCATTGGGTCGAGCCGTAGGGCGGCTCTGGGCTTTAGGGGGAGGATTGTGATATCCTGACCCATGAACCAAAGGCCAGGCCCTAGATAGGCTGATCCAAGTGAAAATTGGGCCCTATTAGACGGGCCAGCAGAGTGGGTCGGTCGGATCCGACAGCCCAGCAGTGGGTGGGAGTTGTGGAAAGTCCCACATCGGAAGTTGAGGAGTTTGAGAGGGGGTTTATAAGTAGCCTTGCTCCCTCAAACCAACAAGACGCGTTTGGGACCTGGACTTGGGCCAGGTTCGATCAAAAAACCGTGAAGGCTCGCTCGTGTACACGTGTGTGCGCGTGTGTGTAATGCCCGCCCCTTTTCACTGAAAATCAGAGTCTAATTTTTTTTTTTAATTAAGAAGTGACAAAGGGCGCGGACGTCACGACGCAAGTTAAGTCCGAGCTTCTAAAGCCCGGCCCTTAATTGGCCAACCCTACGGGTGCGTGGAACGGAGTCCACGGGGAATGGTTCACCCGTAGAAGTAAGCTCGAGGAATAATACATTAAATGCGGAATGATAATAGATACTACCCTACCAATTTTTCTAGATAGCAGGGAAGATTTCATCATTTAATTACTAAAATGCCATAACATCATATGTCTACATTAAAATCCAAATCATAGTAATAAGTCTAAAATATTACATTTCCGACAAGCTAAACTATATAAATGCGCATTTCCCAAAATAAACTTAAACAAAATAATTAGTCCGCCTTCCCAAGCTCCTAAACTTGGCTCCCGTCTCGTCCTTCTGTTCCGGCATTTCCTGCGTCATCAGCTAGGGTAGAAGTAAGGCGTTAGACCACGCGCCCAATAGGACTCCGAGTAGGGCTAGCACATGGATTAGTGATAACAAGCATACAGATAATAATGTCGTGAAAATTGGTAGACAATCATATAATGAAACTATAAAGTGAATGCCATGCCATGGGTGTCTGTGTTATGAATCCTACCCATCATCCCCACCATCATGATGTCATATCCCCCTTGACGGAAAAAAACCTCGTCAAGATATATCCAATCATAAAATATCCCCGTTCACGGCAAAGCCTCGTCAAGGTGTCCCCATGCCTATTTTCGGTCGCCCCGACGGAGCATGGACTCCGGTTATAGCCTATCAAGCTATCCCCATGCCTGTTCTCGGTCGCCCCGACGGAGCATGGACTCCGGTTCCTTTATTTCCCGCCCATGCATGCATGAGATGTAATGCATTAAGCTTTGTAATATGTATAATCCATAGTCATAATATAGAATTCATAATTTTGCATTATGCCATATAAGATACATAAACCGTGATCTTAAAATTCATCATATAATAGACCATAAAATTCCCAAAATCAATCAAAGAAACCATCACACAATCCACGGCTTACAAAAAGGTAGGAATCCTACCGAATACCGACTAGCGTTCTTTCTTTCATTTCCGTCTGATAGACCCGGTCACCGATCGCGCACTGTTTGCGATGTCGAGTACCTTATTATACATTCGAATGATTAGTCCATGTTTTTAACCATTCGAAGCCCATACACCATATCTTAGTGGGTTTATTCACTTTAGCCAATATTTACCATTTTTGCCACTACTCCTTTACATGATTAATTATTCATTCATTCATGCCTACTTAATCCCATAATTGATCATTAACTCAATCCCTTAATGACCCATTTAATCATGACATAACATCATTAAAATTAGTCCTTTTATTAAGCTAATCCTTATTCCTTTTAAAACCATACAAAATTCCATACTTAACCCTTTAAATGGTTAATGGATCATGGGTTCAAAATACCCCATTCATCAAATCTTCCCAAGGGGTTTATCTCATTTAAGCCCTTTCAAAAATTTCCTACATTTAATCACTAGAAACCCTAATAATCCTAATCATTCCTTCCATGAATTTCTTCATTTAACAACCCTTTACAAATCACCATATTTAATCATTAGCACCTTAAAAAAAAAACATAAACCATCTTTCCATGATTTTCATTCAAGATCCCTTTAAAAAGAACTACCACATTTAATCAATAAACACTTACAAACCCTAAATCATCCTCCATTCTTTTTCCTCATTAAAACTCTTTAACTTCACTAACATTTATTCATTAACATCTTAAAATCATAAATCCCCCTTCCATGGTTTTGATCTTAAAAACACCATTTAAGCTTACTTAATTACTCACCATAATTCCTTCCAAAAATCACACACATTTCATGCTTAAATAAATTTCATTACATAATGTCCTTAATGTATTTATTTTTCCTTAACCTAATTTATCCACTTTTCCATCCTTCAATTTGATGGATTTGAGATCCAAGGCCTATGATTATTTGGCCACCATCAAATTTAACAAGAATGGATCCCAAACTTAAACCCTAAAAATCCAAATCTCTTGTTTAGGAATTACTTACAATCCGACGCCTCCTCCGACTTTCGTCACTCCCATCGGCTTCCTTGGCCTCCTTTCTTCTTCCTCTCCTTGTTTGGTCGGCTAAGATGCTTGATCCATGGTGAAAACACCATAGCTTGGGTCGGCCAAGATAGGGTGTGCTTAAGAGAGGGAGAGAAGGAGATGGTGAGAAAGAAGATCCCAACCTTTGATCTTAGAGTGGTGGGTCTTTGCTTTGAATTTTTTCTTCTCTTTTTAGCTTTCTTTTCTTCTTTCTCTTGGTTTTCTTCCTTTCCTTCACCTTGGGTGTGGGATGGCAATGGTAGAATGAAAAATGGGGAGAGTAAAATGATGAGAGGATAAGAGATGGGAAAAGAAATAAAGCTTATCTTAAGCTACACTTTAACATTAACTCTCCCAACCACCCATAAGATATTTTATATGCTTTATGGAGGTGGTTGGGATAACCACCACCCAAGTCCAACGTATTTCATGGTGTTTAGAGCTAAGGTAGCTTGGTCTCCCATTTGACCACCTTTTGACCACCATTTTAACTTAGCTTAATTAATTACTTAATTAGGTCATTAGGTTAATTTAATTAATTCCGACTTTAATTTAATTCCATTTACTTAATTCACCTTCATACATCCACCCATGGTTGACCAATTCAACCATGGTGGTTGGCCCCACCAAACCTTGGGTCCACACGCCACCTCACTTGGTGAGGTGGAGGTGGGTCCCATTGGACCATATCACCTTGGTCAATTTCAAATTAACTTAGGTGATTTAGACCCATTCAATTCATTCCAATTGGATCACCATTGCGCCCATGGCCTAATTACATTTTCATTTTACCCATTTACCTTAAAGCTTATATCATCTTGATCCATTGGGTCCCAATTGGGTGTTGGGCCCAATTTGACCATCCTTGGCCCAATTGACCACTATTGACCCTTTAAGTAAACTTAAATCCAATCCATAATCCATTGGGCCCTAGTTGGGCCTTTGTCCAAACTTTGATCCATTTACCATCTATTCCATCAATTTTCCCAATTTCCATCATTAAAATAAATAATATCCACATTTATATTGATTTAAAAATTCAGGGCTATTATAGTGTGGGCCCAAAGCGGACAATATCTTGTTGGCCGATCCCTAAGCCCTTTTTATGGGCAGGGCTGTTACAAGAGAGTTTGGTCTGATGTGCCTCAACCAATAACTCTTTTCTGCAGCTCTTAGGTACATAAATCCTTCATCGGAATAGAAGACCCTGTCCTGGTCGTAACTCCCATTCCGGTATGACTTCACTAGTAGACATCTTGGTAACTACGTTGGACCGTATGATCAAATTGCAAATAGTCCCATCGTTATTGAGGTAAAGTTTAAACTCTCGAATGGTATTCAGCATCTCCCATTCTGTCCTGATCAAACATGCCACTGTTGCAGGTGATAAACGGCTGAGGGCATCTGCCACCTTGTTCCCCTTGCCAGGGTGATAACGAAGTGCGAACTCATAATCTGCCAGATATTCCATCCATTTGCGCTGCCTCAAGTTGAGCTCTTTCTGATCAAACAAGTACTTCAAGCTCTTATGATCTGAAAACACTTCAAATTTCTCTCCATAAAGATAATGTCTCCAGTTTTTGAGAGCGAAGACCACTGCGGCTAGTTCCAGATCGTCCGTAGGATAGAGACGTTCATGTATTTTCAATTGTCTTGATCCGTATGCCACCACACGATTACTTTGACTGAGTGTACACCCCAGTCCCTCTCCTGAAGCATCGTATTGTACCTCATAACACTTGCCTCTTTCCGGCAAAATTGGGATAGGAGCAGTGGTAAGTCTATTCTTCAGCTCTTCAAATCTCTGGTTACACAGATCTGACCACTCACATTTGCCTCCTTTCTAAGTGAGTCGAGTAAGTGGAGATGCGATTTTTGAGAAGTCCATGATAAATTTCCTGTAATAACCAGCCAATTCCAAAAAGCTACGTATCTCGGTTACATTCTTTGGCGCTTTCCAATCTTTTACTGCCGCTATCTTAGCCAAGTCAACGGCTATACTTTCTTCTGATATAACATGTCCCAAAAAGTTGACCTTAGACAACCAAAATTCACATTTACTGGCTTTAGCATATAATTTGTTCTTCCTCAAAGTGTCCAGAACTATTCTCAGGTGCTCAACATGTTCTTCCTGAGTCTTGGAATAAATCAAAATATCATCAATAAATACAATAACAAATTGGTCCAAGTAAGGACGGAAGATCCTGTTCATTAGATCCATGAACACAGCCGGTGCATTGGTAAGTCCAAACGGCATGACTACAACTCATATAGCCCATACCGCGTTCTGAAGGCTGTCTTTTCTATATCCTCCTCCCTAACCCAGATTTGGTGATATCCGGACATCAGGTCAATCTTAGAAAAATGACTGGAACCTTTAAGTTGATCAAATAAATCATCGATCTTAGGTAGAGGGTACTTATTTCTGACCGTCAACTGGTTCAGTTTTCGGTAATCCACACACATACGGAGTGAACCATCCTTCTTCTTCACAAATAAAACCGGAGCTCCCCAAGCCGATGTACTGTTCCGAATGCACCCTAGTCTGAGCAGTTCATCAATCTGTTTATTAACTCGGACATCTCTGCTGGTGCCATCCGATAATGTGGAAATGACACTGGTGCAGTGCCAGGATACAACTTGATTTCAAAGTTGATCTCCCACATGGGAGGCAAACCAGGGAGTTCCTTTGGAAAAACGTCAGCATAGTCCCTTACTATTTCCGGAAGTTCAACCACCGGTGCCTTGTTGATTCTGATAATGTTCAATACCAGATGATTCAACCCTTCATGCAGTCTGCTTTGTTTATCAACACGCACCACATGTTGTTTTCCCTCGGGCGACCAAAATGTCACCCTGCGACGATAACAATCAATGTTGGCCTTAAAGCTAGCCAACCAATCCATGCCGAAAATAATATTATATTCTAACATATCGAGCACCAAATAATTGAACTCAAATCTGAGTCCAGCAAGTTTAGTATTCACTGCTATACATATAAGTCCCAATGATGTGTCTCCGACGGGGGATACAATAGTGAATGATGTGGACAGTTTTTGTACCAATGTACCAGTAGCAGTTACAAATGCAGCAGATATAAAAGAGTGTGATGCCCCCGAATCAAATAATGCAAAGGCGTAGGAACTACTAACTACTGCCATACCTTGAATCACAGAATGATCCTCTGCTGCTGGTGGTGTTAAGGTAAATACCCTGCCCAGATCTGTAGGTGGCTGCCCTGCCTCCACGTGAATTAGTTGGCCTAACTGGTGGTCGAGATGAACCTCTGGAATATAAGGGTTTGTTGAGTTGTGGACATTCCCTCTTAAAATGACCAAGCTAATCACAATGGAAGCAGTTGTTCACCCCTCTGGGAGCCAGAGTGACTGATGTAGATGGGGAGGGATGGTTGGGACGAAGCCCCCTGTTGACCCAGTGGATGTTGAGGGTCTGCTAGAGTTCGGTCGGAACCTCTTGTTTGGCTGGAACGTACCCCTCCCACTCTGAGCTCAGCAATTGTCAAAACGCATCAACTCAGCCATCTCCTGTTCTGCTATAGTGGCCCTGCTGACCACTTCTGCCAATGTGGCTGCCTTGAATATAGTTACCTTGGCCCTTATGCTTAACTTGCGTGCCCTTCGATGCTCAGTATCCACCATATAGTATGCATACACAGATAAACTGAGAAACTCTTGGTGGTATTCTGCCACCGTCATGGTACCCTGTACCAAAGATAGAAAAGCCTGTGTCTGGTGCTCCTTTTCCTCCTTAGGAAAATAATGTTCCAGGAAGGTGGCTGAGAACTGTTCCCAAGTCATGGCAGTCCTCTCTCCTTCCGGAAGGAGTGCTCCCTACTTCTCTATCATCTCCCACCATTTACTAGCATCATCAATCAACTATGATGTGACCAGTAAAATCTTATGAGCATGACTCGTGATGTTCAATAGAGTCAGAATATGTGAAATCTTCTTCAGCTAGTTTTCCGCTCCGACAACCCCTTCTCTCCCTTTGAAGTAAGGAAGGTGTTGTTGCTGGAAATCCCTGACCATGCTCCTGTCATTGTTTCCTTGGTGGTTCCATTCTCAGTCAGGTGTTGTTGAAGCACTGAAGTGACCACCGTTTGAACCAGATTTTCCAATTCAGGAGGCACCAATGGTAGGTTTACGTTGCTTTGTTGCTCCTCGTCTTGGTGGGATTGATGTTCTTCCTCTTCATGATGAGAATGTTGTTCCTCTTCATGATGAGAATGTTGTTCATTCTCACGATGAGAACGTCGTTCCTCCTCTTCACCGCCTTTGAGTTTTGTCGGGTATTTTTCCTTGGCCTTCCCCTTGGAGCCATTTTTCCCTAAGCCATTGAAAACATCAAGACTTAGTTTTCATAAACAAAATTTGTAATTCCTACCTGTTGGGGAAAATTTCCAAATAAGCACTCTTGATTTTTGCTTTGTTTTCTGGGGAAATACATCCTATGTTCCCACGTTTGATAATCCGATTATTTTGACTGTACTTCCTTTGCTATCATCCACCTGAGTCTGACGAAGTAAATTAATGCACGAGACCGGACTAATTTATTTCGAGAGATTCAAGTTTCGGGTTCGCTCTGATACCAACTGTAACGCCCCGCCCTTTTTCACTCGCTTCTTCCCGTAAATTCAGTGTCTATTTTTTTTTTTTATAACAGAGTAGTGTGATAGAGCGCGGGACATCACGACGCGAGCTAAGTCCAAACTTCCAAAGTCCGACCCTTAACTGGGAAACCCTATGTTTGTATGGAATCAAGTCCACGAAAATGGTTCACACATAGCAATATCAACTTGCGGAATAAAAATCATAACCTGCGGAATGATAACATCAATTTGTGGAAACATAATAGAACCAAGTTCTATTCCATTCACATAGCAAATTACGTCAAGTCCTTAATCATCATTCAATTACCATAATTATCAAAATTAACATCCATCCATCAAAGTTATTATATTCCGAAATCTAGCTACTCAAATACAAGTCCATGAGTAACTTTTTTCAAAATTAGTAAAATAAGTCTTCCAAGCTCCTATGCCTGGTCCGTCTTACGTTCATCGTTCCCTTGTTTACCTGTATCATCAACTATGGTAGATGTAACGCCCCGCCCTTTCCGAGAATTTCAGAGTCTAATTTTTTTTTTTTTTATAAACAACGGAAGAGAGCGGGCGGCGTCACGACGCGAGTTAAGTTCAGACTACCCAAGTCTGAACCTTAACTGGCCACCCATGTGTACATGGAATAGACCATGATAGTGATTCACACATGGAACTAACATCAACATGCGGAATAAAAAGACGAGATAGCAAGTAATAGTCTTAAATAATAAATAACATAGATCAACCATCCACAAGTTATTATCCTAAACAAACCATAGCAAATAACGAATTATTACATGTCCAACAATAGTATTCAAATGACAGTAATAAAACGTAATCCAAATCCATTATTAAAGCACTTAGGCTCAGCTCCCCTCTTGGTCAATGACCTTTCCTTTCCCCTTGCTTGTTCCTGCAATCTCCTCTGAGGATAGAATTAGGGCGTTAGATCAACGCGCCCAGTAGGTTCCCGAATCAGGGCTACCACATGTTGGCATATAAAACATGCATATACATATCATAATACATGATCATCAAAACAGGTAAAACAATGCTATGAAATATGCACATGCAATGAGCATCCCCCATCATGTACTTTCATAGCCATCACTTGACGTGCCTTGCACCGACAAGGTAAATTACACAACATTCATCTCTTCTATAAGCGATGTACATGTAATGAGCAACCCCCATCATGTACCATCGTAGCCATCACTTGACGTGCCTTGCACCGACAAGGTAAATTACAACAACATTCATCTCTTCTATACAATATGTACATGCAATGGGCAACCCCCATCATGTACAATCGTAGCCATCAATGTAGAACTTCATTCATTATCCCATGACTATGCATGAGATGCCAATGCCTGTATGCCATTTGTTAATGCATAATATATCATTTGAAACACATATATTAAAACAAGAATATCATAAGAAAAACTGGGTAAAACCGTGGTTACAAGTAGGTAGGAAACCTACTTAAACTTTGATTAAGTGTCCGTTCCTTTTTGAGCTTCACTCGGTCACGACTCGCACTTCCTTCAACTCTCGTCACCTTGTGATGTAACAATAAGTAAATCATTCTAATATTTAAATATCCATTCACATATAAGACCCAAACATCTTGTGGGGTTCTTCATTCGTCAACTTTAATCTCCAAACTTATCAAATAATCATTGATTGGGTTCGGCCATACTACTTGGCCGAACCACATCCTATGGGTTTTTATCCCACTTTCCATCATCATCAATGGTTGATTACATAGTCCATAATTATCATGTATGTCTCCTTAATTAAAACAACCATAAGTTCCCATTCAAAACAGCCCATTTATTTCAAAACAGCCCCATGGGGTTCGGCCATACTCATAGCCGAACCCTAGGGTTCACTTGATCCAACCAACACCATGATCACTCAGGGTCTAATCATGCTAACTCAACCATGAATTAAACATGGTTCAGCCGCATATTAACCCACCAAAACAGTAACATATTAATCCATTTATTACCATAAAAACACCATATCTTCATATGGTTTTTAACTCACCAAACACATGAAAGACTTACATGGGGTTCGGCCATCCAAGGTGGTCGAACCCTAAGTCCATGTTTTGGTCTTTCATACATATTTTTGGTGTCACTTATTCATATAAAATCAGCACATCATTGCTGCACTTTAACCTCTCAAAACCATCTAATTATTTTGTCCAAATAACCATCATACCTCATGGGATTCGGCCATCCAAGATGGCCAATCCCCATGGTCCATTTTTCCAGTTTTAATCTACTGTTTTAGATCAGTAACTTAACCATAACATTACCATGGTTCAGCCATATATTGGCCAACCAAAATCAGTACATAATCTTCATGTAAATCACATAAAAACTCCATGATAATGTATGGTTTTTATCTCTCAAAACCATCACCATTAACCACAAAATGATCACACCATTGCATGGGGTTCGGCCATGCTCATTGGCTGAACCCTATGGCCTTTGGTTTGAACCACTTAAACATGTCATCTTATGTCTAATCTAATCATCCAAAACAGTAAAACATTTGCATGGTTTTATCCTACAAAAATCATCAAGATTTCAACATGATATCATGGGATTCGGCCATCCAAGATGGCCGATCTCCATGGTCCATCTTCTCCAATTTTACTCCACTGATTAGACCACATATCTTCAGCCTTTTCTGATATCCAAACCCATGTTTTAACCCTCTTTAAGCATGTATTTTAAATCTTAATAAAATAAGTAAAAACAGTCCCCAAATGGATGGTTTTAAATTTCAAAAACCATAACCATTAACCAACTCTTTTCATTTCTTTTGACACCTTCTTCCATGGTTTAGACTCTTGATGCATTTGGCTATTCCAAGGCTGAATTATGCCATCCAAATCCAAGATTTAAAATCCTTTATCTTGCATCTAAACACATACAATTGTTCATCATTTTTGCATGGTTTTTAGCCTCCAAAAACCATCAAAATACCCAAACAAATGTCATGGGGTTCGGCCATCCAAACTGGCCGAACCCAATGTGATTTGTTTACCACTTAAAACAACCTTTAACCAAGGCTTAGGTCCTTGATAAAATCAGCCATTCCATGGCCAATTCATGTTCCACTTAATCTAACTTATTAAATAACATTGTAAGGAATTCTTACCAAATTCCAAGCTTTTCTTATGCCTTTGCTCCTTGCCTTCTTCCCTCTAGTTTCCTTCCTTCTTTCTTCCTTTGTCTCAGCTGATTAGAAGCATGAACCAATGGTGAAATCACCAAGATAAAATTCGGCCAAGGAGGTGTTCTTGAGAGAGGGAAAGGAGATGGAATTCTAATGCTTTTGCAATGTGGAATTCGGCCAAGTGAGGGTGATCACTCCTTTTGTTTTTCAGCCCCCAAAAAACCTCTCAATTCCTCATAACTTCTTGCTCAAAACGGTGAGCATTGGGTGCCATCCAAGGCACTCCTTGGCACTTCCAACACACCCTTTGGCACTCCCATGCATTTCATCCAATTCCCATGTATTCCCATTTAAATGCCATCATGAAAATCACCCCAACAAGTCCCCAACGTGTGGGACTTGTTTGGGTGGTTAAAGCTGGGCAAAACTCTTCCAATTCCCACTTGAACTCACTGATTTACAGTCCCATGGGTTTCCATTTTGACTCACCCAACTCAAGGTATTTTTATTCCAACCCAACTCATCACATTTAATGCATTTCATTTAATGCACATGAGTTAACTCACCTTTTTATTTTATTCCAACTCACCTCAGTCCCACTCAACTGATTTGACTCGTGTTTGAGATCCCTTGAGGGTTCACACGGTCAACAATAGTCAACTCGACCCGCTGGGTCCACTTTTAGCTCGTTGACCCGTTTTTGACTCCATGACCCAATTATGGTATTTTGGTCATTTGTAAATGGTTTTCATATGTGGATCAAGCCTACCCATTTCTTCTCTACTTGATTTCCAATCAAATAAGCTTATCCCCATTTAATTTAAATTCACAAAACGGTCAAATCATCCATTTTAACCCGATAGGTCCCATTTGGGCCCTTTGACCCATTTAGCCACTTTTGACCCAAATGATGAAAATTACCCAACCAATAAAACTTAACATTCATAATATGCTCATATGATTTTATTTTGAGCAATGGGCCCCACTATTTCCTTACTTAACATCACAAAATAACTAATTTAACAACTCAGGGGCATTTTGGTAATTTTCCACTTCATTGAGAAATTGGGGTGTTACAATATAACCCTCTTTTTAAAATTTTCGTCCCGAAAATCGAGTGAAGTAGGGTTCTCAAATTAAATTACACAAACAATTCGGGGTGAGCTGTTCTCATCTCCGATTCAAGTTCCCATGTGGCCTCTTCATCACCATGACGGTCCCATACCACTTTTACGAACTGAATCGCTCTGTTTCGCAACACCCTTTGTTCGGTCTCCACTATCCTGACCGGCTTCTCGACGTACGTCACGTCGCTTTGTACTTCAATATCTTGAACATTTAAAACATGGGACGGATCCGGATTGTATTTCCTTAGCATCGACACGTGGAACACATCGTGTAGAGCTGCTAATTGCGATGGAAGTGCTAATTGGTAAGCTACATCCCCCATCCTTCTTATGATGGAAAACGGTCCCACATATCTTGGCGACAGTTTTCCTTTCTTACCAAACCTCATATGTCCCTTCCGTGGTGAGACTTTTAGAAACACCCAGTCTCCCACTTCGAATTCCAGAAACCGTCTCCTTTTATCAGCATAGCTCTTCTGCCGACTCTGTGCAGTCAACAAGTGTTGACGTATCAACTTAATTTGTGCAGTAGTTTCGGCGACTAGTTCCGATCCGATCAATGCAGGCTCACCTGCCTCTGTCCAACATACCGGTGACCTACACGGTCTACCATATAAAGCCTCATAAGGAGCCATTTGAAGGCTTGCCTGATAGCTGTTATTATAGGAGAACTCCACCAATGGTAAGTGGTCCTCCCATCCTCCTTTGAAATCTAACATACACGCTCTCAGCATGTCTTCCAAGGTTTGTATTGTTCTTTCAGACTGACCATCAGTCTGTGGATGGAATGCGGTGCTAGTCAACAGCTCAGTCCCCATGGCTGTCTGCATGCTTTGCCATACTCTGCCGGTAAAACGGCCATCTCTGTCCGATACTATCGTTCGGGGAATACCATGTAGTCGAATGATTTCTTTAATATAACGCCGACCCAACGTCTCAGACGAATCCGTCATCTTGATAGGAATGAAATGTGCAGACTTGGTCAGCCGGTCGACTACGACCCAAATGGCGTCATTACCCTTTGAAGACCTCGGCAACCCGGATACAAAGTCCATGGAAATATGTTCCCATTTCCATTCTGGCACGGCTAAGGGTTTGAGCAACCCTGGTGGCTTTTGGTGTTCAGTCTTAACTTGTTGACAAGTTAGACAGTGTGCCACGAATTCCGCCACATCCCTTTTTAGTCCATGCCACCAATAATGCCTCTTTAGATCGTGATACATTTTGGTGCTACCCGGATGAATAGAGAACTTGGATTGATGTGCCTCAATCATTAGCTCTTTCCTGCAACTCTTTGGCACATAAGTTCTTCCCCGGAATACAAGACCCTGTCCTGGTCGTAGTTCCCATTCCGGTACAACGGTGCCAGTAGACATCCTGACCCAAATGTCCTCCACTTCCGGGTCTGCTCTTTGTTCTTGTTCAATCTTGGTGACTATATTGGACCGTATGATTAAATTGTGCAAAACTCCACGGTTTGTAATGTATAGATTGAACTCTCGAATGGTATTCAACATCTCCCACTCGGTTCTGATCAGACATGCCATGGATGCATGTGATATGCGGCTAAGAGCATCAGCCACCTTGTTTACCTTGCCTGGATGGTATCGAAGTTCGAACTCATAATCCGCCAGATACTCCATCCATCTGCGCTGCCTTAGATTAAGCTCCTTCTGATCAAATAAATATTTCAAAC
This sequence comes from Chimonanthus salicifolius, assembly GCA_013350335.1. Classification (NCBI taxonomy): domain Eukaryota; kingdom Viridiplantae; phylum Streptophyta; class Magnoliopsida; order Laurales; family Calycanthaceae; genus Chimonanthus; species Chimonanthus salicifolius. The sequence continues at coordinate 5,825,278 of CM023541.1, forward strand.
TCTTATGATCAGAATACACTTCAAACTTCTCGCCATAAAGATAATGTCTCCAGCTTTTGAGAGCGAAGACCACTGCGGCTAGTTCAAGATCATGTGTAGGATAGAGGCGTTCATGTATTTTTAGTTGTCTTGAACCATAAGCCACCACACGATGATTTTGACTGAGGACACACCCCAGTCCTTCTCCCGAAGCGTCGCATTCTACTTCATAACCCTTGCCCTTTTCCGGCAAAATCAAAATAGGAGCAGTTGTAAGTCTGTCTTTTAGCTCTTCAAATCTTTGATTGCACAGATCTGACCACTCATACTTGACTCCTTTCTGAGTGAGTCGAGTCAATGGAGACGCTATCTTGGAAAAGTCCATGATAAATTTTCGATAATAACCCGCCAGCCCTAAGAAACTGCGGATCTCGGTCACATTCTTTGGCGCTTTCCATTCACTTACTGCCGCCACCTTTGTTGGATCCACGGCTATACCGTTTTCGGTTATGACATGTCCCAAGAAATTGACCTCGGATAACCAGAATTCACATTTACTGGCCTTGGCATATAGTTTATTCTGCCTCAAAATATTCAAAACTATACGTAAATGCTCTGCGTGTTCCTCCTGACTCTTAGAATAGATCAGGATATCATCAATGAATACAATTACAAATTGATCTAAATAGGGACGGAAGATTCTGTTCATCAAATCCATGAACACTGCCGGCGCATTCGTGAGTCCAAATGGCATGACCACGAACTCAAACAGTCCATACCGCGTCCGAAAAGCTGTCTTTTCTATATCTTCCTCCCTAACTCGAATTTGATGATAACCAGACATCAAATCGATCTTTGAAAAATGGCTTGAACCCCTCAATTGATCGAATAAATCATCGATCCTGGGTAGAGGGTACTTGTTCCGGACTGTTAGCTGATTCAGCTTTCGGTAGTCCACGCACATCCGAAGTGAGCCATCCTTCTTCTTCACAAATAACACTGGTGCTCCCCACGATGATGTACTGTTCCGGATGCAACCCAGCCTAAGCAGTTCATCAATCTGCTTCTTTAGTTCTGACATCTCTGCTGGTGCCATCCGATAGTGTGGTAACGACACTGATGTTGTGCCAGGGTACAGCCTGATCTCGAAGTTAATCTCCCTCATAGGTGGTAAACCAGGGAGTTCCTTTGGAAACACATCCCCAAATTCTTGTACAATTTTCGGAAGTTCAGTAACTGGAGCTTTGTTTATGGTGATATTATTCAATACCACGTGGTTTAACCCTTCCTGTAATCCACTTTGTTTATCTGCACGAACTACATATTGCTTGCCCTCGGGTTACTTAAATGTCACTCTTCGACCATAACAGTCGATGTTGGCATGAAACTTTGCCAACCAATCCATTCCGAATATAATATCATATTCCGACATGTCCAGCACTAAATAATTGAACTCAAATCTGAGTCCAGCTAATTCGGTGTTAACCGCAGTACAAATAAGTCCCAATGCCGAATCTCCGACAGGGGATACAATAGTAAGTTCTGTGGCTAATCTTTGCACTAATGTACCAGTAGCAGTAATAAACGATGCAGCTATAAAGGAGTGTGACGCTCCGGAATCAAATAGTGCATATGCATATGAGCTACTCACTACCGCCATACCTTGTATCACAGGATGATCCTCCTCCTCTTCCTCTGGAGAAGTTAGAGTGAATAATCTTCCTGCTCCAGCAGGGTTAGACCTTCGACCTCCCCGGCCCTGCATTCTGCCTCCTCTGGAGTATGCCGGTCTAGCTGGCGGACGAAATGATCCTCTTGAGTTAGACAGCCTGTTGAGCTTTGGGCAATCCTTTTTGTAGTGACCAGGTTGATCACAGTGGAAGCAAGTATTCACTCCTCGGGATGCTTGAGTGACCGCAACAGATTGAGTGGGCTGGTTGGGGCGAAAGCCCCCACTTGATCCAACAGACGGTGAGGGTCTGCTGAAATTCGGTCTGAACTTTTTGTTGGGTTGATACCCACCTCTCCCACTCGGAGCTCGGCGGTTGTCCACTCTGGCAAATTCCGCCATCTCTTGTTCCACAATGGTGGCCCTGCTGACCACTTCCGCCAGCGTGGCTGCTTTGAACACAGTTACCTTGGCCCTAATGTTTGGCCGTAACCCACGCTCGAACTTGCGAGCCTTTCGATATTCTGTGTCCACAATATAGTATGCATAAATTGACAGGCTGAGGAATTCTTGGTGATACTCAGCCACCGTCATTGAACCTTGTACTAACATCATAAAGGCCTGAATTTGACGTTCTCTTTCTTCCTCTGGAAAGTAGCGCTCTAGAAATGTCGCGGAGAATTGCTCCCAGGTCATAGCAACTCTTTCTCTTCTTGGCACAAGTGCCTGTTGTTTCTCCACCACCTTCCACCATTTGGCAGCGTCATCCACCAGCTGTGACGTGGCCAATAATATTTTATGGGCATGACTCTTGATGTTCAAAAGAGTCAATATATGCGAAATCTTCTCCAACCAATTCTCGGCCGCAATAGGCCCTTCTCTGCCCTTGAAGTAAGGTGGGCGCTGGTGCTGAAAATCTCTGACCATATTTCGGTCATTATTTTCGCTCATGTTTCCCCCTCCGTTCAAATGTTGTTGGAGGACAGATGTAACCACGGCTTGCACCAAGCTGTGCAGTTCAGGAGGCACAAAGGGTACAGTCATATTACTATTCTCCTCCTCCTCGCGTCGATACGACGAGTCATATTCCTCCTCGTCGTCCTGTTGATTCGTAGGGTCACTCCCTTCTTCTTCCCGCCGAGAGTGGTGAGATTCTTCCTCACTGTGAGGTTGTTCATGTATAGACCTCTCTTCGTCATGAACGGATTGCTCTCTATCAGGTTCCGATGACGCCTTCTTGCGTCGGGATACCACCTTCCCTTGTGGTGGGATAATGAGCACATCATCCTTCTTTTTATCGTCCTGACGAGTCCTTCTCTTTGACACCCCCTCACCTAGTCCGATCGGTAAAACTTTCTCTTTTCCCTTCAGATCTTTTACCACCTTTTTCTGTGGTGCCATTTAGTCCTAATTCATGGAAACATCATAGACTTAGTTTCCATTAATAATATACAACACATGCCATGAATCCTCATAAAAACATGAAATCACATATTTATATAAATTCAAACTGCATCTTTGTACAAAGGTGGGTAGGGTGAAACAAACCCTATGTATAACAAAATATACCCCCTTACAACAATAACCCTCTTTTTAATACCCCTACTATTACTTCCTATCCTAGTCTTCCGTAGAAGACTCCGCATCAAAAGCGAACTTGAATCGGTTATCAGGACACGTCATCGCCGTGTGCCCCAATACTTCACATGTTGTGCAGGGGATTATTCCAGGTCCTCCAATACAAGGACAATTAGTCCTCGTCTCTCCATGCCCGTGTAGTCCACAAACCGGACATACAACTCCCAATGGATGAGGACAATACAACCTGTTGTGGTCGTCCTGATTACACAACTCACAGGTATCATAGGGATCTACTTCCCCCGCCGATTCCAGTATTATAGGAAAGTCTTCCATTGGATCCTCATAAAAGAAAAATCCCAGATCCTCCTCCTCTTCTTCCTCAGGAGGTTCCACCATTTCAGGAATGTCATCCATCAGATCCTCTGGAAGAGGCGCTAAGTCCACATCAGCTTCTTCAGGAGGTCCCTCCTGAAGGTCCACATTAACTTCCATACTGATACTGTCGGAAGTTGACACCAAATCTACCGGACAACTTGGTGTCCCTTTATCCCATAACTCAGTGTATTCTTCGTTGCTTGACATATCTGTGCCACATCATTTCAAACACAAACATATTCATCAATAATTCTAAATAAACCACTTTTGGTTTCCAGGGAATTTTGATCATGCAAAATATCATGTACTTTGTTTAGGAAGATTACCAAATCAACATTCTTTGTTTTCTTTTTATTTCTGGGGAAATCTCTAATTTCCTAATGTTTGTTTCTCAGTGTGGGGATTTCAGGGGAGTTCATCCTACCTTGCTACGTATGATTTGTCCAATTATGATGATTGTACTTTACTTTGCTATCATTCATTGTCGTTCTCAGATTGATTGTTCAGTCCGAGTCACTCGAAGTAAATTAATCCGGCCCCCAGGCAGCGGACTCCGAAAAGTCGGTCAGTTGGGATTCTTATCCGTCAGTGAGACATGAAACCGTCTTAATCTTACTTCGATGATTCAACTTCCCGTTTCGCTCTGATACCAACTGTAACGCCCCGCCCTTTCCGAGAATTTCAGAGTCTAATTTTTTTTTTTTTTATAAACAACGGAAGAGAGCGGGCGGCGTCACGACGCGAGTTAAGTTCAGACTACCCAAGTCTGAACCTTAACTGGCCACCCATGTGTACATGGAATAGACCATGATAGTGATTCACACATGGAACTAACATCAACATGCGGAATAAAAAGACGAGATAGCAAGTAATAGTCTTAAATAATAAATAACATAGATCAACCATCCACAAGTTATTATCCTAAACAAACCATAGCAAATAACGAATTATTACATGTCCAACAATAGTATTCAAATGACAGTAATAAAACGTAATCCAAATCCATTATTAAAGCACTTAGGCTCAGCTCCCCTCTTGGTCAATGACCTTTCCTTTCCCCTTGCTTGTTCCTGCAATCTCCTCTGAGGATAGAATTAGGGCGTTAGATCAACGCGCCCAGTAGGTTCCCGAATCAGGGCTACCACATGTTGGCATATAAAACATGCATATACATATCATAATACATGATCATCAAAACAGGTAAAACAATGCTATGAAATATGCACATGCAATGAGCATCCCCCATCATGTACTTTCATAGCCATCACTTGACGTGCCTTGCACCGACAAGGTAAATTACACAACATTCATCTCTTCTATAAGCGATGTACATGTAATGAGCAACCCCCATCATGTACCATCGTAGCCATCACTTGACGTGCCTTGCACCGACAAGGTAAATTACAACAACATTCATCTCTTCTATACAATATGTACATGCAATGGGCAACCCCCATCATGTACAATCGTAGCCATCAATGTAGAACTTCATTCATTATCCCATGACTATGCATGAGATGCCAATGCCTGTATGCCATTTGTTAATGCATAATATATCATTTGAAACACATATATTAAAACAAGAATATCATAAGAAAAACTGGGTAAAACCGTGGTTACAAGTAGGTAGGAAACCTACTTAAACTTTGATTAAGTGTCCGTTCCTTTTTGAGCTTCACTCGGTCACGACTCGCACTTCCTTCAACTCTCGTCACCTTGTGATGTAACAATAAGTAAATCATTCTAATATTTAAATATCCATTCACATATAAGACCCAAACATCTTGTGGGGTTCTTCATTCGTCAACTTTAATCTCCAAACTTATCAAATAATCATTGATTGGGTTCGGCCATACTACTTGGCCGAACCACATCCTATGGGTTTTTATCCCACTTTCCATCATCATCAATGGTTGATTACATAGTCCATAATTATCATGTATGTCTCCTTAATTAAAACAACCATAAGTTCCCATTCAAAACAGCCCATTTATTTCAAAACAGCCCCATGGGGTTCGGCCATACTCATAGCCGAACCCTAGGGTTCACTTGATCCAACCAACACCATGATCACTCAGGGTCTAATCATGCTAACTCAACCATGAATTAAACATGGTTCAGCCGCATATTAACCCACCAAAACAGTAACATATTAATCCATTTATTACCATAAAAACACCATATCTTCATATGGTTTTTAACTCACCAAACACATGAAAGACTTACATGGGGTTCGGCCATCCAAGGTGGCCGAACCCTAAGTCCATGTTTTGGTCTTTCATACATATTTTTGGTGTCACTTATTCATATAAAATCAGCACATCATTGCTGCACTTTAACCTCTCAAAACCATCTAATTATTTTGTCCAAATAACCATCATACCTCATGGGATTCGGCCATCCAAGATGGCCAATCCCCATGGTCCATTTTTCCAGTTTTAATCTACTGTTTTAGATCAGTAACTTAACCATAACATTACCATGGTTCAGCCATATATTGGCCAACCAAAATCAGTACATAATCTTCATGTAAATCACATAAAAACTCCATGATAATGTATGGTTTTTATCTCTCAAAACCATCACCATTAACCACAAAATGATCACACCATTGCATGGGGTTCGGCCATGCTCATTGGCTGAACCCTATGGCCTTTGGTTTGAACCACTTAAACATGTCATCTTATGTCTAATCTAATCATCCAAAACAGTAAAACATTTGCATGGTTTTATCCTACAAAAATCATCAAGATTTCAACATGATATCATGGGATTCGGCCATCCAAGATGGCCGATCTCCATGGTCCATCTTCTCCAATTTTACTCCACTGATTAGACCACATATCTTCAGCCTTTTCTGATATCCAAACCCATGTTTTAACCCTCTTTAAGCATGTATTTTAAATCTTAATAAAATAAGTAAAAACAGTCCCCAAATGGATGGTTTTAAATTTCAAAAACCATAACCATTAACCAACTCTTTTCATTTCTTTTGACACCTTCTTCCATGGTTTAGACTCTTGATGCATTTGGCTATTCCAAGGCTGAATTATGCCATCCAAATCCAAGATTTAAAATCCTTTATCTTGCATCTAAACACATACAATTGTTCATCATTTTTGCATGGTTTTTAGCCTCCAAAAACCATCAAAATACCCAAACAAATGTCATGGGGTTCGGCCATCCAAACTGGCCGAACCCAATGTGATTTGTTTACCACTTAAAACAACCTTTAACCAAGGCTTAGGTCCTTGATAAAATCAGCCATTCCATGGCCAATTCATGTTCCACTTAATCTAACTTATTAAATAACATTGTAAGGAATTCTTACCAAATTCCAAGCTTTTCTTATGCCTTTGCTCCTTGCCTTCTTCCCTCTAGTTTCCTTCCTTCTTTCTTCCTTTGTCTCAGCTGATTAGAAGCATGAACCAATGGTGAAATCACCAAGATAAAATTCGGCCAAGGAGGTGTTCTTGAGAGAGGGAAAGGAGATGGAATTCTAATGCTTTTGCAATGTGGAATTCGGCCAAGTGAGGGTGATCACTCCTTTTGTTTTTCAGCCCCCAAAAAACCTCTCAATTCCTCATAACTTCTTGCTCAAAACGGTGAGCATTGGGTGCCATCCAAGGCACCCCTTGGCACTTCCAACACACCCTTTGGCACTCCCATGCATTTCATCCAATTCCCATGTATTCCCATTTAAATGCCATCATGAAAATCACCCCAACAAGTCCCCAACGTGTGGGACTTGTTTGGGTGGTTAAAGCTGGGCAAAACTCTTCCAATTCCCACTTGAACTCACTGATTTACAGTCCCATGGGTTTCCATTTTGACTCACCCAACTCAAGGTATTTTTATTCCAACCCAACTCATCACATTTAATGCATTTCATTTAATGCACATGAGTTAACTCACCTTTTTATTTTATTCCAACTCACCTCAGTCCCACTCAACTGATTTGACTCGTGTTTGAGATCCCTTGAGGGTTCACACGGTCAACAATAGTCAACTCGACCCGCTGGGTCCACTTTTAGCTCGTTGACCCGTTTTTGACTCCATGACCCAATTATGGTATTTTGGTCATTTGTAAATGGTTTTCATATGTGGATCAAGCCTACCCATTTCTTCTCTACTTGATTTCCAATCAAATAAGCTTATCCCCATTTAATTTAAATTCACAAAACGGTCAAATCATCCATTTTAACCCGATAGGTCCCATTTGGGCCCTTTGACCCATTTAGCCACTTTTGACCCAAATGATGAAAATTACCCAACCAATAAAACTTAACATTCATAATATGCTCATATGATTTTATTTTGAGCAATGGGCCCCACTATTTCCTTACTTAACATCACAAAATAACTAATTTAACAACTCAGGGGCATTTTGGTAATTTTCCACTTCATTGAGAAATTGGGGTGTTACAGTAGAAGTAGGGCGTTAGACCAACGCGCCCAGTAGGTATTCCAGTTATGGCTAACACATGGTTAGTACAAAAACATATATTATAACATAATATCCAAATCCATGTAAAATCCATGCCATGTAATGATGACAAATATGCAATGAGTCCCACCCATCACATGTACATAAATGTACCCACCACATACGTCTTCCGGACGCCCCGGCGGAGTGTGGACCCTCCGGATTCTTCTTGATGGAAATCACATCAAGGTACCGAACATAGCTTTTTCGAACGCCCCGACGGAGTGTGACTCCTCCGGTTATAATTCCTCCACCCCATGGCATGCATGAGATGCCAAAGAAACACATGCTATTTTAATAACCTAAACATAGCATTTAAAATCACCTAAACAATCCATGCTATTCAAACAACTTAAACATAGCATTTGAAAATCAGTAATAAAGCTTATCCTTTTGAAACATATTTTCATCAAACATAAGATAAAACAAAGTACATAAACCATAGTTTCAAAGAGGTGGAATCCTACCAAAGACCGTTCACGAGTCCTTGCGCTTCTATCCAAGAATCGATCACCGATCTCGTACCGCTTGCGACATCCCGTTTCCTTATAATATAATAACCAATCAAAACCAAGTCCCACTTGATTTACAACTTTTAAGTCCATAAACCAATCCCCATGGGGTTCGGCCATACACCTTGGCCGAACCCATGGTCTAATCTTTAGTTAATTACAATTATGCCATTGTTCATAACCATAGTCCTTTTTCCTTGCTTAGGTTCCAAATAATCCATACATATTTCTTTTAATCCAAACACATAGTCCCATAAATAATTCATGGGGTTCGGCCATACACCATGGCCGAACCCTATGTCCAATATTTCCATATATTTACAAGATTGCCATTGATTCCCTCATTCATTTAAGTCTACCATAATTAAACCCTGTATTAATTCATTAACCAATCATGTCCATAAAATAAACCTCATGGGGTTCGGCCATACACCATAGCCGAACCCATGGCTTACCATTTTCACACCTATTCACGAAAATACCATCCATGGCTATTATTCCATAATCTCATCTTTTCAATCATTAAAACAATTGCCTAAGTTAATGTTTGATCCACAAACAATCTCATGGGGTTCGGCCATACATAATGGCCGAACCCATGATCTTTTAATCTAGCCATTATTTACAATTTTGCCACTAGCTTAGGTTTATGTCTTCCCACTAATCCAATCATCAAATTAAATTCATACCATCCATTCCCCTTGATTCATTAACACATAAACCTAACCCATAGAATTAATTCATGCATGGTCGAACCCATGATGTCCAACTTTCTAATCATATTACTTCCCATAAATAGATGCTTTCCAATTTTTAGCAACCAAAATCCAAAATTAGATAGTTTCCTAAATTAGAAACCATCTTTCCATAATTGGATGCTTTCCAAATTTAGCAACCAAAATCCAAAATTAGATAGTTTCCTAAATTAGAAACCATATTTCCATAATTGGATGCTTTCCAAATTTAGCAACCAAAATCTATCTCTATTCCAAAACAACCCCATGGGGTTAGGCCATACACCATGGCCAAACCCCATGGTTCATGATTTTGACCATTAATTTAAACCCATTAAATTTATAATAACATCATCACAACTCCATGAACCCTATGGTTCAGCCATACACCATGGCCGAACCCTATGGTTCAAGGTCCTCTCTTTTAAAAACTAATCAATGATCTTCCATTTAACCATTCATTAAACCATATCTTTCCATGGTTTCTAATCCATATAAATAACCCAAAGTTCATCCATTAGAATAACTAAAAATCCTTTATGGTTTTTAGTCCTCAAACCCATGAATTAAAACATGTCTAAGAAACCTCAAATCTATAAAAATATTTGGTGGGGTTCTGCCATACACCATGGCCGAACCTTACCCCTTATTTTCTATTAAAATTAAACCCAATGGCCATCCAATTTCCTTCCATGGTTTTCAATATTCATAACACAACAAAAATAAACCATAACTTTCCATTCAAATCATTAAACCCATCTCCAATCTTCTTCCATGGGGTTCGGCCATACACCATGGCCGAACCCTATGGTTCTTTTATTTCAAAATAATTTTATCAAATAAGATACTAACCGTTTTCCGATTTCTTGCTCTTCCAATCCTTCTCCTTTCTTCTTAGCCTCTTTCTTCTTCTTCTTGATCTTTCTCAAGCCGTGATCACCTTCTTGTTGCTGCCCTTTTTCTTCTCCTTGCTCTTTGGCGTGAGAGAGAACTTGAGAGAGGGAGAGAGAGAAATAAACTCGGCAATGAAGAGTGTAAAAACCGGGTACCCTTGCCCTCCTCTCCTTTTATAACCTTCCTTGGTCCATATTTAGGAAGTACTTAAGATAGCTACTCTCCCCCCCCCCCCCCCCCCCCCCCCCCCACACTTTGCCGTGCGCCCCTTATTTAATTTAGTAATGCCGTGTACCCTCTTGTATTTCTTTCTTTGGAGAGTTCTAAATAAAATATAACATGTGCCCGTTTTAATTTAGAAAATGCCCTAATGTTATTCCCAACCAAGAAAGAACTCCTTTTTAGAATTGCTCTTATGCGCATCAAATAAATAAATAAATCTCACTTCGGCCAATCTTATCCCATACACGGCCATGCATATTCTTTTATTTAATTTTGAACATAATGCATGACTAACTTAATTCAACCCACTTAATTTAAATTGAGGCCAATTCCAAAACCGTTGGGTCCTAATTGGGCCAATGACCCAACTCTTTACCCAATTTAAAATCCATAACCAACATTCACAAATTAAATGGATTATTTTCATACAAAATAATTAACTGAAAATCCGAGGTGTTACAGGACTTGGTTGACTACCAAGTAAGTTTAAGCATGATTAAATTGGGGCTGAATTAAGTTGGAAACGCAATCAAGTGATTGAGTTGATTTTAAGATGATGAGTTAAGTGAGTTGAATAGATTTGAATTAAATTATATGAGTTAGGTGAGTTGGATAAAAGGGTTTTGGGGGTTACACAATTCAAAACCTAAGGGTAGACGTTGGATTGAGAGTTTCATCTCATGGATGAAACCCCACTTGAATCATTAATGGAGAGGTGAGGGGTTTTGGTTATTTCAAATTCAAACAAAGGGTACACGTTGGAGAGGGGGGAGAGGTTGGGGTGGGGGGGGGGGGGGTTGGGGTTGGGGGTTGTTGGGGGTTGGGGGCGGTGGGTATGGGGGGTGGTGGAGTTTCATCTCATAGATGAAACCCCCAAATGAATCATCAATGGGAAGTGGATGGTTTTGTGGTCCAAGTCAAGGCAAGATCGTTGGCTTCATGCGAGTTTCATCTCATGGATGAAACCCCCAAATGGGCCATTAATGGAGAGGTGGCGGTTACACAAGCCAAGCTTGTAACGTTCGCCACTTTTTCACCAAAATCAGAGTCTATTTTTTTTTTTTTTTTTGAAATAAAGAGTGACAAAGGGCGCAGACGTCACGAAGCGAGTTAAGTCCGAGCTTCTAAAGCCTGGCCCTTAACTGGGCAACCCTACGTGTATGTGGAACGAAGTCCACAGAGAACTGTTCACATGTAGAAGTAAGCACCGGGGAACATTTAAACCGAGTGCGGAAAATTATAATAGAGTCGAACCTACAAATTCTTAGATCGCAGGGAAGTTACATTCATTCAATAACCAAATATCCTCCAAATCATAATGTCCAAAGTAATTTCCAAAACATAGCAAGTAATCTAAATTATTACATTTCCGACAAGTTAAGCTTCTTCAAATTACATTATCCAAAATAAACATTAGTAAACTATCTAGCCCGCCTTCCCAAGTTCCTCAGCTTGGCTCCCGTCTCGTCCTTCGCTTTCTACATCTCCTGCGTCATCAGCTAGGGTAGAAGTAGGGCGTTAGACAATGCGCCCAGTAGGACTCCGAGTAGGGCTAACACATGGATTAGTGATAACAAACAATACAGATAATAATATAACAAAAAGCCACAGAATGAATGCCATGCCATGGATGTCTGTGTTATGAATCCCACCCATCATCCTTACTATCCCGATGCCATATCCCCCTTGACGGCAAGGCCTCATCAAGGTGTAACCACAAATACAACATCCCCCTTGATGGAAGAACCATCATCAAGGTATAACAATAAATACAACATCCCCCTTGATGGAAAACCATCATCAAGGTATCATAATTACAAATGTCCCCCTTGATGGCAAAGCCTCATCAAGGTATAATAATACATATATGAAATATCCCCATGCTTGTTTATCGGTCGCCCCGACGGAGCATGGACTCCGGTTTCATTTCATCCTTCCCCTGTCATATCCCTCCCATGCCATGCATGAGATGTAGATGCCATATGCCATGTAATATATGTAAATCAATAGTAATAAAACCCATCTTAAAACAATTACATGATTACCAAATAAATCAAAGGGAACCATCACATAATACTTAATCCAAAACCCATCTTAAAACATTCACATGATTTCCAAAATACATTAAAGGAAAACATCACATAATACTTAATCCCAAAACCCATATTAAAACATTCATATGCTTACTAAAATAAATCCAGGAAAAACCCATACATAACACATAATCCAAGGCTTACAAAAAGGTAGGAATCCTATCGAATACCGACTAGCGTTCTTTCTTTCGTTTCCGTCCGATAAACCTGATCGCCGATCGCACACCGTTTGTGATGTCCAGTACCTTATTATACATTAATAATTAGTCCATGTTTTTAACCTTTTAGGCCCATTAATCACATACTTAAGGTTACCATAATTGCACTTAAGTCCATGATCATTTCTCATGGAGTTCTTGAATTGTGCCATTATTTACAATTTTGCCACTACTCCTCCATGGATAAACCATTCCCTTTTCCATATACATTATGGTCCATAATTGATCCCTAACTTAGGTCCATTAATAACTCACCAATCATGAGATACAACCATTAAAAATCAGCCACTATCTTAACCTAATTCCCATTAACTAAAGCATATCCATAGACTTTAATCTTAGCCTATCCATTAGTTCACAAAATGGGTCCATTGATGTCTCATTAACCATGCTATAACAACACTAGAAATTAGACATTTAATTAACCTAATCTCCATTTATTTAAACACATATATAACCCCATACTTAGACCATTAAGTGGCTCATAACAATGGCTCATAGGTTCATTAAAAATCAGTCCTTTCAACTTCACCAAAATCCCCATTTTTCCTTGGGTCTTTGGTTACACTTTAGATTCATCACAAGTCCCTCCATTGAGAGAACCTAAACCATACATTTAATTCATCATTCTTTAATCACATTTAAGTCCATTAACTTAGCCACATTCCCATTACACTATCAACATTAGGTTTACATTGGTCCACCAACACCACCAACATTCCCCATATATATATATATATATATAATTTTTTTTTTCATTCTTTTACATCCATCATCATTCCACATCTTCCATCCCTCCAAACCCATTTAAATTCACAACACAATAACCTAGGGTTCGCCCATACACCATGGCCGAACCCATGGTTCATGCTTCATTCCCATCTATGCCTTTCAAGGCCATAAAACCCCTTTGCATTTTCATGAATTTTCCTTATTTAAAATCCTTTCAAAAATTACTACATTTAATCATTTAAAATCTTAAAACCCTAACTCATCCTCCATGGCTTCCATTCTTATAAACCCTAAGAATTAAATCAATCACCTACCCTGCTTAAGTACATTTTTAATACATAAAATCCTTAATGCATCCTTCAAAAATCTACATACACCCATGTTTAATTAATTTAATTACATAATGTCCTTAATCCATTTATTTTCCTTAACCTAATTTTTTTCTTTCCATTTTGTCAATTTATTCATCCTTCCATGAAATGGATTTGAGATCCAAGGCCTATAATAATTTGGCCACCATCAAATTTAACAAAAATGGATCCCAAATCTTAAACCCTAAAAAAAATTCAATCTCTTGTTATAAAAATACTTACAATCCATCGTCTCCTCCGACTTTTCCTTCCCCTATCGGATTCCTTGGCCTCCTTTCTCCTTCTTCTTGATCCTTGGTCGGCTAGTATGCTTGATCAAGATGAGAAACCCCCAAGCTTGGGTTCGGCCATGGTAGGGTTTGATTTGAGAGAGAGAAGGGAGGAGAGGATAAAGAGATGTCTAGCTTCCTTGGCCTTGAGGTGGAGGGCCCAAGCTTAGCCCTTTCTTCTCTTCTTCTCTTCTTCTTTTCTCCTTGGTTTTCTTCTTCCCTTTTCCTTGGATGTAGGGGACGGCCATGAGAGTGTAAGGGAGGGAGAGAGGAAAAGAGTTGAGGGAAAAAGATGGAGAAAATAAGATAAAGTTTATCTCATTTGGTAATGTAACTTACACTCCACCTTAACTCCTCCCACCAACTAAGATATTTATCATGCTTTATGGTGGTGGTTGGGATAACCACCACCCAACGTTTTTTGTGTCTTAGGGTAAGATGATTTGGGTCTTCCCATTTGACCATTTGACCACCCTTTTTGGATAACTTAAACATTTAATTAATTAAATAATTAGGTTAATTTAATTCCCATTTAATTAATTCCATTTATTTAAATTGCCTTCATACATCCACCCATGGTTGACCAATTCAACCATGGTGGCCGGCCCCACCAATCCTTGGTCCACATGCCACCTCATTTGGTGAGGTGGAGGTGGGTCCCAATTGGCCACATCACCTTGGCCTAATTCAAATTAACTTGGGTGATTTAAACCCACTCAATTCATTCCCACTTATTGGATCACCATTGGGCCCATGGCCCAATTACATTTACCTCCAACCCAATTACCTTAGAGCTTACACTATCTTGATCCATTGGATCCCAAGTGGGTATTGGGCCCAATTTGACCATCCTTGGCCCAATTGACCATCATTGACCCCTTAAATGAATTTAAAATCCAATCCATAGTCTATTGGCCATACTTGGGCCTTTGTCCAAATTTTGGCCCATTTACCATTTATTCCATCAATTTTCCCAATTTCCATCATTAAAATAAATAATATCCACCTATATATTAATTTACAAATTCCGAGCCATTACAAAGCTAAGGCTACACCGTTGGAGCCTTGGGGGTTTCATCGAAGTGGAGCATTAAGAAGGGAGGTTAAGGAAAATGGGAGTTACACAAAGGGCTTCACCAAAGCCATCACCCTTGGCCGACCACATCATTGGAACAAAACAAATTTGATATTCATCTCACTCTCTCCCTCTCCCTCTTGGCTGTTTTTCTCTCCTTCAAACCATCTCTTGGCCGACCACTCCTCAAGACAAAAGACTTAGAAAAGTTTTTGATCTCAAGCTATCACTCAAGGCCGATCTCTCTCTCTCTCTCAAGTCTCACTCTTGGCCAAAGAAGTAAGAAGAAAGGAGGAAGAGGCTAAAGAAAGAAAGGATTGAAAGAACAAGTCGGAGCGAAGGAAAACCGGAGGAGTCGCTGAAACGGTAAGTGCTCAATAAGATTTCATAAATAAGAAATAAAAAAGAAAGGGGGTCAAAGACATGGTTCGGCCATTGCATGGCCAAACCCTAATTTTATAATAGCATAGGACTCAATGATGAACCATAGGGTCGGCCATGTTGTATGGCCGAACCCCATGGAAGGTCATTGGCTATTTTTATGGGTTTTTGAAGGATGAAAACCATGGAAGATGGTTAACAATTTAGAAAGGTTTTAATGATGGACTTTTGGATAAAAAAGAATGAACCTAAATGTATGGTTAAACCCCATGGAGGAACCTTGATTTATGGATTCAAGGATGGTAATTGATATAATGGAGAAATTGGAATTTAGACATCATGGGTTCGGCCATGTGTATGGCCGAACCCCATGAAGCAATTTTATAGATATTATGTCTATGAATATCTTAAATGAATGGAGAATTAATTGGAGGATGCAAATATATGCTTATGGATTATGTTATTGGATTATGGGTTTTTGTTTATGTTGATGGATTAGTTAGTCATAAACATATGTTGTTGGACCTAGAAATAAGGAGATGAAAGATCATGGGTTTCGGCCATGATGTATGGCCGAACCCCATGAGGTGGATTTGTGGATCAAAACATGGACTTAAGCATGTGTTAATGAATGAAAGGTTTGGTTATGGATTTGTGCAAATGGCAAGGATGTAAATAAGTAAAAATAATGGACCATGGGTTCAGCCATAGTGTATGGCCGAACCTCATGGGGAATGTTTGGTGAACTTAAGGTTTGATGTATGTTAGATGATTAATTTGTGTACGATTAGATTAATGAATAAAAGGGGTATGATCTTGGACTCAAGTTAAAAGATCAAAGGACTCAAAGAGGGACTAAAACCAAGTGGGTGAGGTACGGCCATGTTGTATGGCCGAACCCCACCAAGACATATTTATGGACTTAAGTCTTGTAAATAAAGGGGGACATGGTTTTAATTGATTGATATATTATAAGGTAACGGACCTCATAAGCGGTATACGATCGTGAACGATTTTCGGACAAAAGCGCAAGGACACGTTAGTGGTCTTTGGTAGGATTCTACCTCTTTGATACCATGGGATATGTATGTTGGTTTTAATTCATATTTTGATGAGCTATTTTGTATCAAATGTGATGTTTTCAAGTATGCGATTTTAAATGCTATGATTTGTATAATTGCATAGCATGTGGACATTTGCATCTCATGCATGGCATGGGAGGGATGGTGTGTAACAGGAGGCCACACTCCGACGGGGCGTCCGTAAGACCATTGTGGGGGTACCTTGATGTACATTATCCATCAAGAGGTAACCGGAGGCCACACTCCATCGGGGCGTCCGAAAGATAACTGTGGGAATACCTTGATGATGAGAATCCCATCAAGAGGTTATATGTATTTGTGATGGGTGGGACTCATTACATTTTACATAATGACATGGCATTGTTTTTATATGGTTTTGGTATTATGTTATTTATATGATTTTGGTACTAACCCATGTGTTAGCCTTACTTGGAATTCCTACTGGGCGTGTTGTTCTAACGCCCTACTTCTACCCTAGTGAATGACATAGGAAATGAAGGAAATGATGATCGTGAACGGAGCCAAGCATAGGAGCTTGGATATGTTTAATGTTATCTTATTTAAGTTACTCATGGACTTGTAATTTGAGTAGCTAGAATGCAGCATGTAATAACTTATATAATTTTGCTATGGTTTGAATGGTTTATTTTGGATATTTAATTTAAGGTAATTTGGTTAAGTGATGAAGTACTTTGCTATCTAAAATGGAATAGATTTAGGTTCTAATATAATCCGTAGTTTATAATTTAATCCACATATATATATATCTATATATATATATATATATATATATATATATATATATATATATATATATATATATATATATATATATATATTATTACGTGTAAACCGTATTCATGGACTTAGTCCATGCACACGTAGGGTTGGCCAGTTAAGGGTCAAACTTTAGAAGTTCGAACTTAGCTCGCGTCGTGACATCCTGCTCTCTCTCTCTTTTATTTAAAAAAAAAAAAATAGACTCTGATTTTTGGAAAGCGAGTGAAAAAGGGTGGGGCGTTACAGATAGATTGAGTCCACCGACCCATCGGTGAGACATGACAGACCCATCGAGTTCATCGATACATCAACTGGAATGACGAAGGTTCTGGTTTTGAAATACTGTCAAAAGGGGTTGCTCTCAGATTCATACCCATCGATGAGGTCAGGATCAACCCATCGGTGTGCGCAACATGTCGACCTCGGTTGAAGGTGTAATGCCCCACCCTTTTTCACTCGCCGAAAATAAGAGTATATTTTTTTTTAAAATTAAATAGAGTGCACAACATGTCGACGGGTAACGGACATGGATAGAATGTTGTCTGTGGATGGATTGCACTATCTGCAGACGAGTTTCTACCGTCCACGGACGGGTAACAGAGATAGATAGGGTGGTGTCTGCGGACTAATTTCACTGTTTACGGATGGGTTCTATCGTCTGCGGGATGGGTTTTTACCATCCGCAGGACGGGCAGCAGACGATAATCTGCCAGGTTCAGTCGACTGAATTCTTGTTTCAGTCGACTGAATTTAAAAGTGAAAATTGATTTTAAATAATTTTTTTCAGACGTGATGATTGACTTGCATTGTTAAAATAAAACAAAGATTAAAAAAAAAAGGGTCAAAAGCAAAGAATGAGGTTTGGCCATGTTGTATGCCCGAACCCCATTGATGGGTTTTTTTTGTGGACTTGAACACAATTCAACCATGATGTATGGCTGAACCCCCTTGAGGGTCTTAACCGGTTTAAGAACTATGATGCGTAAATGGAAATGAACATGGGATGATGTAGGGGATGATAGAAATCAAATGGATCATCAAATTGATTTATTTATGTGCTAAATGTAATAAGGAAAAGGAGATTCGTAAAAAGGGCTTTGCAATTCAGTTTCGACGTGATCATTGAACGTGACCTTCACGAAAACAACAAGGATATCATCTTGGACGTTGGTAGGATTCCTACCTTATCAAAATGCATCAGGATCTATATATGTATGAGTTCTTGTTTTGATTTACAAACATGATGAATCATTTTGGTTAAAATGAATGGAATATGTTTTGGTGAATTGTTTTTCAATTAAATATGTATTTTGATACAAAATGACAATTATGTATTCATGATCTCATGTATGGCAAGGGAAGGAACATGAGGGAGGAGTTCATGCTCCATTCGGTGATTCCGATTAACAGACATGGGGAGGAGTCCACACTCCATCAGTGATTTCAATTAGCATACGTGGGAGGAGTCCATACTGATTCCTAGTGACATATGTGGGAGGAGTACATGCTCCATTCGGTGATTCGGATTAACACATTTGGGGAGGAGACCACGCTCAATTCGGGGTCTCCAATTAACATACGTGGGGGGTATTCAGTGACCTGGTGGTACATCACAAAACACTGTGGAAGTAATTGGCCAAAGGAGCACTTGATTTGATTTGTATGATGTTTGATTTGGAGATTGGGTGGGGGATCATTGGCATATGACACCCATGACATTGACATATACATGAGCATGATTTGGATATGATTATCATGCGCTGATTTTGATACTATGATATGTTTATAGTTTTCTAATATGATACTCTTATTCTGATTTTACACTGATTCCTTATGTGTATGACCCTATTTGGAATTCCTACTATGCGCGTTGACTAACGCCCTACTTTTGCCCTTTAGATGTTGGAACATGAAATGGAATGGGCGAAGGATGTGAAAGAAGCCAAGCTTAGGAGCTTAGATAGCTTATGCTTACTTTATTTAATATTTATTTTGGAACAATGTATTTAAGATAATTGCTCTTTGGGACTCTAATAACTTAGAATTATTTTGCTATGGTTTGGCAATGTGTTGGATATTTGAACCTCAGTTAATTTTATGTGATTGACATCCTTGCTTAGAATTGATGATATGTTTATGGATGAAATCTTAATCCATATGTTTATTCCGCAATTGATGTAGCGTGTGAACTGTATAGTGGACTTAGTCGACGCACACGTATCGTTGGCATGTTAAGGGTCGGGTTTGGAAACCCGGACTTAGCTCACGTCGTGACGCTCCCGTTCTCTCTCACTCTATTTAATTTTAAAAAAAATGTACTCTGATTTTCGACGAGTGAAAAAGGGCGGGGCATTACAGAAGGTGTTAAATTCAAGTTACTCTCAGATAGATACATCGAGGTCATCGACCCATCGAGAGTAACAGGACTGACCCATGGATGGTACCGATGTGTGGATCTGGGTTTGACAAGTTTCTGTAGTTTAAACTTTGTCTGCATGGTTTTTCCCCAGATAGATTCTATCAACAGGATCGACCAATCGACAATGAACATGTCGACCCATCGGTGAGCACGATCCATCAATATGCCACCGTTACTATTTCATCGGAGAGCATTTATGTGCAATGGTTTGGTGGGTGGAAGGTCATTTTCAAGTTCCTCTTGTTTGGAGAGTTTTAGAATCCTTATGAGCATCATTTATTATCTCTATTCAGAGCATTTAATGCCTTCATCTACCAAGACTTGATTGTTAAATTCAAAGGCAAATTCATAGGATCAATCTCTCTTGTTCTTCACTTGGTGAATTGTCAAATCCAATCAACCTTGATTGAGATTGAGAAAGAAAAAAGTCAAACCCTGCTAGGATAGATATTGGTCATCCAATTTCTTAGAAACCTCCCAAGGATTGTGATTGCTCAGACATGACACATCTACGTCAACGAATGAGATAACATTTGTGCCGGTCACGTTCAATGATCACGTCGAAACCTAATTGCAAACCCCTTTGAGAATCTTCTTTCCTATTCCGCAACTCCTCCGTTTCTTTAGGTCTGATTTTGCTCCTCCATCCTTCTCCTTCCTTAGTCCTTTCTTCTTCCTCCTTCGTTCTTTGGTTTCTCTAAGTCTAGAGCTGAAAATGTGTGAGAGAGAGAGATGAGAAGAGGCAATGCAACCTCTTGATCCACCTTGAGAATTCGGCCAAGTATGATGAGAGAGGGAGAGGGATTGAGATGAGAAACTCCTAATGGAGGGTTCGGCCAAAGATGTTGATTGAGAGAGGGAGGAAATGAGAGGAAAGTCTCAATGGAAGGATCGGCCAAGGTGGTGTAGTTTGAGAGAGGGAGAGAGGGAGAGGACGAGATGAAACTCTAACTTCTCTTTGTCTCAAGGAGAGGATCAGCCTTAGGGTTTAGAGAGAGGGAGAGAGATGAGATGAAACTCTAACTTCTCTTTATGTTAAGGAGAGGATCGGCCTTAGGGTTTAGAGAGAGGGAGAGAGATGAGATGAAACTCTCTCTCTTTTGTCTCCAAGAGAGGGTTGGCCCCAGGGTTTCTTGTCTAAGCCCTAGCCTCCCAACCACCTTCTTTACATCTTGGTCTTTCCCTTGTGTCCCTTGGTTAACCAAGGAGACACATGGCTTACACTTGGCTTTCCCTCCCCCTTCCCAATGGTTTTGTCTAGGGTTTCCATGAGATGGAAACCCTCCACCTCCCTCTTTGTGTAACGCCCGCCCATTTTCACCATATTTCAGAGTCTATTTTTTTTTTTTTTTAATTAAATCAAAGTGACAACGTGCAATAGCCCGAATTTTTGAATCAATATATATGTGGCAATTATTTATTTTAATAATGGAAAAATGGAAATTTTGATGTCATGGATGTTAAATGGAGCAAAATATGGACAAAGGCCCAAGTATGGTCCAATGGACCATGGATTTGATAGGATTCATTTGAAGGGTCAATAATGGTCAAAGTGGGCCCGATAACCATGTGGGATCCAATGGATCATAATTGATCCAAGCTCTAAAGTAAATAGTAGAAAATAATTTGATTGGGCCATGGGCCCAATGGTGACCCAATTAATTGGAATTAAACCCCGTAAGTTAATGATGAGATGATTAAGCCAACATAACCAAGTGGGGCCCACCTACACCTCATCAAGTGAGGTGGCGATCGGCTAAGAAATTGGTGGGGCCGGCCACCATGGTTGACTTGGTCAACCATGGGTGGATTCATGAAGGAATAGAAGGGAATTAAATAGAAATTAAATTATAAAATAAAAAGGGGCTAATTTAAATAATAAATTAAATAATTAAGTGAGTCAAGAGGGGAGGGAGTCACATAGGAAATGGGGTGAGTCAAGATAGTTTCCATCTTATTTGACTCACCAAACTCATTGGAATGAGTTGTGACTCAAACTCATCTCCAACCACCCCCACTAAGGGGACAAAGGCCCCAAAAATTGGGGGCATGAAGGCCCATACCTCCCTCCATGCTTGGTTGGTGGAGGGAGTCAAACCAATCATCACACCATCTCCCTCTCACTCTCTCCCTCTCTTCCAAAGAAAACACTAAGGAGAAAAGAAGAGAAAGGAATTTAGAAAGAAGGGAAGAAGGAGCTAAGAGTTGGCCGATCACTCTTAAGACCCAAGACTTGTGATATTTTCCCATTCACTCCTCCGTTTTTCCCTCTCAAAGCTGCTACACCTTGGCCGAACCAAACCTTTGTGACCTTACCTTAATCAAGCTCACCGTTGGCCGAGTATCTGTAACACCCCAATTTCTCAATGAAGTGGGAAATTACCAAAATGCCCCCCGAGTTGTTAGATTAGTTATTTTGTGATGTTAAGTAAGGAAATAGTGGGGCCCATTGCTCAAAATAAAATCATATGAGCATATTATGAATGTTAAGTTTTATTGGTTGGGTAATTTTCATCATTTGGGTCAAAAGTGGCTAAATGGGTCAAAGGGCCCAAATGGGACCTATCGGGTTAAAATGGATGATTTGACCGTTTTGTGAATTTAAATTAAATGGGGATAAGCTTATTTGATTGGAAATCAAGTAGAGAAGAAATGGGTAGGCTTGATCCACATATGAAAACCATTTACAAATGACCAAAATACCATAATTGGGTCATGGAGTCAAAAACGGGTCAAGGAGCTAAAAGTGGACCCAGCGGGTCGAGTTGACTATTGTTGACCGTGTGAACCCTCAAGGGATCTCAAACACGAGTCAAATCAGTTGAGTGGGACTGAGGTGAGTTGGAATAAAATAAAAAGGTGAGTTAACTCATGTGCATTAAATGAAATGCATTAAATGTGATGAGTTGGGTTGGAATAAAAATACCTTGAGTTGGGTGAGTCAAAATGGAAACCCATGGGACTGTAAATCAGTGAGTTCAAGTGGGAATTGGAAGAGTTTTGCCCAGCTTTAACCACCCAAACAAGTCCCACACGTTGGGGACTTGTTGGGGTGATTTTCATGATGGCATTTAAATGGGAATACATGGGAATTGGATGAAATGCATGGGAGTGCCAAAGGGTGTGTTGGAAGTGCCAAGGGGTGCCTTGGATGGCACCCAATGCTCACCGTTTTGAGCAAGAAGTTATGAGGAATTGAGAGGTTTTTTTTGGGGGCTGAAAAACAAAAGGAGTGATCACCCTCACTTGGCCGAATTCCACATTGCAAAAGCATTAGAATTCCATCTCCTTTCCCTCTCTCAAGAACACCTCCTTGGCCGAATTTTATCTTGGTGATTTCACCATTGGTTCATGCTTCTAATCAGCTGAGACAAAGGAAGAAAGAAGGAAGGAAACTAGAGGGAAGAAGGCAAGGAGCAAAGGCATAAGAAAAGCTTGGAATTTGGTAAGAATTCCTTACAATGTTATTTAATAAGTTAGATTAAGTGGAACATGAATTGGCCATGGAATGGCTGATTTTATCAAGGACCTAAGCCTTGGTTAAAGGTTGTCTTAAGTGGTAAACAAATCACATTGGGTTCGGCCAGTTTGGATGGCCGAACCCCATGACATTTGTTTGGGTATTTTGATGGTTTTTGGAGGCTAAAAACCATGCAAAAATGATGAACAATTGTATGTGTTTAGATGCAAGATAAAGGATTTTAAATCTTGGATTTGGATGGCATAATTCAGCCTTGGAATAGCCAAATGCATCAAGAGTCTAAACCATGGAAGAAGGTGTCAAAAGAAATGAAAAGAGTTGGTTAATGGTTATGGTTTTTGAAATTTAAAACCATCCATTTGGGGACTGTTTTTACTTATTTTATTAAGATTTAAAATACATGCTTAAAGAGGGTTAAAACATGGGTTTGGATATCAGAAAAGGCTGAAGATATGTGGTCTAATCAGTGGAGTAAAATTGGAGAAGATGGACCATGGGGATCGGCCATCTTGGATGGCCGAATCCCATGATATCATGTTGAAATCTTGATGATTTTTGTAGGATAAAACCATGCAAATGTTTTACTGTTTTGGATGATTAGATTAGACATAAGATGACATGTTTAAGTGGTTTCCTACCTACTTGTAACCACAGTTTTTACCCAATATTTCTTATGATACTCTTGTTTTAACATATGTGTTTCAAATGATATATTATGCATTAACAAATGGCATACAGGCATTGGCATCTCATGCATAGTCATGGGATAATGAATGAAGTTCTACAGTGATGGATACGATGGTACATGATGGGGGTTGCTCATTACATGTACATCGCTTATAGAAGAGATGAAGGTGTGTTGTAATTTACCTTGTCGGTGCGAGGCACGTCAAGTGATGGCTATGAAAGTACATGATGGGGGATGCTCATTGCATGTGCATATTTCATAGCATTGTTTTACCTGTTTTGATGATCATGTAATATGATATGTATATGCATGTTTTATATGCTAACATGTGGTAGCCCTGATTCGGGAACCTACTGGGCGCATTGATCTAACGCCCTAATTCTATCCTCAGAGGAGATTGCAGGTACAAGCAAGGGGAAAGGGAAGGTCATTGACCAAGAGGGGAGCTGAGCCTAAGTGCTTAAATAATGGATTTGGATTACGTTTTATTACTGTCATTTGAATACTATTGTTGGACATGTAATAATTCGTTATTTGCTATGGTTTGTTTAGGATCATAACTTGTGGATGGTTGATCTATGTTATTTAATATTTTAGAATATTACTTGCTATCTCGTCTTTTTATTCCGCATGTTGATGTTAGTTCCATGTGTGAATCACTATCATGGTCTATTCCATGTACACATGGGTGGCCAGTTAAGGTTCAGACTTGGGTAGTCTGAACTTAACTCGCGTCGTGACGCCGCCCGCTCTCTTCCGTTGTTTATAAAAAAAAAAAAAAAAAAATTAGACTCTGAAACTCTCGGAAAGGGCGGGGCGTTACAGTTGGTATCAGAGCGAAACGGGAAGTTGAATCATCGAAGTAAGATTAAGACGGTTTCATGTCTCACTGACGGATAAGAATCCCAACTGACCGACTCTTCTGAGTCCGCTGACTGGGGGCCGGATTAATTTACTTCGAGTGACTCGGACTGAACAATCAATCTGAGAACGACAATGAATGATAGCAAAGTAAAGTACAATCATCATAATTGTACAAATCATACATAGCAAGGTAGGATGAACTCCCCTGAAATCCCCACACTGAGAAACAAACAATAGGAAATTAGAGATTTCCCCAGAAAACAAAAGAACACAAAGAGTGATGATTTGGTGATCTTCCCAAACAAAGTACATGACTTTATGCATGATCAAATTCCCCTGAAAACCAAGGTTGGTTTATTAGAATTGTTGTTAAATATGCTTGTGTTCTATTGATATGATACAGATATGTCGAGTAATGTGGAGTACTCGGAATGGCACAGCGGAACTCCTAGCCATCCCATAGACTTGGTGTCAGCTTCTGACAACATCAACGTAGAAGCTCAAGTGGACCTTCAGGAGGGACCTCCTGAAGAAGATGAGATGGACTTAGCACCTCTTCCAGAGGATCTGATGGATGACGTTCCTGAGATGGTGGAACCTCCTGAGGAGGAAGAGGAGGATCTGGGATTTTTCTTTTATGAGGATCCAATGGAAGACTTTCCTATAATACTGGAATCGGCGGGGGAAGTAGATCCCTATGATACCTGTGAGTTGTGTAATCAGGACGACCACAACAGGTTGTATTGTCCTCATCCATTGGGAGTTGTATGTCCGGTTTGTGGACTACACGGGCATGGAGAGACGAGGACTAATTGTCCTTGTATTGGAGGACCTGGAATAATCCCCTGCACAACATGTGAAGTATTGGGGCACACGGCGATGACGTGTCCTGATAACCGATTCAAGTTCGCTTTTGATGCGGAGTCTTCTACGGAAGACTAGGATAGGAAGTAATAGTAGGGGTATTAAAAAGAGGGTTAATTTTGTAAGGGGGTATATTTTGTTATACCTAGGGTTTGTTTCACCCTACCCACCTTTGTACAAAGATGCAGTTTGAATTTATATAAATATGTGATTTCATGTTTTTATGAGGATTCATGGCATGTGTTGTATATTATTAATGGAAACTAAGTCTATGATGTTTCCATGAATTAGGACTAAATGGCACCACAGAAAAAGGTGGTAAAAGATCTGAAGGGAAAAGAGAAAGTTTTACCGATCGGACTAGGTGAGGGGGTGTCAAAGAGAAAGACTCGTCAGGACGATAAAAAGAAGGATGATGTGCTCATTATCCCACCACAAGGGAAGGTGGTATCCCGACGCAAGAAGGCGTCATCGGAACCTGATAGAGAGCAATCCGTTCATGACGAAGAGAGGTCTATACATGAACAACCTCACAGTGAGGAAGAATCTCACCACTCTCAGCGGGAAGAAGAAGGGAGTGACCCTACGAATCAACAGGACGACGAGGAGGAATATGACTCGTCGTATCGACGCGAGGAGGAGGAGAATAGTAATATGACTGTACCCTTTGTGCCTCCTGAACTGCACAGCTTGGTGCAAGCCGTGGTTACATCTGTCCTCCAACAACATTTGAACGGAGGGGGAAACATGAGCGAAAATAATGACCGAAATATGGTCAGAGATTTTCAGCACCAGCGCCCACCTTACTTCAAGGGCAGAGAAGGGCCTATTGCGGCCGAGAATTGGTTGGAGAAGATTTCGCATATATTGACTCTTTTGAACATCAAGAGTCATGCCCATAAAATATTATTGGCCACGTCACAGCTGGTGGATGACGCTGCCAAATGGTGGAAGGTGGTGGAGAAACAACAGGCACTTGTGCCAAGAAGAGAAAGAGTTGCTATGACCTGGGAGCAATTCTCCGCGACATTTCTAGAGCGCTACTTTCCAGAGGAAGAAAGAGAACGTCAAATTCAGGCCTTTATGATGTTAGTACAAGGTTCAATGACGGTGGCTGAGTATCACCAAGAATTCCTCAGCCTGTCAATCTATGCATACTATATTGTGGACACAGAATATCGAAAGGCTCGCAAGTTCGAGCGTGGGTTACGGCCAAACATTAGGGCCAAGGTAACTGTGTTCAAAGCAGCCACGCTGGCGGAAGTGGTCAGCAGGGCCACCATTGTGGAACAAGAGATGGCGGAATTTGCCAGAGTGGACAACCGCCGAGCTCCGAGTGGGAGAGGTGGGTATCAACCCAACAAAAAGTTCAGACCGAATTTCAGCAGACCCTCACCGTCTGTTGGATCAAGTGGGGGCTTTCGCCCCAACCAGCCCACTCAATCTGTTGCGGTCACTCAAGCATCCCGAGGAGTGAATACTTGCTTCCACTGTGATCAACCTGGTCACTACAAAAAGAATTGCCCAAAGCTCAACAGGCTGTCTAACTCAAGAGGATCATTTCGTCCGCCAGCTAGACCGGCATACTCCAGAGGAGGCAGAATGCAGGGCCGGGGAGGTCGAAGGTCTAACCCTGCTGGAGCAGGAAGATTATTCACTCTAACTTCTCCAGAGGAAGAGGAGGAGGATCATCCTGTGATACAAGGTATGGCGGTAGTGAGTAGCTCATATGCATATGCACTATTTGATTCCGGAGCGTCACACTCCTTTATAGCTGCATCGTTTATTACTGCTACTGGTACATTAGTGCAAAGATTAGCCACAGAACTTACTATTGTATCCCCTGTCGGAGATTCGGCATTGGGACTTATTTGTACTACGGTTAACACCGAATTAGCTGGACTCAGATTTGAGTTCAATTATTTAGTGCTGGATATGTCGGAATATGATATTATATTCGGAATGGATTGGTTGGCAAAGTTTCATGCCAACATCGACTGTTATGGTCGAAGAGTGACATTTAAGTCACCCGAGGGCAAGCAATATGTAGTTCGTGCAGATAAACAAAGTGGATTACAGGAAGGGTTAAACCACGTGGTATTGAATAATATCACCATAAACAAAGCTCCAGTTACTGAACTTCCGAAAATTGTACAAGAATTTGGGGATGTGTTTCCAAAGGAACTCCCTGGTTTACCACCTATGAGGGAGATTAACTTCGAGATCAGGCTGTATCCTGGCACAACACCAGTGTCGTTACCACACTATCGGATGGCACCAGCAGAGATGTCAGAGCTAAAGAAGCAGATTGATGAACTGCTTAGGCTGGGTTGCATTCGGAACAGTACGTCATCATGGGGAGCACCAGTGTTGTTTGTGAAGAAGAAGGACGGTTCACTACGGATGTGCGTGGACTACCGGAAGTTGAATCAGTTAACAGTCCGGAACAAGTACCCTCTACCCAGGATCGATGATTTATTCGATCAATTGAGGGGTTCAAGCCATTTTTCAAAGATCGATTTGATGTCTGGTTATCATCAAATTCGAGTTAGGGAGGAAGATATAGAAAAGACAGCTTTTCGGACGCGGTATGGACTGTTTGAGTTCGTGGTCATGCCATTTGGACTCACGAATGCGCCGGCAGTGTTCATGGATTTGATGAACAGAATCTTCCGTCCCTATTTAGATCAATTTGTAATTGTATTCATTGATGATATCCTGATCTATTCTAAGAGTCAGGAGGAACACGCAGAGCATTTACGTATAGTTTTGAATATTTTGAGGCAGAATAAACTATATGCCAAGGCCAGTAAATGTGAATTCTGGTTATCCGAGGTCAATTTCTTGGGACATGTCATAACCGAAAACGGTATAGCCGTGGATCCAACAAAGGTGGCGGCAGTAAGTGAATGGAAAGCGCCAAAGAATGTGACCGAGATCCGCAGTTTCTTAGGATTGGCGGGTTATTATCGGAAATTTATTATGGATTTTTCCAAATTAGCGTCTCCATTGACTCGACTCACTCAGAAAGGAGTCAAGTATGAGTGGTCAGACCTGTGCAACCAAAGGTTTGAAGAGCTAAAAGACAGACTTACAACCGCTCCTATTTTGATTTTGCCGGAAAAGGGCAAGGGTTATGAAGTAGAATGCGACGCTTCGGGAGAAGGACTGGGGTGTGTCCTCAGTCAAAATCATCGTGTGGTGGCTTATGGTTCAAGACAACTAAAAATACATGAACGCCTCTATCCTACGCATGATCTTGAACTAGCCGCAGTGGTCTTCACTCTCAAAAGCTGGAGACATTATCTTTATGGCGAGAAGTTTGAAGTGTATTCTGATCATAAGAGTTTGAAATATTTATTTGATCAGAAGGAGCTTAATCTAAGGCAGCGCAGATGGATGGAGTATCTGGCGGATTATGAGTTCGAACTTCGATACCATCCAGGCAAGGCAAACAAGGTGGCTGATGCTCTTAGCCGCATATCACATGCATCCATGGCATGTCTGATCAGAACCGAGTGGGAGATGTTGAATACCATTCGAGAGTTCAATCTATACATTACAAACCGTGGAGTTTTGCACAATTTAATCATACGGTCCAATATAGTCACCAAGATTGAACAAGAACAAAGAGCAGACCCGGAAGTGGAGGACATTTGGGTCAGGATGTCTACTGGCACCGTTGTACCGGAATGGGAACTACGACCAGGACAGGGTCTTGTATTCCGGGGAAGAACTTATGTGCCAAAGAGTTGCAGGAAAGAGCTAATGATTGAGGCACATCAATCCAAGTTCTCTATTCATCCGGGTAGCACCAAAATGTATCACGATCTAAAGAGGCATTATTGGTGGCATGGACTAAAAAGGGATGTGGCGGAATTCGTGGCACACTGTCTAACTTGTCAACAAGTTAAGACTGAACACCAAAAGCCACCAGGGTTGCTCAAACCCTTAGCCGTGCCAGAATGGAAATGGGAACATATTTCCATGGACTTTGTATCCGGGTTGCCGAGGTCTTCAAAGGGTAATGACGCCATTTGGGTCGTAGTCGACCGGCTGACCAAGTCTGCACATTTCATTCCTATCAAGATGACGGATTCGTCTGAGACGTTGGGTCGGCGTTATATTAAAGAAATCATTCGACTACATGGTATTCCCCGAACGATAGTATCGGACAGAGATGGCCGTTTTGCCGGCAGAGTATGGCAAAGCATGCAGACAGCCATGGGGACTGAGCTATTGACTAGCACCGCATTCCATCCACAGACTGATGGTCAGTCTGAAAGAACAATACAAACCTTGGAAGACATGCTGAGAGCGTGTATGTTAGATTTCAAAGGAGGATGGGAGGACCACTTACCATTGGTGGAGTTCTCCTATAATAACAGCTATCAGGCAAGCCTTCAAATGGCTCCTTATGAGGCTTTATATGGTAGACCGTGTAGGTCACCGGTATGTTGGACAGAGGCAGGTGATCCTGCATTGATCGGACCGGAACTAGTCGCCGAAACTACTGCACAAATTAAGTTGATACGTCAACACTTGTTGACTGCACAGAGTCGGCAGAAGAGCTATGCTGATAAAAGGAGACGGTTTCTGGAATTTGAAGTGGGAGACTTGGTGTTTCTAAAAGTCTCACCACGAAAGGGACATATGAGGTTTGGTAAGAAAGGAAAACTGTCGCCAAGATATGTGGGACCGTTTTCCATCATAAGAAGGATGGGGGATGTAGCTTACCAATTAGCACTTCCGTCGCAATTAGCAGCTCTACACGATGTGTTCCACGTGTCGATGCTAAGGAAATACAATCCGGATCCGTCCCATGTTTTAAATGTTCAAGATATTGAAGTACAAAGCGACGTGACGTACGTCGAGAAGCCAGTCAGGATAGTGGAGACCGAACAAAGGGTGTTGCGAAACAGAGCAATTCAGTTCGTAAAAGTGGTATGGGACCGTCATGGTGATGAAGAGGCCACATGGGAACTTGAATCGGAGATGAGAACAGCTCACCCCGAATTGTTTGTGTAATTTAATTTGAGAACCCTACTTCACTCGATTTTCGGGACGAAAATTTTAAAAAGAGGGTTATATTGTAACACCCCAATTTCTCAATGAAGTGGAAAATTACCAAAATGCCCCTGAGTTGTTAGATTAGTTATTTTGTGATGTTAAGTAAGGAAATAGTGGGGCCCATTGCTCAAAATAAAATCATATGAGCATATTATGAATGTTAAGTTTTATTGGTTGGGTAATTTTCATCATTTGGGTCAAAAGTGGCTAAATGGGTCAAAGGGCCCAAATGGGACCTATCGGGTTAAAATGGATGATTTGACCGTTTTGTGAATTTAAATTAAATGGGGATAAGCTTATTTGATTGGAAATCAAGTAGAGAAGAAATGGGTAGGCTTGATCCACATATGAAAACCATTTACAAATGACCAAAATACCATAATTGGGTCATGGAGTCAAAAACGGGTCAAGGAGCTAAAAGTGGACCCAGCGGGTCGAGTTGACTATTGTTGACCGTGTGAACCCTCAAGGGATCTCAAACACGAGTCAAATCAGTTGAGTGGGACTGAGGTGAGTTGGAATAAAATAAAAAGGTGAGTTAACTCATGTGCATTAAATGAAATGCATTAAATGTGATGAGTTGGGTTGGAATAAAAATACCTTGAGTTGGGTGAGTCAAAATGGAAACCCATGGGACTGTAAATCAGTGAGTTCAAGTGGGAATTGGAAGAGTTTTGCCCAGCTTTAACCACCCAAACAAGTCCCACACGTTGGGGACTTGTTGGGGTGATTTTCATGATGGCATTTAAATGGGAATACATGGGAATTGGATGAAATGCATGGGAGTGCCAAAGGGTGTGTTGGAAGTGCCAAGGGGTGCCTTGGATGGCACCCAATGCTCACCGTTTTGAGCAAGAAGTTATGAGGAATTGAGAGGTTT
This sequence comes from Chimonanthus salicifolius, assembly GCA_013350335.1. Lineage (NCBI taxonomy): Eukaryota > Viridiplantae > Streptophyta > Magnoliopsida > Laurales > Calycanthaceae > Chimonanthus > Chimonanthus salicifolius. The sequence goes on from CM023541.1 coordinate 5,856,997, forward strand.
TTTTTGGGGGCTGAAAAACAAAAGGAGTGATCACCCTCACTTGGCCGAATTCCACATTGCAAAAGCATTAGAATTCCATCTCCTTTCCCTCTCTCAAGAACACCTCCTTGGCCGAATTTTATCTTGGTGATTTCACCATTGGTTCATGCTTCTAATCAGCTGAGACAAAGGAAGAAAGAAGGAAGGAAACTAGAGGGAAGAAGGCAAGGAGCAAAGGCATAAGAAAAGCTTGGAATTTGGTAAGAATTCCTTACAATGTTATTTAATAAGTTAGATTAAGTGGAACATGAATTGGCCATGGAATGGCTGATTTTATCAAGGACCTAAGCCTTGGTTAAAGGTTGTCTTAAGTGGTAAACAAATCACATTGGGTTCGGCCAGTTTGGATGGCCGAACCCCATGACATTTGTTTGGGTATTTTGATGGTTTTTGGAGGCTAAAAACCATGCAAAAATGATGAACAATTGTATGTGTTTAGATGCAAGATAAAGGATTTTAAATCTTGGATTTGGATGGCATAATTCAGCCTTGGAATAGCCAAATGCATCAAGAGTCTAAACCATGGAAGAAGGTGTCAAAAGAAATGAAAAGAGTTGGTTAATGGTTATGGTTTTTGAAATTTAAAACCATCCATTTGGGGACTGTTTTTACTTATTTTATTAAGATTTAAAATACATGCTTAAAGAGGGTTAAAACATGGGTTTGGATATCAGAAAAGGCTGAAGATATGTGGTCTAATCAGTGGAGTAAAATTGGAGAAGATGGACCATGGGGATCGGCCATCTTGGATGGCCGAATCCCATGATATCATGTTGAAATCTTGATGATTTTTGTAGGATAAAACCATGCAAATGTTTTACTGTTTTGGATGATTAGATTAGACATAAGATGACATGTTTAAGTGGTTCAAACCAAAGGCCATAGGGTTCAGCCAATGAGCATGGCCGAACCCCATGCAATGGTGTGATCATTTTGTGGTTAATGGTGATGGTTTTGAGAGATAAAAACCATACATTATCATGGAGTTTTTATGTGATTTACATGAAGATTATGTACTGATTTTGGTTGGCCAATATATGGCTGAACCATGGTAATGTTATGGTTAAGTTACTGATCTAAAACAGTAGATTAAAACTGGAAAAATGGACCATGGGGATTGGCCATCTTGGATGGCCGAATCCCATGAGGTATGATGGTTATTTGGACAAAATAATTAGATGGTTTTGAGAGGTTAAAGTGCAGCAATGATGTGCTGATTTTATATGAATAAGTGACACCAAAAATATGTATGAAAGACCAAAACATGGACTTAGGGTTCGGCCACCTTGGATGGCCGAACCCCATGTAAGTCTTTCATGTGTTTGGTGAGTTAAAAACCATATGAAGATATGGTGTTTTTATGGTAATAAATGGATTAATATGTTACTGTTTTGGTGGGTTAATATGCGGCTGAACCATGTTTAAATCATGGTTGAGTTAGCATGATTAGACCCTGAGTGATCATGGTGTTGATTGGATCAAGTGAACCCTAGGGTTCGGCTATGAGTATGGCCGAACCCCATGGGGCTGTTTTGAAATAAATGGGCTGTTTTGAATGGGAACTTATGGTTGTTTTAATTAAGGAGACATACATGATAATTATGGACTATGTAATCAACCATTGATGATGATGGAAAGTGGGATAAAAACCCATAGGATGTGGTTCGGCCAAGTAGTATGGCCGAACCCAATCAATGATTATTTGATAAGTTTGGAGATTAAAGTTGACGAATGAAGAACCCCACAAGATGTTTGGGTCTTATATGTGAATGGATATTTAAATATTAGAATGATTTACTTATTGTTACATCACAAGGTGACGAGAGTTGAAGAAAGTGCGAGTCGTGACCGAGTGAAGCTCAAAAAGGAACGGACACTTAATCAAAGTTTAAGTAGGTTTCCTACCTACTTGTAACCACAGTTTTTACCCAATATTTCTTATGATACTCTTGTTTTAACATATGTGTTTCAAATGATATATTATGCATTAACAAATGGCATACAGGCATTGGCATCTCATGCATAGTCATGGGATAATGAATGAAGTTCTACAGTGATGGATACGATGGTACATGATGGGGGTTGCTCATTACATGTACATCGCTTATAGAAGAGATGAAGGTGTGTTGTAATTTACCTTGTCGGTGCGAGGCACGTCAAGTGATGGCTATGAAAGTACATGATGGGGGATGCTCATTGCATGTGCATATTTCATAGCATTGTTTTACCTGTTTTGATGATCATGTAATATGATATGTATATGCATGTTTTATATGCTAACATGTGGTAGCCCTGATTCGGGAACCTACTGGGCGCGTTGATCTAACGCCCTAATTCTATCCTCAGAGGAGATTGCAGGTACAAGCAAGGGGAAAGGGAAGGTCATTGACCAAGAGGGGAGCTGAGCCTAAGTGCTTAAATAATGGATTTGGATTACGTTTTATTACTGTCATTTGAATACTATTGTTGGACATGTAATAATTCGTTATTTGCTATGGTTTGTTTAGGATCATAACTTGTGGATGGTTGATCTATGTTATTTAATATTTTAGAATATTACTTGCTATCTCGTCTTTTTATTCCGCATGTTGATGTTAGTTCCATGTGTGAATCACTATCATGGTCTATTCCATGTACACATGGGTGGCCAGTTAAGGTTCAGACTTGGGTAGTCTGAACTTAACTCGCGTCGTGACGCCGCCCGCTCTCTTCCGTTGTTTATAAAAAAAAAAAAAAAAAAAAAAAAAAAAAAATTAGACTCTGAAACTCTCGGAAAGGGCGGGGCGTTACAGTATCAAGGAGGAAGAAGAAGGAGAAAAGCTAAGGAGCAAGAGACAACCGGGAAAACCAAAGATTGTAAGTATTTCCAAACATCCCGTTATGACTTTCTTAAGAGAAATCGCGACGGATGGAAGTACAAAACATGTAATGGAAAGGACCGACGAAACAGTCAATCGACTGAATCAGAGATTCAGTCGACTAAACAGATAATGAACGAACCAGAAACAAAGTTCTGGGAGTTTCAGCCGACTGAAGCAGGGATTCAGTCGACTGAACTGACAATGGACGAATCAGAAACGAGCTTCTGGGAGTTTCAGCCGACTGAACTAGAGTTTCAGTCGACTGAACTAATGGTGGCTGAAAATAGAAGGAGTTTCTGGGAGTTTTCAGCCGACTGAATCTGAGGATTCAGTCGACTGAACACAAACATCTCGGACAAGAAAAGGGTTCTGAAAGTTTCAGCCGACTGAATATATGATTCAGTCGACTGAAGAAATGCTTATTAAACACGTAAACGGATGGTTGATAGTTCAGCCGACTGAATGTGTATTTCAGTCGACTGAAAATAGACTAGCAGAACAAACAGATAATCTGATTCAAAATCAGCGGACTGAATCTATGATTCAGTCGACTGAAAGGGTATGAACCATGTTTCAGCCGACTGAATGTATATTTCAGTCGACTGAAACTGAACTGGCGAGACAAACAGACAATCTGATTCAAAATCAGCCGACTGAATCTGTGATTCAGTCGACTGAATTGAAATGTACAGTTTTTGAATATTTTCTAAGACACTACTAATCCGATAAGATAAATGGAGATGATATTAAATTAAAGGGACGGATTTTAATGATCCTATAACATGGTTGGTAAGTCATTGATGGATCCAGGTGTATAGATCAGTTATGGATTGAATTATATACGTGTTGAAATCAATGGAAAAAGAGGCCAAGGTAAGGGCTGATTATAGTAATCTTATAATGTGGTTAAAGATCACTAATGAATATAGGCTTATGATCAGTTAGAGACTTAATCGTGGATAAGATATAGACTAACTTGGGAAATGTGTAATAAAGTATTGGCACATCACAACGGTACGCGAACGGCAACCCGAATTATCGGACGAGGACGAAAAAGGACGTTATCAGTATTTGGTAGGATTCCTACCTTTTTGTAAGCGATGGATATATGACGGTATTTTAAATTATTTTGGTTTGGCCTATGATGGATTTATGATTACGATTTATCTTATGACGAGTTTTAGGTTATGAATCATACGGATTATATTTTAACATTACGCACTATATGGCTATGTATGGTACATCAAAATTATGGCTTATCTACATATACTACATAGCATAATGCACTACATCTCATGCATGGCATGGGCGGAAAAAAATAAACAAACCGGAGTCCATGCTCCGTCGGGGCGACCGAGAACAGACATGGGGACATTGATATGGTATCACCGGAGTCCGTGCTCCATCGGGGCGACCGAGCACAGACATGGGGACATTGATATGGTATTACCGGAGTCCATGCTCCGTCGGGGCGACCGAGAACAGACATGGGGACATTGATATGGTATTCACCGGAGTCCATGCTCCGTCGGGGCGATCGAGAAGCAAGCATTGGGACACCTTGACGAGGATTTGCCGTCAAGGGGAATAAGATATTTCATGATGATGTAGATGATGGGTGGGACACATGACATAAGCACCCATGACATAGCATTCATCACATGCTTATTTTATTATATGTTATTTTATCGGTATGTGTATTATCACTAATCCATGTGCTAGCCCTACTCGGAGTCCTACTGGGCGCGTTGACTAACGCCCTACTTCCACCCTAGCTGGTGATACAGGAGACGGAGGAAACAGTGGACGTGACGGGAGTCAGGCTTAGGGACGTGGGGAAGAGGCTACTTTGTTATCAAAGTTTTATTTTGGAAAATGTTGTAACTCAGTAGTTTAGCTTGTTGAATTGTAATAATTTTGGATTTCTTACTATGGTCTGGATTAAACTCTGTATGTTAACATTTGGAGACATAATCATGAACATGGGGGTATGTTGGTAATTTAATGTTGTATCTTCCCTTGTATCTAAAAACGGTAAGATAGTATCTAGTATAATGTTCCGCATGTAATTATGTTCCGCGAGCTTACTTCCTACGCGTGAACCGTACTCGTGGACTTTGTTCCGTGCACGCGTGGGGTTGGCCAGTTAAGGGCCGGGCTTTAGAAGCTCGGACTTAACTCGCGTCGTGACGTCCGCGCCGTTGTCACTTTAATTTAATTTCAAAAAAAAAAATAACCTGAAATATGGTGAAAATGGGCGGGTGTTACAGTTGGTATCAGAGCGAAATTGGAAGAATGAATCTCTCGAAGTATGATTAAAACGGTTTCACGCCTCACTGACGGATAAGAATCCCAACTGATCGACTCTTCGGAGTTTGGTGCACGGGGGCCGGATTAATCTACTTCGATTGACTCAGACTGAAACATTCAATCTGAGCGTCACATGTGACGTAAGAAAATGATAGTAAGGGAAGTACAATCATTATGACGTTGATGGATTTATCAGACATAGGAAAATTTTCCCCAACTTCACAAAAATGGACAAACATAGTTATTTGGGAAGTTTTCCCCAAACCAAGTATGCAGATTTGGCAATGTTTTGAAAGCTAAATATGAACGCACCAATGTTATGAAAGAACGAAGTTGATATTTTTTTTTCAATGACTTAGGAAATGCCACCAAGAAGAAGAACTCGCAGAAATCCCCGGGTAGAAGAGGAGGTACCACCACCTCATCAAGAGGAAGTGCACCCACCGCATCGAGAGGAGGTGCCACCACCTCATCCAGCCGAGGGACAAAACAGTATAAACATACAAGGTGTACCTCCCGAGTTAAGGGATGTGGTTCAAGCGGCAGCCGCTTCTGCTCTCCAACAACACTCAAGCGGAAATGCGACCGCCAGCGACCCCATTAAAAGGAAAATGGTCAAGGATTTTCAACAACAGCACCCTCCCTACTTCAGGGGAACAGAAGGGGCTATTGGAGCGGAACACTGGTTAAAAAGGATCACTCAGATCTTTAATCTGCTCCAAATTTCCAGTCCTACTGATAAAATTTTACTGGCCACTTCTCAACTGATCGAGGATGCCAGTAGTTGGTGGGAAGTTGTAGAAAAGCAACAAGCCCTGGTGCCAGAAGGGGAAAGGACCATCATGACATGGGAATGGGTCTCAGCCACCTTCCTAGAACAATACTTTCCGGAGGAAGAAAGAGAGAGCCAGACTGAAGCCTTCATCTCGTTGGTACAAGGTAGCATGACGGTAGCACAATACCACGGAGAATTCCTTAAGCTGTCCGTCTATGCATTCTACATGGTGGACACTGAACACCGAAGGGCCCGCAAATTCGAACGTGGCCTTCGTCCAAGCATCAAGACTAGAGTGACCATTTTCAAAGAGCCCACACTGGCAGGAGTGGTCAACAGGGCCACCATAGCAGAGCGAGAGTTGAACGAAATAATGCGGTTTGACAACCACCGAGGGCAAGTGGGCGTGGTACATTCTAACCCATTAAGAAATTCCGCCCGAACTCTAGCCGACCTTCACTCTCCACAGGCTCTACGCGGGGCTTTCGCCCCAATCAACCCTCCTCATCAACATCAGTCACACAGGTTCCCGGAGGTGGGAACACATGTTACCAGTGTGGCCAACAGGGCCACTTCAAGAGGGATTGCCCACAGATCAACCGACCCTCTAACTCCAGGGGTGCCTTCCGTCCTCCATCCAGATCGACTCAGTCGCGGGGGGGCAGAACATACAACCAGGCAGGACGGGCGCCAACCCCTACCGGATCTGGACGACTTTTCACCATACCAACTCCAGTAGCGGTGGATCACTCGGTAATGCAAGGTATGGATGTAATTGGTAGTTCCTATGCTGTTACATTATTTGACACTGGAGCTTCACATTCATTTATATCTGCTGCATTCATATCTGCCACGGGCACATTAGTACAAAACCAGTCCACATCACTCACCATTCTATCCCCCATCGGAGACACATCATTGGGGCTCATATGTACGGCATTGAACACTGAACTCGCGGGGTTCAGATTCGAGTCCAATTATTTAGTGATCGATATGGTGGAATACGACGTTATATTTGGCATGGATTGGTTGACTACATATCAGGGTCACATTGATTGCCACATTCGCAGGGTGATATTTTGGTCACCCGAGGGAAAGTGGTATGTGGTACACAGTGACAAACAGGGCATCCCTAGAAGGCTGCAGGAAGAATTGAACCATCTTACCTTGAACAGTCTCAGATTGGATAAGGTACCAATAACCGAACTTCCAGCAGTAGTAACAGATTATGCCGAGGTATTTCCAACAGAGCTCCTTGGTTTACCACCCAAGAGGGAGATAGACTTTGAAGTCAAATTATATCCTGGTGCCGCTCCAATATCACTACCCCATTATAGAATGGTACCAGCTGAGATGACCGAGTTGAAGAAGCAGATTGATGAACTGCTCAGATTGGGTTTTATTCGGAACAACACATCCGCATGGGGAGCCCCGGTATTATTTGTGAAGAAGAAAGACGGTACTCTGCGAATGTGTGTGGATTATAGAAAGTTGAATCAGCTGACTATCAGGAATAAGTATCCCCTACCCCGGATTGACGATCTATTTGATCAGCTTAGGGGTTCCTCTCACTTTTCCGAGATTGATTTAATGTCCGGATATCATGAAATTCGGGTTAGAGAGGAGGACATAGAGAAGACTGCCTTCCGGACACGGTATAGCTTATATGAGTATGTAGTCATGCCGTTTCGGCTTACTAATGCACCGGCGGTGTTCATGGACCTGATGAATAGGATATTCCGTCCTTACTTAGATCAGTTTGTGATCGTATTCATTGACGATATTCTGGTCTACTCCAAAAGTCAGAAGGAACATGCCGAACACCTGTGGATAGTCCTAGACACTTTGAGAAAGAACCAATTGTATGCGAAAGCCAGCAAGTGTGAATTTTGGCTATCTGAAGTCAACTTTTTGGGGCACATCATATCAAAGGAAGGTATCGCTGTGGACCCGGCTAAGGTAGCAGCAGTCAAGGAATGGAAAGCGCTGACAAATGTGACCGAGATCCGCAGTTTTCTGGGATTAGCCGGTTACTACCGGAAATTCATCATGGACTTCTCCAAGATTGCAGCTCCGCTTACCCGACTCACTCAGAAAGGAGTCAAGTTTGAGTGGTCGAATCTATGCAACCAGAGATTTGAGGAGTTAAAGGAGAGGCTTACGACCGCTCCTGTTCTGATCTTGCCGGAAAGAGGCAGAAATTATGAAGTATACTGTGATGCCTCCGGTGAGGGATTGGGGTGTACACTCAGTCAAGGTAATCGTGCGGTGGCGTACGGATCGAGACAGTTGAAAATTCATGAACACCACTACCCCACCCATGATCTGGAACTAGCAGCGGTGGTCTTCGCTCTCAAAAGCTGTAGACACTACCTCTATGGTGAAAAGTTTGAAGTGTTCTCGGATCACAAGAGTCTGAAATACTTGTTTGATCAGAAAGAACTCAACATGAGACAACGCAGATGGATGGAATATCTGGCAGATTATGAGTTCGCACTTCGGTATCATCCTGGCAAGGCGAACAAAGTGGCGGATGCCCTCAGCCGTTTGTCACATGCGACAGTAGCCAGCATGATCAGAACGGAATGGGAGGTACTGAATACCATCAGAGAATTTAAATTCTACCTCAATAATCATGGGACCATATATAATTTGATCATACGATCCAACATGGTCTCCGAGATTGAACGGGAACAACGGACAGATCCAGAAGTGGAAGAGATTTGGGCTAAGATGTCTACTGATCAGGTTGTACCGGAGTGGGATCTACGACCAGGACAGGGTCTTATGTTCCAAAGCAGGAGATATGTACCTAAGAATTGCAGAAGAGAGTTGCTGATTGAAGCACACCAAACAAAACTCTCTATCCACCCTGGCAACACCAATATGTATCATGATCTTAAGAGGCACTATTGGTGGCACGAACCTAAGAAAGATGTAGCCGCATTTGTTGCTCGTTGACTAACTTGTCAACAGGTCAAGGCAGAACATCGGAAACCACCGGGCTTACTCGCACCCTTACCGGTACCAGAATGGAAATGGGAACACATATCCATGGACTTGCTAACAGGGTTGCCAAGGTCATCCAAGGGCAACGACGCGATATGGGTCATAGTGGATCGATTGACCAAGTCTGCACATTTCCTTCCCATCAAGATGACAGATTCATCAGAGACTTTGCGTCGACGGTACATCCGGGAAATCATCAGGTTACATGGTATTCCCCGGTCTATTGTGTCCGACAGGGATGGTCGATTCACCTGCAGAATATGGCAGGGCTTATAGTCGGCTATGGGGACCGACGTATTAACCAGCACAGCATTTCATCCACAAACTGATGGACAGTCAGAGAGGATGATACTGATACTGGAGGATATGCTGAGAGCATGCATGCTAGACTTCAAGGGCGGATGGGAAGATCATTTGCCACTGGTGGAGTTCTCTTACAATAACAGTTACCAGGCAAGCCTCCAGATGGCTCCATTTGAGGCCTTGTATGATAGGCCGTGTAGATCACCAGTGTGTTGGACAGAGGCCGGTGAGCCTGCATTGATTGGGCCGGATTTGGTTGCGGAGACTACAACACAGATTAAGTTGATACGGCAACATCTACTCACTGCACAGAGCCGTCAGAAGAGTTATGCCGACAAGAGGAGAAGGTTCCTCGAGTTTGAGGTGGGAGACTTAGTGTTCTTAAAAGTCTCGCCACGGAAAGGGCACATGAGGTTCGGAAAGAAAGGGAAACTGTCGCCTAGATTTGTGGGGCCGTTTCCGACACTGAAGAGGGTGGGAGGAGTAGCTTATCAGTTGGCGCTCCCTCCACAATTATCATCTCTACATGATGTGTTCCATGTATCTATGCTGAGGAAGTACAACCCTGATCCTTCTCATGTATTGAATATTCAAGACATCGATGTACAAAGTGATGTGACATATGTGGAGAAACCGGTCAGAGTAATCGGGAGTGAACAGAGGGTACTGTGGAACCGCGCCATACAGTTCGTCAAAGTGGTATGTGAACGACATGACAATGAAGAGACCACTTGGGAACTTGAGTCGGAGATTAAAGCCGCTTACCCAGAGCTCTTTACATGAGATGTTCAGAACCCCTACTTCACTCGAATTTTCGGGACGAAATTTTTTAAAGAGGATTCTATTGTAATAGCCCGAATTTTTGAATCAATATATATGTGGCAATTATTTATTTTAATAATGGAAAAATGGAAATTTTGATGTCATGGATGTTAAATGGATCAAAATATGGACAAAGGCCCAAGTATGGTCCAATGGACCATGGATTTGATAGGATTCATTTGAAGGGTCAATAATGGTCAAAGTGGGCCCGATAACCATGTGGGATCCAATGGATCATAATTGATCCAAGCTCTAAAGTAAATAGTAGAAAATAATTTGATTGGGCCATGGGCCCAATGGTGACCCAATTAATTGGAATTAAACCCCCTAAGTTAATGATGAGATGATTAAGCCAACATAACCAAGTGGGGCCCACCTACACCTCATCAAGTGAGGTGGCGGTTGGCTAAGAAATTGGTGGGGCCGGCCACCATGGTTGACTTGGTCAACCATGGGTGGATTCATGAAGGAATAGAAGGGAATTAAATAGAAATTAAATTATAAAATAAAAAGGGGCTAAGTTAAATAATAAATTAAATAATTAAGTGAGTCAAGAGGGGAGGGAGTCACATAGGAAATGGGGTGAGTCAAGATGGTTTCCATCTTATTTGACTCACCAAACTCATTGGAATGAGTTGTGACTCAAACTCATCCCCAACCACCGCCACTAAGGGGACAAAGGCCCAAAAATTGGGGGCATGCAAGCCCATACCTCCCTCCATGCTTGGTTGGTGGAGGGAGTCAAACCAATCATCACACCATCTCCCTCTCACTCTCTCCCTCTCTTCCAAAGAAAACACTAAGGAGAAAAGAAGAGAAAGGAATTTAGAAAGAAGGGAAGAAGGAGCTAAGAGTTGGCCGATCACTCTTAAGACCCAAGACTTGTGATATTTTCCCATTCACTCCTCCGTTTTTCCCTCTCAAAGCTGCTACACCTTGGCCGAACCAAACCTTTGTGACCTTACCTTAATCAAGCTCACCGTTGACCGAGTATCAAGGAGGAAGAAGAAGGAGAAAGGCTAAGGAGCAAGAGGAGCAAGAGAGAACCGGGAAAACCAAAGATTGTAAGTATTTCCAAACATGTCTTTATGACTCTTTTAAGAGAAATCGCGAAGGAAAGAAGTACAAAACATGCAATGGAAAGGACTGACGAAACAGTCAGTCGACTGAATCAGAGATTCGGTCGACTGAACAGATAATGAACGAACCAGAAACGAAGTTCTGGGAGTTTCAGCTGACTGAAGCAGGGATTCAGTCGACTGAACTGATAATGGACGAATCAGAAACGAGCTTCTGGAAGTTTCAGCCGACTGAACTAATGGTGGCTGAAAACAGAAGGAGTTTCTGGGAGTTTTCAGCCGACTGAATATATGATTCTGTCGACTGAAGGAATGCTTATTAAACACGTAAACGGATGGTTGATAGTTCAGCTGACTGAATGTGTATTTCAGTCGACTGAAAATAGACTGGCAGAACAAACAGATAATCTGATTCAAAATCAGCGGACTGAATCTATGATTCAGTCAACTGAAAGGGTATGAACCATGTTTCAGCCGACTGAATGTATATTTCAGTCGACTGAAACTGAACTGGCGAGACAAACAGACAATCTGATTCAAAATCAGCCGACTAAATCTGTGATTCAGTCGACTGAATTGAAATGTACAGTTTTTGAATATTTTCTAAGACACTACTAATCCGATAAGATAAATGGAGATGATATTAAATTAAAGGGACGGATTTTAATGATCCTATAACATGGTTGGTAAGTCATTGATGGATCCAGGTGTATAGATCAGTTATGGATTGAATTATATACGTGTTGAAATCAATGGAAAAAGAGGCCAAGGTAAGGGCTGATTATAGTAATCTTATAATGTGATTAAAGATCACTAATGAATATAGGCTTATGATCAGTTAGATACTTAATCGTGGATAAGATATAGACTAACTTGGGAAATGTGTAATAAAGTATTGGCACATCGCAACGGTACGCGAACGGCAACCCGAATTATCGGACGAGGACGAAAAAGGACGTTATCAGTATTTGGTAGGATTCCTACCTTTTTGTAAGCGATGGATATATGACGGTATTTTAAATTATTTTGGTTTGGCTTATGATGGATTTATGATTACGATTTATCTTATGACGAGTTTTAAGTTATGAATCATACGGATTATATTTTAACATTACGCACTATATGGCTATGTATGGTACATCAAAATTATGGCTTATCTACATATACTACATAGCATAATGCACTACATCTCATGCATGGCATGGGCGGAAAAAAATAAACAAACCGGAGTCCATGCTCCGTCGGGGCGACCGAGAACAGACATGGGGACATTGATATGGTATCACCGGAGTCCGTGCTCCGTCGGGGCGACCGAGCACAGACATGGGGACATTGATATGGTATCACCGGAGTCCATGCTCCGTCGGGGCGACCGAGAACAGACATGGGGACATTGATATGGTATTCACCGGAGTCCATGCTCCATCGGGGCGATCGAGAAGCAAGCATTGGGACACCTTGACGAGGATTTGCCGTCAAGAGGAATAAGATATTTCATGATGATGTAGATGATGGGTGGGACACATGACATAAGCACCCATGACATAGCATTCATCACATGCTTATTTTATTATATGTTATTTTATCGGTATGTGTATTATCACTAATCTATGTGCTAGCCCTACTCGGAGTCCTACTGGGCGCGTTGACTAACGCCCTACTTCCACCCTAGCTGGTGATACAAGAGACGGAGGAAACAGTGGACGTGACGGGAGTCAGGCTTAGGGGCGTGGGGAAGAGGCTACTTTGTTATCAAAGTTTTATTTTGGAAAATGTTGTAACTCAGTAGTTTAGCTTGTTGAATTGTAATAATTTTGGATTTCTTACTATGGTCTGGATTAAACTCTGTATGTTAACATTTGGAGACATAATCATGAACATGGGGGTATGTTGGTAATTTAATGTTGTATCTTCCCTTGTATCTAAAAACGGTAAGATAGTATCTAGTATAATGTTCCGCATGTAATTATGTTCCGCGAGCTTACTTCCTACGCGTGAACCGTACTCGTGGACTTTGTTCCGTGCACGCGTGGGGTTGGCCAGTTAAGGGCCGGGCTTTAGAAGCTCGGACTTAACTCGCGTCGTGACGTCCGCGCCGTTGTCACTTTAATTTAATTTCAAAAAAAAAAAATAACCTGAAATATGGTGAAAATGGGCGGGCGTTACAGTTGGTATCAGAGCGAAATCGGAAGAATGAATCTCTCGAAGTATGATTAAAACGGTTTCACGCCTCACTGACGGATAAGAATCCCAACTGATCGACTCTTCGGAGTTTGGTGCACGGGGGCCGGATTAATCTACTTCGATTGACTCAGACTGAAACATTCAATCTGAGCGTCACATGTGACGTAAGAAAATGATAGTAAGGGAAGTACAATCATTATGACGTTGATGGATTTATCAGACATAGGAAAATTTTCCCCAACTTCACAAAAATGGACAAACATAGTTATTTGGGAAGTTTTCCCCAAACCAAGTATGCAGATTTGGCAATGTTTTGAAAGCTAAATATGAACGCACCAATGTTATGAAAGAACGAAGTTGATATTTTTTTTTCAATGACTTAGGAAATGCCACCAAGAAGAAGAACTCGCAGAAATCCCCGGGTAGAAGAGGAGGTACCACCACCTCATCAAGAGGAAGTGCACCCACCGCATCGAGAGAAGTGCCACCACCTCATCCAGCCGAGGGACAAAACAGTATAAACATACAAGGTGTACCTCCCGAGTTAAGGGATGTGGTTCAAGCGGCAGCCGCTTCTGCTCTCCAACAACACTCAAGCGGAAATGCGACCGCCAGCGACCCCATTAAAAGGAAAATGGTCAAGGATTTTCAACAACAGCACCCTCCCTACTTCAGGGGAACAGAAGGGGCTGTTGGAGCGGAACACTGGTTAAAAAGGATCACTCAGATCTTTAATCTGCTCCAAATTTCCAGTCCTACTGATAAAATTTTACTGGCCACTTCTCAACTGATCGAGGATGCCAGTAGTTGGTGGGAAGTTGTAGAAAAGCAACAAGCCCTGGTGCCAGAAGGGGAAAGGACCATCATGACATGGGAATGGTTCTCAGCCACCTTCCTAGAACAATACTTTCCGGAGGAAGAAAGAGAGAGCCAGATTGAAGCCTTCATCTCGTTGGTATAAGGTAGCATGACGGTAGCACAATACCACAGAGAATTCCTTACGCTGTCCGTCTATGCATTCTACATGGTGGATACTGAACACCGAAGGGCACGCAAATTCGAACGTGGCCTTCGGCCAAGCATCAAGACTAGAGTGACCATTTTCAAAGAGCCCACACTGGCAGGAGTGGTCAGCAGGGCCACCATAGTAGAGCGAGAGTTGAACGAAATAATGCGGTTTGACAACCGCCGAGGGCAAGGTGGGCGTGGTACATTCCAACCCATTAAGAAATTCCGCCCGAATCAGCCCTCCTCATCAACATCAGTCACACAGGTTCCCGGAGGTGGGAACACATGTTACCAGTGTGGCCAACAGGGCCACTTCAAGAGGGATTGCCCACAGATCAACCGACCCTCTAACTCCAGGGGTGCCTTCCGCCCTCCATCCAGATCGACTCAGTTGTGGGGGGACAAAACATACAACCAGGCAGGACGGGCGCCAACCCCTACCGGATCTGGACGACTTTTCACCATACCAACTCTAGTAGCAGTGGATCGCTCGGTAATGCAAGGTATGGCTGTAATTGGTAGTTCCTATGCTGTTACATTATTTGACACTGGAGCTTCACATTCATTTATATCTGCTGCATTCATATCTGCCACGGGCACATTAGTACAAAACCTGTCCACATCACTCACCATTGTATCCCCCATCGGAGACACATCACTGGGGCTCATATGTACGGCATTGAACACTGAACTCGCGGGGTTCAGATTCGAGTCCAACTACTTAGTGATCGATATGGTGGAATACGACGTTATATTTGGCATGGATTGGTTGACTACATATCAGGCTCACATTGATTGCCACCTTCGTAGGGTGATATTTTGGTCACCCGAGGGAAAGCGGTATGTGGTACACGCTGACAAGCAGGGCATCCCTAGAAGGCTGCAGGAAGAATTGAACCATCTTGCCTTGAACAGTCTCAGATTGGATAAGGTACCAATAACCGAACTTGCGGCGGTAGTAACAAATTATGCCGAGGTATTTCCAACAGAACTCCTTGGTTTACCACCCAAGAGGGAGATAGACTTTGAAGTCAAATTATATCCCGGCGCCGCTCCAATATCACTACCCCATTATAGAATGGCACCAGCTGAGATGACCGAGTTGAAGAAGCAGATTGATGAACTGCTCAGACTGGGTTTTATTCGGAACAACACATCCGTATGGGATCCCCGGTATTATTTGTGAAGAAGAAAGACGGTACTCTGCGACTGTGTGTGGATTATAGAAAGTTGAATCAGCTGACTGTCAGGAATAAGTATCCCCTACCCCGGATTGACGATCTATTTGAATCAGCTTAGGGGTTCCTCTCACTTTTCCAAGATTGATTTAATGTCCGGATATCATCAAATTCGGGTTAGAGAGGAGGACATAGAGAAGACTGCCTTCCGGACATGGTATGGCTTATATGAGTATGTAGTCACGCCGTTTGGGCTTACTAATGCACAGGCGGTGTTCATGGACCTGATGAATAGGATATTCCGTCCTTACTTAGATCAGTTTGTGATCGTATTCATTGACGATATTCTGGTCTACTCCAAAAGTCAGAAGGAACATGCCGAACACCTGCGGATAGTCCTAGACACTTTGAGAAAGAACCAATTGTATGCAAAAGCCAGCAAGTGTGAATTTTGGCTATCCGAAGTCAACTTTTTGGGGCACATCATCTCAAAGGAAGGTATCGCTGTGGACCCGGCTAAGGTAGCAGCAGTCAAGGAATGGAAAGCGCTGACAAATGTGACCGAGATCCGCAGTTTTCTGGGATTAGCCAGTTACTACCGGAAATTCATCATGGACTTCTCCAAGATTGCAGCTCCGCTTACCCGACTCACTCAGAAAGGAGTCAAGTTTGAGTGGTCGAATCTATGCAACCAGAGATTTGAGGAGTTAAAGGAGAGGCTTACGACCGCTCCTATTCTGATCTTGCCGGAAAGAGGCAGAAATTATGAAGTATACTGTGATGCCTCCGGTGAGGGATTGGGGTGTACACTCAGTCAAGGTAATCGTACGGTGGCGTACGGATCGAGACAATTGAAAATTCATGAACACCACTACCCCACCCATGATCTGGAACTAGCAGCGGTGGTCTTCGCTCTCAAAAGCTGTAGACACTACCTCTATGGTGAAAAGTTTGAAGTGTTCTCGGATCACAAGAGCTGAAATACTTGTTTGATCAGAAAGAACTCAGCATGAGACAACGCAGATGGATGGAATATCTGGCGGATTATGAGTTCGCACTTCGGTATCATCCTGGCAAGGTGAACAAAGTGGCGGATGCCCTCAGCCACTTGTCACATGCAACAGTAGCCAGCATGATCAGAACGGAATGGGAGGTACTGAATACCATCAGAGAATTTAAACTCTACCTCAATAATCATGGGACCATATATAATCTGATCATACGATCCAACATGGTCTCCGAGATTGAACGGGAACAACGGACAGATCCAGAAGTCTAAGAGATTTAGGCTAAGATGTCTACTGGTGAGGTTGTACCGGAGTGGGATCTACGACCAGGACAGGGCCTTATGTTCCGATGCAGGACATATGTACCTAAGAATTGCAGAAGAGAGTTGCTGATTGAAGCACACCAAACCAAACTCTCTATCCACCCGGGCAGCACCAAGATGTATCATGATCTTAAGAGGCACTATTGGTGGCATGGACTTAAGAAACATGTACCCGTATTTGTTGCTCGTTGCCTAACTTGTCAACAGGTCAAGGCAGAACATCGGAAACCATCGGGCTTACTCGCACCCTTACCGGTACCAGAATGGAAATGGGAACACATATCCATGGACTTTGTAACAGGGTTGCCAAGGTCATCAAAGGGCAACGATGCGATATGGGTCATAGTGGACCGATTGACCAAGTCTGCACATTTCCTTCCCATCAAGATGACAGATTCATCAGAGACTTTGGGTCGACGGTACATCCGGGAAATCATCAAGTTACATGGTATTCCCCGGTCTATTGTGTCCGACAGGGATGGCCGATTAACCTGCAAAATATGGCAGGGCTTATAGTCGGCTATGGGGACCAATGTATTAACCAGCACAGCATTTCATCCACAAACTGATGGACAGTCAGAGAGGACGATACAGACACTGGAGGATATGCTGAGAGCATGCATGCTAGACTTCAAGGGCGGATGGGAAGATCATTTGCCACTGGTGGAGTTCTCTTACAATAACAGTTACCAGGCAAGCCTCCAGATGGCTCCATTTGAGGCCTTGTATGATAGGCCGTGTAGATCACCAGTGTGTTGGACAGAGGCCGGTGAGCCTGCATTGATTGGGCCGGATTTGGTTACGGAGACTACAACACAGATTAAGTTGATACGGCAACATCTACTCACTGCACAGAGCCGTCAGAAGAGTTATACCGACAAGAAGAGAAGGTTCCTCGAGTTTGAGGTGGGAGACTTAGTGTTCTTAAAAGTCTCGCCACGGAAAGGGCACATGAGGTTCGGAAAGAAAGAGAAACTGTCGCCTAGATTTGTGGGGCCGTTTCCGATACTGAAGAGGGTGGGAGGAGTAGCTTATCAGTTGGCGCTCCCTCCACAATTATCATCTCTACATGATGTGTTCCATGTATCTATGCTGAGGAAGTACAACCCTGATCCTTCTCATGTATTGAATATTCAAGACATCGATGTACAAAGTGATGTGACATATGTGGAGAAACCGGTCAGAGTAATCGGGAGTGAACAGAGGGTACTGTGGAACCGCGCCATACAGTTCGTCAAAGTGGTATGGGAACGACATGACAATGAAGAGACCACTTGGGAACTTGAGTCGGAGATTAAAGCCGCTTACCCAGAGCTCTTTACATGAGATGCTCAGAACCCCTACTTCACTCGAATTTTCGGGACGAAAATTTTTAAAGAGGATTCTATTGTAATAGCCCGAATTTTTGAATCAATATATATGTGGCAATTATTTATTTTAATAATGGAAAAATGGAAATTTTGATGTCATGGATGTTAAATGGATCAAAATATGGACAAAGGCCCAAGTATGGTCCAATGGACCATGGATTTGATAAGTTTCATTTGAAGGGTCAATAATGGTCAAAGTGGGCCTGATAACCATGTGGGATCCAATGGATCATAATTGATCCAAGCTCTAAAGTAAATAGTAGAAAATAATTTGATTGGGCCATGGGCCCAATGGTGACCCAATTAATTGGAATTAAACCCCCTAAGTTAATGATGAGATGATTAAGCCAACATAACCAAGTGGGGCCCACCTACACCTCATCAAGTGAGGTGGCGGTTGGCTAAGAAATTGGTGGGGCCGGCCACCATGGTTGACTTGGTCAACCATGGGTGGATTCATGAAGGAATAGAAGGGAATTAAATAGAAATTAAATTATAAAATAAAAAGGGACTAAGTTAAATAATAAATTAAATAATTAAGTGAGTCAAGAGGGGAGGGAGTCACATAGGAAATGGGGTGAGTCAAGATGGTTTCCATCTTATTTGACTCACCAAACTCATTGGAATGAGTTGTGACTCAAACTCATCCCCAACCACCGCCACTAAGGGGACAAAGGCCCAAAAAATTGGGGGCATGCAAGCCCATACCAAAAAAATAAAATCAACTAATATTCTCAAATTATTCAGATCAACTGATCGAGTCTCAAGAAAATAAATAGTACCAGCTAATTAAGTTCAACCACATCATTCAACACCAATCTAAAAATGTAAACATTCATCCATAGCAACTTCTAATTATTGGCATTCTCCTGCCAACCCTAAATCAAGAGGTACCGGCAATGTATGGGGTGTGAGTTCCAAGCCCAGTGAAAGAACAAAATAACACATATCCAACATGATATCTCCATTCTTCTCAATTTAACATAATAAGTATGATAGTAAAGCATAAATAAATGAATATGCATTTAATGTCCATGCTCTATGCCAGACAATGCAAAATGCTCAATGCATATGTTAAATGCATAATTTCTCCACAACACTACCCACTGTATATGGTGGTCTTCCCACCGAAATGAGGACTAAACTCTACCATAGTGTCGTACTTCCCATATAAAATGAGGATTACACAACACCACCACCAGATAACAGTCTTCCTGTTCTTTCGTGGCTCAACAAACCAAACCTACCACATGTGTTGTACCTATCACTAAAATCAAGGACTTACACTACCACCGTCGTGGTCTACATGAAATATCACGGACTAAACCTCCATACCCATCCTATGAATATGAAAATGCCATGCTCAATGCCATGCCTACCATGCATCATCTCTACCATCATGTCACAAGTTATGGACCATGTTAACATGCCATAGTCTAATCATTACCAACATTCTCCAAACATGGTTATATTGTAAGCATCTTATACATGTTCTAAAACATAAAAAATCAACCTCAATAGTATCACACATATATAATAATTGTTAGTGCTCACATAGCTAGAATTCACACTTGCTGGCTTTGGCATACAACTGGTTCTTCCTCAGGGTGTCCAGGACTATCCGCAGATGTCAGCATGTTCCTCCTGACTTTTGGAATAGATTAGGATGTCATCAACAAATACAATTACAAACTTTTCCAAGAAAGGACGGAAGATCCTGTTCATCAGATCCATGAACATAGCCAGTGCATTGATAAGTCCAAACAGCATGACCACATACTCAAATAGATCATACCGTATCCTAAAAGCCGTCTTTCTATGTCCTCTTCCCTAACCCGGATTTGATGGTAGCCGGACATCAGATCAATCTTCGAGAAGTGACTGGAACCCCTAAGTTGATCGAATAGATCATCAATCCTTGGTAGAGGGTACTTGTTCCTGACGGTCAGCTGGTTCAACTTTCTGTAATCCACACACATCCGAAGTGTACCGTCCTTCTTCTTCACAAATAATACCAGGGCTTCCCAAGATGATGTTCTACTCCGGATGAATCCCAGTCAGAGCAGTTCATCAATCTGCTTCTTTAGCTCAGACATCTCAGCTGGGGCCATCTGGTAATGTGGCAATGACACTGGAGTAGTGCTAGGATATAGCTTGATCTCAAAGTCAATCTCACTCTTGGGTGGCAAGCCAGGGAGCTCTACTGGGAATTCCTCCGCGCAGTCTTACACTATAGCCTTAAGTTCAGCCACCGGTGCCTTGTCTAATCTGATGATGTTCAATATCAGGTGGTTCAGTTCCTCATGCAGTCTTCTGGTCATAGGGATGCTCTGTTTGTCAGCATGCACCACATACCGCTTTGTCTCGGGTGACCAAAATATCACCCTGCGGAGATGGCAATCAATGTTGGCCTGAAAGCTAGCTAACCAGTCCATGCCAAAGATAATGTCGTACTCCGTCATATTAAGTACCAGATAGTTGAACTCAAATATGAATCCAGCGAGTTCAGTGTTCACTGCTGTGCATATGAGTCCCATTGATGTGTCTCCGACGGGGGATACAATAGTAAGTGATGTGGACAATTTTTATACTAAGGTGTCAGTCGTAGATATGAATGCAGCAGATACAAATGAGTGGGATGCTCCAGAATCAAATAATTCAGAAGCATAGGAACTACCGACTACTGCCATACCTTGAATCACGAAGTGATCCACCGCTGCTGGAGGAGCTAAGGTATACAGCCGTCTAGATCCTATCGGGTTAGGTGCCCGTCCCGCCTGGTTGTATGCCCTGGTTCCTCGTGAATGAGCTGGCCTGGTTGGAGGGCAAAAGGCAACCCCTGGAGTGAGAGGGTTTGCTGTTCTATGGGCATTCCTTCTTGAAATGGCCCTGCTGGCCACACTGGTAATAGGTGCTCACACCTTGGGGGACCTGAGGGACTGATGCTGATGGGGAGGGCTGGTTGGGACGAAAGCCCCCAGTTGACCCGGTGGAAGGTGAGGGTCTCCCAAAGTTAGGTCGGAACCTCTTGTTGGGACGAAATGTACTTCCCCCACTCTGACCTCGGCGGTTGTCCACAAACTGCACTGTCTCTGCCATCTCCTGCTCTGCTATGGTCGCTCTACTGACCACCTCCGCCAGTGTAGGTGCCTTGAAGATAGTCACCTTGGTCCTAATACTCGGTCGAAGGCCCCGCTCAAATTTGCGAGCCCTTCGGTACTCCGTATCCACCATATATAAGGCATAACAGGATAGACGGAGGAACTCCTAATGGTACTCCGCCACAGTCATGGTGCCTTGCACCAAAGATAGGAACGCTTGGGCGTGGCGCTCCTTCTCCTCCTCTGGAAAGTAGTGATCCAGAAACATAGCCGAGAACTGCTCCCACGTCATCGCAGTCCTTTCCCCTTCCAGAATCAGTGCCCGCTGTCGCTCTATCACTTCCCACCATTTCCTGGCATCATTAATTAATTGTGAGGTAGCCAGCAATATCTTATCTTCATTACCCGAGATCTTTAGTAGTGTTAAGATCTGAGTAATTTTTCTCAGCTAGTTCTCTGCTCCGGCAGGTTTTTCTTTCCCTTTGAAGTAAGGGGGACGCTGCTGCTGGAAATTCTTAACTATCCTCCGATCATTTGCCTCGTTCGTGATCGCATTTCTGTTTACGTTCATATGTTGTTGAAGAATGGAAGTGACCACCGCTTGCACCAAGTTCTATAGCTCAGGAGGCACCACGGGAATGTTTACTCTATTCTGTCCCTCCTCTTGGTGCGGTTGTTGCACCTCCTTTTGAGGTCGCTACTGCACCTCTTCATCCACACGCAGATTTTGTAGAGTTCTTCTTCTCGGAGGCATTTTCCCAAGTCATTGAAACCATCATTTGTAATGGCCCGGAATTTGTAAATCAATATATATGTGGTTATTTATTTATTTTAATGGTAGAAATTAGAAATTTGATGGAATAAATGGTGAGGATCAAAATATGGACAAAGGCCCAAGTATGGCCCAATGGACCATAGATTGGATTTAAAATCATTTAAAGGGTCAATGATGGTCAATTGGGCCAAGGATGGTCAAATTGGGTGCAATACCCATTTGGGACCCAATGGATCAAAATGATGTAAGCTCTAAGGTAAATGGATAGGAGGTGAATGTAATTGGGCCATGGGCCCAATGGTGATCCAACTAGTTGGAATGGAATTAGTTAAATTTAAGTCACCTAAGTTGGTGATGGAATTGATTAAGGTGACATGGCCAAGTGGGACCCACCTCCACCTCACCAAGTGAGGTGGCGTGTGGACCAAGGATTGGTGGGGCCGACCACCATGGTTGAATTGGTCAACCATGGGTAGAATAATGGGATTAGGTTAAGTAGGAAATAATTAACCTAAGTTAATTATCTAGTTAATTAATTAAATAAACTAAACAAATGGTGGTCAAAGGGGTCAAAAGGTGGAAGACCAAAACACCTCATTCCAAGCTCAAAAGAAAAACGTTGGCTTGGTGGTGGTTATCCCAACCACCACCATAAAGCATGAAAAATATCTTATGTATGGTAGGTGGAGGAATTAATTACTCAACCAAATGAGATAAGCCTTATCTCTTTTCCCCATCTCTTATCCATTCTCATTTTACTCTTCCCATCTTTCACTCTCCCATTGCCGTCCCACACCCAAGGGAGAAGAAGAAGAAAGCTAAGGAGAAAAGAAGAGAAGAAGAGAAGAAAGAAGTGTAATTTTTGGCCCATCATCCCAAGGTCAAGCCATACTATCTTCTTCCTCACCATCCTCTTCTCCTCCTCTCCCTCTCTCAAACACACCCATGATGGCCGATCCCAAGCTTGGAGGTTTTTATCATTGATCAAGCATCTTGGCCGACCAAAGATCAAGAAGAAGGAGAAAGGAGGCTAAGGAAATCAAGAGGAGAAAGAAAAGCCGGAGGAGATGTCAGATTGTAGGTAATTCCCAAGAGATTTGAATTTTTAGGGTTTAAGATTTGGGATCCATTCTTATTAGATTTGATGGTGGCCAAATGATCATAGGCCTTGGATCTCAAATCCATCCAAT
Source organism: Chimonanthus salicifolius (assembly GCA_013350335.1). NCBI lineage: Eukaryota > Viridiplantae > Streptophyta > Magnoliopsida > Laurales > Calycanthaceae > Chimonanthus > Chimonanthus salicifolius. The sequence continues at coordinate 5,880,331 of CM023541.1, forward strand.
GGAAGGATGGAAAGTGGGCAAACCCTAATGGGTAAATTAGGGTTAAAAAAAATAAATGGATTAAGGACATTATGTAATTAAATTATTTAAGCAATGGATGTATGGAATTTTTGGAAGGAATCATGGTGAGTAATTAAGTAAATTGGAATGGGGTTTTTAAGATCAAAACCATGGAAGGGGGATTTATGATTTTAAGATGTTAATGAATAAATGTTAGTGAAGTTAAAGAGGTTTTAATGAGGGAACCTTGCACTTGAGTATGCTTAAATTAAGTTGAACGGGATTTTGTTATTATTGATGATATTATGTGATATTAAATTGCACAAGCATACTTGTATTGTGAGTGCATGTAAATATACATGTATTGAATTCTTATTGTTGAGCGTATGAAGTGGTGAAATGAGGAAAGACTAATAGTTATGATCATACTAATTAAGTGAGGAAAGAGTATGTAAAAATGTACAATGATGAACTACATGCATCAAATGATGATAAGATGCATGAACGTTTGATGTGGGTTATATGTTGCATATGTTTATGAGTGAGATAAATGTGAATAAAAAGGGTGGGGAGTGTTTGATAATGTGATATATGGGTAAACTTAGGGGATGGTACAATGGTTTTTAGAAATGGCTTTTATATTGGCGATGACTCATCGCTTGACAATTTGTCATGACCCAAGTGAAGAGATTTGTGTTATGACATATAATGGGTGATGATGTAAACACTTTGTGAGGGGGTATAAGAGGTTCTCATATGAACAAAGTGCCCATTTGAGCGATGTTAGATAAACAATGTACTTGAAAGAGACCGGAATGCATGGGTTAACTTGCCACATGAAACTCGTGAGATGACGACACTATGAGGAGGGTGTGAAGGGTCTAGCTTGCAAAGACTAATATGTGGTATGAAAATCTTGTATTTATAATGCAATTGCATTCTCCCAATGTGTGGTGTAGATTATGAACGAGTGATAATAGGCCTTGAAATGGGAGTAATGGCCAGATTCAAAGTGCGGACCACGACATGGGGGTAGTGGCTGATTTTTGATGATGTTGTGTCATGGCTAAGGAGTCATTAAGGGATCCAAGTCTATGGATCAATTATGGACAAAGAAATGTATATGGTTAAGTGAATGTCTAACCATGGGAAAGGTAGTGGCAAAACCGTAATTAATGGCCAAATTCAAGAACCCATGGAAGATGATCATGGACTTAGGGCCTCTAAGTAATAAACTTATGTATGGTTAAATAAAGCCTAGGGTGGCTGATTTTTAGATTCATGTGATTTAAATATTTGATAGATTAAATGGGACCCACAAAACTGCATAGTGAGGGTCGGCCATGATGTATGACCGAACCCCACTAAGGCATGAATTAGGGACTTAATAATGGTTAAAAACACGGACTAATTATTGACTATATAATAAGGTACCGGACATCACAAGTGGTGCTCGATCAGCGATCGGATTATTGGACGGAAACGCTAAGGAGTACTAGTCAGTATTCTGTAGGATTCCTACCCTTTTGTAAGCCATGGATTAAGTATTATGTGATGGTTTTTCCTTTGATTTATTTTGGTCATGGATTAAGTATTATGTGATGGTCTTTCCTTTGATTTATTTTGTCATGAATTAAGTATTATGTGATGGTTTTCCTTTGATTTATTTTGGTAATCATGTAATGGTTTTAAGATGGGTTTTATGACTATGATCGTATATATTACATGGCATATGGCATCTACATCTCATGCATGACATGGGAGGGATATGGTATGGGAAAGATGAAATGAAACCGGAGTCCATGCTCCGTCGGGGAGACCGAGAAGCAAGCATGGGGATATCTTGTTGTGTTTCATCCATCAAGAGGGATATTATGAGATATAACCGGAGTCCATGCTCCGTCGGGGTGACCGAGAAGCAAGCATGGGGACACCTTAACGAGGTTTTACCGTTAAGGGGGATGATTTGTGATTGTTTACACCTTGACGAGGTTTTACCGTCAAAGGGGATGATTTGTGATTGTTTACACCTTGACGGGGTTTTGCCGTCAAGGGAGATGATTAGTGATTGTTTATATCTTGACGAGGTTTTTCCGTCAAGGGGGATATGGCAGCATGATGGTATGGATGATGGGTGAGATTCATGACATAGGACACCCATTGCATGACATTGCACCAAATTGCATGGTTTTGGATATGATATTATCTATATGTTTTGTTACCACTAATCCATATGTTAGCCCTAATCGGAGTCCTATTGGGCGCGTTGTCTAACGCCCTACTTCTACCCTAGCTGATGACGCAGGAGATGGCGGAAGCGGAGGGCTAGATGGGAGCCAAGCTTAGGAGCTTGGGGAAGCGAGCTGTTTAGTTTATTTAAGTTTTATTTTGGAAATGTAATTTTGAGTAACTTAGCTCGTCGGAATGTAATAACTTAAATTACTTGCTATGTTTTGGACTTTATTTTGGACAACATGATTTAGTGGTATTTTAGTAATTAAATGGATGTTTCTTCCCTGCTATCTGAAAATTGGTAGGATAGTCTCTATTACAATTTCCGCACTTAGTTTAAATATTCCTTGAGCTTACTTTTACGTGTGAACCATTTTTCGTGGACTTAGTTTCCACGCACACGTAGGGTTGGCCAGTTAAGGGCCGGGCTTTAGAAGCTCGGACTTAACTCGCGTCGTGACGTCCGCGCCCTTTGTCACTTGTTATTTCAAAAAAAAAAAAATAGACTCTGATTTTCAGTGAAAAGGGCGGGCGTTACATCATTGACTTAGCTTCTTCGTAAAGTTTCGTGTTTACTTATTTTGGGGGAAAATTGCCAAATAAACACTTATTTTTGGGAAAAACTTCCTAAGTATCAAGTGTTGTTTCTCAATTTGGGGAAATCGGGGAAATGTCTCCTATTTTGCTATGTTTGATAAATCCATCACTGTTTCTTAATTTGGGGAAAAATCCGGATGTTTCTCATTTTCAGGGGAATTTTCCTACCTATCAAGTGTTGTTCCTTAGTTTGGGGGAAAAATCATTGATGTTTCTCATTTTCGGGGAAATATGTCCTATCTTGCTACGCTTGATAAATCCAACTTATAGTGACTGTCCTTCCCTTGCTATCATTCCTTTTTCATCAAATGTTGCACTCAGATTGAATGCTTCAGTATGAGTCTAAAGAATTAAATTAATCCAGCCCCCGTGCAGCGGACTCCGAGGAATCTGTCAGTGAGAGATGATATCATCTTAATCTTATTTCGAAAGATTCATTCTTCTGGTTTCGCTCTTATACCAACTGTTTCGCCCCGCCCTTTTTCACTCATAGAAAATCAGAGTCTATTTTTTTTTTTTTGAAATAAAAGAGAGAGAGAACGGGACGTCACGAAGCGAGATAAGTCCAAGCTTCCAAAGCCCGGCCCTTAACTGGCCAACCATACGTGTGGGTGGACTAAGCCACTAAAACGGGTCACACGTGATAAGGTTAAGCTTGCGGAATTAAAGTTAATGCGGAATTATAATAGAGTTCTATCCTACAAATTTTAAGTAGCAAGGAAGTCCATCACTGAATAATAATTACCTTAACTTAAAATGTCCAAAAATAAAAATTCAAACCATAGCAAATAGTCTAAGTTATTACAATCCCAATGAGGTAATTACTCAAATTACATTGTCCATAAATAAACTTAAATAAAATAGATCTAGCTCATCCAAGCTCCTACGCTTGGCTCCGATTGCGTCCTTCGCTTCGTCCATTTCTTGTGTCATCATCTAAGGTAGAAGTAGAGCATTAGACAACGCGCCCAGTAGGTACTCCGAGTAGGGTCAACACATGGATTAGTATAACAAAAACACATAGATATAAATAATATCAAAACCATGTAAGTCAATGCCATGCCATGGGTGTCATATGCCATGAGTCCCACCCATCATACATATCACAATCACATTAGTATCCCTCTTGATGGAAAATCCTCATCAAGGTATTGTCATGACTCCCCGCGAATGCCTTATCGGTCACCCCGAATGGAGCGCAGACTCCGGTTACATTTCATACATAGTATCCCTCTTGATGGATAACCCACATCGAGGTATCCCCACGAATGGTTTATCGGACACCCCGAACGGAGCGTGGACTCCTGTTACAATTCAATCATACATCCCTAGAAATTAGTGTAGATTCCTCCCCACGATTATTTATTGGAAATTTGAATGGAGCGTGGACTCCCCTCGTTTGATCCCTCCCATGCCAGGCATGAGACGCAACTGTAAACATGCATGTAATAATAATAATCATAGCATTAAAATCCCATCATTGAAACATAGTACTTTGATTCCAAAATTAGCATAGAAGTAAAATCATTCACATATACATATTCTATGGTTTTCAATAAGGTAGGAATCCTACCAACGTCCAAATACCGGGTCCTTGTGTTTCCGTCCAAAAACCGTTCACTGATCGTACACCGCTTGTAAAATCCCGTTACCTTATTACATATAAATAAATCAAACCAATGATCCATTTGATTTCCAACCATGTTTTAAGTCCACAAAATACCTTAGTGGGGTTCTGCCATACCACATGGCTGAACCTCACTCCCTTGGTTTTGGGTCCCTCTTTTTAGTCCTTTGCTCATTTTAATCATGTGGGTCCAAGATCATGCTAACTTTTGATTCATTAATCCAAACACACATAAGTTAATCATTTAACATTAATAAAACACTTAAGTCCACGAAACATTCTCCATGGGGTTCGGTCATACAACATCGCCAAACCCATGGTCCTTCATTTTCACCATATTTCCATTTTAGCCATTATTCTTTCCATAGCTAATCACTTAGCTTATTTACACATGACTTAGGTCCATAAATCATTCATTAACATAACATAGATCCATAACAAATCCATCCATTCCTTAGCTTGATCATTCCATCTCTTAATCATGCATGGATCTACCAAATGATCCATCAAAATGGTTCATAAATGATTCATGGGGTTCGGCCAGGATGATGTCTTATTTTTCATCCTCTCTTAAATCATTTACAACATTAGGTCTATAAACAAAGTCCCTCCATGGGGGTTTAATCATACACTTAGGTCCATCATTTTAAATCGTCATCTACCACATTTAAAACCCATTAAAATCACCAACATTCCTCCATCATTTTCATGGTCTAAATACACGTAAATACCTCAATATTTCTCCATGGAGTTCGGCCATACAACATGGCCGAACCCATGGTCCATTGATCTTCATCATCTTCATCCTTTAAAACCCATTAAAAAATCATTAACATGTTTCCATGGTTTTCATTCTTTAAGCCAATTAAAATCACCAACAAACTTCCATGGGGTTCGGTCATACAACATGGCCGAACCCTATGGTTCATCATTTTCCCTTACAAATCACATATCCATGATTACATCCTTTGATGGGGTTCGGCCATACATCATGGCCGAACCTCATCCAATTCTTTTTTAGTTCTCATTGGTCCATGCATAAAATCTAGGGTTTGGCCAAGCAAGGCCCAAATCATGACCTTTGATCATTCTCCATCCCTTACATTAAACATGCATGAGGTCCTTTTGCATAATACTATTAGGATTCGGCCATCCAAGGGCCGAACCACGTTCTTTGACCATTCCTCATGTTTAGCCATGCATGTTGACATAACCATATATACATAATGTCCTTAGTAATCCATCTTACCCATTAGGGTTTTATCCATTTTTTTCCACCTCATTTCTTGGATGGATTTTAAATCCAAGGCCCATAATATTTTGGCCAACTCTCCAATCCAAAATGGAATCCCATGGTTTCCTTAACCTCCTTTTAATTTATAAATCATATCAAGGAATAATTACCGATTCCACGACTCCTCCGATTTCTTTCGTTCCTCCTTGCTCCTCCATTTTTCTCCTTCCTTAGTCTTTTCTTTCTTTCTCCTTGATCTTCAGCCAAAGTGTGTGTTGCTTGAGAGGGAGAGGGTTTAAGATGAAAAACCCAAAGAGATGGTTCGGCCTTGGTGAAGGTTTGAAGAGGGAGAGGAGGAGAGAATGTAAAAACCCTAAGTGTTCTCTTTGTCTTGTGAGGGAGGTCGGCCAAGCTTGAGAGAGGGAGAGAAGTTGAGATAGAAAACTCTAAGTGTTTCTTGTCTTGTTCAATGATAGAGGGTCGGCCAAGAGTGAGAGAGTGAATGAGATGAAAAGCTTTCTTTCCATCTTGTCTAGGGTTTCCTTCGGTAAGACTCCACCCTCATCAATGTGGAGTCTTCCTCATGAGTCCTTTGACCAAACAAGGGAATGCATGCCCTCCACATGGCACACACCACCCTCTCCAACGGTTTTGGCTTCGTGGTTTGCATGAGATGGAACCCCCACCTCTCCTTTGACCAACCATGAGAATGCATGGCCTCCACCTAAGTTCTTTGTCTAGCCAAGGGGGTGCATGCCCTCCACATGGCACACACCACCCTCATCCAACGGTTTTGGGCTTGGTGGTTTCCAGGACATGAAACCACCCACCTCTCCTTTGACTCACTCCATCTTTTCATCTTCCATGTGACTCACCCCCATTTGACTCACTCCATTTAAATGAAACTCAACTCCTAACTCAAGCATTGATTTTATTTCCATCTAACTTTAGGCGATTTAATTACATAATTTAATTCCACTCACTACACTTAATCCTCTTTAATTCACCCATGACTCACCCATGGTTCACCAAGTCAACTATGGTGGCCGGCCCCACTTGTGCCTTAGTCCACACGCCACCTCACTTGATGAGGTGGACTTGGGTCCCACTTGGCCATGCCACTTGGTGTAATGACCCAAAATTTGTGAATCAATATATCTGTGGTTATTATTTATTTTAATGATGGAAATTGAGAATTCTAATGGAATAAATGTTAAGTGAATCAAAATTTGGGCAAAGGCCCAAGTATGGTCCAATGGACCGTGGGTTGGATGGAATTCATTTAATTGGTCAATAATGATTAATGTAATGGCCCGGAATTGGTAAACTAAAATATGTGTGGTTATTGTTTGTTTTACTGGTGGAAATTGGAAATCTAATGGAATAGATGGTAAATGGATCAAGATATGGACAAAGGCCCAACTAGGGCCCAATGGACTATGGATTGGATTTAAGTTTACTTAAAGGGTCAAAGATGGTCAAATTGGGCCCAATACCCATTTGGGACTTAATGGGTCAAAATAATGCAAACTCTAAGGTAAATGGATAGGACAGAACTTAATTGGGCCATGGGACCAATGGTGATCCAATAAGGGAAGTGGATTGAATTGATTTTTAATCACCTAAGTTAGTATTAATTAGACCTAAGTGACATGGCCAATTGGAACCCACCTCCACCTCATCAAATGAGGTGGCATGTAGACCAAGGTTTGGTGGGGCCGGCCACTATGGTTGAATTGGTCAACCATGGGTGGATGCATGAAGGAATTTAAACAAAAGGAATTAAGTAAATGGGAATTAAATTAACCTAATTATCTAATTAATTAAATGTTTAAATAATCATAAAGGTGGTCAAATGGTCAAAATTGAATGACCAAACCACCTCATTTACAAAGGCCAAAATGTTGGCTTGAAGTGTTTATCCCACCACCACAAAGTATAAAGCATAAAGCAAGATAAATATCTAAGCTTGGTTGGTGGGAGACTTAATGTGGGATGTATCTTATGATTTTTTTTTATCTCATTTCTCTCCACTCCAGCGAGCCCTTTCACTCTCTCCCTCTTTTCATATCTCTCATGGCCGTTCCACACTCCAAGAAGAGAAGAAGAAAATTAAGAAAGGAAGAGAAGAAGAGAAGAAAGAAGAGAAGAAGTGCAAGCATGGTCCACCATTCCAAGGTCAAGATCTACCATCTTCTTTCTCATGTCCATCCTCTCCTCTCTCTCTCAAATCAAGCCCTACTATGGCCGATCCTAAACTTGGGGGTTTTCACCATTGATCAAGCATCTTGGCCGACCAAAGATCAAGAGAAAGGAGAAAGGAGGCTAAGGAAGCCGACGGGAGTGGCGGAAGTCGGAAGAGACGACGGATTGTGAGTATTTCTTAAACAAGAGTTTTGGATTTTTAGGGTTTAAAATTTGGGATTCATTTTTGTTAAATTTAATGGTGGCCAAATGATTTTATGCCATGGGTTTTAAATCCATCAATTTGAAGGATGGAAAGTGGATTAACCCTAATGGGTAAGTTAGGGTTAAGGAAAATAAATAGATTAAGAACAATGAAGGGACATTATGGATTTAAGTTTAATTAAGCATAGAGTATATAATGTTTGTAAAGAACCATGGACCATAGGGCCGAACCCCATGGTGGTTGATTGAATGATTTTAGTAAGGTTGTGAAGAATGGAAGACATGGAAGGAAAATTGGGAATTTTAATGGAATTTTAAGGTTTAAAACCATGGAAGAATGGTTAAGGATATTGAGGCTCATAATGATTAAGTGTAGTGATGTTTTCTTTTAGGGATCTTGAATGAGGAAATTCATGAAGATGTAAAGTGGTTTATATGGTCTTAAAAGATATGAATAAATGGTTGACCATGAACCACCATGGCCGAACCCTATAGTGAGGTGTTGTAATGATTTTTGGGTGTGAAATTGTGGAAGTTAATGGATGAAGGTTAAGTTTTCTAATGATCTTAAATGTCACCAATGAATGACGAACCATGAACCCATGGTAGGTGTTTAAGTGAATTATTAGGGTTTATAAATGATGGAAGCCATGGAGGATGATTTACGGTCTTAAGATTTTAATGGTTAAATGTAGGTAATTAAGGATCTTTAATGGAGTTTTTAGGGTTATGTTTTTGTAAATTTAAATGGGTTTGGAAGGATGGAAGGTATGGAATAATGTACTAATAAATTGGAGGCTTAAAAAGGGGTCAAAGGTTTGTAAGTTTTAAGGGGTTTTTAGGGAAGGAAATCATGGAAGGTGGCTAAGTGATTTCAATGGGGTTTTGAAGAATGGGAACCATGGAAGGGGCTAATGATTTTGAAGTTTTAAATGGGTGGAAATGAGGTTTTTTTAAAAGTAAAACAAGGGACCATGGGTTCGGCTATGGTGTATGGCCGAACCCCATGGGGGAGATTTGGATGAATTTGGTGTTTTGGAACCATGGAAAAATAAATGGGAGTTATGGTTAAACTAATGGACCAAAATGTATTTCGTGATGATTAAGGAAGGATGATTTAAATGTATGAGTTAAAATCCCTCATAGTTGGACTTATGTGTGTGTCTAAATTAATGGGGAATAGGTCATGATTAAAGGGGTCATTAATGGACTCAAGAATGTATCAAGTGATGATCAAAGTTGATGATTTAAATGCATGATGTAAACCTCCTCATGGGAGGGCTTATTATGGATCTAAATGTGGTGAAAAAAACCCAAGGAAAGTGGGGATTAGGTTGAATTAAAGGGGCTAGTTTTAATAAAACCCATGACTCATTGAGAGTCCTCTTTGGGCTAAGGTTTAAGGTGTGTGCATGTGTTTAAAAATTAATGGAATTAGGTTAATTAGATGGTTGAGGTAAGTGGCCTTGTTGTATGGTTGATGGATCAATTAGGGACCCAAGATGTGGTTAAGAATGATGATTCAATTGTAAGTCATTTTATGGGCTAAGGAAGGGTGTGTGTATGTGGTTGGATGAATGGAAAAATTAGGCTAAGTTAAGGCACTAAATTATTAATATGCATATCATGGTTAATGAGACATCAATGGAACCATTTTGTGAATCAATTAATGGGTCTAAGTTATGGATCAATTATGGACCATAATCTACATGGATTAAGTAAATGAGTAACCATGGAAGGGTAGTGGCAAAACCGTAAATATTGGCCAAAATGAAGAAACCCATGGGAGGTGGTCATGGACTTAGGGACTCTAAGTAACAAGCTTATGAGTGATTAATAAAGCCTAGGGTGGCTGGTTTTTAGACTCATATGATTAAAATATTTAATGGACTAAATGGAACCTTCAAAACTTAGTTAGTGAGGTTCGGCCATGGTATATGGCCGAACCCCACTAAGATGTGATTTATGGACTTAAATGGTTAATACATGGACTAATTTATATGTATAATAAGGTACCGGACATCGCAAGCGGTGCGTGATCGGCGACCGGGTCTGTCGGACGGAAACGGAAAAAAGAACGCTAGTCGGTACGCTAGTCGGTATTCGGTAGGATTCTAACCTTTTTGTAAGCCATGGATTGAGTGATGGTTTCCTTGAATTATTTTGGAAATTATATGGTATGTTTTAAGATTGGTTTTGAATTATATATTATGTAGGGGTTTTTACTTGATTTATTCCGGTAAGCATATGATTGGTTTAAAATGGGTTTTAATGCTATGATGTGATTATTGAGGCTTTGCTTGATCTATTTTGGGTAATCAAGTTATATGTTTTATTGATGGAATTTTTTTTAAATGTCATGGTTTGTTATTATATTCATTACATGGCATATGGCATCTACATCTCATGCATGGCATGGGAGGGATATGGCAGGGGAAGGATGAAATGAAACCGGAGTCCATGCTCCGTCGGGGCGACCGATAAATAGACATGGGGATATTTTGATGTGTTTGATGTATCAGGGATGTTGTATGTAATTATGATACCTTGATGATGGTTCTTCCATCAAGGGGGATGATTTGTGATTGTTTATAACTGGATGAGGTTTTGCCGTCCAGGGGGATGATTTCTGATTGTTTTATATCTGGACGAGGTTTTGCCTTCCAGGGGAATGATTTGTGATTGTTTTATATCTGGACGAGGTTTTGTCGTCCAGGGGGATGATTTGTGATTGTTTTATATCTGGACGAGGTTTTGCCATCCAGGGGGATGATTTGTTATCTTTTGTATCTTGACGAGGTTTTGCCGTCAAGGGGGATATGACATCATGATGGTATGGATGATGGGTGGGATTCATAACACAGACACCCATGGCATAGCATTCATTTTATGGTTTTCGTTATACTATTATTAATATGCTTTGTTATCACTAATCCATGTGTTAGCCCTACTCGGAGTCCTACTGGGCGCGTTGTCTAACGCCCTACTTCTACCCTAGCTGATGACGCAGGAAATGCCGGAGCAGAAGGATGGGACGGGACCCAAGCTTGGAAGCTTGGGGAGGCGGACTCTTTACTTTATTAAAGTTTATTTTTGGGAAATGTATATTTGAACAGTTTAGCTTGTCGGACTGTATAATTAGATTACTTCTTATATTTTGGTTTATTTTGGAAGTTGAGACGTTGTGATATTTTGGTAATATTACGAATGTTAGCTTCCCTGCTATGTCAAATTTGTAGGATAGTCTTTATTGTTAATTCCGCACTTAGTTGTAATATTCCTTGAGCTTACGTCTACGTGTGAGCTGTTTTTCGTGGACTTCGTTCCACGCACAAGTAGGGTTGACCATCTAAGGGCCGGGCTTTAGAAGCTTGGACTTAACTCGCGTCGTGACGTCTGCGCCCTTTGTCACTCTTCATTTCAAAAAAAAAAAAAAATAGACTCTGATTTCGGTGAAAAGGGGTGGGCGTTACACTTGGATAATTCCTCATACACTTGCCACCTCACTTGATGAGGTGGACCCTATGCCTTTGATCTTAATTGGGTGCATGACCCGATTAAATCCATTCCTTACCCATTTACCCTAATCATCAATCCATCTTGACCCATTGGGTCCCAATTGGACATTTGACCCAATTGACCACTTTGACCCAATTAAATAGAATTAATCCTATCCATGGTCCATTGGGCCATACTTGGCCATTGCCCCCCAACTTTGATCCATCTAACATCCATTTCATCCATAAATCTTAATTTTTAACAATTAAAAATAAATAATAGCCAATATATTTATTGCATTGAAAATTCGGCTATTACAGGAAACCCTCCAACTCCCCCTTTGACTCACTATGGGTCTCTTCCAATTCCATGCAACTCGGCTCACTCCAAACTCACTTAATTTTTCTTTATCTCATTTCCATATAACTCAAGTGATTTTTAATTTCCAACCCAATGTAATTCAACTCACCACATTTGAACTCACCCATGGTTGACCAAGTCAACCATGGTTAACTGACCTTGCAAGCTACATTAAACCACTCGCCACCTCACTTGATGAGGTGGATTTGGGTCCCACTTGGCCATGTCACTCACATGCCACCTCATACACATGCCACCTAACTTGATGAGGTGGATCCAATGCCTTGGATCTTAATTGGGTACATGACCCAATTAAATTAATCCTTTACCCATTTATTTCAAAATCCATTCACCATGACCCATTGGGTCCCAATTGGGTAATTGACCGAATTAATTTCATTTACCCAATTACTTGCAATCAAACCCTATCCATGATCCATTGGATCATAATTGGGCCATTGACCCAATTCGTACCCATCTAAAATCATTCCATCAATAAATCTTAAATTCAACAAATTTAATAATTTAAATAGAAAAAAATCCAATATAATAATGCATTGAAAAATCCTGGGTGTTACATCACGTGTGTGTGATTTCAAAATCCAAGCGATAAAACTGGGAACTCGGTTGAAGAAAGCGACGAACGGGCTGCCGGCCTAAGGAAACTAGGACGGTTCCGCAAGACTGGAATGATCCCACAAAACTAAAACTATCCCACTGATCTGGCCGAAGACAGGCTAACGAACAGTTTAGAAACGATCTCCAAAATGAACAAGGAATGGACCCAAGACAAGCATGAAAAGGGCCTGAAAATGGGCCTGGGTCAGGCTTAAAACTGGCCGAACCATGGTGAAGACTGGGTTGGGTTGCACGAAATGGGTCAAAGATGAGTTGGGCTTGAACCGATCGAGTTGGGCAGAACTGCTGCTGGGCTGAGTTGAACCTAGAATGAGCTGGGCTTGGACTGAGGAGAGATGGGCCTAGCTTTTTGCAAAAGGGCTTGAGGACTGTGTTTGGGCCTAAACAAGTTGGGTTCAATTCGGTTGGGTTAGGGACGGACTGGGTTTGCTGACTGGGCTTAAAAAGACATAGGCTTGAACTGGGCTCTGCTGTGCTCAACAAGACTGGGCCCAGCCAACAGGGCCAAAGGAATTGGACTGAGCTGTTGGGCCAGATTTGAACAGGCCTTGGTCTGTTGGGCGTAGCAGACTGAGTCTGAGCTGAGCTCAAAAGGTTGGGCTCAGAATAAAGGGTTTTAACCGAGTCAGTCCTCGCATGAGTTGACTCAGTAACACTGACGAAATCAACTCAGCAGAGGACTGAGTCACAGAGAAGGGGGAAAATGAAGCAAAAACAAGGGAGAAATGAGAAGAATCGAAGAAAAATAGAGGGAAGAGAAGGGGAATCAAGAAGAAATGAGAAGGGAGGCTCGAGTACCTGATTCCAATCGGAGAAGGCAGAGATCCGGCTCAATTGGGGCCGGGAAGCTCGAGCGGAGGAAGCAGAGGCATCTAATTCCAGTGCAGACAGCTGTTGGAGAGGGTGGCAGCGAGGTGGGGGTGATGGGTGTGAGTCGCAGTACTATAGCTGTGCCGCTACAGTGTCACGAGAATGGGAGATATAAGGGGTAGGGTTTGGGGGCTTAGGGTTCTTGGTTATAATAATTTTTTTTTAAATGACTGCAAAACGTGAATAAGTTAAAATCCTAAAATCGACTCGATGTTTTCGGATATCGAACATCGGAGGAGAAAATCTGTGATTTTCAAACATTTTGAATGATAAAATATTCAATAATTTAAAATTACAGAAATGCCCTTTGGGTCTCCAAACATAAAATCGGGCATACCGGGGCCCGCCACAGAACCCACACTCTCCTTATTGATACCAAACCCCTAAAATCCCAAAAAATAGGGTCAGACGATTACAATACTACCCTATTTAAGGAATTTCGTCCTCGAAATTCAAACTGAAATCGTACTCCTAGTCCCAAACCTCACAAGTAAAACCCAGGTAAAAATTGCATCTACACAATTGAAACTCACTCTCAAGTCGATCATCTCACCACCAAATGATGCCACAACGTCTGACTCAAAGAAACAGTCCTGCCATGGAGTACCTCTAACGGTCGAACAACCTGAACAATGACTCACACGACTCTCGAGACCAACTTCCTCTGCGTGACAAATTTCATCTGCTCAGAAGTCCCTCTGACCACACCGGGTCTTCAAAGAACTATACCAGGGTTTCCGCCCAAAATAAGGGAAATCTGCATTGTCTGTCACATAGTGACTCGCGCCAAACTATTAGAACATCCATCTACAGCTGCTGCCATACTTAGCCACCGAACACTGATAGAAAACCTCACGACTCATCACTCTCCTTCGCCAACAAAGTCGGTGTCTCACCTGGTGAAAAAGTTGGGTGAAATGGTCCCTCTGACTCTAGCCCACGTGTCTAGTCTTTAAATCCAACACCTCTATCGGTGTCATCCAATTGAAGGTAATTGAGGTAGGCGTGGCACTGAGAACAAATAAACAATGAACTCAAATCTCCACGTGGCAGTGATTCTGCAAAACTCCCTGGGGAAAACCCGGAATCTCACACACCGAGTCGAGTATCTCAACGCCTGGCATCCCAATGCCATCTCAAGTCAAATTGACCAACAAGCCACAACACTATGCATCGTAACCAAATCCCTCAACATCCTGTGTTAGTGCCCTGGCTTGTTGAGTAACCTATTTGTCAATTCCATGACTTAGGTGAAGCATTGTCTCGGATGTTTAAGCAATGATCAAGACTCAAATGATGGAGATTGAATCAAGAACTCAAGCATTGGATGATCAAGTGCGGATTCATCATCACTATGTATGGCAATCATAAAGGTAATTTGGCCATAGATGACTTTAGGGGGAACCCAACACCTTAGGATGACCTTGCCTAGGCTTAGTTGAATACATTGGTAATGGACATAAACAAACCTAGAGGTTGCTTGATAGTGAATTGGATCCCAACATGAAAATATGTATTTGGTTTCACTGTCAACACGACCAACCGTTCTCACCAAACTTTTGGTGGAGACAGGATCGACCCATCGTGGTCATAGACTAGTCGGCCAGATTGACAGAGGTTCTGGATCATACTGTCATTCTGGGTATGCTTCTGATCGAGAGTCTATGCACCGACCCCTCGGTGATGAATTTAACGACCCCTTACAATCAACGACTCGTCGATGCTAACGTATGAATTCTGGAACTTAGAAATCAAGTGGAATCTTGAGAAAACAGACATCTCGATAATTCAAGACCGATTGAGAGTTCCAGAACCGACTCCTTGGTAAAGGGCGACAAGTCTTTCTGGGGAGGACAATTTCGAGATATGAAACTTTGTCTGCATGGTGTTGCCCTAAATCGAGACCCTCGTATGGACCGACCTCTCAGTGCCATGATTGTCGACCAATCGGTGGCACCTAGCTGTCAACCGAGAACTAGTTATGCCGTTGGGAGTGCATTTATTGCACAATGGTAACATTCCAATGGCTCTTTTGGTGACATAACCGATCGCCGGGTGGCGACCGATCACACTTGTTAGCTCGGTAACTTCTCTTGTTTGCCTATTTAATCACCAAACCAACTTGGGTTTTGGTCGGACTCTCCATGGACATTTTCCATATGAAAATTCAAATGCAAATCTAGTGCTCCCCACCTTCTCTCCATGCACTAAACATGGTGAATCAAATATCCTATCTTCTCGATTGTGATGAAGAGAGAGAGAGAGAAATATGGATATAGGAATCCATTGGCACATCTAAAACCTAGAGACCTCCCATAGATTGTGATGAAGCATACACAAGGCACATCTTCGACATCGTTGACATCGCATTGGGAGAGCAACCTCAAGAAGCATACATCTAAAAGTGAGCTCATACAAAGGCTACTACTTCTTAGTGATTTTATTTTATAAATCATCTTGTGAAGTGGACTAAGGTAAGGAATCCAGAACCAGTATAAAAAAATAGAGGGATAAGGAAGTAAACATTGGGTTGGTTGAACCCTTCAAAATCTACGACAAGTGGATGAAGGAGCCTTGGCTTCGGAACCACTAAAAAAAATCTAGAGCATTGTCTCTAGCACATGTGGTGGGTGGAATTTCCAACCAATTGAGTACGGTGGAAGTCCTACTCTATTTGTGAGGGAGTAAGTCCCCATATAGTGAATTCGGGATAACCCAAGGTTGGGTGAGTCCTTAGAGTAGAAGTAGGTTCTTTAACCGAACCACTATAAATTGGTCTTGTGGGTGTTGATCTTTACCAGTGTGATTGTTCTTATACTTGTGTATACTTTTGATCACACAACCCATCTCTCTTGATTAACATTATTAATCCGCTGCAAATTTGTTAATTAATCAAGAAATTTGTGAAGACCATAAAAATTTGGGATTGTCCTATTCACACCCCCCCCCCTTCTCTCTCTATCTCCCCCCGTTCTGGGGACAATCTCAATCCTTTTTCTAGTACCAAAGGGAACTTTCAATTGGCATCAGAGCTTGAGTGTTCTTCATAAATGATTTAACCATCCGAGTTGATCCGTACTAGAACACCTTCATGGGTACTCCAAAATTTGCTCACTATTCTCCATTGTTTGTTTACTATTACTTGAGAACAAAAATTTAAAATAAACTTGCATCCCATGTTGAAGAAGAATGGACATATATCCAAGATGAGTTTATTGAAAATTATTGTACATCTTTGGATAGCTCAATGGAAGGTTCCACCTCTCATAACAAATTGGAGAATCGTGAGAGGTGAAAATTTGAAATGTTTCATAGCCTTCGTTGGTGATATTATAGAGGGATCCTCAAGTGAAGAGGATAGTAACGTTGATCTTGACAAGGATGAAGATGACTTCCAAGAATCCTACAAAGCCTTATACTTAGAGGGTATGAGATTGGCTAAGAATCCTAATAAGGCAAAAATTGAGACTGCCAAACTCTCTAGCCAACTCCAATGTGTCAATATTTAAAATGATCTTCTATCAACAAATTTGATAAATGCAAATGTTGAAATTGTGAAGTTGAGAGAATCACAAAATGGGCTTCAAGAAACTTTAAAAGTTTATGAGAATGAAATGTTGAAGGTCAAGCAAGTTGGAAAAAATCTTGGAGATAAAAATATTAAGAAATCTAAAGACATGGTTAATCAAGGAAATCAAAATTTGGAAGAATATATTTTGGGTAAACCTCATGGTGTGTAACGCCCTGAGCCGGAGGTGGGCCCAGAATGCTACAATTTTTTTTCATCTTTAATAACTCCTAATTGGGCTAGATTAATAGTTAGGCCCAGGAATAAATGTAACACATGCTCTTTACATGTGGTCTCAAGCATGTACCATATATCTACCCATTTACCAGCATATAACATACAAACAAATATTTCCACCATAAAAGATAATATCATTTATGTCATCCAGAGTTGCTAACAGTAACGGGGAAGTTTATACATGATTACAAAATAAGTACCACATGGGGTACTTTACACAAAAATATGGTTCAAAGAACCAATAGTCAAAATAAATGAAATTTCCATATGTGGGAATTCCAAGTAACTACAACAGCTTATCCACCCTAAGGTTGAACTGGAGGTTCTTCCTCCTCGGGTACATCTCCTGAAATGTGAGTAGTGTGAGCTAACCAGCCAAGTGAAAAGTACATAATAATGCAGTACAATGAATATCAGGTTAGCCAAAATCAACATCATCATCATAATAAGTTTATCATGCCACTATATCAAGTCATCTTCATGTATCTGCTGACATCCAACGTAACACCTAGACACTATACTGACTATAAGCATTAACTCCTGACACGGTCAAAATCCAGAATCTTACAAGTACATCTCCAACACATTTGGGCCGGTATTGACACACCTGGGCCAGCAACTGACACACCTGGGCCAGTAAATGTAAACCGACATACTTGGGCTGGTAATCGACACACCTAGGCCGATAATAGTTCAGTAGTTAAGGGTACGTGGAAGTAGTATCGATATAATCATAATGTTCAAGTTCATCAATAATCAGAATTACGATAAACATCATTAGAAGCAATAAACACATTTCATAATAGTGCATCATGTCTAGGCATATGAGTGGGTTAATTAAGTCTGATCCTTGAAACAACTCATTGCACTAGATCATCTTAACCTGATTTACTCCTACTGCATTGTTAAGTCTCCTCACTGAATATGTGGGGTATCGAAGTATCTATGAAACACACAAACAAGGATAAAATGAATTATACAATCATTAATCAAACACAATACATAGAACAATACAACACATATTCATAGTATTTCAAATCTTATCTTATTTTCCAGAAAAACTCTAAGGGAAATGGATCTGAGTGTCCTATATGGATTACTATCCATTTTAAATTACAATAATTAAAAGTATAATAAGGTGCTCAGGCCACTTCTCATATTGTCTTTTGGAAATGACCATGTAGACGTATTGAGTTAGGCCTAGAGATATAAGATGCTCAGGCCACTACTCATATAGCGAGTTAGGCCTAGAGATCACTCACTGCCCAAACCCTTCTTTTCTACCGAGTGGCGAAGTTAATCGCACAGCTACTAATCACTACCGGGCTGCATTTTCGTTGCGCCACAGATAGAGAGTATCGGCTTGGAAGTGAATACATAATATAGATTTACATAATAGTACCAAAGAGAGGGTGAGCATCACTTTTAATTATCAAAATGGTATAAACATACATCAAGACCTAGGGTCTAAGTTTTAACATGACATCTTAACTTAGACTAAGTTTCAAAAACCAGTTCTGGTTTCCTCGGAATACGCCTTGGAACCAGGTACTGTGGCTTCGGAACTTCCCTACCACTTCCTAAAATACGGGCGTTACAGAGCCTTCAGAACTTGAGCTCTGTTCTTCAGAAATTCTGAAGTTCAGGTCTCGGATCTTCTGAGCCTGCTTCCTAACAGAAGCAAAGAAAACAAGAAAATCAATAGGTCTTAGTGTGTCTCGGAACCTACCGAGGTCTACTTGAAACTTCTAAATAGTTCGTAACGTTCGAGGGGGTCTCGAAATATCAGGGTCTGAACAGAAGAGGCAGAAAGAAACATTTGACATCTGAGCGCTTCAGAACCCCGAACAGAAGTTCAGAACTTCCGAAGTCTCACCTTCCGAACGCCCGTAGCTTGCATGAGTCGGTGCTCAAGCAATAGCTTCAACGGCCACGTAGGTGGTTCAATGATTTGAAAAGAAATTGCATTTTAGTCCTTTAAGTTTATTTGCATATAAGTCCAGTTTATTTCATTTTTAATTTCAACTAATTAAAAGATTTATTTAACTTATTTAATTTAATCCATCTTAACCAAAATGTTGGGTCTTATAAACTCCACATATAATAAACTTTGGCGATTCATATTTTATCAAAAAATTTATTGATTTAAACAAAATTCACATTTTATCACTATTCCCATAATTAAATTTATATTTATTTAAAGAGTTTAAATCCATTATTTTCAAAATTTGAAAATGTAAAACAATGAGCTAAAACAAAATCTAAAATACATATTTTTCTTAAAATTTTCTCACTTTTAAAATTGTTTAGAAGTAATTACTTTCTTAACTTCGGGATATTTTCGGGTAGTTTTTTTAATAACATTTTCTAAAGAAAAGATAAACGAAAATACTTATCAATTTCAGAATTTAAATCCTGAATTAAGGAAATCAATATTACTTAAACAATGATGAAACAATTAAATAAACAATAAAATAACACTTGTCAATCGTAAATTACCATTTTGCCCTTTCAACTTAGATGAGTTGGATCATCGAGTTATCGAGGTCTGACAGGGCCAAACCTTAACTTTTCACAAAGCCCTAACTGTAATCTTCATAATTAACAGGTTAAATTATGATTTATTAGAATAAATCATATTAATTAAGTCTAATTTGTGTCAGGGTATTACATCCTACCCCCATAAAGAAATTTCGTCCCGAAATTTAAAATAAACCACGTACATTTTCATCCTGTGAACAGACTAGGGTACTGCCTCGGCATTGTTGACTCTGGTTCCCACGTCACATGTTGTACATCACGATGTTGCCACAATACTTGCACTAGTGGAATGGACTTTCTTCTGAGTACTTGAATCCGAGATCCTTGTATCTCTACTGGTACTTCTTCAAATGTCAGATCTTCTGAGACTTCAATGTCCTCGTAACTCAATACATGGTATGGATCAGGTTCGTACTTTTTCAACATTTATACATGAAATGTACTTTGTACTCTTTCCATAGTCCGAGGGAGATCTAGCTGATAGGATAATTCTCCTATTCTCTTCAAAATTTCAGAGGGTCCAACATGTCGAGGTGATAGTTTTCCCTTGCGATGAAACCGTTGTAGTCCATGACGACGTGCCACACGTAGGAATACTTGGTCATCAACTGTAAATTCCAAAGGTCTCCGCCTTTTGTCAGCATAACTCTTTTGTCTGTTTTGGGCTGTCTTGAGACGTTGTCATAGTACTTCAACTTGTTCAGATGTCTCACGTACTAAGTCCGGACCCAACAGTCCTTAGTCCCCTACTTTGGTCCAACATAGAGGTGACCTGCAGGGTATACCATACAAGGCTTCATAGGGCGTCATTTGTATAATAGAATGATAACTGTTGTTGTATACAAATTCAATCAAAGCTAAATGGTTTTCCCAACTTCCCTGTATATCCATGACGCATGCCCTTAGCATATCCTCCAAAGTTTGAGTGGTTCTCTCTAATTGACCATCTGTCTAAGGGTGAAAAGCAGTGCTGAAGCATAGCTTAGTCCCTATTTCTCCCTGTAGGCCTTGCCAAAATCTTGACACAAATCTAGGTTCTCTATCAGATACAATTGACACAGGTACCCCATGTAGTCTAATTGTATCCTTCACATACATTCTACTCAAGGTAGTCAAAGAATCATTCTTTTTAATAGGTAGAAAATGGACTGATTTTGTAACACCCCAAATTCTAAGTGAAATGGATAATTATGAAAATGCCCCTAGATTGGTAAATTTATTAATTATGATGTTAAATGAGAAAATGGTGGGGTCCATTGCTTAAATTAAGACCCTATGAGCATATTATAAGTGTCAAATTTGATTGAATGAGTAATGAACATCAATTTGGGTCAATATGGGTAATTGGGTCAAAGGACCCAATTGGACCCAATGGGTCACAATGGACTTATTAGACCATTGGGTGAGCCCAAATTTAATGGGGTTAAGCTGAATTGATTGGAAATTAAGTGGAGCATAAATGGGCAGGCTTGATGCACATGTGAAAACCAAATGCAAATGACTAAAACAACCCATAAATGGGTCATGGAGTCAAAACGGGTCAACAAGCTAACCCAATGGGTCGGGTTGACCTTGTTGACCATGGCTGACCGTGTGGGCCCTCAAATGAGCTCAATGGTGAGTCGAATCAGGTTGAGTTGGATTGGAATGAGTTGCATATAAATTAAATGGTTGGGTTGACTCAAGTGTAATAAATGTATGGTATTTAATGTGGTGAGTTAAGCCATTGAGTTAGTTGAGTCAAAATGGAAATCAAAGGAGCTGTAAAATCAGTGAGTTGAAGGGAATATGTGGAAGTGTCTTGGTCTCAAACAAACCAAAACAAGTCCCACACGTTGGGGACTTGTAATGGTAGTTTCCATGCTAAGTTTTAAATGGAAATGGATGGGAATTGGATAAGATACATGGGGAGCTGAAAGGTTGCATTGGCTGGTGCCAATGGGTGTCTTGGTTGTGCCAAGTAACCCTTTGGTTTAATCAAGAATTTATGAGGGAAATTGAGAGGTCATAGTGGCTGACTTACAAAAGAGGAATACCACCCCATTTGGCCGATTTTCACACAGAAAATCCTAAGAATCCTCATCTCTCTCCCTCTCTCCAAGCTCTTTCTCTTGGCTGAACCAGCAAGTAGTGTCTTCACAATTGATCAAGCATAAACCAGCAAAGGAAGGGAGGCTAAGAAAGATAGGAAGTAAAGAGCAAAGGCAAGAGGAAAAGCTTGGAAAATTTGGTAAGTATTTCCATGGGTTTTTGTTTAATAAAATGGGATTAATGGAACATGATTTGGCCATGGGTTGGCCGAATCTACCAAGGGTATGAAGTATATAAATTGATGCTTAAAAGATAGGAAACATGGATCATAGGGTTCGGCCACCTTGGCTGGCCGAACCCCATGAAATGTTATGGTCATGTGGATGGTTTTTTGTAAGATAAAATCATGCAAATAAGGGACTGTTTTAGATGTTTAATTAGACTTATGATGCATGTTTTGAAAAGGTTTAAACCATGGATTTGGATGTCATGAATGGCCGAATGCATCATGGGTCTAAACCTTGGGTATAAAATGATGAAATGGATCATTGGATGGCCGAACCCTATGAAATGATGTTGGTATTTTGATGGTTTTTGTAAGTTAAAACCATGCAAATGATGGATTGTTTTGGATGATTAAATTAGACATAAGATAAATGTTTAAGAGGTTCAAATCAAAGGCCATAGGGTTCCGCCAATGAGTATGGCCGAACCCCATGAAATGGTGTGATAATTTTATGGTTAATGATGATGGTTTTGAGAGATAAAAGTCATACATTACTATGGAGTTTCTATGTGATTAAAATGGAGATATGGGTACTGTCTTGGGTCAGCCATTGGATGGCTGAATCATGTAGTTTTCATGGTTAAAATGTAGAGCCTAATATGTATATAATTGCTGGAATTATTGTGTTAAGAGAATCATAGGGTTCGGCCATATGTATGGCCGAACCCCATGGACTGTTTTGGTGGATAATTGGATTATGATAATGAATGGTATATGCTTATGATTTCAAAATCACATATGTCAACTATGGACTTAGTACTAAGGGGATTAAACATGAAAGATGATGGAACATGGGATTAAAATCTCTAGGGTGAGGTCCGGCCATGCTGTGTGGCCGAACCCCACCAATTGTCAATTGATGGACTTGGTGATCAATTCATAATGAAATTAAGCAAATGAGACACATGTATGAGGGACTTAAAGGACCAAATAAAGATGGGGAGGTTCGGCCATATTGTATGGCCGAACCCCACTAAGGTGGTTTGGTGATGTACTTTGGTTTTTAAAGGAAAATTAAGTAAAGGAGTGTATAGTGGCAATATTGTAAATATGGAGGAAAAGTTCAAAGATGAAATGATCAAAAGAATGGACATATGAGCCAAAACTCAAGGTGGTAAGGTTCGACCATGTAGTATGGCCGAAGCCTACCAAGGTTTTATTTGAAGGTATGGTTTAAGTGTATGGTTGTAATTATATGAAAGAGAGACCAAATTGTAAATAGGTAAGGTTCGGCCATGGGGTATGGCCGAACCCCACATAGTGCATTTTTGGGACTTAGACCAAGTTAGAATTACATGGATGAATGTTTGATTTGCTGCTATGTAAATAAGATATCGAGACTTACGTGAACGGCGTACGAGTCGTGAACGGGTGACGATTAAGAAAGATCGGACGCTGAAGTGAATCTTCAGTAGGTTTCCTACCTACTTATAACCACAATTATGATTTGGTTTTATTATTTTTTATGAGATATGTTGCATTTGATTTATGTTTCAAATGTGGTTTTGAATGATGAGTTATGTATTTACAAATGGCATACAATGCATTGGCATCTCACGCATGGTCATGGGATGATGATTTGTGGAAAGTCTCCTTAAGCGATGCAGGTCCCGCCAGGAGTAGTATCATGATGATGATAATACATTGGTCTCCTTAGGCGATGCAGGTCCCGCTAGGAGAAATGTTATTGTGATTTACCTTAACGGTGAGAGTCTCGTCAAGTGATGGCTATGTATATGCATGATGGGAGGGACTCATTACATGTGCATATTTACATAGCATTGATTTACCTGTTTTGATGACCAAATATATTATGATATATGCATGTTTTTATATACTAACCATGTGGTAGCGCTAATCGAAAATCCTACTGGGCGCGTTTGTAACGCCCGGCCCTTTTCACCGAAAAATCAGAGTCTATTTTTTTTTTTTTTGAAGAAGAGTAACAAAGGGCACGGTGCGAGTTAAGTCCGAGCTTCTAAAGCCTGGCCCTTAACTGGCCAACCCTACGTGTGCGTGGAACTAAGTCCACGGAGAACGGTTCACACATAGAAGTAAGCATCGGGGAGCATTTACATTAAATGCGGAATGATAATAGATACTATCCTACCAATTTTTCTAGTTAGCAGGGAAGATTTCATCATTTAATTACTAAAATGCCATAACATCATATGTCTACAATAAAATCCAAAACATAGCAATAAGTCTAAAATATACAGTTCGACAAGTTAACTATTCAAATATACATTATCTAAAGTAAACATTGGTAAACTATCTAGCCCGTCTTCCCAATCTCCTCAGCTTGGTTCCCCTCTCGTCCTTTGCTTTCGGCATCTCCTGTGTCATCAGCTAGGGTAGAAGTAGGGCTAACACATGGATTAGTGATAACAAAGCATATAGATAATATTATAATAAAACCATGCACTTTGGGCAATGTCATGCAATGGGTATTCTATGTCATGAATCCCACCCATCAATCTCATCATCATTGTACAATGTCCCTTTTTCAACCATACATAGTGTTCCAAATAAAATCCATACCATCATCGTGCCATGACCCTCTTGATGGAAAAGCCTCATCAAGATGCGATCCACACTAGGCATCCCCCTTGATGGAGGAACCATCATCAAGGTATAACAATAAATACAACATCCCCTTGATGGAAAACCATCATCAAGGTATCATAATTACAAAGGTCCCCCTTGATGGCAAAGCCTCATCAAGGTATAATAGTACATATATGAAATATCCCCATGCTTGTTTATCGGTCACCCCGACGGAGCATGGACTCCGGTTTCATTTCATCCTTCCCCCGTCATATCCCTCCCATGCCATGTATGATATGAGATGCCATATGCCATGTAATATATGTAACTCATAGTCATAAAACCCATCTTAAAAACAATGCCATGATTATCAAAATAAATCAAAGAAAACCCATCACATAATACCAAAATCCAAAACCCATCTTAAAAACAACCACATGATTACCAAAATAAATTAGAGGAAAACATCATATGATACTAAATCCAAAACCCATCTTAAAACAAACCATATAATTTCCAAACTAATTCAAAGAAACCATCACTCAATCCATGGCTTACAACAAGGTAGGAATCCTACCAAATACCGACTAGCGTTCTTTCTTTCGTTTTCGCCTGATAGACCCGGTCGCCGATCCGCGTACCGCTTGCGATGTCCGGTACCTTATTACATATTAACAATTAGTCCATGTTTTAACCATTTCTAAGCCCATACATTATGTCTTAATGGGTTTTCCTCATTTTGGCTAATATTTACGGTTTTGCCATTACCCTTCCATGGATAATTCATTCCCTCTTCCATATACATTATGGTCTATAATGGATCCATAACTTAGACCCATTAATGATCCATAACTTAGGTCCGTTAATGACCCAACAGCCATATCATGTGATCATAAAATTAGTCCTTTTATTAACCTAACCCTTATTCCGTTAAACCCATACAAAACCCCATACTTAACCCTTTAAATGGTTAATGGATCATGGGTTCAAAATACCCAATTCATCAAATCTTTCCATGGGGTTTACATCATGCATTTAACCCACAATAAGTCCATCATCCACTCATTTCCTTTATTCATAATTGATCCATACACTCGCCAATCATGAGATACAACCATATCTTAACCTAATCCCCATTAGCTAAAGCATATCCATAGACTTTAATCTTAGCCTATCCATTGATTCACAAAAATGGGTCCATTGATGTCTCATTAACCATGACATAAGAACATTAGCAATTAACCATTTAATTAACTTAACCTTCATTTATTTAAAACATAAATATATAACCCCATACTTAGACCATTAAGTGGCTCATAACAATGGGTCATGGGTTCATTAAAAATCAGCCCTTTCAACTTAACCAAATCCCCATTTTTTCCCTGGTCCTTGGTTACACTTTAGATTCATCACAAATCCCTCCATTGAGAGAACCTAAACCATACATTTAATTCATCATTCTTTAATCACATTTAAGTCCATTAACTTAGCCACATTCCCATTACAACTATCAACATTAGGTTTACATTGGTCCACCAACACCACCAACATTCTCCATTTATTTTCCATAATTCATAACCATTAAATCCACCATTTGATCATCATTACACCACCATAGGGTTCGGCCATTCACCATGGCTGAACCCATGGTTCATGATCCATTCGCATTTACCATTTTTGATGTCCTTAACATCATTCATATTTCCCATGCATTTCTTCACTTAAACCCCTTTAAAAACATCACCACATTTTATCATTAGCAACTTAGAACCCTAAACATTCTCCATAACTTCCATCCTTAAAACCCTAATTAAATTCATCAACCATTTACCATGGGGTTCGGCCATTCTACATGGCCGAACCCTATGGTCCATCAATCCACTCAAAATCCACACACATTTATGCTTAATTAACTTACTTACATACTATCCTTACTCCATTTTATTTTATTTTTTATTTCTTTCCTTAACCCTAATTTACCCATTTAGGGTTTTGTCCACTTTCCATCCTTCAATTTGATGGATTTGAGATCCAAGGCCTATAATCATTTGGCCACCATCAAATTTAACAAAAATGGATCCCACATCTTAAACCCTAAAAACCCAAATCTCTTGTTCTGAAAATACTTACAATCCGTCGTCTCCTCCGACTTTCTTCGCTCCCGTCGGACTCCTTGACCTCCTTTCTTCTTACTCTCCTCGTTTGATCGGCTAAGATGCTTGATCAATGGTGACAACCTCCAAGCTTAGGGTCGGCTAAGATAGGGTTTGCTTGAGAGAGAGAGAAGAGGATGGAGATGAGAAAGGAGATCCCAAGCTTTGATCTTGGAGTGGTGGGCCTTTGCTTTGAATTTTTCTTCTCTTCTTAGCTTTCTTTTTTTTTTTCTTTCCTCCATGGTTTCTCTTCTTCTTTCTTCTCCTTAGGTGTAGGATGGTTTTGAGAGTGAAAGAGATGAAGTGAGTGAAATGACGATGGAACTTGAGAGATGAGATGAAGTCATCTCTTTTTCTTTGATTGGTTAAGATACACTTTACATTAAATCTCCCAACCACCCATAAGATATTTTATATGCTTTATGGTGGTGGTTGGGATAAACCACCACCATGCCCAACGTTTTTGTGTCTTAAAATGAGGTGATTTGGCTTTTTCCAACTTTGACCCCTTTGACCACCCTTTTGGATAATTTAAACATTTAATTTAATTAATTTGATTATTAGGTTAAGTTAATTAATTTTCACCTAATTTAATTCCATTAAATTCCCTCTATGAAATCCACCCATGGTTGACCAAGTCAACCATGGTGGCCGGCCCCACCAATTCTTGGTCCACACGCCACCTCACTTGGTGAGGTGGAGGTGGGTCCCATTTGGCCATGTTTCTTAAGTCTAATTAATACTAACTTTGGTGATTAAAATTCAATTCAATCCACTTCCTTTATTGGATCACCATTGGGCCCATGGCCCAATTAAGTTCTCTCCTATCCATTTACCTTAGAGTTTGCATTATTTTGACCCATTGAGTCCCAAATGGGTATTGGGCCCAATTTGACTATCCTTGGCCCAATTTGACCATCATTGACCATTAAGATAAATTAAATCCAATCCATGGTCCATTGGGCCATACTTGGGCCCTTGTCCAAACTTTGATCCATTTACCATCTATTCCATCAATTTTCCAAATTTCCATCATTAAAATAAATAATATCCACATTTATATTGATTTAAAAATTCCGGGCTATTACAGCGTTGATCTAACGCCCTAATTCTATCCACAGAGGATAATGCAGGAAATGGAAAAGGGAAAGAGAAGGTTGTGGACCTGGAGGGGAGCCAAGCTTAAGCGCTTGATTGATGTTTGGGATGTCTTTATTATTGTTTTATGAGTTACATTTTATGGACATGTAATGAGTTGATACTTTGGCTATGGTTTGTTTATGATAAAGACAATGAATGGTTGGATAAGTTATTTTAATAATTGAGACTTGTACTTGCTATCTATTTAGTCTAATTCCGTAGTTAGTCTAGTTTATTCCGCATATCTTGTTTAGTTCCATGTGTGGATTGTTATCGTGGGTTTAGTCCATGCACACATGGGTGGCCAGTTAAGGGTTGGACTTGGGAAGTCCGAACTTAGCTCGCGTCGTGACGCCGCCCGCTCTCTTCCGATGTTATTCTATTATTATTTTTAAAAAAAAATTAGACTCTGATTTCTCGGAGAGGGCGGGGCGTTACAGATTTTGTTAGTCGATTAACTATTACCCAAATAGCATCGTTCTTCTTAGGAGACTTTGGGAACCCAGTCACAAAGTCCATAGTGATGTGCTCCCATTTCCATTTAGCCACTTCAAGAGGTTGCGTTTTTCCACCAGGTTGTTGATGTTCTTCATTAACTTATTGACAGGTCAAACATTTGGATACATAATCTGCCACTTCTCGTTTCATACCTTTCCACCAGAATAGTCGTCACAGATTGTGATACATCTTTTACTAGTAGTATATACTACAAATCGAGAACGATGAAAATGATTAAGTACCTTTCCTCTGCATTCATCCGATTTGGCACAAAAAATCTGTCCTTGAATGTCAAACTCCATCATCCCTGATCTTCCAATCTTCCAAAATTGCTCCTCTTGAAAACTGAGTCCTAAACTCTTTTGCTTCTGAATCATTCTGATGTCCTTCCATCACTAATCTGACTATTTCGGGCTGCAGAACCAAGTTTTGAATTCTTCCTAACCCGTTTCCTTCGATCAGCTCCAAATCAATGTCAGATAAGATTTCTAACATTTTCAACTTCAAGGATGCTATACATGCTATGTTGCCATGTGACTTCCTGCTTAAGGCGTTTGCCACTATAATAGCCTTTCCTGGATCATAGGAGAAACTGAAATCGTAATCTCCTAGATATTCCATCCACCTCCGCTGTCTCATATTCGGATCCTTCTGAGTAAAAAATATTTGAGACTATGGTGAGTAGAAAATACATTAAATTTCTCACCATACAAGTAATGCCTCCAGAGTTTTAATGAGAAGACAACAACTGTTATTCCAAATCATGAGTTGGATAATTTTGCTCATGTCCTTTCAGTTGTTTAGAACCGTAAGCTACTACCTTTCCTTCCTACATTAAAACACATCCCAGTCCAAACATAGATTCATCACAATATACATCATATCCTCGTCCTTGTTCAGGTACTATCGGCACCTGAGAGGTGGTCAATTTCTCTTTCAATTCCTGAAATGCCCTTCCACAAGCATCACTCGATTCGAACTTAACGTTCTTCCTTGTCAATCGGGTCATTAGTACTGCAATCTGGGAAAAATGTAGGATAAATTTCCTATAGTATCTAGCTAATCCCAAAAACCTTCGGATTCCAAACACATTCTTGGGACTTTCCCAAATTTTCACGGTTTCTACCTTTGCTGGATCTACCGAGATTCCTTTTGTAGACATTGCGTGTCCAAAAAATTGTACTTGAGTTAACCAAAACTCACACTTACTCAGTTTAGGGTACAATTGGTGATACTCTAAGGGTCTGAAGAATAATGCGCAGATGACGCTCATGTTCTTCCTCAGATGATGAATATATTAAAATATCATCTATAAATACTATCACAATTTCCCTTAGATACGGTCAAAAAACACGATTCATTAGGTCCATAAACATGGCTGGTGCATTGGTCAACCCAAATGGCATCACCAAAAACACATACAAACCATACTGCGTTCTGAAAGCAGTCTTAGGAATATCTTCTTCTCGAATCCGTAACTGATGATAAACCGACCTCAAATCGATCTTAGAGAAACATTTTGATCCTCTCAATAAATCAAAGAGATACTCTATCTTAGGTAAAGGATACTTGTTCTCTATAGTTACCTAATTGAGTCATCGGTAATCTATACACATTCTCATAGATCCATCTTTTTTCACAAAGAGAACAGGTGCGCCCTAAGGAGAATTGCTTTGTCGAATAAAACCAAGTTTGAGAAGCTCGTCTACCTGTGTAATTGCTCTTTCTATTCAGCTGGTGCCATCCGGTAAGGTGCCATGGCAATAAAAGATGCTCTTGGCTGTAGATCAATAACAAATTCTATCACTGGGCGTAGAGATAGCCCAGCTAACTAGTCAGAAACACATCCGTAGACTCACACACCACCCGAGGTACAACAGATTCTACGCCACCCACCCACATCTTCCCTGTAACGCCTCGCCCTTTTTCACTCGCCGAAAATCAGAGTCTATTTTTTTTTAAATAAAGAGTGAGAGAGAGCGGGACACCACTGTAACACCTCAATTTTTCAATAAAAAGGGATAATTATGAAAATGCCCCTAAGTTGGAAAATTTACTGTTTTCGATGTTAAATGAGGAAATTGTGGGGCCCATTGCCCAAACTAAGATCTTAAGAGTATATTATAAGGGTTTGATTAAATTGAACGAATAATGTGCATCCATTGGGTCAAAAATGGCTAAATGGGTCAAAGGGCCCAAATGGGACCCAACGGGTCTTAATGAATTATTTGACCGTTGTGTGAGCTTAAATTAAATGGGGTTAACCTGATTTGATTGGAAATCAAGTGGAGTAAAAATGGGTAGGCCTGATGCACATGTGAAAAACAATTACAAATGACCAAAATACCCATAATTGGGTCATGGAGTCAAAAACGGGTCAAGGAGCTAAAGGGGGACCCAACGGGTCAGGTTGACTTTGTTGACCACAGCCGACCGTGTGGGTCCACAAATGAGTTAAATGGTGAGCTAAATCAGGTTAAGTTGAACTGATTTTATTTAATTTGAATTAAGAATGAGTTGACTCAAATGCATTAAATGATTGCCAATTAATGAGGTGAGTTGGACATGTGAGTTGGGTGAGTCAAAATGGAAATCAATGGGACTGTAAATTACTGAGTTCAGAGGGAATATGAGTAGGTTGGCTCAGTCATAACCACCAAAATAAGTCCCACACATTGGGGACTTGTTGGGGTGATTTTCATGATGGATTTTAAATGAAATACATGGGAAATGGGAGGTGATGCTTGGGGAGTTGGGAGGCTGCTTTGGAAGGTGCCAAGGGGTGCATTGGATAGCACCCAAGTCCCATCATTTTTTATAAGAATTGATGAGGGAATGGAGGGGTCTTGGGGGCTGAAGTACAAAAGGGAAAGACTACCAAGGTTGGGCGACTTTCACATTGGAAATCCAAGAATTTCCATCTCTCTCTCCCTCTCTCAAATTCATTTTTTCCTGGCTGGAATAGCAGAGGTGTTTGCACCAGTAGATCAAGCATAAATCAGCAAAGGAAGGAAGGCAAAGAAGGATAGGAAGTAAAGAGAAAAGGCAAGACAAGAAGCTTGAGAAATTTGGTAAGAAGTCTTATGGATTTTGGTTTTAAATATGAGTTTTAAGTTATGAATTTGGGTGACATAATTTGGTCATGTTGTAACGCCCCACCCTTTCTCACCCTTCCGAAAATCAGAGTCTGAAAATTTTTTTTTGAAAGAAACACAGAGTGAAAGAGAGCGGGGGCACCACGACGCGAGTTAAGTTCAGACTACCCAAGTCTGAACCTTAACTGGCCACCCATGTGTACATGGACTAGACCATGATAATAAATCACACATGGAACTAACTGCAAGATGCGGAATAAACTAGATTAACTGCGGAAATAATATGAATAGATAGCAAGTAACAGTCTCAATTGATAATTAAGATAAACAACTATCCATAGTTAATAACTTAATCAAACCATAGCAAAGTACTAACTTATTACATGTCTAAAATCTATAATTCAAATGACAGTAATAAAGAAGTCCAGTTCAACATTCAAGCGCTTAGGCTTGGCTCCCCTCCCGGTCAACGACCTTTTCTTTCCCTTTCCTTGTACCTGCATTCTCCTCTGAGGATAGAATTAGGGCGTTAGATCAACGCGCCCAGTAGGTTCCCGAATCAGGGCTACCACATGATTAGCATATAAACATGCATATATATCATAGTACATGATTAGTAAAAACAGGTAAAACAATGCTATGAAGTATGCACATGCAATGAGTCTCTCCCATCATGTACATTCATAGCCATCACTTGACGTGCCTCGCACCGTCAAGGTAAATTACAATACACTTCCATCTCTTCATCATTGAGTTGATTCATATCACATATTAGTCCTCCTGGCGGGACTCTCATCGCCTAAGGAGACCAATGTGACTATGATCATCATGTTACTCCTCCTGGCGGGACTCTCATCGTCTAAGGAGGACGGTAACTCATAATTGCAACACAGCATATCCTCAGTCATCATCCCATGTCCATGCATGAGATGCCAATGCTTTCTATGTCAGTTGTAAATGCATAATTCATTATTCAAAATATGGTAAGTAATAGTATGTCAATATCTCATAAAACCCTTCATGAAAACAGGTGTAAATGTGGTTACAAGTAGGTAGGAAACCTACTGAAAATTCTCTTCAGTACTTGATCTTTCTTAATCGTCAGCCGTTCACGACTCGTACGCTGTATACGCAAGTCTGGATACCCTATTTAAATAGCAGCAAACCAAACGTTTATCATGTAGTTCCAACTTAGTCAATTTCCCAAAATATACTATGTGGGGTTCGGCCATGCCCATGGCCGAACCTCACCTATTTATCCTTTTCGTCTCTCATTCATTTAATACCTTATTAAGCATCACTTTCTACAAAATACTTTGGTAGGGTTCATATAAATATACAGATGATCATTCCACCTTTGATCAATAAATCATTCTTTCCCATAATTCAATCACAAAGTCGGCTACACAATAGGGTCACCAATGACCCTTAGTGGGGTTCGGCCATGCCCATGGCCGAACCTCACCAAATCTCATTCTTGTCCCCACTTTTGATCTTATTTATGATTAATCAGCTTGATATTAAATCCATACCTAAACCTAGGTAATTCTTAATCAATACATAAACACTTCATAGTTACCAATGGAATTCAATCCAATCTTTTTACCCAAAAACAGCCCATGGGGTTTGGCCATGCACATGGCCGAACCCAATGGTTCTCTTGATTTATTTTGTCCATCATCTACCCATGATTTGAATCAATAACTTAACCCTAACATTGATATGGTTCAGCCCTATACCAGCCAGCAAAAAACAGTAACCAAATCCTCATTTAATTCCTATAAAACCATACTCTTACATACAAAATCATTTAATATTTTCATGGGGTTCGGCCATCCAAAGTGGCCGAACCCTATGTCCATGTTTTGGTCCTCTTAAATATATTTTAGATCTCATTTAGACAAGTACTAAACAGCATCACATTACTGTATTTTTTTACCTCTTAAAACATCCAAATCAATTCATCAACTTGTCCAAATGACCATATTACTTCATGGGATTCGGCCATCCAAGATGGCCGATCCCCATGGTCCATTTCATCAATTTTAATCCACTGTTTTAGACCCATGCTAAATTCAGTCCTTATGTCATTCAAATCCATGTTTTTAACCCTCTTTAAAGCATGCATTTGTATCACAAAGAAACCTCAAAAACAGTCCACAAAAACTCCTTGGTTTCTATGTTTCAAAATATTAAAACCAACCTAACTTTTACATGGGGTTCGGCCCTCCATGGTGGCCGAACCCAATGGTCATCTTTACCATTTTAAAACCTCTATTAATCAAGGTTAAAACCTTGTGTGTTCGGCCATAACCATGGCCCAATACATATGTGCATAACACACCATGGTTTGACATGGTTTTTGACCTTTAAGATCATCAAATCAAATCCACATTTTTCATGGGGTTCGGCCAACCAAGATGGCCAAACCCAATGGCATATTTTCTTATCCTTTTAAGCCATTTAATCCAAGGTTTAGACCTATGACAAATTCGGCCATACATGACCAATTTATGTCATCCAAATTTATAATTTCAAGCTCTTTAATAAACCAAGCACTTATGTAAATACTTACCAAAGTTCCTTGCTTTTAATCTTTACTTCTAATCCTTCTTTGCCTTCTTTCCTTTGCTATTTTGTGCTTGATCTACTGGTGCAAACACCTATGCTGTTCCAGCTAGGAAAAACGAATTGGAGAGAGGGACAGAGAGATGAAAATTCTTGGATTTCCAATGTGAAAAAAGGCCAACCTTGGTGGTCATTTCCTTTAGTACTTCAGCCCCCAAGACCCCTCCATTCCCTCATCAATTCTTATAAAAAACGATGGGTCTTGGGTGCTATCCAATGCACCCCTTGGCACCTGCCAATGTAGCCTCCCAACTCCCCAAGCATCACCTCCCATTTCCATGTAATTCATTTAAAAACCCATCATGAAAATCACCCCAACAAGTCCCCAACGTGTGGGACTTGTTTTGGTGGTTATGACTGAGCCAGCCTATTCATATTCCCTCTAAACTCTCTGATTTACAGTCCCATTGATTTCCATTTTGACTCACCCAACTCACATGTCCAACTCACCTCATTAATTGACAATCATTTAATGAATTTGAGTCAACTCATTTTTAATTTAAATTAGATAAAATCAGTTCCACTTAACCTGATTTAACTCACCATTGAACTCATTTGTGGGCCCACACGGTCAGCTATGGTCAACAAAGTCAACCCGACCCGTTGGGTCCCCCTTTAGCTCCTTGACCCGTTTTTGACTCCATGACCCAATTATGGGTATTTTGGGTCATTTGTAATTGGTTTTTACATGAGCATCAGGCCTACCCATTTTTACTCCACTTGATTTCCAATCAAATCAGATTAACCCCATTTAATTTAAGTTCACATAACGGTCAAATAATCCATTAAGACCCGTTGGGTCCCATTTGGGCCCTTTGACCCATTTAGCCATTTTTGACCCAATGGATGTACATTACTCATCCAATCAAACTTGACATTCATAATGTGCTCATATGATCTTAATTTGAGCAATGGGCCCCACCATTTCCTTACTTAACATCACAAAATAATTAATTTAACACATCAGGGGCATTTTCGTAATTATCCACTTCATTGAGAAATTGGGGTGTTACACATGTATGGCCGAATTTGTCATAGGTCTAAGCCATGGAAGATGGTGTCAAAGAATGATGGAAATGGACCATAGGGTTCGGCCACTTTGGATGGCCGAACCCCATGAAGATAATTGGTGGATTTTGATGGTTTTTGGAATTTAAAACCATACAAGTTTGGGACTGTTATTATATGTTTTATTAGATTTAAAATGCATGTTTTAAGAAGGTTAAAACATGGATTTGGATGGTTAATTCAGACCTAAGATGAAGGGTTAAGTGGTTCAAAACCAAAGATCATAGTGTTCGGCCAATGAGCATGGCCGAACCCCATGAAATTGGGTTGGTTATTGGATGATTTTTAAATGGTAAAACACGGTAATATGTTACTGTTTTATTACATGATTATTGAAACATAAAAATATGTTTATGAGGATCAAGTCATGGACATAGGGTTCGGCCACCTTGGAGGGCCGAACCCCATGAAAGAATTTGATGAAATGTATGGTTTTGGAGAGTTGGAAATCATGTGAAATTATGGGGTTTTTATGTGATTTAAACGAAGGTATAAATTACTGTTTTTGGTCGGCCAATACATGGCTGAACCATGTTAAGGTTGAGGTTAAGATATTGATTTAAATCAAGGTTAGTTGATTACATAATTAAATCAAGAGAACCATTGGGTTCGGCCATGTGTATGGCCGAACCCCATGGGCTGCCTTATGGGTTGTTTGTATGGGTTTTACTTGGGTTTATGTTTACTGATTTGGCTCAGCCTATGGATGGCTGAACCATGTAATAACCTTGGAAAAAGGGTGTAGCCTAAGTTAAATACCTAGGTTAAAGTTATTGGACCAAAGGAGCCATTGGGTTCGGCCATGTATAGGGCCGAACCCCATGGACCACTTCATATGGATTATTTTATGTGGAATGTTTTTATTGAATTAAAAGGTTTCAATGTAAATATCATGGACCATGACAATGGGTTTTGTGTGGATCCATTCCATGGAATTGATCGGTAGTTTTAAAGGTTAAAATGGGATATAATTGAGTATTGGAACCAATGGCATAATGGTAAATATGGGTGAAATGATCATAGGTATGGTTGTATGGACCCAAATCAAAGGGGTATGGTTCGGCCATGCTGTATGGCCGAACCCTACCAAGGTATTTTTGTACAATTTGATGTTTAATAGGGATTAAACGAATGAGAAACCAAAGGATAAATAGGTGAGGTTCGGCCATGCCCATGGCCGAACCCCACATAGTGCATTTTTCGGGACATTGACTAAGTTGGAATTACATGATGAATATTTGGTTTGCTGTTATTTAAATAGGGTATCCAGACTTGCGTATACGACGTACGAGTCATGAACGGGTGAGGATTAAGAAAGATCGAACACTGAAGTGAATCTTCAGTAGGTTTCCTACCTACTTGTAACTACAGTTTTATCTTGGTTTTTATGAGACTCATGTTTATTTTATTGGTTTTGAATGATGAATACTATTTGCATGTTTTATATATACATTGGCATCTCATGCATAGACATGGGATGATGATTGTGGAAACCGGAGCCCACACTCCGTCGGTATGCCCGTGATGCAACTGTGGGGCCTCCTTAGGCGGTGGAAGTCCCGCCAGGAGAATTATCTGATGATTATGAAACACCGGAGCCCACACTCCATCGAAATGCTCGAGCTGCAACTGTAGGGCCTCCTTAGGCGGTGAAAGTCCCGCCAGAAGAATAAATAGGTTGATATGAGACACGTCAAGTGATGGCTATGTATATGCATGTCAGGAGGGACTCATTACATGTGCATATCTCATAGCATTGATTTACCTATTTTTGATAATCATATATTTGATATATGCATGTTTTACAAACTAACCATGTGGTAGCCCTGATCGGGAACCTACTGGACGCGTTGATCTAACGCCCTAATTCTATCCTCAGAGGAGAATGCAGGTACAAGGAAAGGAAAAGAGAAGGTTGATGATATGGAGGGGAGCCATGCATAAATGCTTGAATGCTGGAATGAATTTATAATTGCTGTTATTTGATACTCTATTATAGACATGTAATAATTTAGTTACTTGCTATGGTTTGTTTAGGATATTAACAATGGATGGTTGATTCATGTTAATTATTAATTGAGACTGGTACTTGCTATCTATTCAAGTTATTTCCGCAGTTAGTCTACTTTATTCCGCAGGTCATTGTATAGTTCCATGTGTGGTTTGTTATTGTGGGTTTAGTCCACGTACATATGTGTGGCCAGTTAAGGGTCGGAATTAGGTAGTCTGAACTTAGCTCTCGTCGTGACGCCGCCCGTTCTCTGCCGTTGTTATTTTATTATTATTTAAAAAAAAAAAATAGACTCTGATTTCTCGGAGAGGGCGGGGCGTTACAGCCACGGCGGGAATTAAGTCTGAGCTTCCAAAACCTGACCCTTAACTGGCCAACGATACGTGTGCGTGGACCGAGTCCACTAAAACAGTTCACACGTATTAAAGTTATACTTGCAGAATAAACACATTACGGAAATAATATTTGATTACAAAAACCGACCATAACCTTTTACTTAGCAAGGAAGTCAATCACCCATAACTTAACCGGACTTAATATCCGAAAGTAACGTCAAACCATAGCAAAATAATATCTAAGTTATTACAATCCCAAAATGCAATTAACTCCAATACATTGTCCAAAATAAAAACTAAATAAAGTAAGCAATAAGTTGCCCAAGCTCCTAAGCTTGGGTCCTTTCGCGTCCATCACCCGTTCCGTTCCCTCTACCATCATCTAAGATAGAAGTAGGGCGTTAGTCAACGCGCCCAGTAGGTATTCCAAGTAGGGTCATACACATGGGATTAAAATAAAATCAGAATAGATACATAATATCAAAATCATGTTAATTTAATGCCATGTCATGGGTGTCATATGCCAATGATTTCCCACCCATCAACCATATCTCAAAACACATTGATAATCCTCTTGATGAACAAGCCACATCAAGGTATTCATTGTCATGACTCCCCACGTATGCCTTATTGGTCCCACCGAATGGAGCGTGGACTCCTCTTTCATTTTAAACATCATATACCATTTCCCGTATCTCAATCGGAATCCGTGCGATCCCTCCCCACGTTTGTTTATCAGATACCCCGAATGGAGCGTGGACTCCTCCCATATGTTCCCTCCCATGCCATGCATGAGATGTGAATGCAAACATGCTATTTCATATTAAATTACATAATAGCATTGAAATTCCATTCTTAAAACATATGCATTTTGATACCCAAAATAGATCATCAAATATAGAAATAAAAACCATTACATGTACATAATCCAAAGTGTTTCAACAAGGTAGGAATCCTACCCACGTCCAAGTATTGTATTCTTGCTGTTTTGTGATGTGACGTACAACGATTTCGTCAAAACCGATCACACTCCCGCTTGTGGAGTCTTTTTACCTTAAATGAATTCCATCATATAAAATAATCAACTTAATTATTTAATTGATTTAAATCAATCCTTACATCCTTCCAATTAAACTTAACCATTTGGAAAAGGAAAATCATATAAAAACTTCACTTTTAAAATTTACCGGTTACCCGTCCGCTGCCCATCCAGGCGACGATAGAAACCCATCTCGCGGACTGCAGAAACCCGTCCTATAGACTGTAACCCGTCCGCAGACACTATACTCAAGTCTGTTACCAGTCCGCGGACTATCGAAACCCGTCCCTCGGAAGATAGAAACTCGTCCCCGGATGGTGATACCCTTCTGCAGACAGCTCACAGCCGTTGTCCGCTACCCTCGGACAATCCACACCCGTTACCTGTCCTGCGGATGGTCCACACCCATCCGCGGACGGTAGACACCCATCCCACAGAGAGTGTAACCCGTCCTACATACATATCACCCATCCGCAGACAGTACCATATTGTGTTTGTTACCCGTCTGCGGACAGTCGAAACCTATCCCGCGGACGGTAGAAACCCGTCCTACAGCCATCCAACCCGTCTGTAGACAGTATACACTTCCTGACTGTTACCCGTCCGCGGACGGTAGAAACCCGTCCCGCGGACGGCAAAAACCTGTCCTAAAGCCATCCAACCTGTCCGCAGACAGTATACACTTCCTGACTGTTACCCGTCAGCGGATGGTAGAAATCCGTCCCGCGGACGGCAGAAACCCACCCACAGAAAAACCATGTCCAGTTCATTATCCGTCTGCGGAAGGTCGAAACCTGTCCCCCGGACTATAAAAACCCATCCGCGGACAGTGATACCCATCCTCAGACAGTGCCATCTGTGATCAGTCCTCATTTTATTTGATGTTTGGCACGACCTTTCCTTATGAAATTCATTTCTTATATTTAACATATATAATGTCATCCATATATTTTTAAAATCATTGAGTATGCCCTACTCACTAACCACACTAGGGTCTTGTCCATTATTCTCCCAATCTTCGTATTACACATAGTTTCGGATCCATTCTTTTATTCGATCATTTAACCATTTTCTTGGATGTATTTTTCAGTTCATGGCCCATATAACCAGCTAGCCGCCCAAATATCTCAATCAAATATGGACCCCATGGTTTCGGCCATTCCATAGCAGAGACCATGGTTCCCTTAGTTTTCTTAAATTTAATATTATGAACATAAACCTTATCTTTTTTCCACGTCTCCTCCGTTTCTTTAGGTCTGATCTTGTTCCTCCGTCCTTCTCCTTCCTTAGTCCTTGTTCTTCCTCCAAGTCTAGAGCCGAAATGGGAGGGAGAGAGATTGGGAAGAGAGGAAATCTCTATGTTACCTAGTGATGCAAATCGGCTAAGGGTGTTGAGGGAGGGAGAGAGATGAGAGGTAGGAGTGGAGATGGGAATCTCTTGCTCAAAAGAGAGGGAGAGAGGATCGGCCAAGGTATGTTGTTGAGAGAGGGAGAAAGAGAGATAGGAAATTCTCTTGTTTGAAAGGGAGAGGATCGGCCAAAGGGGGGTGGAGTATACCTCTTAGTAATTCAGCCCTCCATCCTCCCAACCACCCTCCTTAATGTTTGGTCTTTCCCATGTGTCCCTTGGTTTGACCAAGCAGACACATGGCTAAGGTCTCCCCCCCTTCCCAACATTGGTGCGTGCCTTGGAGCTTCATCCAAAGAGATGAAACTCTCCTTCTACCCTTGACTCACTTGAGAGTCTCCTCACATCCCAAAAAACTCAACACAACTCATTTTAACTCACTCATCAACGCATCTTGATTTGAACTCACCCATGCAACTCTTAACTCAAAACTTGAATTTATTCCTTAATTAAATAATTCCTTAACTCAACTCACTTCACTTAACCCTTTTGAACTCACCCATGGTTGACTTGGTCAACCATGGTAGCCGACCATACATGTTACCTTAGACCACTCGCCACCTCACTTGATGAGGTGGATTTGGATCCCACTTGGCCATGCTACTTACATGCCACCTCATACACATGCCACCTCACTTGATGGGGTGGATCCCATGCATTAGGTCTTAATTGGGTACATGAGCTGATTAAATCAATCCTTTACCCATTTACTTTCCAAAATTCATTCACTTTGACCCATTGGGTCCCAATTGGGCAATTGACCCATTTAATGACACTTACCCACTTATTTTCATTCAAACTCTATCCATGACCCGTTAGGTCATAATTGGGCCATTGACCCAATTCTTACCCATTTAAAATCTATTTCATCCATATATCTTAAATTCGACAAATTAAACAATTTAAATAGTCAAAATCCAATATATTATTGCATTGAAAAATCCGGGATGTTATATTCCCAACCCATGGTAGCCACAACACTACCAGGATATGCCCTAAGGCCAGAAAAAATATTTCTCTATAAACCCTTCATTGGTTGAAGAGACCCCAAAAATTCTCCTTTGAGAACAATCAATCAAAATTTGATAAACTGACAACCAATCCATGCCTAAGATGATGTCAAAGTCCGTCATTTGTAAGATTAGAAAGTCTTAGGATAAATCTATACCACAAATCCTTAACATGCATGATTTGCATTTTTGGTTTACTAACGCCCTTTTTGTAATGCCCCGCCCTTTTTCACTATATGACTATGGCGACCATATCAAATCACAAATATACCTCGACCCCTTAGCAAGACTTAGGGCCCATGACTTACCGAGCGAAAGACCCACGTCCAATGTGATCCGGTCTACCTCGCCCTGCACCCCTTCACCCCAAGGTGTTTCAGTCAAGCACTAAGGCGGTCGAAGTATATTTGTGATTTGATATGGTCGCCATAGTCATATAGTGAAAAAGGGTGGGGCGTTACAGTTGGTATCAGAGCGAAATCGGAAGAATGAATCTTTCAAAGTAAGATTAAGACAGTTTCACGTTTCACTGACGGATAAGAATCTCAACTGACAGACTCTTCGGAGTTCGCTGCACGGGGGTCGGATTAATTTACTTCGTTAGACTCAGACTAAAGCATTCAATCTGAGAGCAACATTTGACAAAAATGAATGATAGCAAGGGAAGGACAATCACTATAAGTTGGATTTATCAAATGTAGCAAGATAGGGCTTATTTCCCCCCAAAAAATGAGAAAACGTCTAGATTCTTTCCTTTCCTTCCTCCTTTCCCTCCCTCAAACCTACCTCAATCATTGGCCGAACCACACCTTGGTGATCTCATCTTGATCAAGCTCACCATTGGCCGAGCATCAAGGATAAGAAGGAAGGAGAAAGGCTAAGGATCAAGAGGAGCAAGAGACAACTGGGAGAGCCACAGATTGGTAAGTATCTCCAAACAAGAGGTTATGTTTTTAAGGATGAACCATGAACCATGGGTTCGGCCATGGTGTATGGCCGAACCCTATGGTGGTGTGTTAGTGATGTTAAGAGTGAAAAAGGGCGGGGCGTTACACTTTTACCCAAAGGTGACAGTACCATCAATGGGTTACTTACTTCTACTGATTGCAAGTCCAATTTATCACAGAAAGATCTATAAGTAAAGGACTGCGAAGCACCGGTATCAAAAAGTACTTGTGCTAAATAACTCAAAAGGGTTAGTGTACCTTCCATCACTGTGTTCTCCATTGGCTCTTCCATCTGAGTATCAATCATGTAGACTCTCCCCTGAGTGGTTTGAGGACGTCCCTATCCCCTTCCCTGTTCATTCCGTGGTGGCCCATTCCTAAGTGCCACCGAGCCTCTAGAGGTTAGCTGAGAACCTCTGCTAAAAGATGATTGTGTAATAGAATGAGCTGGCCCTATGCTTTGTGAAGGTACGACTCTACCAAGATAGGGCCAATCCCTAAGTATGTGTCTGGCCTGTTTGCAGTGATAGCAGTCCTGCCACAAAGTCCATGGCAATGTGCTCCCACTTCCATTCGGGTAGGGGTAGGGGTTTGAGTAGTCCTGGCGACTTCTGATGTTCCGTTTTGACTTGCTGACAAGTAAGGCAGTGAGAGATAAAGCCAACCACATCTCTTTTGAGTCCTTGCCACCAATAATACCTTTTCAGATCATGGTACATTTTGGTCTACCCGGATGAATGGAGAGCATTGATTGATGAGGTTCTGTCAACAACTCTCTCCTGCAGCATTAAAGTACATATATCCTGCATCGGAATAAGAGACCTTGTTCAGGTCATAATTCCCATTCTGGTATGACCTCTCCAGTCGACATCTTGGCCCATATTTCTGCCACTTCAAGATCTGTTCGCTGTTCTTGCTCAATCTTGCAAGCCATATTGGATTGTACCATCAGATTATACATGCTCCAATGATTTTTGATGTGCAAATTGAACTCTCGGATGGTAGTCAGCATTTCCCATTCTTTCATAATTAAACTGGCAACAGTTGCACGTGAAATGCGACTAAGGG
Organism: Chimonanthus salicifolius; assembly: GCA_013350335.1. NCBI lineage: Eukaryota > Viridiplantae > Streptophyta > Magnoliopsida > Laurales > Calycanthaceae > Chimonanthus > Chimonanthus salicifolius. The sequence goes on from CM023541.1 coordinate 5,923,407, forward strand.
CATCTGCCACCTTGTTTTCCTTGCCACGGTGATATCATAGTGCAAACTCATAGTCTTGGAGGTACTCCATCCATCTGCGCTGTCTCAAATTGAGTTCCTTTTGATCGAATAGATATTTTAAGCTCTTATGGTCAGGAAACACTTCAAACTTCTCACCATATAGATAATGTCTCCAGCTTTTGAGAGCGAAGACCACTGCAGCTAGTTCTAGATCATGAGTGGGATAGTTGCGTTCATGGATTTTTAGTTGCCTTGAACCATATGCCATTAGATGATGACTTTGATTGAGAGAGCACCCAAGTCCTTCGTGTAACGCCCCTCCTGTTTTTCACTCGCTTTCCAGAAATCAGAGTCTATTTTTTTTTTTTTTATAAATAGAAGAGTGAGAGAGAGTGGGATGTCACGACGAGAGCTAAGTTCGAACTTCTAAAGTTCAACCTTAACTGACCAACCCTACGTGTGCATGGACTAAGTCCATGAATACGGTTCACACGTAATAATATATATGTGTGGATTAAATTATAAATTGCGGATTATATTAGAACCTAAATCAATTCCATTTTAGATATCAAATTACTTTGTCACTTAACCAAATTACCTTAAACTAAATATCCAAAATAAACCATTCAAACTATAGCAAAATTATCTAAGTTATTACATGCCGCATTCTAGCTACTCAAATTACAAGTCCATGAGTAACTTAAATAAAATAACATTAAACATATCCAAGCTCCTATACTTGGCTCCGTTCACGATCATCATTTCCTTTATTTCCTGTGTCATTCACTAGGGTAGAAGTAGGGCGTTAGAACAATACGCCCTAGTAGGAATTCCAAGTAAGGCTAACACATGGGTTAGTACCAAAATCATATAAATAACATAATACCAAAACCATATAAAAACAATGCCATGTCATGATGTCAAATGTAATGAGTCCCACCCATCACAAATGCATATAACCTCTTGATGGGATTCTCATCAAGAGGGTATTCACACAGTGGTTTTTCGGACTCCTCGACGGAGTGTGGCCTCCGGTTACCTCTTAATGGATAATGTACATCAAGGTACCCCCACAATTGTCTTACGGACGCCCCGTCGGAGTGTGGCCTCCGATTACATACCATCCCTCCCATGCCATGCATGAGATGCAAATGTCCACATGCTATGCAATTATACAAATCATAGCATTTAAAATCCCATACTTGAAAACATCACATTTGATACAAAATAGCTCATCAAAATATGAATTAAAACCAACATACATATCCCATGGTATCAAAGAGGTAAAATCCTACCAAAGACCATTAACGTGTCCTTGCGCTTTCGTCCAGAAATCGCTCACGATCGTATACCGCTTGTGAGGTCTGTTACCTTATAATATATCAATCAAATAAAACCATGTCCCCCTTTATTTACAATATTTAATTCCATAAATATGTCACCCACTTGGTTTTTAGTCCCTCTTTGAGTCCTTCGATCTTTTAACTTAAGTCCAAGATCATGCCCCTTTTATTCATTAATCTAATCATACACAAATTAATCATCTAACATACATCAAGCCTTAAGTTCACCAAACATTCCCCACGAGGTTTGGCCATACACTATGGCCGAACCCATGGTCCATTATTTTTACTTATTTACATCCTTGCCATTTGTACAAATCCATAACCAAACCTTTCATTCATTAACACATGCCTAAGTCCATGTTTTGATCCACAAACCCACCTCGTGGGGTTCGACCATACATCATGGCCGAACACATAATCTTTCATCTCCTTATTTCTAGGTCCAACAACATATGTTTATGACTAACTAATCCATCAACATAAACAAAAACCCATAATCCATAAGCATATATTTGCATCCTCCAATTAATTCTCCATTCATTTAAGATATTCATAGACATAATATCTATAAAATTGCTTTATGGGGTTCGGCCATACACATGGCCGAACCCATGATGTCTAAATTCCAATTTCTCCATTACATCAATTACCATCCTTGAATCCATAAATCAAGGTTCCTCCATGGGGTTTAACCATACATTTAGGTTCATTCTTTTTTATCCAATAGTCCATCATTAAAACCTTTCTAAATTATTAACCATCTTCCATGGAGTTCGGCCATACACCATGACCGAACCCTATGGTTCATAATCTTCTCTTTAAAAATCATTAATCCAAGATTATAATCCTTTGATGGAATTCCCATACAAACATCCTTTTGAACCTTTTTTAAACCTTTTGAAATCCTAAACATACATCTATGATTTCCATCTTTTCAATCCATTTAAACATAGCTAATGTCCTTAACAATACATCCATTTTAAACCCTTTTAAAACATTCATAACCTTCCATGGTTTTCATTCTTCAAAAACCAATAAAAATAGCCAATGACCTTCCATGGGGTTCGGCCATACAACATGGTCGAACCCTATGGTTCATCATTGAGTAATTTGCTATTATAAAATTAGGGTTCGACCATGCAATGGCCGAACCATGTCTTTGACCCCCTTTTTTTATTTTTTTTTTCTTATTTATGAAATCTTATTGAGCACTTACCGTTTCCGCGACTCCTCGGGTTTTCCTTTGCTCCGACTTGTTCTTTTAATCCTTTCTTTCTTTAGCCTCTTCCTCCTTTCTCCTTACTTCTTTGGCTGAGAGTGAGACTTGAGAGAGAGAGAGAGAGAGATCGGCCTTGAGTGATAGCTTGAGATCAAAAACTTTTCTAAGTCTTTTGCCTTGAGGAGTGGTCGGCCAAGAGATGGTTTGAAGGAGAGAAAGACAGCCAAGAGGGAAAGGGAGAGAGTGAGATGAATATCAAATTTGTTTTGTTCCAATGATGTAGCCTTAGCTTCAACGGTGTAGCCTTAGCTTGGCTTGTGTAACCGCCACCTCTCCATTAATGGCCCATTTGGGGGTTTCATCCATGAGATGAAACTCCCATGTAGCCAACGGTCTTGCCTTGACTTGGACCACAAAACCGTCCACTTCCCATTGATGATTCATTTGGGGGTTTCATCTATGAGATGAAACTTTCTCCTCCCCCCTCTCCCCCCAACATGTACCCTTTGTTTGAATTTGAAATAACCAAAACCCCTCACCTCTCCAATAATGATTCAAGTGGGGGTTTCATCCATGAGATGAAACTCTCATTCCAACGTGTACCCTTAGGTTTTGAATTGTGTAACCCCCAAAACCCTTTTATCCAACTCACCTAACTCATAATTTAATTCAAATCTATTCAACTCACTTAACTCATCATCTTAAAATCAACTCAGTCACTTGATTGCATTTCCAACTTAATTCAGCCCCAATTTAATCAAGCTTAAACTTACTTGGTAGTCAGCCAAGTCCACCACGACCCCTTGGGTCTCAATTGGGCACTTTGACCCAATTAACAATCTTGACCCAATTTAATACATCGTACCCATTTATTTCAATTGAAACCATATTCATAACCCGATGGGTCTTAATTGGGCAATTGACCCAACGCCTTACCCATCTAAGGTTCATATCATTTAAATTCACAAATTAAATGGGCAAGTTCATATATATTGATCACTAGAAACTCTGGGGTGTTACACTTCGCCGGAAGCATCACAGTATACTTCATATCCCTTGCCTCTCTTCGGCAAAATCAGAATGGGAGCAATGGTAAGCTTCTATTTTAGATCCTCAAACCTTCAGTTGCACACGTCAGACCATTCAAATTCGACTCATGTCTGAGTTAGTCGGGTGAGTGGAGCCGCAATCTTGTAGAAGTCCATAATAAATTTTAGATAGTAGCCAGCCAGTTCCAGAAAGTTGTAACACCTAGGATTTTCATTTCATAAATATATATTAGAATTGTCCATTTAATTTGTGAATTAATGGAATGGAAGTTAAATAATGGAAATGGGCCCTAAATGGGTAAGGTAATTGGGTCAATTACCAAATTAAGACCCAACGGGTCATGGATAAGGTTGAATTGAAAATAGTTGGATAAGCCTTTAATAAATGGGTCAATTGTCCCATTGAGATCCAATGGGATATGATGAGTTTATTTTTAAGTAAATGGGTAAAAGATTAATTTAATTGGGTCAAATACCCAATCAAGATCTAAGGCATGGGACCCACCTCATCAAGTGAGGTGGCATGTATATGAGGTGGCATTTGAATGACATGGCCAAGTGGGACCCTAAATGTAACACCCCGCCCTTTTTCACTTACATTTTCCCGTAAATTCAGAGTATATTTTTTTTTAACAGAGTAGAGTGATAGAGCGCGGGACGTCACGATGCGAGCTAAGTCCGAACTTCCAAAAGTCCGACCCTTAACTGGCCAACCCTATGTGTGTATGGACTCAGTCCAATAAAATGGTTCACACATAGCAATATCAAGATGCGGAATAAAAATCATAATCCGCGGAATCACAACATCAAAATGCGGAATCATAATAGAACCAAGTTCTATTCCAATCAGATAGCAAAGTACGTCAAGTCCTTATCCATAATTAAAACATCAAATAAATCATTCGACCATCTCAGTTATTACATTCCGAAATCCAAATACTCAAATAAAAGTTCATGAGTAACTTTATTCAAAATTAGTAAAATAAGTCTTCCAAGCTCCCATGCCTGGTCCGTCTTACGTTCATCGTTCCCTTGTTTACCTGTATCACCAACTAGGGTAGAAGTAGGGCGTTAGAACAACGCGCCTAGTAGGTATTCCAGTTACGGCTAACACATGGTTAGTACAAAACATATATTATAACATAATATCCAAATCCACGTAAAATGCATGCCATGTAATGATGACAAATATGCAATGAGTCCCACCCATGACATGTACATAAATGTACCCACCACATAGGTCTTCCGGACACCCCGGCGGACTGTGGACCCTCCGGATTCTTCGTAATGGAAATCACATCAAGGTACCGCACATAGGTTTTTCGGACGCCCCGACGGAGTATGACCCCTCTAGTTATAATTCCTCCACCCCATGCCATGCATGAGATACTAATGAAACACATACTATTTTAATAACATAAACATAGCATTTAAAATCACCTTTTGAAACATAAACAGTCCATGCTATTCAAACAACTTAAACATAGCATTTGAAAATCAATAATAAAACATATCTTTTTGAAACATATTTTCATCAAACATAAGATAAAACTGCAACGCCCCGCCCTTTTTCACTTGCTTTTTCCCGTAAATTCAGTGTATATTTTTTTTTGTAACAGAGTAGAGTGATAGAGCGCTAGACGTCACGACGTGAATTAAGTCCGAACTTCCAAAGTCTGACCCTTAACTGGCCAACCCTATATGTGTATGGACTCAGTCCAATAAAATGGTTCACACATAGCAATACCGACTTGCGGAATAAAATCATACAACTGCGGAATCATAATCATCAAAATACGGAATCATATTAGAACAAGTTCAAATCCACTCAGATAGCAAAGTACGTCATAATCATCAAACCAAATCATTCAACCATCTAAGTTATTACATTCCAAAATCCGAATACTAAAATACAAGTTCATGAGTAATTTATTCAAAACATATAAACTAGATCTTCCAAACTCCTATGCCTGGTCCGTCTTACGCTCATCATTCCCCTGGTTACCTGTATCATCAACTAGGGTAGAAGTAGGGCGTTAGAACAACGCGCCCAGTAGGTATTCCAGTTACGGCTAACACATGGTTAGTACAAAACGTATGTTACAACATAATATATAAAACCAGGTAAAATCCATGCCATGCAATGATGATAGATATGCAATGAGTCACACCCATCACATGTACATAAAGTACCCACCACATAGGTCTTCCGGATGCCCCAGTGGAGTGTGGACCCTCCGGAAATCTTCTTGATGGAAATCACATCAAGGTGTTGCACATAGGTTTTTCGGACGCCCCGACGAAGTGTGACCCCTCCGGTTATAGATCCTCCACCCCATGCCATGCATGAGATGCCAATGAAACACATGTTATTTTATAACATAAACATAGCATTGAAAATCATCATTTGAAACCACATACAACACATGCTCATTATATAAATAAACTTAGCATGTAAAATCATCCTTTGAAACATAATTGGCCCATGCTATTTTAAACACTTAAATATAGCATATGAATTTCAATATAATAAAACATATCATTGGAAACATATTTTCATCAAAACTAATATAAAAAACAAAGTACATAAGCCATGGTTTCAAAAAGGTGGAATCCTACCTAAGACCGTTCACAAGTCCTTGCGTTTCTGTCCAAGATTCGATCACCGATCGCGCACCGCTTGCGAGATTCCATTACCTTATAATATAATAATCAATCAACACCAAGTCTCACCTAATTACAAGGTTCCAAGTCTATAAACAAAACCCCATGGGGTTCGGCCATACACTATGGTCGAACCCATGGTTTACCATTTTCATACATATTTACAAAAATGCCATTGTTGATAACCCTAGCCCCTTTTCTTTGCTTAGGTTCCAAGTCATCCATTCATGCTTCCAAAGCACATAATCCCATTTAATAATTCATGGGGTTCGGCCATACACATGGCCGAACCCAATGTCCAATATTCTCTCATATTTACAAAAATGCCATTGGTTTCCTCTTTCCTTTAAATCTTCCATAATTAGACCTTATAAATTTCCCTAACCAAATAAGTCCATCAAACACAACTCATAGGGTTCGGCCATACATCATGGCCGAACCCATGGTTCTCCACTTTGGTGTTAAATTACATTTTTGCCATTCATTTCTCCATCAATTCCTAACATACATTGTATCCTTTATTTTATTTTAAAACTACACATAACCTAACTCATGACATAGGTTCATAATCTGATTCATAAATCAATCCTTAAACCATGGATTAAAGATGCCATTAATCCCTTAATTTGGACCATGGGGTTCGGCCATACACCATGGCCGAACCCTATGGTGTATAATTTCCAACCATGCCATTAAATTCATACCATCCATCTCCTTTGATTCAATTATACATGAGCCTAGACCATATATTTAGTTCCATAATTAAATAGGTTTTCAAAAACTAAACCTTAGTGGGGTTCGGCCATACACCATGGCCGAACCTCACTTATGGCATCCAATCCATTTATTTAATCCAAGTTCCATAATCAAACCCCACTTTCCATTTTTGGGTAGTTTCCATAAATAATCTTCATGGTCAATAAGTGGATATTTTCTAATTTTAATATCAACTTCCAAGAATAGAAACTTTCGTAATATTCAATCCTTCTTTCCATAATTGGAAACCTTCCAAAAATAGATTACTTCCAAAAATAACAACATTCCTTCCATTTTTAGATTGCTTTCCAAATTTAGCAATCATTACCATTCTTAGATGTTTTCTAGTTTTAGCAATACTAGCCATATTTGGAACATTTCCATATTTGGATTGCTCTCCAAATTTAGCAACCATTTTCATCTAACATTCCAAACTTAACCCATGGGGTTCGGCCAAGCACCATGGCCGAACCCTATGGTTCATGATCTTAGTCATTGGTTTAGATCCAATCAAAACCGATCATCAATCCATAAAATGTTTGGTGGGATTCGGCCATACACCATGGCCGAACCTCACTTCTTCCTTTCATTACTTTAGATCCAATAACTTAGCCATCTAGAAATCATGGTTCGGTCGTACCAAGGCCGACCCACATCTCTATCCAATTCTCCCTTTAAAATTATCCAAATCTTCCATGGATTTCCGTCATTCAAATTTGTAAATCTAAACCATAAATCCCCATGGTTTTTATCATGAAATCACCATGTCTTTTCATGTTCCAAAATTTAAGAACATAAACCCAATGAAATAAATCCAATCTCTCCATGGTTTTCAATCTTAAAATCAACAATTAAATAAAATCATTCCATGGGGTTCGGCCATAGTGGTTCTTTCTCTACATTTAACCCATTAATCCAACTCTTAATCTTTCTCCATGGGGTTCGGCCAACCACCATGGCCGAACCCTATGGTTATTGCGTTTCAAACATAAAATTATAAATCAAGATACTAACCTTTTCCCCTTTGGTTTCTTGCTCTTCTAATTTTCTTTCTTTCCCTTTGCTTTCTCCAAACAAGAACTCCTTCTTGTTGCTGCCCTTTCTTCTCTTGCTCTTGGCGTGGAAGAGAATGATGAATTGAGAGAAGGAGAGAGAGGAATAAACTAAACAGTAAAAGATGTCCAAAACCGTGTATCCCTCTTGATCTCTCCTTTTATAGCCTTTCTTAATCCAATATTAGAATATTCTTAAGATAAGCAACCCTTAGCCGTGCGCCCTTTGTGTTTTCCATTTTTTTTTTTACACGTATGCTATATTGTAGCTCAATTTCGACCTTGTTAACTTCCGAATCAGAAAAAATGGTACACTACAAAGTTTTATCCCTTGAAGTATTCTTTCCAACGCAAAAATAGTCAAAGCAATTGGATATCGGAGTGAAACGTTATAACCAAAACACTGGACATATGTCAAACCTTCCTTATTTAACCATGGCTGACTTTCCCTCTTTAATTAGCCATATCCGACTTTCCCTTGCCTTATTAAGAGCTTCCTTTAATTCTTATTAGCAAGTACTAGCACATAACCCTAATCATAATCCAAATAATCTTTTAATTTAATTTAAGACAATCTACCTTCCTTTTAGAATATCCTATGAGCATAATATGGATATTATTATCCAAATTTCGGCCATGCTTAATCTTTTATTTATTTCATAGATATTTCATCCCTTTTTAAATATCTAGCATATCATTGTGGATTTAAAATCCCACATATCTCTCCTGCGCAAAATCTATAGGTTTCACATTCAAAATTAGGCCATAAAAATCTTTTGTTTAAAATTAGATATAATTCATCACTAAATTAATTCAACCCATTTCCATTTAATAAAACCAATTCCAACATTGGTTGGGTCCTAATTGGGTCATGGCCCAATTCTTGATCCAAATAAGGTCCAATTCTAAAATCCACCATTTAAAAGAATAATTGTCATATAAATAATAGTCTGAAAATCCGAGGTGTTACAAAAACAAAGTACATAAACCATGGTTTCAACGAGGTGGAATCCTACCAAAGACCGTTCACGAGTCCTTCCCTTTCCGTCCAAGATTCGATCACCGATCACGCACCGCTTGTGAGATCCCATTACCTAATAATATAATAATAAATCAACACCAAATCCCACTTGATTAGAAGGTTCTAAGTCTATAAACAAAACCCCATGGGGTTTGGCCATACACCATGGCCGAACCCATGGCTTACCATTTTCACACCTATTTACGAAAATGCCATTGTTCATAACCATAGCCCTTTTTCTTTGTTTAGGTTCCAAATCATCCATACATGTTTCTTTTAATCCAAAACACATAGTCCATAAAATAATTCATGGGGCTCGGCCATACACCATGGCCGAACCCAATGTCCAATATTCCCTATATTTACAAGATTGCCACTCATGGCTAACCTTCTATATTTTGCAAGTATTTACAACCTTGCCATTGGTCTCCATTACCTCATATTTATGTTCAAAACCGATCCACAAAATCCCTTAATTTGGTCCATGGGGTTCGGCCATACACCTTGGCCGAACCCTATGGTGTATAATTTCCAATTATCTCCACCTTCTATGTTTCCAAAATAACATTAATAATACATACTTAGAAAGTTTCCTATTTTAGCATCCAACTTCCATAATTACCAAAATTGTCATTCATGGCCAACCTTCCATAAATAGAAGGTTTCCAAACTTAGAATCACCTTCCATTCAATCTAAGTTCCATAATTAATCTCCACCTTCCATTCTTGGATAGTTTCCATAAATAATCTTCATGGTCTATAATTAGATACTTTCTAATTTCAATGTCCACTTTCCAAGAATAGAAACTTTCCAATATTAGAAAAGCTTCCATAAATGGACTTTAGTGGGGTTCGGCCATACACCATGGCCGAACCTCACCTATAGAAACAAATCTAATCTTTTAGCAACTCCTTCCATAATTGGAAGCTTTCCAAATTTAGGAACTTTCTAAATTTAACATACCATTTCCTTAATTAAAAGGTTTCCATAAATAAACTCCTCCTTCCATTTTAATCTATGGTCCATATTTAGATAGTTTCTAATTTCAAAAACCTCCTTCCATAATTAGATGTTTCCAAGATTAGAAACCATCTTTCCATACTTGGATGCTTTCCATAATTAACAACCAAAAATCTATCTCCATTCCAAAACAACCCCATGGGGTTCGGCCAAGCACCATGGCCCAACCCTATGGTTCCTGATCTTCATCAATGGTTTAGATCCATTAGAACCAATCACCTGTAATAGCCTAAATTTTTAAATCAGTATATATATGGCATTTATTTATTTTTATAATGGAAAAATTGGAAATTTTGATATTATGGATGTTAAATGGATCAAATTTTGGGGCAAAGTCCCAAGTATGGTTCAATGGACCATGGGGTGAATAGAACTCATTTAAAAGGGGTCAATAATGGTCAAAGTGGGCCCGATAACCATGTGAGAGCCAATGGATCAAAAATTATTCAAAACTCTAAGGTAAATAGTAGAAAATAATTTAACTGGGCCGCGGGCCCAATGGTGGCCCAATTGATTTAAAAAGGGTGAATTGGAATTAAACCCTCTAAGTTAGTAATGAAATGAAATGGCATGACCAAGTGGGGCCCACCTCCACCTCATCAAGTGAGGTGGCGAGTGGGGTAGGTATAGGTGGGGGCCGTCCACCATGGTTGACTTGGTCAACCATGGGTGGATTTCTTAAAGAGATAGATTAATGAAATTAAATTAGATGGGAAATAATTAACCTAAAGGATCCAATTAATTAAATTAATTAGATTGGTCAATTAGGGTCAACATGGCTAAGTCAAAGGGGACAAGTCAAAATGGACCATGAACCATGGGTTCGGCCATGGTGTATGGCCGAACCCTATGGTGTTGAAAAGTGATTTTTTTAGATGGGTTTAAAGGATGGAAATGATGGATTAATATGTTAATATTTTGGAAGTTTTAAAAGGGCCGAAATGAATGAGGGTTATTGATTTTAAAAATGGATTTTTAGTGAAGAAAAATCATGGACAAACATGGGTGAGATAATGGCCTTAAAATAGCACCCATGAAAGTGAACCATGAACCATGGGTTCGGCCATGGTATATGGCCGAACCCTATGGTGAGTTTTGGTGATTTTGATGAAAGTAAAAAGAGTGGAAAATTATGGAGAGAGATGATAATTTTAATAGATTTATGAGTAAGGTATTATGGGTGAAAAATGGAGATTTAAATGGATGATTTAATTTCATTAGAGATAGGATTAAAAGGGGATAAAATGAACCCAATAAAATGGAATTTAGGTATCATGGGTTCGGCCATGGTGTATGGTCGAACCCATGACCCCTTTATGGGCCACATTTTGGGCCAAATATGGAATGCCGTATGAGATTAAACGATTTCAAATTTTATTAAATTAGGTGGCTGATTTTGTTGCATGTTAGGTCATGGTTAATGAATCCTTAATGGATCTAAGTTATGGATGAATTTTAGACTTAAAATATACATGAATGGGTGAATGATTAAACATGGAAGAGAGAGTGGCAAAATGGTAATTATTAGCCACATTGAAGAACCATGTGTTCGACCATGGTACATGGCCGAACCCTATGTGGGTTGGACATGAAAATGGATATATTATGAATGAATAAATGAAACGGATAGTTGCTGCGTTTTAGGCTCGTAAATCGGAATATTTAAAATGGGCAAAACGGGAATTATGCATATGGTTAAGCCAATGAGAAATGTGGCTAAGTTAAGAGTTGATCTTGATAAACTTGTAATGTATTTAGGGATCATTAATGGATCTAAGGGTGTGATCAGTTAGGGATTTAATCATGAAATAAAATACAGACTAATTCGGTAAATATGTAATAAGGTATCGGGACATCGCAAACGGTACGCGATCGGCGACCGGATGATCGAACGGAAACGTAACGGGACGCTAAGCGGTATTCGGTAGGATTCCTACCTCTTTGTAAGCCATGGATATGTGATGGTGATTTTAAATTATTTTGATGATTATGTGATTTGGCTTATGATGGGTTTTTTTATTATTATGAATTATATGTTCATACTATGGTTTATATACTTTGATATTATGCATTATATGGCTATGTATGATATAGATTAAGTTATGGTTTATATATATATATATATATATATATATATATATATATTACATAGCATAATGCACTTACATCTCATGCATGGCATGGGCGGGAAAATAATGAAACCGGAGTCCATGCTCCGTCGGGACGACCGAGAATCAGACATGGGGATAGCTCTTATGCTATAACCGGAGTCCATGCTCCGTCGGGGCGATCGAGAAGCAAACATGGGGACACCTTGACGAGGCTTTACCGTCAAGGGGGATACGATATTTTATGATGATACGGTGGATGGGTGGGACACATGACATAGGCACCCATGGCATGGCATTCATCATATGTTTATTATATTATTGTCGGTATGTATCTTATCACTAACCCATGTGCTAGCCCTACTCAGAATCCTACTGGGCGCGTTGACTAACGCCCTACTTCTACCCTAGCTGATGACGCAGGAGATGGCGGAAACGGTGGACACGCCGGGAGCCAAGCTTAGGAGCTTGGGAAGCGGATATCTAGTTTTATTTAAGTTTCATTTTGGAGATGTAATTTAAAGTAGCTTAGCTCGTCGGACTGTATAATTTATATTTCTTGCTATGGTTTGGACTGCATTATGGACAATATCGTTTGAGGCATAAATGTGAACATAGGGGTATTTTGGTAAGTTAATGTTGTATCTTCCCTTCTATCTAAAAACCGGTAGGATAGACTCTATTTTCATGTCCTGCATTCAGTTAGTTTCCGCGAGCTTACTTTCTACGCGTGAACCATTCTCATGGACTTAGTTCCGCGCACGCGTAGGGTTGGCCAGTTGAGGGCCGGGCTTTAGAAGCTCGGACTCAACTCGCGTCGTGACGTCCGCGCCCTTTCTCACTCTTTATTAAAAAAAAAAATAGACTCTGATTTCGGTGAAAAAGGGGCGGGCGTTACATCACCAATCCATTAAAATATTTGGTGGGGTTCGGCTATACATCATGGCCGAACCTCACCCCTTCTTTTCATTCTTTAGATCCAACAACTTGGCCATGATACAATCATGGTTCGGCCATACCATAGCCGACCCACTTTCTTTCATTGTCTTCTTGAATCTAAAACCAATAACCTTCAAAGGTTTCCATGATCTAAAATCTAAGAACATAAACCCAATGAAATAAATCAAATCCCTCCATGGTTTTCAATCTTCCAAAACCCATGAATTAAACACTTCTTTTCATGGGGTTCAGCCATGCACTATGGCCGAACCCTATGGTTCTTTCTTTTCTATTTAAATTATTGAATCATCAACCAAACTTCTTCCATGGGTTCAGCCAAACACCATGGCCGAACCCTATGGTTCTTTTTGTTTCAAACAAAAAATTATACCATTAAGATACTAACCTCTTTGCTCTTTCAATCTTCTTCTTCCTTTCCCTTTGCTGGCCGAACAAACTTCTTCTTCTCCTTGCTCTTGATCTTGGCGAGAATGGCAATTGATAGAGATGAAATAAAATTCGGCTAAAGTTGGTAAAACCGTGAGCCTTGTCCCTCTCTCCCTTTTATAATCTTCCTCTTAATCCAAATTTAGGAAGTGCTTAAGATAGCTACTCCCTCCCTTAATCCATGTGCCCCTTGTATTTCCTTTTTAATAAAACCCCACACGGCTAAGACTTATTTAGCCCATGCCGTGTGCACCTTTCCTTGTTTAGTGAGTGCCGACCTCCCTTCCTTATTTAAGAACCTTCCCTTAATCTTATCTCTATTTAAATTAGATAGTTTCCTTGGATACTAATCCATGCACATAACCTATATATTTATTATCTAAAATTCGGCCATGTATAATCTTTTAATTAAATGCATCACTAAATTAATTCAAACCCATTTAATTTTCATTGGAACCAATCCCCCAATTCGTTGGGTCCTAATTGGGTCATGGCCCAATTCTTTATCCACGTAAGATCCAATCTTAAGTTCATAATTAAAAATGTATAATTTTCATATAAAATAACAAATTGAAAATCCAGGGTATTACACTAAATACCATGTGGTGCATGGTCGGTCATGCCATGGTTGACTTGGTCAACCATGGGTAAGCTCAAAGGTGAAGTTGAATTGTGTTGAGTTGGAAATTAAATTACTTGAGTTAAGTGAGAAATGAGTTCAAATAATTAAATTGAGTTGAGCCGAGTTGCATGGAAGTGGAGGAGGCTTCTTAGTGAGTCAAGTGGGAGATGGAGGGTTTCCATCTCAAAGGATGAAACCCAAAAGGCACAAACCCAAGGTGCACACGTTGGGAGCTCAAGGGGTGTCTTGATTGAAGCCAAGAGACTCTTTGGTTAAGACGCCGAGGGACTCATTGGTCAAAGGAAACATTATGAAGGGAGATGGAGAGTTTTTGGGCTGTTACAAAGGGATGCCAACCAAGGGGCACACCCCACCCCTTGGCCGGATTTTCCAGTGAGAAACAAGGAGATTTACATGTCTCTCTTTATCTCTCTCGATTTTCATCTCTAGACTTAGAAGTTGCTGAAGAACAAGAAAGGAAGGGATTGAAAGGAGTTTGGACTGATTTCAAGGAGACACACCACCAAGGGGGTACTTCACACCTTTGGTCGATCCTCTCTCCAGTGAGAGCAAAGAGAGTACATCTTCTCTTCTCTCTCCCTCTCTCATTTTTGTTGTTAAACTTGGAGAAGGTTGCTGGAAGAATTAGTGAAGAACGAAGAAAGGAAAGAAGGGCTGAGGAATAAAGACAGAACGAAAGAAACAAAGGAGATGGGTAAAGGTATGTCTCATATTTGTTTAGATGGGAATTTGATTAAGGAAGTCATGGACTTGGCCATGGGTGGCCGAATCCATGGGCTTCAAGGATGGTTAGAATAATGGTCAATGTAACGCCCTGCCCATTTTCACTCGCCGAAAATCAGAGTCTATTTTTTTTCTTTTTAAAATAAAAAGTGAGAGAGAGCGGGGGCGTCACGACGCGAGCTAAGTCTGAGCTCCCAAGGCTCGACCCTTAACTAGCCAACCATACGTGTGCATGGACCAAGTCTACTAAAACGGTTCACACGTACTCAAGTTAAACATGCGGAATAAATCATAGATGCAGAATTATAATAGAATCATAATTCTATTTCATTTTAGATAGCAAGGATGTCCATCACTTAATCATAATTATCTTACGTTAAAATATCCAAGTTAACATTCCAAACCATAGCAAATAATCTACGTTATTACAGTCCTACGAACTAATTACTCAAATACATTATCCATGAGTAACTTAATCATCCAAGCTCCTAAACTTGGCTCCGATCACGTCCTTCGTTCCGTCCATTTCCTGTGTCATCAACTAGGTAGAAGTAGGGCGTTAGACAACGCGCCCAGTAGGTATTCCAATTAGGGTCAAACACATGGGTTAGCATAAAAATCCAGATATAATACATCAAGTCGTATCTGTAAAACATCGTATCCAAAACAGTGTATGATAATAGAGATCCAATCATACAGATAAAACCAAAAACAGTGCATGATAATAAAGATCATAATCATGCTGATACAATGCCATGCCATGGGTGTCATCTGCCATTAGTCTCACCCATCTTCCATATCACAAACACATAGTATCCTCTTGATGGAAAAGTCCTCATCAAGGTCTTCCTCTCTATGGAAACTCCTCATCAAGGTATCCTCACGAGTGCCTTACGGATGCCCCGACGGAGCGTGGACTCCGGTTACCTCTTGATGGGATAATACACATCAAGGTACCCTCACGAATGTCTTACGGATGCCCCGACAGAGCGTGGTCTCCAGTTACATTTCATCCTTCCCATGCCATGCATGAGATGCAAATGCCAACATGCTATGCAATAATACAAATCATAGCATTAAAAATTCCATATTTGAAACATAACATTTGATACAAAATAACTCATCAAAATATGAATTAAAATCATCATACATATCCCATGGTTTCAATGAGGTAGGAATCCTACCAATGACCAACTAATGTGTCTTTGCGTTTTCGTCCGAAAATCGTTCACTGATTGTACACCGCTTGTGAGGTCCCGTTACCTTATAACATATCAATAAATCAAAACCCATGTTCCATTTGATTTCCCACCATGCTTTAAGTTCATAAACATGCCTTAGTGGGGTTCGGCCATACAGCATGGCTGAACCTCACTTACTTGGTTTTGGGTCCCTCTTTTTGATCCTTGATCATTCTAACCAATGTAGGTCCAAGATCATGCCATCTTTGATTCATCAAACCAAACACATATAAGTTCATCATTTAACCTTAATAACACCCTAAGTCCACAAAAACATTCCCCATGGGGTTCTGCCATACACCATGGCCAAACCCATGGTCCATCATTTTTATCACATTTCCATCTTAGCCATCATTCTATCCATAGCTAATCGCTTAGCTTATTTACATATGACTTAAGTCTGAAAAATGATCCATACATGATTCCTTAATCCAAAAACATGATCCATGGGGTTCGGCCATACACCATGGCCGAACCCATGGTCCTTTAATTTTACCATTTGACCATTATTTCCTTCCATAAGTAATCACCTAATTTTCTTACCCATACTTAAGTCCATAACATAGATCCATGACTAAACATTTCATTCATTTAAACATGCCTAGATCCATGAATGAATCTATTAATATTTTTCCATGGGGTTCGGCCATACAACATGGCCGAACCCATGGTCCTTGGTTCTTCCTTATTTCCTCATTTCAAGTTTATCATTTACAACATATAAACCTTATTTAAATCACTAACATATTTAAATGATTTTCATCGTTAAAACCCATTAAACAACAATAATCTCCCTCCATTTCATAGCTTGATGATTCATCTCTTAAATCATACATGGATCTACCAAATGATCCATCAAGGGTCCGTAAATGGTTCATGGGGTTCGGCCATACAACATGGCCGAACCCATGATGTCATTTTCATCCTCTTTTCTTAAATCTTTTACAACATTAAATCCATAACCAAAGTCCCTCCATGGGGGTAGTTTAATCATACCCTTAGGTCCATCATTTCAGACCATCCTCTACCATATTTAAAACCCATTAACATTACCAATATTTCCCCATCATTTTCATGGTCCAAAAATACCTAAGTCCATCAATATATCTCCATGGGGTTCGGTCGTACACCATGGCCGAACCCATGGTCCATGGTTCTCTACCCTTTACAACATTTGAGACCATTTACATTGCTAATATTCTTCCATCATTCTCACCTTTAAAAACCCTTTTAAAAATCATTAATATACCTCCATGGGGTTCGGCCATACACCATGGCCGAACCCTATGGTTCATCATCTTCTCTTTAAATCATATAACCAAGATTTATATTCTTTGATGGGGTTCGGCCATACATCACGGCCGAACCTCATCCAGGTCTTTTTGTTGTCCTTGATGGTTCTCATACATATAACTTAGGGTTTGGCCATTCATGTTCCTTGACCATCTTTTCCAGGCTTATAAAAATCTTATCATGTACTTACCAATTCCGCGATTCCTTCGGTTTCTTTCACTCCTTCTTGTTCCTCCAATCTTCTCCCTCCTTAGCCTCTTCTTCCTCCTTGATCCTTGGCCGAGAGTGAGCTTGAGAGGTCTCGAAATGAAAATTCAAAGAGAGGGTTCGGCCAAAGGGTGTAGGTATGAGAGAGGGAGAGGAGCTTGAGATAGAAAAATCTAAGTCCTTCCTCCTTTGTCTTTGAGAGGGGGATCGGCCAAGAGTGAGAGCTTGAGAGAGAGAGAGTCTAAGATGCAACCCCTTAGTCTTTTCATGTTCAATGAGGGTCGGCCAAGGGTGGTCTCCTTTGGTTGGTACCCTTTTGTAACTCCCATGACCCTTCACCTCCTCATTAATACTTTCTTTGGGGGTTTCATCCCATGAGATGAACTCCCACCCTTATGCCCCTTGGGTTTCCATCATGAGATGGAAACCCTCCATCTCCCAATGTGTAGCCTTGGTTACCTTGTGTAACAACAACAACCATTCACCTCCCTCATTTAATGCTCCCTTTGGAGTTTCATCACATGAGATGAAACTCCCATGTCCCCAACGTGTGTACACTTTAGGTTTGGTCTTATGAGATGCAACTCTCCATCTTCCCACTCCACTCATTAAAATGAAAGTCCCATTAACTTCCCATTCAACTCACCTCTTTAACTCAACTCATATCTTTAAATCAACTCTAGTTAACTCACTTAAAACTAACTCATTTCCTTGATTCCATTTCCAATTTAATTCAGCCACACCTTAATCAAACTTGAACTCATTTGGTGGTCAACCAAGTCAACCCATGACCCATTGGGTCCCAATTGGCCATTTGACCCAATTGACAAACCTGACCCAATTAAATAAATCTTACACATTTATTTCAATTGAACCTTATCCATAATCCGTTGGGTCTTAATTGGGCAATTGACCTGTAACGCCCCGCCCTTTTTCACTCGCTTCTTCCCGCAAATGAGAGTCAATTTTTTTTTATAACAGAGTAGAGTGATAGAGAGCAGGACGTCACGACGAGATCTAAGTCCGAACTTCTAAACTCCGACGCTTAACTACCTAACCCAATGTGTACATGGACTAAGTCCATGAAAACGGTTCACACATAACAATATTAACTTGTAGAATTGAAATCATAACATGCGGAATTATAATAGAACCAAGTTCTATTCCATTCAGATAGCAAAGTATGTCAAGTCCTTAATCATAATTAAAATATCATAATTATCCGAAGTAAACATCCAACCATCTAAGTTATTACATTCCCGAAAACTAGTTACTCAAATACATGTCCATAACTAACTTTATTCAAACATATAAAATAAATCATCCAAGCTCCTATGCTTGGCCCTCCTTGCGTTCATCGTTCCCCTTGTTTCCTATATCATCAACTAAGGTAGAAGTAGGGCGTTAGAACAACGCGCCCAGCAGGTATTCCAGTTATGGCTAACACATGGTCGGTACAAAACATGTATAATAACATATAGTCCAAAAGCCAGATAAAACGATGCCATGCAATGATGACAAATGGAATGAGTCCCACCCATCACATGTACATAAAAGTACCCACCACATAGGTCTTTCGGACGCCCCGACGGAGTGTGGACCCTCCAGTTTCTTCTTGATGGAAAAGCACATCAAGGTACCCCACATAGGTTTTTCGGACGCCTCGACGAAGTGTGGACCCTCCGGTTACAAATCCTTCACCCCATGCCATGCATGAGATGTCAATGAAACACAAGCTATTTTATCATATAAACATAGCATTAAAATCACATCTTTAAACATATCCAACACATGTTATTTTATCATATAAACATAGCATTTAAAATCACAATTTAAAACATATCCTTTGCAACATAATTTCATCAAAAATAAGATTAAAAAAATGTACATAAACCCATGCTTTCAAAGAGGTGGAATCCTACCAAAGACCGCTAACGTGTCATTACATCTTTCGTCCGGTAACCGCTCACGATCGTACACACCTTGTGAGGTCCCGTTACCTTATAATATACAATTAATCAATAACAGGGTGCCACTTGATTTTAAAAAAAAAATTTAAGTCCATAACCACAATCCTGTGAATGGCCGAACCCATGATCTTGCATGTTTACCCATATTTACATTTTATGCCATTGTTCATTCTATTCATTTAAAACATGTTTAGGCTAATCAATATCCCATTACCATGGTTCATGGGGTTCGCCCAAACACCATGGCTGAACCCATGATCTTTCATTTTAGCCTCTTATTACAAATTCATCCATGGTTTCCTTATTTAACATCTTCAACATCTAACAACCCCTTTCATCATTGTTTCTTCATGGGGTTCGCCATACACATGGCCGAACCCTATGGTTCCTTCTTTCCATCTATTTACACTTTTGCCATTCATAACATTTCATGACCGATAACATACTCTAAGATCACAGTTATACATACTTAAATCCATTGTTTTCTTGCTCAAACATCCAATTATTTATTCATGGTTCACATCACCAATAGCCCATAAAAATGGTCCATGGGGTTTTGTCGTACACATGGCCGAACCCTTTGGTTCCTTATTTCCCTTCTTAAAATCACTTTAGACCTTTAAAACTTCCTTAACACTTTCCATGGTTTTTATGTTTTGCTACCCTTTAAAATTAATAAATCAGTCCACATGATTCAATGTCTAAGAAACCCCAAATCCATAACTATATTTGGTGGGGTTTGGCCATACACCATGGCCGAACCTCACCCCTTCTTTTTTATTCTTTTGATCCAACAATTAAACATAACAACATTTCCAAATTATGAACCCTCTTTCAAAAATCATTAATCCTTGATCTAGCATCTTAGCCATAATGAAATTATGGTTCGGCCATGCAATGGCCGACCCATATCCTTAATTAGAAACTTACTGAAAATAGTAACCATCTTCCATAAAAATGAGCAATGTTCCTCCAAGCTTCCATTATTAGAAACTTTCTAAATTAAGAAGCATCCTTCATAAATTAGATAATTTCCAAATTTAGCATGCATCTTTCCATACTTAGATAGTTTCCAAATTTAGTATCCATCTTTCCATACTTAGATAGTTTCCAAATTTAGCATGCATCTTTCCATAAATAAACTCTAGTGGGGTTCGGCCATACACCATGGCCGAACCTCACCCATAGTGACAATCCAACCCTTTTCCATTCACTTTCTAAATTAATATGACTTCCATGGGGTTCGGCCATACACCATGGCCGATCCCTATGGTTCAAAATCTTCTTTTAAAAATTATCAATCCTTGATCCTCCATGATCTAATCACCTTATTAATTTCCTTTCCATGGTAGCCGAACCCTATGGTTCGGCCATACCCATAGCCGAACCCTATGGTTCATGCTTCTATTAAAATTATCAAACTCTTCCATCTATCAATTCTCTTCCATGGGGTTCGGCCAAACACCATGGCCGAACCCTATGGTTCTTTTATTTCAAAACAAATTTATCAAATAAGATACTAATCGGTTCCGATTGATTCTTTGTCTTACAATCCTTATCCTTTCTTCTTGATTTTTCCCTCTTGCTGGCTGCCCTCTTTTCCTCCTTATTTTGCCGTAAATAAGAACTTAAGATAGGGAGAGAATTCAGCTAGAGTGGTATTGCTGTGCGTCCCTCTCCATGTGTCTCTTTATAAAATTCTCCTTGGTCCCATATTTAGAAGGTGCTTAAATAATAATAACCTTATGTCGTTTTTAATCTAGAAAGCCCATTTTTAAATGATCCATGCACATCACCTAGATATGCAATCCCTATACATGGCCAATGTAATCTTCATTTGATTTTTAAACATCTCCTTGGATATTCAAATCCGATAATTCGGCCATGCACAATCATTTATTTAATTTTGATTTAATGCATACTCTTTTAATTCAACCCCATTTAAATTTTGATTAAAACCCTCTCCAAAACCATTGGGTCCCAATTGGGCCAATGACCCAATACATTACCCATATAAGATCCATATCTAAAAATTCACAAACTAAAAGGATAATTTTCATATAAATAATAACTTGAAAATCCGGGGTGTTACAATACAACCCTCTTTTTAAAATTTTCGTCCCTAAAATCGAGTGAAGTAGGGTTTTAAACATTTACATAAATAGCTCAAGATGAGCTTTTCTCATTTCTGACTCGAGTTCCGATGTAACTTCCTCAATGCCATGTCGATCCCATACCACTTTGACAAACTGGATGGCTCGGTTCCGTAATACCCTTTGTTCTGTGTCCACCACTCCGACAGGCTTTTCAACGTATGTCACGTCGCTCTGGACCTCTATATCTTGTATGTTCAGTACATGAGAATGATCAGGATTGTACTACCTCAACATCGATATATGGAACACATCGTGTAAAGATGCCAACTGTGATGGGAGTGCCAATTGATAAGCCACGCCCCCATCTTTCTTATGATTGAGAATGGTCCCACATATCTTGGTGACAATTTCTCCTTCTTTCCAAATCTCATGTGTCCCTTTCGTGGCGAGACTTTCAAGAACACCATGTCTCCCACTTCAAATTCAAGGAACCTCCTCCTTTTGTCACCGTAACTCTTCTGAAGTCTCTGTGCAGTCAATAGGTACTGTTGTATCAACTGTATCTGCGTTGTAGTCTCTGCAACCAACTCAGGTCCGATCAGTGCAGGCTCACCGGCCTCTGTCCAGCACACTGGTGACCTACATGGTCTACCATATAAAGCCTTAAATAAAGCCATCTGCAGGCTTGCCTGGTAACTGTTGCTGTATGAGAATTCTACCAACGGCAAGTGATCCTCCCATCCACCCTTGAAATCTAGCATACATACTCTCAGCTAATATCCTCCAGTGTCTGTATTGTCCTCTCAGACTGTCCATCAGTCTGTGGATGGAATGCTATGCTCGTCAATAAGTTTGTTCCCATGGCCGCCTGCATGCTCTGCCATACTCTACCGGTGAATCGACCATCTCTGTCAGACACCATACTCCGAGGAATACCGTGCAATCTGATGATATCCCTAATAGACCGCCGACCCAAAGTCTCAGATGAGTTTGCCATCTTCATGGGAATGAAATGTGCAGACTTGGTCAGTCGGTCTACCACGACCCATATCGCATCGTTGCCCTTTGAGGACCTTGGCAACCCTGTCACAAAATCCATGGAGATGTTCTCCCATTTCCATTCCCGCACTGGTAAGGGTTTGAGTAACCCTAGTGGCTTCTGATGTTTTGTTTTAACCTGCTGACAAGTTAAACAATGTGCCACAAATTCTGCCACATCTCTTTTGAGTCCGTACCACCAGTAATGTCTCTTTAGGTCGTGATACATCTTGGTGCTGCCCGGATGAATAGAGAGTTTGGTCTGATGTGCCTCAACCAATAACTCTTTTCTGCTGTTCTTAGGTACATAAATCCTTTCTCGGAATAAAAGACCCTGTCCTGGTCGTAACTCCCATTCCGGTATGACTTCACCAGTAGACATCTTAGCCCATATCTCTTCCACTTCCGGGTCTGTCCGTTGTTCCTGTTCAATCTTAGTAACCATGTTGAACCGTATTATCAAATTGTACATGCTCCCATGGTTATTGATAAAAAAGATTAAACTCTCGAATGGTATTCAACATGTCCCATTCTGTCCTGATCAAACATGCCACTGATGCATGTGATATGCGGCTGATGGCATCTGCCACCTTGTTCGCCTTGCCAAGGTGATAACGAAGTGCAAAGTCATAATTGGCCAGATATTCCATCTATCTGCGCTACCTCAGGTTGAGCTCTTTCTGATCAAACGAATACTTCAAGCTCTTATGATCTGAAAACACTTCAAATTTCTCGCCATATAAATAATGTCTCCAGCTTTTGAGAGCAAAGACCATTGCGGCTAGTTCAAGATCGTATGTAGGATAGAGACATTCATGTATTTTCAATTGTCTTGAACCATAAGCCACCACACGACGACTTTGCAAGAGTGAATACCCCAGTCCCTCTCCTGAAGCATCGCAATATACCTCATAACCCTTGCCTCTTTCCGATAAAATTAAGATAGGAACAGTTGTAAGTCTCTCCTTCAATTCTTCAAATCTTTGATTGCATAGATTTGACCACTCAAATTTGACTCCTTTCTGAGTGAGTCGGGTCAGTGGAGATGCAATCTTGGAGAAATCCATAATAAACTTTCTGTAATAACCAACCAATCCCAATAAACTATGGATCTAGTTTACATTTTTCGGTGCTTTCCAATCTCTTACTGCCGCCACCTTGCCCTGATCCACAGCTATACCTTCTGCTGATATAACGTGCCCCAAAAAGTTAACCTTAGACAACCATAATTCACATTTACTGGCTTTGGCATATAGTTTGTTCTTCCTCAAAGTATCCAGAACTATCCTCAGGTGCTCAGCGTGTTCTTCCTTACTTTTGGAATAAATTAGGATGTCATCAATAAACACAATAACAAATTGGTCCAAATAAGGACGGAAGATCCTGTTCATTAAATCCATGAACATAGCCAGTGCATTGGTGAGTCCAAACGGCATGACTACAAAACTCAAATAGTCCATACCGCGTTCTGAAGGCTGTTTTTTCTATGTCCTCCTCCCCAACCCTGATTTGATGGTATCCGGACATCAGGTCAATCTTGGATAAATGACTGAAACCTCTAAGTTGATCAAATAAATCATCGATCCTGGGTAGAGGGTACTTATTTCTGACTGACTGCTGGTTCAATTTTCGGTAATCTACACATATACGGAGTGAACCATCCTTCTTCTTCACAAATAAAACTGGAGCTCCCCAAACCAATGTACTGTTCCGAATGCACCCCAGTCTAAGCAGTTCATCAATCTGTTTCTTTAACTCGGACATCTCTGCTGGTGCCATCCGGTAGTGTGGTAATGACACTGGTGCAGTGCTAGGGTACAACTTGATTTCAAATTTGATCTCCCTCATGGGAGGCAAGCTAGGGAGTTCCTTTGGAAAAATGTCCGCATAGTCCCTAACTACTTCCGGAAGTTCAGTCACCGGTACCTTGTTAATTTGGATACTGTTCAATACTGGGTGATTCAACCCCTCATGTAGTCTGCTTTGTTTATCAGTACGTACCACATGTTGTTTTCCCTCGGGCGACCAAAATGTCACCCTGCGATGATAACAATCAATGTTGCCTTAAAGCTAGCCAACCAATCCATGCCCAAAATAATATCATATTCTGACATATCGCGTACCAAATAATTGAACTCAAGTCTGAATCCAGCAAGTTCAGTATTAACTGCTGCGCATATAAGTCCCAATGATGTGTCTCCAATGGGGGATACAATGGTGAGTGATGTGGATAGTTTTTGTACCAATGTACCAATAGTAGTTATAAATGCAGCAGATATAAAAGAGTGAGATGCTCCCGAATCAAATAATGCAAAGGCGTAGGAACTACTGACTACTGCCATACCTTGAATCACAGAATGATCCTCTGCCGTTGGAGGTGCTAAAGTGAATAACCGTCCAGATCCTGTAGGTGGTCGTCCCGCCTGATTAAATGTCCTGCCTCCACGTGAATTAGCTGGCCTAACGGGTGGACAAGATGAACCTCTAGAATATGAGGGTTTGTTGTGTTGTGGACATTCCCTCTTAAAATGACCAGGCTGATCACAATGAAAGCAGTTGCTCACACCTCTGGGAGCCTGAGTGACTGATGCAGATGGGGAGGGATATTGGGACGAAAGCCCCCTGTTGACCCAGTGGATGGTGAGGGTCTGCTAGAGTTCGGTCGGAACCTCTTATTGGGCTGAAATGTACCCCTCCCACTCTGAACTCGGCGATTGTCCAAACGAGTCAACTCAGCCATCTCTTGCTCTGCTATTGTGGCCCTGCTGACCACCTCTGCCAATGTGGCTGCCTTGAATAAAGTTATCTTGGCCCTTATGCTAGGCCGAAGGCCTCTCTCATGTAATGGCCCAAATTTTTTAAATCAATAAATACGTGGTTATTATTTATTTTTAATGGTGAAGAATGGAAATCTAATGGAATAGATGGTAAATGGAACAAAATGTGGACAAAGGCCCAACTAGGGCCCAATGGGTTATGGATTGGATTTAAGTTTACTTAAAGGGTCAATGGTGGTTAATTGGGCCACGGATGGGCAAATTGGGCCCAATACCCATTTGGGACCCAATGGATTAAGATGATGTAAGATTTAAGGTAAATGGGTAAGATGAAAATATAATTGGGCCATGGGCCCAATGGTGATCCAATTGGAATGAACTGAATGGGTTCAATTCACCTAAGTCAATTTGAACTTGACCAAAGTAACATGGTCCAATGGGACCCACCTCCACCTCACCAAGTGAGGTGGCATGTGGACCAAGAATTGGTGGGGCCGGTCCACCATGGTTGACTTGGTCAACCATGGGTGGATTTTATGGAAGAAATTTAATGGAATTAAATTAAATGGGAATTAACTTAACCTAATTATCTAATTAATTAGATGTTTAAATAATCATAAAGGTGGTCAAAGGGGTCAAAGAGGTGGAAGACCCAAACCATTCAATCTTATCTCAAAAGCTAAAACACGTTGGGCTTGGGTGGTGGTTGGATTAAAGCAAAAAAAAAAAAAAAAAGGATCTCATGGGTTGGTGGGAGGAATTAATTACTCCACCCAATTGAGATAAACCTTATCTCTTTTACCCATCTTTTTCCATCGATGCTCTTTCACTCTCATTTCATTTTTCCCATCTTGCTCTCCACCACCGTCCCACACTCCAAGAAGAGAAGAAGAAAATTAAGAAAGGAAGAGGAGAAGAGAAGAAAGAAGAGAAGAGGTGCTAGCATGGTCCACCATTCTAAGGTCAAGATCTACCATCTTCTTCTCATCATCTCCTCCTTTCCCTCTCTCAAGCAAACCCTACCTTAGCCGACCCTAAGCTTGGAGGTTTTCACCATTGATCAAGCATCTTGGCCGACCAAAGATCAAGAGGAAGGAGAAAGGAGGCCAAGGAGTCTGACAGGAGTGGCAGAAGTCGGAGGAGGCGTCGGATTGTAAGTATTTTCTTAAACAAGAAATTTTGGATTTTTAGGGTTTAAGATTTGGGATTCATTTTGTAAAAATTAATGGTGGCCAAATGATTTTATGCCATGGACTTTAAATCCATCAATTTGAAGGATGGAAAGTGGACAAAACCCTAATGGGTAAATTAGGGTTAGGTTAAGGAAAAATAAATGGATTAAGGAATGTAATGTGATTAAGTTATTAAGCATGGGATTATGTGGAATTGGAAGGAAATTGTGAGCCATAGGGTTCGGCCATGTAGTATGGCCGAACCCCATTGTGGGTGATTAGGTAATGTGTGATTTTCTTAGGGTTTTAAGGAATGGAGGACATTGTGTAATTTAATTAATTAAGAATGGAAGCATGGAGAATGGTTAAGAATTTTAAGTGCTTAATGATTAAATGTTGCAAATTTTAAAAGAATTATGAGGAAGTTTATGAATGATGTGAATGATTTGTTGGCCTTATAAAGGCATGAATGGATAATGAACCCTATGGTGATCCAATGGTGGATTAATGGTTATGAATAAAGGGAATGAGTGGATAATGGACTCATTGAGGTTTAAATGCATGATGTAAACCCCATGGAAAGATTTGATGAATTGGGTATTTTGAACCCATGATCCATTAGCCATTTAAAGGGTTAAGTATGGGGTTTTGTATGGGTTTAAAGGAATAAGATTAGGTCAATGAAAGGACTAATTTTATGATCACATGATATGGTTACTGGGTCATTAACGGACCTGAGTTATGGATCATTAATGGGTCTAAGTTATGGATCCATTATAGACCATAATGTATATGGAAGAGGGAATGAATTATCCATGGAAGGGTAATGGCAAAACCGTAAATATTGGCCAAAATGAGGAAAACCCACTAAGATATGATGTATGGGCTTTGAAATGGTTAAAACATGGACTAATTGTTAATATGTAATAAGGTACCGGACATTGCAAGCGGTACGCGGATCGGCGACTGGGTCTATCGAGCGGAAATGAAAGAAAGGACGCGAGTCGGTATTTGGTAGGATTCCTACCCTTTTGTAAGCCATGGATTGAGTGATGGTTTTTTTGAATTATTTTGGAAATTATATGGTTTGTTTTAAGATGGGTTTGGATTTTGGTATTATCTGATGAGTTTCCTTTGATTTATTTTGATAATCATGGGATTGTTTTAAGATGGGTTTTATGACTATGATTTACATATATATTACATGGCATATGGCATCTATATCTCATGCATGGCATGGGAGGGATATGACAGGGGGATACTTTTGTTGATGTTACCTTGATGAGTGCTTTGCCGTCAAGGGGGATACTTGTGTTGATGTTACCTTGATGAGTGTTTTGCCGTCAAGGGGGATACTTGTGTTGATGTTACCTTGGTGAGTGCTTTGCCGTCAAGGGGGATACTTGTGTTGATGTTACCTTGATGAGTACTTTGCCGTCAAGGGGGATATTTGTGTTGATGTTACCTTGATGAGTACTTTGCCGTCAAGGGGGATATGGCATCGGGATAGTAAAGATGATGGGTGGGATTCATAACACAGACACCCATGGCATGGCATTCATTCTGTGGCTTTTTGTTATATTATTATCTGTATTGCTTGTTATCACTAATCCATGTGCTAACGCCCTACTTCTACCCTAGCTGATGACGCAGGAGACGGAGGAAATGAAGGACGAGACGGGAGCCAAGCGTAGGAGCTTGGGAGGGCGTGCTAGATAGTTTACTGATGTTTATTTTGGAAAATGTAAATTGAGTAATTTAGTTTGTCGAAATGTAATAATTTAGCTTACTTGAAATGTTTGGATGTTATCTTGGACATTATCAATTTAAGGTATGTTAGTAATTAAATGAAGGTATCTTCCATGTTATCTCAAATTTGTAGGATGGTCTCTATGGTAATTTCCGCACTTAGTTAATATTCCACAAACTTATGTCTATGTGTGAACTGTTCTTCGTGGAATTCGTTCCACGCACACGTTGGGTTGACCAGTTAAGGGCCGGACTTTAGAAGCTCAGACTTAACTCGCGTCGTGACGTCTGCGCCCTTTGTCACTTTTTATTTCAAAAAAAAAAAAATAGACTCTGATTTTTGCTGAAAAGGGGCGGGTGTTACAGTTGGTATCAGAGCGAACTCGGAAGAATGAATCTCTCGAAGTAAGACTAAGATGGTTGCATGTCTCACTGGCAGCTAAGAATCCCAACCGACCGACTCTTTGGAGTCCGCTGCACGGGGGCCGGGTTAATTTATTTCGATTGATTCAAACTGAAGTATTCAGTCTGGGAACAACGTTTGACGAAAATGAATGATAGCAAGGGAAGAAAAATTCATTATAAGTTAGATTTATCAAACATAGCAAGATAGGGTTTATCTCCCCCGAAAGTGAGAACACGATACTTTGATACTTAGGATTTTTTCCCCAAAAACAAGGTATAATCACTTGGAAATCTTTCCCCCGAATTGATGAAACAGTGATAGCTTTGTCAAACGTAGCAAAAATAGGATGTACTTTCCCGGTATTTCCAGATTTGAACAACAAATGATAGGAATTTAGAGATCCCCCCCTAGAAACAAAGGAAAAACAAGTGTGCTTATTTAGCAACTTTCCCCAAACAAAATACATTGTGATATACATAAGAAATTCCCCAAAACCTAGATTGGTTTTATTGGAAATTGCTGTTGATGATTTTTGGTGTTCTATTGTATTCTGTGAATACAGATATGTCAAGTGACGGGGAGTGTACGGAATTATGGGATAAGGAAACCCCTAGCTGTTCCATAGATTTGGTGTCCGCTTCTAGCATAGAAGTTGGCATGGACTTTCAGGAGGGACCTCCCGAGGAAGATGAATAGGATTTAGCATGTCTTCCTGAAGAGAATATGGAAGATTTTCCGATGATAAGAGAGTCGGTAGGGGAAATAGAACCCGATTATATGTGCGAGTTGTGCAACCAGGTTGGGCATAACTGCACATACTGCCCCTACCCTCTTGAAGTGGTATGCCCGGTTTGTGGACTGCATCGACACGGGAAAGAAAGGACTAACTGTCCTTATATTGGAGGATATACTGAGAGCGTGTATACTGGATTTCAAGGGTAGATGGGAGGATCATTTGCCACTGGTGGAGTTCTCCTACAATAACAGTTACCAGGCAAACCTCCAGATGGCTCTATTTGAGGCCTTATATGGTAGGCCGTGTAGATCGCCAGTGTGTTGGACAGAGGCCGGTGAGCCTGCGCTGATTGGACCGGAGTTGGTTACAGAGACTACAGCGCAGATCAAGGTGGTATGGGAATGACATGTCAATGAAGAAACCACCTGGGAATTGGAGTCAAAGATGAGTGCCGCTCATCCGGAGCTCCTTGTATAAGATGATTTGAACCCCTACTTCGCTCGAATTTTCGCGACGAAAATTTTAAAAGAGGATTGTATTGTAATGGCCCAAAATTTTTAAATCAATAAATATGTGGTGATTATTTAGCTTTAATGGTGAAGATTGGAAATCTAATGGAATAGATGGTAAATGGATCAAAATGTGGACAAAGGCCCAACTAGGGCCCAATGGGTTATGGATTGGATTTAAGTTTACTTAAAGGGTCAATGGTGGTTAATTGGGCCAAGGATGGTCAAATTGGGCCCAATACCCATTTGAGACCCAATGGATTAAGATGATGTAAGCTTTAAGGTAAATGGGTAACATGAAAATGTAATTGGGCCATGGGCCCAATGGTGATCCAATTGGAATGAACTGAGTGGGTTCAATTCACCTAAGTCAATTTGAAGTTGACCAAGGTAACATGGTCCAATGGGACCCACCTCCACCTCACCAAGTGAGGTGGCGTGTGGACCAAGAATTGGTGGGGCCAGCCACCATGGTTGACTTGGTCAACCATGGGTGGATTTTATGGAAGAAATTTAATGGAATTAAATTAAATGGGAATTAACTTAACCTAATTATCTAATTAATTAAATGTTTAAATAATCATAAAGGTGGTCAAAGGGGTCAAAGAGGTGGAAGACCCAAACCATTCAATCTTATCTCAAAAGCTAAAACACGTTGGGCTTGGGTGGTGGTTGTTCCAACCACCACCATTAAAGCAAAAAAAAAAAAAGATCTCATGGGTTGGTGGGAGGAATTAATTACTCCACCCAATTGAGATAAACCTTATCATTTTTACCCATCTTTTTCCATCAATGCTCTTTCACTCTCATTTCATTTTTCCCATCTTGCTCTCCACCATCGTCCCACACTCCAAGAAGAGAAGAAGAAAAGTAAGAAAGGAAGAGGAGAAGAGAAGAAAGAAGAGAAGAGGTGCAAGCATGGTCCACCATTCTAAGGTCAAGATCTACCATCTTCTTCTCATCATCTCCTCCTTTCCCTCTCTCAAGCAAACCCTACCCTAAACTTGGAGGTTTTCACCATTGATCAAGCATCTTGGCCGACCAAAGATCGAGAGGAAGGAGAAAGGAGGCCAAGGAGTCCGACGGGAGTGGCGGAAGTCGGAGGAGGCATCGGATTGTAAGTATTTTCTTAAACAAGAAATTTTGCATTTTTAGGGTTTAAGATTTGGGATTCATTTTGTAAAATTAATGGTGGCCAAATGATTTTATGCCATGGATTTTAAATCCATCAATTTGAAGGATGGAAAGTGGACAAAACCCTAATGGGTAAATTAGGTTAGGTTAAGGAAAAATAAATGGATTAAGGAATGTAATGTGATTAAGTTATTAAGCATGGAATTATGTGGAATTGGAAGGAAATTGTGAGCCATAGGGTTCGGCCATGTTGTATGGCCGAACCCCATGGTGGGTGATTAGGTAATGTGTGATTTTCTTAGGGTTTTAAGGAATGGAGGACATTGTGTAATTTAATTAATTAAGAATGGAAGCATGGAGAATGGTTTAGAATTTTAAGTGCTTAATGATTAAATGTTGCAAATTTTAAAAGAATTATGAGGAGGTTTATGAATGATGTGAATGATTTGGTGGCCTTAAAAAGGCATGAATGGATAATGAACCCTATGGTGATCCAATGGTGGATTAAGGGTTATGAATTATGGAAAAATAAATGGGAAATGTGGGTGCTATTGATGGACCAAAAGGGACCCAATGTTATTAGTTGTAATGGGAATATGGCTAGGTTTATGGACTTGAATGTGATTAAGAATGATGATTTAAATGTATAAATTAAACCTTCATGGAAGGGCTTGTGATGGGTACAAATGTGTAAATAGGCCAAAGAAAAAAATGGGTATTTGGTTAAGTAGAAAGGGCTGATTTTTTAATGAACCCATGACCCATTGTTATGAGCCACTTAATGGTCTAAGTATGGGGTTATATATTTATGTTTCAAATACATGGAGGTTAGGTTAATTAAGTGGTTAATTGCTAATGTTCTTATGTCATGGCTAATGAGACATCAATGGACCCATTTTTGTGAACCAATGGATAGGCTAAGATTAAAGTCTATGGATATGCTTTAGCTAATGGGGATTAGGTTAAGATAAGGTTGTATCTGATGATTGGTAAGTGTATGGATCAATCATGAATAAAGAGAATGAGTGGATAATGGACTCATTGTGGTTTAAATGCATGATGTAAACCCCATGGAAAGATTTGATGAATTGGGTATTTTGAACCCATGATCCATTAGCCATTTAAAGGGTTAAGTATGGGGTTTTGTATGGGTTTAAAGGAATAAGGATTAGGTCAATAAAAGGACTAATTTTATGATCACATGATATGGTTACTGGGTCATTAACGGACCTAAGTTATGGATCATTAATGGGTCTAAGTTATGGATCCATTATAGACCATAATGTATATGGAAGAGGGAATGAATTATCCATGGAAGGGTAATGGCAAAACCGTAAATATTGGCCAAAATGAGGAAAACCCACTAAGACATGATGTATGGGCTTAGAAATGGTTAAAACATGGACTAATTGTTAATATGTAATAAGGTACTGGACATCGCAAGCGGTACGCGGATCGGCGACTGGGTCTATCGAGCGGAAATGAAAGAAAGGATGCGAGTCGGTATTTGGTAGGATTCCTACCTTTTTGTAAGCCATGGATTGAGTGATGGTTTTTTTGAATTATTTTGGAAATTATATGGTATGTTTTAAGAAGGGTTTGGATTTTGGTATTATGTGATGAGTTTCGTTTGATTTATTTTGATAATCATGGGATTGTTTTAAGATGGGTTTTATGACTATGATTTACATCTATATTACATGGCATATGGCATCTACATCTCATGCATGGCATGGGAGGGATATGACAGGGGGATACTTGTGTTGATGTTACCTTGATGAGTGCTTTGCCGTCAAGGGGGATACTTGTGTTGATGTTACCTTGATGAGTGCTTTGTCATCAAGGGGGATACTTGTGTTGATGTTACCTTGATGAGTGCTTTGCCGTCAAGGGGGATATGGCATCGGGATAGTAAGGATGATGGGTGGGATTCATAACACAGACACCCATGGCATGGCATTCGTTCTGTGGCTTTTCGTTATATTATTATCTGTATTGCTTGTTATCACTAATCCATGTGTTAGCCCTACTCGGAGTCCTACTGGGCGCGTTGTCTAACGCCCTACTTCTACCCTAGCTGATGACGCAGGAGACGGAGGAAATGAAAGACGAGAAGGGAGCCAAGCGTAGGAGCTTGGGAGGGCATGCTAGATAGTTTACTGATGTTTATTTTGGAAAATGTAAATTGAGTAATTTAGTTTGTCGGAATGTAATAATTTAGCTTACTTGCAATGTTTGGATGTTATTTTGGACATTATCAGTTTAAGGTATGTTAGTAATTAAATGAAGGTATCTTCCCTGTTATCTCAAATTTGTAGGATGGTCTCTATGGTAATTTCTGCACTTAGTTAATATTCCACAAGCTTACGTCTACGTGTGAACTGTTCTCCGTGGACTTCGTTCCACGCACACGTAGGGTTGGCCAGTTAAGGGCCGGGCTTTAGAAGCTTAGACTTAACTAGCGTCCTGACGTCCGCGCCCTTTGTCACTTTTTATTTCAGAAAAAAAAAGAAATAGACTCTGATTTTCGGTGAAAAGGGGCGGGTGTTACAGCTCAAACTTGCATGCCCTTCGATAGCTCTGTATCCACCATATAGAATGCATATACCGATAAACTAAGAAACTGCTGGTAGTACTCTGCCACCGTCATGGTACATTGTACCAAAGATAGAAAAGCCTGTGTCTGGCCCTCCTTCTCCTCCTCAGGAAAATAATGTTCCAGGAAGGTAGCTAAGAGCTGCTCCCAAGTCATCGCAGTCCTCTCTCCTTTTGGAAGAAGTGCTCACTGCTTCTGTACCACCTCCCACCATTTACAAGCATCATCAATCAGTTGTGATGTGGCCAGTAAAATCTTGTCAGCATGACTCTTGATTTGAGTAGGGTCAGGATCTATGTAATCTTCTTAAGCCAATTTTTCGCTCCGACAGCCCCTTCTCTCCCTTTAAAGTAAGGAGGGCGCTGTTGCTGGAAGTCCCTGACCATGCTCCTGTCATTGGTCTCTTTGGTGGTTCCATTATCATTCAAGCGCTGTTGAAGCACCGAAGTGACTACCACTTGAGCCAACTTTTGCAATTCAGGAGGCACCACCGGTATGTTCACGCTGCTTTGTTCCTCTTCCTCTTGGTGGGATTGTTGTTCTTCCTCACGGTGAGATTGTCGATCCCCCTCATGGTGAGATTGTCTTTCCTCCTCATTTCAAGGATGTTCTACCTCCTCTTCACCCCCATTTGGGTTTTGTTTGGTATTTCTCCTTGGTCTTCCCCTTGGAGCCATTTTTCCCTAAGCCATTGAAAAATATCAAGACTTAGTTTCCATAGTAAAAATTTGTATTTCCTACTTTTTGGGGAAAATTTCCAAATAAGTACTCTTGATTTTGTTTTGTTTCTGGGGAAATATATCCGTCGTTGCTATGTTTGATAATCCAATTATTTTGACTGTACTTCCTTTGCTATCATCCGTCTGAGTCTAACGAAGTAAATTAATGCACGAGGGACGGATTAATTTACTCCGAATGATTCAATGTTTTTGGTTTGCTCTGATACCAACTGTAACGCCCCGTCCTTTCTCACTCGCTTCTTCCCGTAAATCAGAGTCTATTTTTTTTTTTTTTTTATAAAAGAGTAGAGTGATAGAGAGCGGGACGTCAGGACGCGAGCTAAGTCCGAACTTCTAAACTCAGACCCTTAACTGGCCAACCCTGTAACACCCTGCCCTTTTCACTATAATAATCAGAGTTTATTTTTTAAAAATAATAATAAACAAGTGATCGGGGAGGGACGTCACGACGCGAGTTAAGTTCGGACTTCTAAAGTCCAACCCTTAACTGGCCAAGCCTATGTGCATATGAACTAAGTCCATAAGAACCGATACACACATGGTACAAATAAGACTTGAGGAATAAACTTAATCTTAATCTAACTGCGGGTTATAATAGATCCTAAAACTACTCCATGTTATATTTTTAGATAGCAAAGTTCATAATCATCCAAAATTACCAAAATAACCTTAAAGTAAGCATTCATTCTAAACCATCCAAATCCTACCAACCATAGCAAATAGTTAACTAAATTATTACATGCCAACATCATCTAACTATCAAATTACATTGACCAAATAAACTTAAGTAAAAAGTCCATAAATCAAAGTCCATTCAAAGCCCAAGCGCCTATGCTTGGTTTCCTTCAAAATCCTCGTTCTTCCCTTTTCCTGCGTCATCCACTAAGGATAGAGATAGGGCGTTAGATCAACATGCCCAGTAGGTGTTTCTGATTAGGTCTACCACAAGGTTAGTATAAAAACATGCAAATAGTATAATAATACATATTCATCAAAATCTCATAAAAACAATGCTATGTATGTAATGCACATGTAATGAGTCCCACCCATCACAAATATACATAGCCTCCTCTTGACGGGATTCTCATCGTCAAGGTACCCCACAGTGGTCTTTCGGACGCCCAGACGGAGTGTGGCCTCTGGATTCCTCTTGATGGGATTCTCATCATCAAGGTACCGCACAGTGGTCTTTCGGACTCCCCGAAGGAGTGTGGTCTCCGATTTCCATAATTACCACCCCATGCCATGCATGAGATGTCCACGATTTCATGCCATTTGTCAATACATCTTAACATACAAAATCACTTTGAAACATAATAACTTAGCACATAATTCATCAAAATTAAGATAAAACATTAAATATAAGTGTGGTTCAAAAAGGTAGGAAACCTACACAAAGTTCACTTAGATTGACCGCTCTTTAAAACCGTCACCCGTTCACGACTTGTATACCGTTCAAGAAGTCTCGTTACCCTATTTATATAGCAGCAAGTCAAACATATGTCCATATCATTTCAAACTTAGTCTAAGTCGTAAAAACCACTTTGTGGGGTTCGGCCATACCCCATGGCCGAACCTCACCCACTTAAATTTGGTTTCTCTTTTTATTTAACCAAAACCATACAATTTACTTATATACAAACCCCAATCCACCAAATGCAACCTTGTGGGGTTCGGCCATACACCATGGCCGAACCTCACTTAATTTTGTTTTAAACCCTTCTTTGTATTCTTAAGCACAAACACATCATTCAAATAACTTAATCTTCCAAATGAACCTTGGTAGGGTTCGGCCATACAACATGGCCGAACCTTACCACTTTGGTTTTGGCCCATATTTCAAATCCTTTGGTCATTTCATCTTTGATCATCTCACCTTTGATCATTTCCTCCATATTTACAATAATGCCATTATACTAACCCTTGTTTAATTTTTCTTAAGAACCAAAGTCCACATCCAATCCACGTTAGTAGGGTTCGGCCATACAACATGGCCAAACCTCACCACTTAGTTTTTGGTCCCTTAAATCCTTCATTTACCCATCTCCATTTACATTATAAATTAATACTAAGTCCACCAAATGACCATTAGTGGGGTTCGGCCATACTACATGACCGAACCACACCCTATGTATTTTTATCCCATGTTCCATCATCTATCATTGTTTATCAATTTACTACTAAATCCATAACTAAGCATAGGTGATTCTTAAATCAAAAGCATATAACAAATCATAATTTCCAACATGATTTTAATCCAATTATCCCATCAAAACAGTCCATGGGGTTCGGCCATACACAGGGCCGAACCCTATGGTTCTCTTAATTCAATTATTCCATCATTTAGGCTCAACATTTTAGCCATCACAACCATATGGTTCAGCCATCCCATGGCCGACTCAAGATATTAAACTTATCTTCATTCAAAACCCTTTTAACACTCTCATTACATGATATGGATTTTATCCCTTAACAACCATAAAATCACCACATCCTTTCATGGGGTTCGGCCATCCAAAGTGGCCGAACCCTATGATCCATGTTTTGTCATTTAAAAATAGCATAACACTTGATCTGAACCCTTAATAGATTCGACCATACAATGGCCGGATCATGTTCTCTTAACCAACTTATTTATCAAGGTTTTGTAGTGCACTTACCAATACCCCTTCTCCTTTTGTTCTTTGACTACTTGATCTTTTCTCCAGTTTATTCTTCCCTTCCTTTCTTAATTCTTCCTTCCTTCTCCTTTAGCTGAGACTGATCTTGCTTGGAGACTCCTTGGAATAATTTGGCCAAGATATTGGTTTGAGAGAGAGAGATAGAAACTTAGTCTTGAATGAGAGTGCTAAAACCTTGATGCAAAACTCCTTTGCTCAATGTGAACTTTTGTCTTGGTGAAGGGGTCGGCTAAGGACTGATTGGTGTGAGAGACAATCAGCCAATGAGAGGTTAAAACGTCCAAGAGAGGGAGAGAGAGTGAAAATGAAGCCCTTTTTGGCTAATGAACTTCAGCCCAAGGTTGGCACCACATGTAACTCCCCTCCCATTCATTTCCATTACTCATTTCATTTGGGGGTTTCATCCTTGAGATGAAACCCTTCAATGGTTTCCTTGGCTCTTGGCTGCCCTAGATGCAACCCTTCTCCATCACTTCTCCAATTGTGAACCCACTTGTAACTCCCATTTGTTTAATACCTTCCTTGGGGTTTCATCTTTGAGATGAAACTCCCAAGGTGCCCAACGGCTCCTTAAGGTTATCTTTGGTAACTTTTCCTCCCATAGGCTCCAACGACTAGCTTTTGGTTAACCTTGTGTAACCTCCACAAGTCCATTCATCTCCCATTATTTACCCATGTGGGAGTTTCATCCAAGAGATGAAACTCCTACATGCCAACGGTTTGGTCTTAAGTCTTTGAATCACCCAACTATCCGTTGGTTGTCCCTTTGAAAACCCATGCATGGAATAAACCCTCATGCCATTCCAACGTGTATAACATCTTAAATTTAAAACATAACCCCTCACCACATGTAACTCCCATAAACGCCATTATCATTCATCATTTGTCTAGGAGTTACATGCATGGGATGGCCTCTCCATACAGCCAACAATTTCCTTGTTTTAAAATTAGAATTAAGACACTCCACTCTCATTCACACACTTCACTCACTTACAATTAATTTAACTCTCTCAACTCAAGCCATTTAACTCGTCAATTTAATGCAACTCAACTAAACTCCACCATTTACTTCAATTCAACCCAAACTCAAACATTTAATTAAACTTAACCCAATTAAGCTTTGAGCTCATCCAATGGTTAATCATGTCCACAACGACCCATTGGGTCCCAATTGGGTCCTTTGACCCAATTAACCACTTGACCCAAATAAATGTACATCACCCATTTAATTTATTTTGATCATTATAACATGTACATTGGGTCCTACTTGAACAATGGGTCCCACTATTTTCTCATCTATGATCATAACCCTTTAATTCATAAATCCAATGGTATTTTCGTAAATATTAATATATTGAAAAACTGGGATATTACAAACCCAATGTGTACATGGACTAAGTCCATGAAAACGGTTCACACATGACAATATCAACTTGCAGAATTGAAATCATAACATGCAGAATAAAATCCATAACATGCGGAATTATAATAGAACCAATTTCTATTCCATTTAGATAGCAAAGTACGTCAAGTCCTTAATCATAATTAAAATATCATAATTATCCGAAGTAAACATCCAACCATCTAAGTTATTACATTCCCGAAAACTAGTTACTCAAATACATATCCATAAGTAACTTTATTCAAACATATAAAATAAATCATCCAAGCTCCTATGCTTGGCCCTCCTTGCGTTCATCGTTCCCCTTGTTTCCTGTATCATCAACTAGGATAGAAGTAGGGCGTTAGAACAACGTGCCCAGTAGGTATTCCAGTTACGGCTAACACATGGTTGGTACAAAACATGTATGATAACATATAGTCCAAAAGCCAGATAAAATGATGCCATGCAATGATGACAAATGCAATGAGTCCCACCCATCGCATGTACATAAAAGTACCCACCACATAGGTCTTTCGGATGCCCCGACGGAGTGTGGACCCTCCGGCTTCTTCTTGATGGAAAAACACATCAAGGTACCACACATAGGTTTTTCGGACGCCCCGACGGAGTGTTGACCCTCCGGTTATAAATCTTTCACCCCATGCCATGTATGAGATGCCAATGAAACTCATGTTATTTTATCATATAAACATAGCATTAAAATCACATCTTTAAACATATCCAACACATGTTATTTTATCATATAAACACAGCATTTAAAATCACAATTTAAAACATATCATTTGCAACATAATTTCATCAAAAATAAGATAAAACAAATGTACATAAACCCATGGTTTCAAAGAGGTGGAATCCTACCAAAGACCGCTAATGTGTCATTGCGTCTTTCGTCCGGTAACCGCTCACAATCGTACACACCTTGTGAGGTCCCGTTACCTTATAATAAACAATTAATCAATAACCAAGTCCCACTTGATTTTAAAAAAATGTTTTAAGTCCATAACCACAATCCTGTGAATGGCCGAACCCATGATCTTGCATGTTTACCCATATTTACATTTTATGCCATTGTTCATTCTATTCATTTAAAACATGCTTAGGCTGATCAATATCCCATTACCATGGTTCATGGGGTTCGGCCATACACCATGGCCGAACCCATGATCTTTCATTTTAGCCTCTAATTACAATATTGCCATTTATTCATCCATGGTTTCCTTATTTAACATCTTCAACATCTAACAACCCCTTTCATCATTGTTTCTTCATGGGGTTCGGCCATGCACATGGCTGAACCCTATGGTTCCTTATTTCCATCTATTTACACTTTTGCCATTCATAACATTTCATGACCAATAACATACCCTAAGATCATAGTTATACATACTTAAATCCATTGTTTTTTTGCTGAAACATCCAATTATTTATTCATGGTTCACATCACCAATAGCCCATAAAAGTGGTCCATGGGGTTCGGTCGTACACATGGCCGAACTCTTTGGTTCCTTATTTCCCTTCTTAAAATAACTTTAGACCTTTAAAACTTCCTTAACACTTTCCATGGTTTTTATGTTCTGCAACCCTTTAAAATTAATAAATCAGTCCACATGATTCAATGTCTAAGAAACCCCAAATCCATAACTATATTTGGTGGGGTTCGGCCATACACCATGGCCGAACCTCACCCCTTCTTTTTTATTCTTTTGATCCAACAATTAAACATAACAACCTTTACAAATTATGAACCCTCTTTCAAAAATCATTAATCCTTGATCCAGCATCTTAGCCATAATGAAATTATGGTTCGGCCATGCAATGGCCGACCCATATCCTTAATTAGAAACTTACTGAAAATAGTAACCATCTTCCATAAAAATGAGCAATGTTCCTCCAAGCTTCCATTATTAGAAACTTTCTAAATTAAGAAGCATCCTTCATAAATTAGATAATTTCCAAATTTAGCATGCATCTTTCCATACTTAGATAGTTTCCAAATTTAGTATCCATCTTTCCATACTTAGATAGTTTCCAAATTTAGCATGCATTTTTCCATAAATAAACTCTAGTGGGGTTCGGCCATACACTATGGCCGACTCTCACCCATAGTGACAATCCAACTCTTTTCCATTCACTTTCTAAATTAATATAACTTCCATGGGGTTCGGCCATACACCATGGCCGATCCCTATGGTTCAAAATCTTCTTTTAAAAATTATCAATCCTTGATCCTCCATGATCTAATCACCCTATTAATTTCCTTTCCATGGGGTTTGGCCATACCCAAAGCCGAACCCTATGGTTCATGCTTCTATTAAAATTATCAAAACTTTTCCATCTACCAATTCTCTTCCATGGGGTTTCGGCCAAACACCATGGCCGAACCCTATGGTTCTTTTATTTCAAAACAAATTTATCAAATAAGATACTAACTGGTTCCAATTGATTCTTTCTTCTTGATTTTTCCCTTTTGCTGGCTGCCCTCTTTTCCTCCTTATTTTACCGTGAATAAGAACTTGAGATAGGGAGAGAATTCAGCTAGAGTGGTATTGCCGTGCGCCCCTCTCCATGTATCTCTTTATAAAATTCTCCTTGGTCCCATATTTAGAAGGTGCTTAAATAATAATTCCCTTATGCCGTTTTTAATCTGGAAAGCCCCTTTTTAAATGATCCATGAGCATCACCTAGATATGCAATCCCTATACACGGCCAATGTAATCTTCATTTGATTTTTAAACATCTCCTTGGATATTCAAATCCAATAATTCGGCCATGCACAATCATTTATTTAATTTAGACTTAATGCATACTCTTTTAATTCAACCCCATTTAAATTTTTATTGAAACCCTCTCCAAAACCGTTGGGTCCCAATTGGGCCAATGACCCAATACATTACCCATATAAGATCCATATCTAAAAATTCACAAATTAAAAGGATAATTTTCATATAAACAATAACTTGAAAATCCGGAGTGTTACAATACAACCCTCTTTCGAAAATTTTCGTCCCGAAAATCGACCGAAGTAGGGTTTCAAACAGATTACATGAATAGATCAGGGTGAGATGTTTTCCGATTCAAGTTCCCAAGTGGCTTCCTCATTGAAATCTTGTTAGTGAGGTAGCCTGCTAATGCGAGCCTATGCTAAAGGCTTTCGTTGATTCCAACTTAACTAGGTTTCTAGCTGCACCCTCTTGGAACTCCATCGGCTAACTACAGAGTCTGCTGGCCAGTCTAACTCTGCAGTCGCCCATAGCTTCCCATTCGAGTGTGACTAGACTCTTATCTTTTCCACTAAGTACATCTCCAAAATTGAGCATATCTTCATTTGCACATAAGTCACTATGTGACTAACACCTTTTGTTCAAACTTCCACGATACCGAGTATCTCTCAACACTAACTTTACTGTGATACAAGTCGTAATACGACTAACACCTTCTTCTTATAACGTGGGATGTAGATCGAAACATGTCCCAATCATTAGAGCAATACGTCATCTATGGGACCAACAGGTCTATCACACTACCAACACATCTACCATGGTACCGATATCCGACATCAATCCAAAACACCATTGAAACTCTCATTCATGGGAAGATGATATCTATCCATAGATGCATCAGATTTACAATGGGACCAATGTATCTGTCGTGGGATCGATATATCCACCAATTGTCGTCATCGTCTACCCATAGGGAATACTATAGTAAGTGCAGTGGGCATTTGTTGTACTACAGTGCTAGTAACAGATGAGAAGGCAGTAGATCAAATAACGCATAAGCATATGAACTACAAATTACTGCCATACCTTGAATCACCGAATGATCCACTGTCTCTGGAGAAGAAGTCGAAGTATTCAGTCGTCCAGATCCTGTCAGAATAGGTGTCCGTCCTGTCTGGTCATGTGCTCTAGATCCTTGTGACTGAGCTGGTCGAGCCGTACGACGGAAAGAACCCCTGAAGTGAGGAGATCTATCCTTCTATGGACACTCCTTTTTTGAAATGGTCCTGATGACCACACTGGAAACATGAGTGAGGAGATCTATTGTTCTGTGGACACTCTCTTTTGAAATGGCCCTGCTGACCACACTGGAAACAGGAGTGAAGAGATCTATCGTTCTGTGGACACTCTCTTTTAAAATGGCTCTGCTGACTACACTAGAAACAGGAACTTCCAGTGGAACCAGTAGAGGC
Organism: Chimonanthus salicifolius; assembly: GCA_013350335.1. Classification (NCBI taxonomy): domain Eukaryota; kingdom Viridiplantae; phylum Streptophyta; class Magnoliopsida; order Laurales; family Calycanthaceae; genus Chimonanthus; species Chimonanthus salicifolius. The sequence continues at coordinate 5,966,337 of CM023541.1, forward strand.
TGAAGATCTCCCAAAGTAGGGTTTGAATCTCTTTTGAGGGCAAAAAGTATTTCCCCCACCCCGACCTTTTCAGTCCTGTGTTTCATTGGGGGTTGTGTCTCTATTTTCGCTCAAGAGTTGCTGTAGAACGTAAGTGACTACCGCTTGTACTAGGTTCCGTAGTTCAGGAGGTATTTCAGGAATGTTTGCACTGTCCTGACCCTCTCCGTTATGTTCTTCTTCCTTTTGTTAGTTCTGTTGTGTATGTCTTCCTTTTGGAGGCATTTTCCTAAGTCATTGAAACATCGTTTGACTTAACTTCCATGTAAAGTTTTGTGTTCTTCATAGTTTGGGGGAAATTGACAAATAAGTACTCTTCTTTGTTTTTGGGGAAACTTCCTAAGTGTCAAGTGTTTGTTTCTCAATTTGGGGATATCGGGGAAATATCTCCTAATTTGCTATGTTTGATATATCCAATTTATAGTGACTATCGTTCCTTTGCTATCATTCCTTGTTTCTCTCAGATTGAATGTTTCAGTCTGAGTTTAACGAAGTAAATTAATCCGGCCCCGGTGCAGCGGACTCCGAAGAGTTGGTCAGTTGGGATTCTTATCTGTCAGTGAGACATGATACCGTCTTAATCTTACTTCGAAAGATTCATTCTTCCGATTTCGCTCTGATACCAACTGTAACGCCTCGCCCTTTTTCATTCGCCGAAAATTAGAGTCTATTTTTTTTTTTCTTTTTAAAATAAAGAGTGAGAGAGAGAGGGGGCGTCACGAGGCGAGCTAAGTTCGAGTTCCCAAAGCTCGACCCTTAACTGGCCAACCATACGTGTGCATGGACCAAGTCCACTACAACAGATCACACGTACTCAAGTTAAACATGCAGAATAAATCATAGATGCGGAATTATAATAGAATCATAATTCTATTCCATTTTAGATAGCAAGGATGTCCATCACTTAATCATAATTATCTTAAGTTAAAATATCCATGGTAACATTCCAAACCATAGCAAATAATCTACATTATTACAGTCCCACAAACTAATTACTCAAATACATTATCCATGAGTAACTTAAACAAAATGAAACTTAATCATCCAAGCTCCTAAGCTTGGCTCCGATCACGTCCTTCGTTCCGTCTATGTCCTGTGTCATCAACTAGGGTAGAAGTATGGAGTTAGACAACGCGCCCAGTAGGTATTCCAATTAGGGTCAAACACATGGGTTAGTATAAAAATCCAGATATAATATATCAAGTCGTATCTGTAAAACATCATATCCAAAACAGTGTATAATAATAGAGATCCAATCATACAGATAAACCCAGAAACAGTGCATGATAATAAAGATCATAATCATGCTGATACAATGCCATGCCATGGGTGTCATATGCCATGAGTCTCATCCATCTTCCATATCGCAAACACATAGTATCATCTTGATGGAAAACTCCTCATCAAGGTCTTCCTCTCAATGGAAACTCCTCATCAAGGTGTAATAGCCCGGATTTTTTTAAATCAGTATAAATGTGGATATTAGTTATTTTAATGATGGAAATTGGGAAATTTGATGGAATAGATGGTCAATGAATCAAAATTTGGACAAAGGCCCAAGTGTGGTCTAATGGGCCATGGATTGGAATGAGTTCACTTAATTGGGTCAACGATGGTCAATTGGGCCAAGGATGGTCAAATTGGGCCCAATACCCATTTGGGACCCAATGGATCAAGATGATGTAAACTCTAAGGTAAATAGGTAAGAAATAAATGTAATTGGGCCATGGGCCCAATGGTGATCCAAGTAGTTGAAAATGGATTAAATTTAAATCACCTAAGTTGGTGATGAATTGACCAAGGTGACATGGCCGATTGGGACCCACCTCCACCTCACCAAGTGAGGTGGCGTGTGGACCAAGGATTGGTGGGGCCAGCGACCATGGTTGAATTGGTCAACCATGGGTGGATACATGGAGGGAATTTAAGAAAGTGGAATTAGGTTAAGTGTGAATTAATTAACCTAAGTAATGATCCAATTAACTAATTAATTAATCTAATCAAATAGTGGTCAAATGGTCAAAGTTGGAAGACCAAAACCACCCAAAGAAACACAAAATAAACCATGGGCTTAGGGTGGTGGTTTTATCTCAACCACCACCACTAATGCACATTAGCCCATGTGGTTGGTGGGAAAATTAATGGTTGAGTATAACTTAAGCAACCAAAAGGAGATGGTTTTCATCTCATCTCTCAAATCCCATTCTCATTTCACTCTCTCCCTCTTTTGCTCTCTCATTGCCGTCCCTCACCTCCAAGGAGAAAGAAAGAAGAAAACTTAGAAGAGAAGAAGACAAGAAAGGAAAGATCAAGCTTGGCCAACCATCACCACCTCAAGACCAAGGAGGCTAGACATTTTTCTTATCCTCTCCTCCTCTCCCTCTCTCAAACACACCCCATGTTGGCCGAACCCAAGCATTGGGAATACCATTGATCAAGCTCATCTTGGCCAACCAATCAAGGAGAAGAAGAGAACAGAAAGTCTAAGGGTTCAAGTGGAGAAAAGGAAAAGTTGGAGGAGCAGTCGGATTGTAAGTATTTCTAAACAAGAGGTTGGATTTTGTTAAGATTTAAGATTTGGGGTCCATTCTTCTTGGATTTAATGGTGGCCAAATTGTCATGGGCCTTGGATCTCAAATCCATCCAATGAAAGGATGAAAAAGTGGACAAACCCTAAATGGGTAAATTAGGGTAAGAAAATGAGAAGATGCATTAAGGACATTATGTGTTAAAATTTATTTAAGCTTGGATGTGTGTGATGTTAGAAGAAATCATGGACCATAGGGTTCGGCCATGTAGTATGGCCGAACCCCATGGTAAGTGATTTATGATTTTTAGGGTTTTAAAGAATGGAAGACATGGAGGGTGGTTAATGATTTTAAGGTTTTAAATGATTAAAAGTTGGTGATTTTTAAAGGAGTTTTAAATAAGAAAAATCGTGGGATATGTGAATGATGTTTATGGCCTCAAAAGGCATGAATGGATAATGAACCATGAACCATGGGTTCGGCCATGGTGTATGGCCGAACCCTATGGTGATGTATTTGTAATGCTAAGGGGTGTAAAATATGGAAAAATGATGGGGAACGTTAGTAGTTTTGATGGGCTCAAGAGATGAACCTAATGTTGATCAGAGGGTTGATTTAAATGTTTGATGAAATCTCCTCATAGAAAGAATTATGGTGGATCTAAATGTTGTGAATGGATCCAAGAAAAATGGGGAGAAAGACATACACCATGGCCGAACCCAGGACCCATTTTACAAGACAATTGATGGGCTAAGTATGGGACTATATATGTGTTTAAATGAATAAGGATTAGGTTAATTAGATGGCTGATGTTAATGATCTTATGACATGGTTGATGGATCAATTATGGACTCAAGATGTGGCTAAGAATGATGATTCAATTATAAGTCATTTTTATGGGCTAAGGAGGGGTTTATGTATGTGTTTAATTAATGACGATTAAGTTAAGAAAAAGGGCCGTTTTAATGATGTTATGGCATGATTAAATGGGTCACTAATGGATTTGAGTGTATGGATCAGTTATGAACAAAAATGTAGATGGTTAAGTGAATGATTAACCATGGAAAAGAGGTAGTGGCAAAACCGTAAATAATGGCCAAAATGAAGAACCCCATGGGGGATGATCATAGACTTAAAAACTTTAAAGATGACCTTATGTGTGGTTCTATGAAGCCTAGGATGGCTGGTTTTTAGACTCATGTGATTGAAATATCTAATGGACTAAATGGGACCCACAAAACCTAGATAGTAAGCTTCGGCCATTGGGTATGGTCGAACCCCGCTAAGGTATGATTAATGGACTTAAATGGTTAAAAACATGGGCTGATTATTAATATGTAATAAGGTACCAGACATCGCAATCGGTGCGCGATCGGCGACAGGAATTCGGGAACGGAAACGTAAAAGGGACGCTAGTCGGTATTCGGTAGGATTCCTAATTTTTTGTAGGCCATGGATATGTGATGGTTCCTTTAATTTAGTGTGATAATTATATGATTTGTCTTATGATGGGTTTTAAGGCTATGAATTTTATGTTAATGCTATGAATTATATTTTAAGGTTATGCAATATGTGTTAAGGCTATGTATGATATATTAAGGTTATGAGTTATATATATTACATAGCATAATGCATTTACATCTCATGCATGGCATGGGCGGGAAAATAAAGAAACCGGAGTCTATGCTCCGTCGGGGCGACCGAGAAGCAGACATGGGGATAGCCTGATGTGCTATAACCGGAGTCCATGCTCCGTCGGGGCGACCGAGAATCAGACATGGGGATAGCCGGATGTGCTATAACCGGAGTCCATGCTCCGTCGGGGCGACCGAGAAGCAGACATGGGATAGCCTGATGTGCTATAACCGGAGTCCATGCTTCGTCGGGGCGACCGAGAAGCGAACATGGGGATATCTTGATGAGGTTTTTCCATTAAGGGGGATATGACATCATGATGGTATGGATAATGGGTGGGATACACGACATAAAATACCCATGGCATGGCATTCATTTTATAGTTTTCATTATATGATTATCTATGTGCTTGTTATCACTAATCCATGTGTTAGCCCTACTCGGAGTCCTACTGGGCGCGTTGTTTGATGCCCTACTTCTACCCTAGCTGATGACGCAGGAGATGGCGGAAACAAAGGACGCGACGGGAGCCAAGCGTAGGAGCTTGGGGAAGCGGGCTACTTAGTTTATTTAAATTTATTTTGGAATATGTAATTGAGTAGCCTAGCTCGTCGGACTGTATAATTTATATATCTTACTATGGTTTGGTCTTTACTTTGAACATTTTCATTTTGAGATATAATTATGAATTTAGGGGTATTTTAGTAATTTAAGCGCCGTACTTCCTTGCTATGTAAAACTGGTAGGATTGTCTCTATTATAATGTTCCGCATTAAGTTATATTCCGCGAGCTTACGTCTACGTGTGAACTGTTCTCGTGGACTTCGTTCCACGCGCACGTAGGGTTGGCCAGTTAGGGGCCAGGCTTTAGAAGCTCGGACTTAACTCGCGTCGTGACGTCTCGCACCCTTTGTCACTCTTTACTTCAACATGGCCGAACCCATGGTCCTTGGTTCTTCCTTATTTCCTCATTTCAAGTTTATCATTTACGACATGTATACCTTATTTAAATCACTACCATATTTGCATGATTTTCATCCTTAAAACCTTTTAAACAACAATAATCTCCTTCCATTTCATAGCTTGATGATTCATCTCTTAACTTATACATGGATCTACCAAATGATCCATCAAGGGTCCATAAATGGTTCATGGGGTTCGGCCATACAACATGGCCGAACCCATGATGTCATTTTCATCCTCTTTTCTTAAATCATTTACAACATTAAATCCATAACCAATGTCCCTCCATGAGAGGGGGGGGGGGGGGGGGGGGGTTTAATCATACCCTTAGGTCCATCATTTTAGACCACCTCTACCATATTTAAAACCCATTAACATTACCAATATTTCCCCATCATTTTCATGGGCCAAAAATACCTAAGTCCATCAATATCTCTCCATGGGGTTCGGCCATACACCATAGCCAAACCATGGTCCATGGTTCTCCACCCTTTACAACATTTGAGACATTTACATTGCTAATATTCTTCCATCATTCTCACCTTTAAAAACCCTTTTAAAAATCATTAATATACCTCCATGGGGTTCGGTCATACACCATGGCCGAACCCTATGGTTCATCATCTTCTCTTTAAATCATATAACCAAGATTTATATTCTTTGATGGGGTTTGACCATACATCATGGCCGAACCTCATCCAGCCCTTTTGTTGTCCTTGATGGTTCTCTTACATATAACTTAGGGTTTGGCCATGCAATGGCCAAACCATGTTCCTTGACCATCTTTTCCATGCTTATAAAAATCTTATCATGTACTTACCAATTCCACGACTCCTTCGGTTTCTTTCGCTCTTGGCCGAGAGTGAGCTTGAAAGGTCTTGAAATGAAAACCCAAAGAGAGGGTTCGGCCAAAGGGTGTAGTTTTGAGAGAGGGAGAGGAGCATGAGATAGAAAACTCTACGTCCTTCCTCCTTTATCTTTGAGAGGGGGATTAGCCAAGAGTGAGAGCTTGAGAGAGAGAGAGAGTCTAAGATGCAACCCCTTAGTCTTTTCTTCTTCAATGAGGGTCGGTCAAGGGTGGTGTCCTTTGGTTGATGCCCTTTTCTAACTCCCATGACCCTTCACCTCCTCATTAATACTTTCTTTGGGGGTTTCATCCCATGAGATGGAAACCCTCAATCTCCCAACGTGTAGCCTTGGTTACCTTGTGTAACAACAACAACCATTCACCTCCCTCATTTAATGCTTCCTTTGGAGTTTCATCCCATGAGATGAAACTCCCATGTCCCCAACGTGTGTACACTTTAGGTTTGGTCTTATGAGATGCAACTCTCCATCTTCCCACTCCACTCATTAAAATGAAAGTCCCATTAGCTTCCCATTCAACTCACCTCTTTAACTCAACTCATATCTTTAAATCAACTCTAGTTAACTCACTTAAAACTAACTCATTTCATTGATTCCATTTCCAATTTAATTCAGCCACACCTTAATCAAACTTGAACTCATTTGGTGGTCAACCAAGTCAACCATGACCCATTGGGTCCCAATTGGGCATTTGACCCAATTGACAAACTTGACCCAATTAAATAAATCTTACCCATTTATTTCAATTGAACATTATCCATAATCCGTTGGGTCTTAATTGGGCAATTGACCCAACTCCTTACCCATCTAAGGTCGATCTCCATTAATTTACAAATTAAATGGACAATTTCCATATATATTCATAACTTGAAAATCTGGGGTGTTACAATCAAAATGCTATATGATCATGGAACTAATATCAATTCAAGAAATGGATATCTATTGAAAGCAAACCTTCGAAGGATTGGGTACACAATCGCATGTTAAGAGTACAAAGGTTGGAATGGTTATGAAAGATCCTAACTTTGGTTATTAAGTAGTGTACATCTACTGATTGTATGTATAAATGGTTAATACATGACTAGACATGATTAAGGGATGAATTTCATGAAGAAAAGAATGTACAAACATACAAACAAAAGAAGACTGAATAAGGGTTGCACTGTCCACGGGACGGATTTTACCGTCCACTGACGGGTTTCGACTGTCTGCAGGACAGGTAACGGACGTGGACAACATGTTGTGGGTGTGGACGGGTTCAGCTGTCTGCGGGACGGGTTTCAACCATCCACATGACAGGTAACAGAAAGTAATCTGCCGGGTTCAGTCGACTAAATTCTTGATTCAATCGACTGAATTTAAAAGTGGAAATTTTTAAATAATTTTACAGAGGTATAGTTTATCTGAAATGATGATTGACTCGCATTGCTTAAAATAAAACAAGGATTAAAAAAAAGGGTAAAAAACCAAAGAATGAGGTTTGGCCATGTTGTATGGCCGCACCCCATTGATAGGTTTTTTTGGACATGAACACATTTCAACCATGATGTATAGCCGAACCCCAGTAAAGGTCTTAACCGGATTAAGAACTATGATGCGTAAATGGAAATGAACATGGGATGATGTAGGGGATGATGTAAATCAAATGGATCATCAAATTGATTTATTTATGTGCTAAATGTAATAAGGAAAAGGAGATTCACAAAGTGTTTGCAATTCAGTTTCGACGTGATCGGTCAACGGTACCTTCACGAAACAACAAGGACAGTAAACTGGAATTTGGTAGGATTCCTACCTTGTTGGGATGCATATGGATCTTATATGTTATGTGTTTTTAATTCAATACAATGTTTATTTTGGTAAATCAAATGGTGAAAGTTTTATGAACTGATTTTCAATATGATTTGATATGAAATGGCATTTCTGCATTCATGATCTCATGCATGGCATGGGAGGAAACATGAGGGAGGATTCCATGCTTCATTTGGTGATTCCGATTAACATACATGGGGAGGAGTCCACGCACCATCGGTATATCCGATTAGTATACGTGGGGAGGAGTCCACGCGCCATCGGTATATCCGATTAGTATACGTGGGGAGGAGTCCACACTGATTCCGAGTATTATCCGATTAGTATACGTGGGGAGGAGTCCACACTGATTCCGAGTACCTTATGTGGGAAGGAGTCCATGCTCCATTCGGTGATTCCGATTAACATACATGGGGAGGAGTCCACGCTCCATTCGGTGTTTCCAATCAACATACGTGGGGAGGTATACAGTGACTTCGTGGTACATCACAAAACACCGTGGAAGTAATTGGCCAAGGAACACTTGATATGATTTGTATGGTGATAATATGGAGATTGGGTGGGGGATCATCGGCATATGATACCCATGGCATTGACATATACATGAGCATGATTTAGATATGATTATCATGCGCTGGTTTTGATACTATGATATGTTTATAGTTTCTAATGTGATACTTTTAATTCTGATTTTTATATTGATCCGATGTATATAATCCTACTTAGATTTCCTACTGGGCGCGTTGACTAACGCCCTACTTCTACCCTATAGATGATGGAACAGGGAATGGAATGGACGATGGATGTGAAAGAGGCCAAGCTTAGGAGCTTGGGCAAATTCTATTTATTTTGCTTAATTTATTTTGGAACAGTGTATTTGAGATAATTAGCATTTGGGATTGTGATAACTAGATTTATTTTGCTATGGTTGAATGATGATTATTTGAGCTTAAGTTAATTTATATTGATTGGCTTCCTTGCATATAATATCATGTTTATGGATTGTTTCCATTCATATAATATTTCCGCAGTTAATCGTTAGCGTGTGAACTGTTTCAGTGGACTTGGTCCACGCACACGTTGTAATATGCTAGATTTTTCAATATATCAATATTTACAAAAATGCCATTGGAATTATGAATTAAAGGGTTGTGATCGTAGATGAGAAAATGGTGGGACCCATTGTTCAAATAAGACCCAATGTAGGTGTTATGGGATTAAATTAAATTTAATCGGGTAATGTACATTTATTTGGGTCAAAGTGGTTAAATGGGTCAAAGGACCCAATTGGGACCCAATGGATCGTTGTGGACATGATTAACCATTGGATGAGCTCAAAGCTTAATTGGGTTAAGTTTAATTAAATGTTTGAGTTGAAATAAATGATGGAGTTTAGTTGAGTTGAATTTATGAATTGAGTTGCATTAAATTGATGAGTTAAATGGGTTGAGTTGAGAGAGTTAAATTAATTGTAAGTGAGTGAAGTGTGTGAATGAGAGTGGAGTGTCTTGATTAAAACAAGGAAAAAAATGTTGGCTGCATGGAGAGGCAATTCCATTCATGTACCTCCTACATAAGAAATGAATGAGGTGGCGGTTTTGGGAGTTACAAATGTGAGGAGTAGTATTTCAAATTCAAACCTATTACATGTTGGAATTGCATGGGAGTATTATGTCTTGCATGAAACTCCAAATGGAGAACTAAAGGAAGAGTTTCATGGACCAAGACCAAACCGTTGGCTTGTGGGAGTTCCATCTCATGGATGAAACCCCCACATGGCCAAGTAAATGAGAAGTGGTGGTTATGGATTTTCAATTCAAAACATGACCGTTGGAGCCTATGGGAGTTTTATTTTAAAATGAAACTCTCACATACAAGGTTAATGAGAGATGAATGATGAGAGGAAAGGATACACCAAAACACCATTGGAAGCCATTGGGTACCTTGGGAGTTTCATCTCAAGGATGAAACCCCAAGGAAGGTATTAAACAAATGGGAGTTACAAGTGGGTTCACACTTGGAGAAGTGATGGAGAAGGGTTGCATCTAGGGCCGCCAAGAGCCAAGAAACCGTTGGAGGGTTTCATCTCAAGGATGAAACCCCCAAATGAAATAAGTAATGAATGGGAGGAGAGTTACATGTGGTGCCAACTTTGGGCTGAAGTTCATTAGCCAAAAAGGGTTTATTTTCACTCTCTCTCTCTCTCCCTCTCTTGGACGTTTTCACCTCTCAAGACCAAAGGCATTGGCTGATTGTATCTCATACCAATCAGTCCTTGGCCGATCCTTTCACCAAGACAAAATTCAGCAAAGGAGTTTGGCATCAAGGTTATCATTCTCATCCAAGGCCAAAGTTCTATCTTTCTCTCTCAAATCAATATCTTGGCTGAACAATTTCAAAGAGTCTTCAAGCAAGATCAGTCTCGGCTAAAAAGATAAGGAAGGAGGGACTATGAAAGGAACGGAAGAGCAAACCGGAGTAAAGATCAAGAAGTAGTCAAAGAACCGAAGGAGTCGCGGTATTGGTAAGTGCACTATGATCCCTTATTAAATAAGTTGGTTGAGGGAATATGATCCGACCATTGTATGGCCGAATCTATCAAGGGTTTAGATCATGGGTTATGCTGTCTAAAAAGGGTAGAAATTGGATCATAGGGTTCGGCCACTCTGGATGGCTGAACCCCATGAAAGAATGTGGTAATTTTTATGGTTTTTGAGGGATAAAAACCATACTATGTAATGAAGGTTTTAAAGGATTTTGAATGGAGATAAGTTTAATATTTTGGGTTGGCCATTGGATGGCAGAACCATATGGTTATCATGGCTAAAGTGTTGAGCCTAAACTATATATAAATGATGGAATAAATGAGTCAAGAGAACCACACATGGCCGAACCCCATGGACTGTTTAGATGGGATAATAGGATTAAGATTATGTTGGAAATTATGAATTGTTATATACTTTTCATTTAAGAATCACATATGCTTAATTATGGATTTAATGTTAAAATGATCAACCATGATAGATGATGGAACATGGGATAAAAATCAATATGCTGAGGTTCGGCCATGTACTATGGCCGAACCGCACTAATGGTCATTTGGTGGACTTAGTGTTAATTTATAATGTAATTGGAGATGGGTGAATGAAGGATTTAAAGGACCAAATTAAGTGGTGAGGTTCGGCCATGTTGTATGGCCGAACCCCACTAAGGTGGTTTGGATATGGACTTTGGTTTTTAAGCAAAATTAAACAAAGGGTTATGCTAATGGCAAGATGGTAAATATGAATGAAATGATCAAAGGAAAAAAGGATCAAAATCAAAGAGGTATGGTTCGGCCATGTTGTATGGCCGAACCCTACCAAAGTATGGTTGTAGTTAAGGTGTTTGATTAAGTTATTTGAAGGTGTGTTTGGGCTTAAGAATTCAAATGAGGGATTAAAATAAAATTAAGTGAGGTTCGGCCATGGTGTATGGGCGAACCCCACAAGGTTGTATTTGGTGGATTGGGGTTTATATATAAGTTATTGGCATGGTTTTAGTTAAATAAAAGAGAGACCAAAATTTAAGTGGGTGAGGTTCGGGCCATGGGGTATGGCCGAACCCCACAAAGTGGTTTTTGGGACTTAGACTAAGTTGGAAATTATATGGACACATGTTTGACTTGCTGCTATATAAATAGGGTAACGGGACTTCTTGAACGGTATACAAGTCGTGAACGGGTGACGGTTTTAAAGAGCGGTCAATCTAAGTGAACTTTGAGTAGGTTTCCTACCTTTTTGAACCACACTTATATTTGATGTTTTATCATAATTTTGATGAATTATGTGCGAAGTTATTATGTTTCAAAGTGGTTTTGTATGTTAAGATGTGTTTACAAATGGGCATGAACTCATGGACATCTCATGCATGGCATGGGGTGGTGATTATGGAAACTGGAGGCCACACTCCGTCGGGGAGTCCGAAAGACCACTGTGGGGTACCTTGATGATGAGATTCCCATCAAGAGGAATCCGGAGGCCACACTCCGTCGGGGCGTCCGAAAGACCACTGTGGGGTACCTTAACGATGAGAATCCTGTCAAGAGGAGACTATGTATATTTGTGATGGGTGGGACTCATTACATGTGCATTACAACATAGCATTGTTTTCATGAGATTTTGATGAACATGTATTATTATATTACTTGTATGTTTTTATACTAACCTTGTGGTAGCCTAATCGGAAACACCTACTGGGCGCGTTGATCTAACGCCTTATCTCTATCCTTAGTGGATGACGCAGGAAAGGGGACGAACGAGGATCATGAAGGAAATCAAACATAGGAGCTTGGGCTTTTGAATGGACTTTAATTTATGGACTTTTTATGTGGACAATGTAATTTGATAGTTAGATGATGTTGGCATGTAATAATTTAGTTAACTAGCTATGGTTTGGTATGTTTTGGATGGTTTGGATTGAATGTTTAGTCTAAGGTTATTTTAGTAATTTTGGAGAATATGATTATGTACTTTGTTATATAAGAATGGAAAATGGAGTAGTCTTAAGATCCATTATAACCCGTAGTTAGATTAAGATTAAGTTTATTCCGCAAGTCTTATTTGTACCATGTGTGGATCGGTTCTTATGGACTTAGTTCATATGCACATGGGCTTGGCCAGTCAAGGGTCGGACTTTAGAAGTCCAAACTTAACTCGCGTCGTGACGTCCCGCTCCAATCACTTGTTTATTATTATTTAAAAAAAATAAAAAAATAAACTCTGATTATTAGAGTGAAAAGGGCGGGGTGTTACATACGTATTGTTGGCCAGTTAAGGGTCGGGTTTGGAAACCCGGACTTAACTCGTGTCGTGACGTTCCCGCTCTCTCTCACTCTTTATAAAAAAAAAAATATATACTCTGATTTTCGGCGAGTGAAAAAGGGCGGGGCAGTTACAAAAGCTGCGGATTTTGGTCACATTCTTCGGAGCTTTCCAGTCTCTAACCGCTGCTACTTTAGCCGGGTCCACGGCTATTCCTTCTACTGATATGATGTGTCCTAAAAAGTTGACCTCGGATAGCCAAAACTCGCACTTGCTTGCTTTGGCATATAACTGATTCTTCTTTAGTGTGTCCAGGACTATCCTCAGATGTTCAGCATGCTCCTCCCAACTGGTGGAATAAATCAGAATATCGTCAATGAAGACAATCACTAACTTATCCAGATAAGGATGGAATATTATGTTCATCAAATCCATGAACACAGCTAGGGCATTTGTGAGTCCAAAAGGCATGACCACATATTCATACAGTCCATACCGAGTTCTGAAAGCTGTCTTTTCTATGTCCTCATCCCTAACAAGGATTTGATGGTAGCCTGGCATAAGATCAATTTTGGAGAAATGGTTGGAGCCTCTGAGTTGATCGAATAGATCATCAATTCTGGGCAGAGGGTACTTGTTCCTAACAGTCAGCTGATTCAACTTCCTGTAATCCACACACATCCGAAGAGTACCATCTTTCTTCTTTATGAACTGTAACACCCTGGAATTTCAAAGTTATCATTTTATATGAAAATATTCATATTTACGGAATTGCCATTATGATAAAATTGATTTGAATTTAAATGGGTCAATGGCTCAATCAAGACCCAAAGGATGGTAGTTTGTTTACAAAACAAATAAATGGATAAGATGAATTTAAACGGGTCAAGAATCATATTTGGGTCAAATTTTGATAAATGGGTCAAAATGGCTAGATGGGACCCAATGGGTCGTGAATGGCATGATTAACCATGGATGGAGTTCAAGCTTAGTTAATTTAAGTTTATTAATTGCTTGAGTGTGGTTTGAGTTGAAATGAATGGTGGGTTTAGTTAAGTTGAATTTATTAGTTAAGTTAAATTAAATGAGTGACTTAGGTTGGGTGAGTTGAATAAATGAGTTGGATGAATATGTATTTTTAATGTAAGTGAGTGAAGTGTGTGAATGGGAGGAGAAGTGTTTTAAATTCACAATTTTGAGCAAGGAAAAATGTTGGAGCATGGGAGACATTACCATGCATGTAACCCCCATTTAGGTGATGAATAAAATGGGAGTTACATTTTGAATGGGAGTTACACTTCGAAATTACATAGAATGCATAGGGACGTTGGTTGCATGCATGAGCAATTTCATGCATGTAACGGCTACCATGGAGATATGAGGGGTGGTGGCTTTGAGAGTTACAAATGCATGAATAAAGGAAGGAATGCAAACAATTTACAAGGATGTGCATAGGCCGTTGGGTACCCTTGGAGGTTCATCTCAAAGATGAAACCCCCAAGGAAGGTATTAAGAAATAATGGTTACATAAAGGTTTTATGTTTAAAATTGTTACATGCATTGGAACCATGAGGATTAACCACCTTAGATGGAAGGTCAAGGGTTAAAAAACGTTGGAGGGTTTCATCTCAAGGATGAAACCCCCAAAGGAAATAAGAGCTAAAGATAAATGCATTAGGAGTTACAATTTTTGGGTACCAAAGAGATCACATGGGCTGAATGGAATTTAGCCAAAGAAGTTTCAGTTTTTCTCTCCCTATCTCTCTCTCTTGGTCGTTCTTTATCTTCCCAAACACTAAGAGCAGCAGCTGGTTAGTGAAATGAAATCAGTCCTTGATTGATTTGTTTCACCAAGACAAAAGCATACCTTGAGCAAAAAGAGTTGGCCTCAAGGTATTCCATCCAAAGTCAAAAAAATTCTATCTCTTTCTCTCTTTGCTGTTTTCTACCAAGAACAACAGCTGGTTGATTAAATCAGTCCCTGATCATCAAGGAATCAAGAAGAAGGAGAGGCTAAGAAAGGACAAGGAACAAGCCGGAGGGAAGATCAATTGGAGGAGTCGCGGAAACGGTAGGTTTTTCGATGAACAATTTTTAAATCATGATCCGGCCATTGGATGGCTGAATCTAACAAAGGTTAAATGTTGGTTGGAAGTACATGAATGAGATAAAAAGATGGACCATAGGGTTCGGCCCATTGGATGGCCAAACCCCATGGAAATAATGGATTTATTTAGATGGTTTTTGGAAATTAAAACCATACAAATTTGGGACTGTTTTTAGATGGTTTTAAGTGTGTGTTTTAAAAAGGGTTAAAACATAAATAAGGAAGTTTGTTTTGGACATAGATGAATGATGAAGAAATTCAAAACCAAAGGTCATAGGGTTCGGCCACCATGGAGGGCCGAACCCCATGCAAATAATGGTTTGTTTTGATGTATTTGGAACAAATAAACCATGAAGTTGGTGGACTGTTTTGGGTTATTATTTTAAGATGTAAATACATGTTTTAGAATGGTTTAAAAACATGGATTTGGGTGCTGGTTTCAGACCTAAGATGAAGGACTAAGTGTTCAAAATTAATCTCATGGTGTTCGGCCAATAAGCATGGCCGAACCCTATGAAATTGGGCTAATTTTGGATGGTTGGTTGAAGGTTAAAAACCTGATTTAGATATACAGTTATTACCTGGTTAATTGAGGTTTAAAAACAGTAAAAGTAATCATTGGGTTCAGCCATAATAGAGGGCCGAACCCCATGTAAAATGATATTGGTTTTCATGTTGAGAACCCCATGGAAACCATGGAAACCATGAAAACCCATGGACTGTTTTGTGGAATAATTGGGTTAAGTTTATGATGAACATTAGGTATTATAAATATGCTTTGATACAAGAATAATATATGTTGTTTATGGAGTTAGTATGGGTAAGTAATCGGCCAATATGAATGCTGGAAATTGAGCATAAAAGCACATTGGTGAGGTTCGGCCATATGTATGGCCGAACCCCACTAATGGTAATTGTGGGACATAATGGTTGGTGTATATGAAGATATGGAAGGTTTAAGAAGGATCAAATTAAGTGGTGAGGTTCAGCCGTGTGTATGGCCGAACCCCACTAAAGATGGTTTTATGTTTGGTGATGAAAGTTAGTTAATTTAAAGCAAAGGTTGGTCTCAATGGCACAATCGTAATTATGGCTGAAATGATCAAAAATAAAATGATCATATGATGGGATAAATGGGCTAAAACCAAAGTGGTAAGGTTCAGCCATAATGTATGGCCGAACCCTACTAAGGTTCGTTTAGAAGTTTGGGTAATTAGATAGGTTTTAATTAAATAAATGAATGACCAATGTTTTAATGGATGAGGTTCGGCTATGGCTTTGGCCGAACCCCACTAGGTGATTCTTGGGACATTAAGCTTTGCTGGAAATTAGGTGGATAAATGATTAACTTGCTGCCATGTACATAGGGTATTCGGATTTTTAGAACGGTGAGCGAGCCGTGATCGGAAGACGGTCCAAAGGAAGGATCGAACAAAGTAAACTATTGTAGGTTTCCTACCTTGTTGTAACCACATAACTTATTTGCTGTTTTATGGTTTTTGAATAAGTTATTTGAATCAAATGTTATATTTACAAATGGCATGTTTGCATAGACATCTCATGCATGGCATGGGAAGATGGTGTAGTAACCGGAGGCCACACTCCGTCGGGGTGTCCGAAAGACCATTGTGGGGTACCCTGATGATGAGAATCCCATCAGGAGGAATCCGGAGGCCACACTCCGTCGGGGCGTCCGAAAGACCACTGTGGGTTACCTTGACGATGAGAATTCCGTCAAGTGATGTCTATGTTGAATGGTGATGGGTGGGACTCATTACATGTTCATTTCATACATAGCATGTTTTTATTGAATTTTGTTACACATGTGCTATCATTATATTATTTGCATGTTTGACTAACCATGTGGTAGCCCTATTCGGAAACACTACTGGGCGCGTTGATCTAACGCCCTATCTATATCCTTAGTGGATGATGCAGGGAAAGGAAAGCACGTGGTTGGAGAAGAGGATCAAGCACGAAAACTTGGGCGTTTTGAATGATTGGAATGGACTATGAATGGATTATTTATGGACTTGGTAGTTGATTTATTTGGACAATGTAATTTGTTAGCTAGATGTTGTGGGCATGTAATAATGTAGTTAATTAGATGCTATGGTTTGTTTTATGTTGGATGTTTGGATTAAACGATTAGTTAAGATCGATTAGTGATTTTGGAAAATAAATTAAGTACTTTGCTATCTAAAAATGGAAATTGGATTAATCATAGGTTCTATTATAACCTCAGTTAGATCTAGACTAAGTTAATTCCGCAAGTTATAAATATACCATGTGCGGATCAGTTTTATGGACTTAGTTCATATGCACATGGGCTTGGCCAGTTAAGGGTCGGATTTAGAGATCCGAACTTAACTCGCGTCGTGACATTCCGCCCCGATCACTTGTTGATTATTATTATATTTAAAAAAAAAAAATAAACTCTGAAAATTAGAGTGAAAAGGGCGGGGCGTTACATGAACAATACCGGTGCTCCCTAGGATGATGTACTGTGCCGGATGCATCCTAGTCTGAGCAACTCATCAATTTGTTTCTTCAGCTCAGACATTTCTGTTGGGGTCATCCAGTAATGAGGCAATGATACAGGAGTAGTGCCAGGATAGAGTATAATCTCGGAGTCAATCTCCGTTTTTGGAGACAAACCAGGGAGTTCCATTGGAAATACCCCTGCGTAGTCTTTCACTACAACAGGTAGTTCAGCCATCGGTGCCTTGTCTAGTCTAATGCGGTTCAGTATGAGATGGTTCATTTCTTCCTGTAATCCCCTGGTCATAGGAATACTCTGTTTGTTGGCATGTACTATAAACCGTTTTCCCTCAGGTGACCAGAATATCACGCTCTGAAGATGACAGTCAATGTCGGCCTGGAAGGTAGCCAACCAGTTCATGCCAAATATGATGTCGTATTCTGTCATCTCGAGTACCAAATAGTTGAATTTAAACCGAAACTTATCAAGTTCAATATCTACGGAGGTGCAGATTAGACCCAGTGATGTGTCTCTGATAGGGGATACAATAGTGAGTGCAGTAGATAGTTGTTGTACTAAGGTACCAGTAACGAATATGAAGGTAGCAGATATGAAGGAGTGGCATGCTCTTAAATCAAATAATACAAAAGCATAAGAACTACCAACTATTGCCATACCTTGAATCACTGAGTGATCCACCATTTCTGGAGGACGAACTAAAGTATATAGCTGTCCAGATCCTGTTGAAATGGGTGCCCGTCTTGACTGGTTATGTGCTTTGGATGCTTGCGACTAAGCTGGCCGGGTTGGAAGACGGAAAGAACCCCTGGAGTAAGAGGTCTATTGTTCTGCGAACACTTCCTCTTGATATGGCCCTGCTGGCCACACTGATAACACGTGATAATGTAACGCCCCGCCCTTTTTCATTCGCCGAAAATCAGACTCTATTTTTTTTTTTTTTTTTAAATGAAAAGGTAAGAGAGAACGGGACGTCATGACGCGAGCTAAGTCCGAGCTTCCAAAGCTAGGCCCTTAACTGGCTAACCATACGTGTGTGTAGACTAAGTCCACTAAAATGGTTTACACATATTAAGGCTAAACATGCAGAATTAAACATTATGAGGAATTATAATTGAGTTCTATCCTATCCAATTTTAAATAGCAAGGAAGTTCATCACTTAATCATAATTACCTTAAGTTAAAATGTCCAAAATTAAAATCCAAACCATAGCAAATACTCTAAGTTATTATAGTCCCAACATGCTAATTGCTCAAATTACATGTCCAAAATAGAAACTTAAATAAAATAGATCTAGCTTATCTAAGCTCCTAAGCTTGGCTCCGATCACGCCCTTCGCTCCGTCCATTCCCTGTGTCATCATCTAAGGTAGAACTAGGGCATTAGACAATGCACCCAGTAGGTACTCCGAGTAGGGTCAAACACATGGGTTAGTATAAAAACCACATAGATATACATAAGATCAAAACCATGCAAGTCAATGCCATGCCATGGGTGTCATATGCCATGAGTCCCACCCATCATCCATATCACAATCACATAGTATTCTCTTGATGGATAATCCACATCAAGGTATTGTCATGACTCCCCACGAATGCCTTATCGGTCCCGCCGAAAGAAGCGTGGACTCCGGTTACATTTCAAATACAATATATCTCTCCCCACGAATGCTTTATCGGTCGCCTGAACGGAGTGTGGACTCCGGTTACAATTCAATCATACATCCATTGGAATCAGTGAGGATTCCTCCCCTCCATTGTTTATCGAAAATCCAAATGGAGCGTGAACTCCCCTCATTTTATCCCTCCCATGCCATGCATGAGATGCAAGTGCAAACATGCTATGTAATAATAACATCATAGCATTAAAATCCCATAGTTGAAACATAGTACTTTGATACCAAAATTAACATAGAAGTGAACACATCACATGTAACGCCCGCCCCTTTTCACCCAAAATCAGAGTCTATTTTTTTTTTTTTTTAAAATAAAGAGTGACAAAGAGCGCGGACGTCACAACGCGAGTTAAGTCCGAACTTCTAAAGCTCGGCCCTTAACTGACCAACCCTACGTGTGCGTGAAAACTAAGTCCATGAAAAACGGTTCACACGTAGGAGTAAGCTCGAGGAATATTTAAACTAAGTGCGGAAATTGTAATAGAGACTATCCTACCAATTTTCAGATAGCAGGGAAGAAACATCCATTTAATTACTAAAATACCACTAAATCGTACTATCAAAAATAAAATCCAAAACATAGCAAGTAATTTTAAGTTATTACATTCCGACGAGCTAAGTTACTCAAAATTACATTTCCAAAATAAAACTTAAATAAACTAAACAACTCGCTTCCCCAAGCTCCTAAGCTTGGCTCCCGTCTCGTCCTCCGTTTCCGCCATCCCCTGCGTCATCAGCTAGGGTAAAAGTAGGGCGTTAGACAATGCGCCCAATAGGACTCCGAGTAGGGCTAACACATGGATTAGTGGTAACAAAACATATAGATAATATCATATCCAAAACCATGCAATTTGGTGCAATGTCATGCAATGGGTGTCCTATGTTATGAATCCCACCCATCATCCATACCATCATGCTGCCGTATCCCCCTTGACGAAAAAACCTCGTCAAGATATAAACAATCACAAATCATCCCCCTTGACGGCAAAACCTCGTCAAGATATCCCCATGCTTGCTTCTCGGTCGCCCCGACGGAGCATGGACTCCGGTTATAACTCAACACATCAAGATATCCCCATGCTTGTTTCTTGGTCGCCCCGACGTAGCATGGAGTCCGGTTATATCTCATAATATCCCTCTTGATGGATGAAACACATCAAGATATCCCCATGCTTGCTTCTCGGTCGCCCCGACGGTGCATGGACTCCGGTTTCATTTCATCCTTCCCATACCATATCCCTCCCATGTCATGCATGAGATGTAGATGCCATATGCCATGTAATATATATGATTGCACAAACCATGGCATTTAAAATCCCATCAATAAAACATATAATTTGATTATCAACAAATAGATCAAGCAAAGCATCAATATACACATCATAGCCTTAAAACCCATCTTAAAACAATCATATGCTTACCAAAATAAATCAAGGAAAAACCTATACATAATACATAATCCATGGCTTACAAAGAGGTAGGAATCCTACCGAATACCGACTAGTACTCCTTAGCATTTCCGTCCAATAATCCGATCGCCGATCGCGCACCGCTTGCAATGTCTGGTACCTTATTATATATCAATAATTAGTCCGTGCTTTTAACCATTATTAAGTCCCTAATTCATGCCTTAATGGGGTTCGGTCATACATCATGGCCGAACCTCACTATAAAGTTTTGTGGGTCCCATTTACTCTATCAAATATTTAAATAACATGAATCTAAAAATCAGCCACCCTAGGCTTTATTTAACCATACATAAGTTTATTACTTAGAGCCCCTAAGTCCATGATCATCTTCCATGGGTTCTTGAATTTGGCCATTAATTACAGTTTTTCACCTTTCCCATGGCTAGACATTCACTTAACCATATACATTTCTTTGTCCATAATTGATCCATAGACTTGGATCCCTTAATGACTCCTTAGCCATGACACAACATCATCAAAAATCAGCCACTACCCCCATGTCGTGGTCCGCACTTTGAATCTAGCCATTACTCCCATTTCAAGGCCTATCATCACTCGTTCATAATCTACACTACACATTGGGAGAATGCAATTGCATTATAAATACAAGATTTCCATACAACATATCAGTCTTTGCAAGCTAGACCCTTCACACCCTCCTCATAGTGTCGTCATCTCACGAGTTTCATGTGGCAAGTTAACCCATGCATTCCGGTCTCTTTCAAGTACATTGTTTATCTAACATCTCTCAAATGGGCACTTTGTACATATGAGAACCTCTTATACCCCCTCACAAAGTGTTTACATCATCACCCATTATATGTCATAACACAAATCTCTTCACTTTAACAAATTGTCAAGCCATGAGTCATCACCAATATAAAAGCCATTTCTAAAAACCATTGTACCATCCCCTAAGTATACCCATATATCACATTATCAAACACTCTCCACCCTTTTTATTCACATTTATCTCAATCATAAACATATGCAACATATAACCCACATCAAACGTTCATGCATCTTATCATCATTTGACACATGTAGTTCATCATTGTACATTTTTACATACTCTTTCCTCACTTAATTAGTATGATCATAACTATTAGTCTTTCCTCATTTCACCTCCTCATACGCTCAACAATAAGAATTCAATACATGTATATACACATGCACTCACAATACAAGTATGCTTGTGCAATTTAATATCACATAATATCATCAATAATAACAAAATCCCGTTCAACTTAATTTAATCATACTCAAGTGCAAGGTTCCCTCATTTAAACACCCCTTTTTAAAAATCATTAATATTCATTCATTTAAAACCTTTTTAAATCATTAACCACTTACCATAGCCTCCATTCTCTAAATCCATTAAAATTCTAACACCATCACCATAGGGTTCAAAAACCATTCCATCCCTAAAATCTCTCCATGGTTTTTTTTTTTTTTTTTAAACATTATTTCCCACACTTAAAAATCCATTTTAAACTATCACCATTCTCAACCATTTTTCCCTATTTTTACACCCTTCAAATTTACAAACACATAACCCTAAAAACTCCATTAAAGATCCTTAATTACCTACATTTAACCATTAAAATCTTAAAACCCTAAATCATCCTCCATGGCTTCCATTATTTATAAACCCTAATAAATCACTTAAACACCTACCATGGGTTTCGGCCATACTACATGGCCAAACCCTATGGTCTATGATCCCATTAAAAATCCCCAATTCCATGTTTAAATAATTTCAATATTTAGGGTCCTTAATACATCCATTGATTTTTTTTCTTAACCTGGTTCACCCATTAGGGTTTGCCCATTCTTCCTCCTTTCATTCGATGGATTTGAGATCCAAGGCCCATGACAATTTGGCCATTATTTAAATCCAAGAAATGGACCCATTTATAAACCTTAAAAACCTAACCTCTTGTTTTAGAAAATACTTACAATCCGACGGCTCCTCCGACTTTTCCTTCTCCTCTCGGATTCCTTGGCTTTCTCTTCTCTTCTTCTCCTTGATTGGTCGGCTAAGATGTGCTTGACCCAATGAAAAACCCCAATACTTGGGTCGGCTAAGATAGGGTTAGATTTGAGAGAGGAAAGGGAGGAGAAGATGGGGATAATTAACCCAAGGTCTTGATCTTGGAGTGATGGGCCCAAGCTTGCACTTCTCCTCTCTTTTCTTCTCTTCTTCTCTTCCTTTCTTAATTTTTTTCTTCTCTTCTCCTTGGATGTAGGGGACAGTGGTGGAGAGCAAGAGAGAGAGATAGAGTGAAATGGGAGAGAATGAAAATAAAAACCCATTTTATACCAAGGCTTGCTTTAGTTACACTTTACCATTAATTTTCCCAACCACCAAGCATGAGATATTTTTTATGCTTTATGGTGGTGGTTGGGATAAACCACCACCCTTATCCAACACTTTTGGTGTTTTGAAATGGGTGGTTTGGTCTTCCAACTTTGACCCCTTTGACCATCTTTTGGATAATTTAATCATTTAATTAACTATATAATTACCTTAGGTTAATTAGTTTCCACTTAACTTAATTCCATTATTTCCACCCATGGTTGATCAATTCAACCATGGTGGCCGGTCCCACCAATTCTTGGTCCACACGCCACCTCACTCGGTGAGGTGGACGTGGGTCCCAATGGGCCATGTCACCTTGGTCTGTAACACCCCGCCCTTTTCACTCTAATTTTCAGAGTTTATTTTTTTTTATTTTTTTTTATTATTATTATTTTTAATATAATAATAATCAACAAGTGATCGGGGCGGAATGTCACGACGGGAGTTAAGTTCGGATCTCTAAATCCGACCCTTAACTGGCCAAGCCCATGTGCGTATGAACTAAGTCCATAAAACTAATCCGCACATGGTACATATATAACTAGCGGAATTAATTTAGTCTAAATCTAACTGAGGTTATAATAGATCCTATGACTAATCCAACTTTCCATTCTTAGATAGCAAAGTACCTTATTTATTCTCCAAAATTATTATATAACCTTAGTCTACTATTCATTCCAAACCATTCAAATAAATCCAACCATAGCATCTACTTAACTACTTATTACATGCCAACATCTAATTAACAAATTACATTGTCCAAATAAATCAAATAACAAGTCCATAAATAATCCATTCATAGTCCATTCCAATCATTCAAACTGCCCAAGTTTCCGTACTTGGTCCTCTTCTCCAACCACGTTCTTTCCTTTCCCTGCATCATCCACTAAGGATATAGATAGGGCGTTAGATCAACGCGCCCAGTAGTGTTTCCGAATAGGGCTACCACTTGGTTAGTCAAACATACAAATAATATAATGATAGTACATGTGTAACAAAATTCAATAAAAACATGCTATGTATGAAATGAACATGTAATGAGTCCCACCCATCACCATTCAACATAGACATCACTTGACGGGATTCTCATTGTCAAGGTAACCCACAGTGGTCTTTCGGACGCCCCGACGGAGTGTGGCCTCCGGATTCCTCCTGATGGGATTCTCATCATCAGGGTACCCCACAATGGTCTTTCGGACGCCCCGACGGAGTGTGGCCTCCGGTTACTACACCATCATCCCATGCCATGCATGAGATGTCTATGCAAACATGCCATTTGTAAATATATCATTTGATTCAAATAACTTATTCAAATAAACATAAAACAGCAAATAAGTTATGTGGTTACAACAAGGTAGGAAACCTACAATAGTTTACTCTGTTCGACCCTTCCTTTGGACCGTCTTCCGATCACGGCTTGCTCACCGTTCTAAAAATCCGAATACCCTATGTACATGGCAGCAAGTTAATCATTTATCCACCTAATTTCCAGCAAAGCTTAATGTTCCAAGAACCACCTAGTGGGGTTCGGCCAAAGCCATAGCCGAACCTCATCCATTAAAACTTTGGTCATTCATTTATTTAATTAAAACCTATCTAATTACCTAAACTTCTAAATGAACCTTGGTAGGGTTCGGCCATACATTATGGTTGAACCTTACCACTTTGGTTTTAGCCCATTTATCCCATCATATGATCATTTGATTTTTTATCATTTCAGCCATAATTACGATTGTGCCATTGAGACCAACCTTTGCTTTAAATTAGCTAACTTCCATCACCTAACATAAAACCATCTTTAGTGGGGTTCGGCCATACACACGGCTGAACCTTACCACTTAATTTGATCCTTCTTAAACCTTCCATATCTTCATATAAACTAACCATTAAGTTCCACAATTACCATTAGTGGGGTTCGGCCATACACATGGCCGAACCTCACCAATGTGATTTTTATCCTCAATTTCCATCATTCATGTTGGCTGATTACTTACCCATACTAACTCCATAAACAACATATATTATTCTTAAATCAAAGCATATAAATAATACCTAATGTCCATCATATACTTAACCCAATTATTCCACAAAACAGTCCATGGGTTTTCATGGTTTCCATGGGGTTACAACATGAAAACCAACATCCTTTTACATGGGGTTCGGCCCTCTATGGTGGCCGAACCCAATGGTTATGTTACTGTTTTTAAACCTCAATTAATCATGTAATAACTGTATATTTAAATCAGGTTTTTAACTTTCAAACAACCATCCAAAATTAGCCCAATTTCATAGGGTTCGGCCATGCTTATTGGCCGAACACCATGAAATTAATTTTGAACATTTAACCCTCTATCTTGGGTCTGAAACCAACACCCAAATCCATGTTTTTAACCATTCTAAAACATGTATTTACATCTTAAATAATAACCCAAAACAGTCCACCAACTTCATGGTTTATATGTTTCAAATACATCAAAACGAAACCATTATTTGCTTGGGGTTCGGCCCTCCATGGTGGCCGAACCGTATGACCTTTGGTTTGAATTTCTTAATCATTCATCTATGTCCAATACAAACTTCCTTATTTATGTTTTAACCTTTTTAAAACACACACTTAAAATCATCTAAAAACAGTCCCAAATTTGTATGGTTTAATTTCCAAAAACCATCTAAATAAATCAATTATTTCCATGGGGTTTGGCCATCCAATGAGCCGAACCCTATGGTCCATCTTTTTATCTCATTCATGTACTTCCAACCAGTATTTAACCTTTATTAGATTCAGCCATCCAATGGCCGGATCATGATTTAAAAATTGTTCATCGAAAAACCTACCGTTTCCGCGACTCCTCCAATTGATCTTCCCTCCGGCTTGTTCCTTGTCCTTTCTTAGCCTCTCCTTCTTCTTGATTCCTTGATGGTCAGGGACTGATTTAAACAACCAGCTGCTGCTCTTGGTAGAAAACGGCAAAGAGAGAAAGAGATAGAATTTTTTATTTTGGATGGAATACCTTGAGGCCAACTCTTTTGCTCAAGGTATGCTTTTGTCTTGGTGAAACAAATCAATCAAGGACTGATTTCATATCAACAACCAGCTGCTGCTCTTAGTGTTTGGGAAGATAAAGAACCAACAAGAGAGAGAGGTAGGGAGAGAAAAAAAACTGAAACTTCTTTGGCTAATTTTCATTCAGCCCATGTGATCTCTTTGGTACCCAAAAATTGTAACTCCTATTGTATTTATCTTTAACTCTTATTTCATTTGGGGGTTTCATCCTTGAGATGAAACCCTCCAACGTTTTTTTTTAACCCTTGACCTTCCATCTAAGGTGGTTAATCCTCATGGTTCCAATGCATGTAACAATTTTGAATATGAAACATTTATGTAACCTTTATTTCTTAATACCTTCCTTGGGGGTTTCATCTTTGAGATGAACCTCCAAGGGTACCCAATGGCCTATGCACATCCTTGTTATTGTTTGCATTCTCTCCTTTATTCATGCATTTGTAACTCTCAAAGCCACCACCCCTCATATCTCCATGGTAGCCGTTACATGCATGAAATTGCTCATGCATGCAACCAACGTCCCTTCAAAATGTAACTCCCATTTTATTCATCACATAAATGGGAGTTACATGCATGGTAATGCCTCCCATGCACCAACGTTTTCCTAGTGTTTGAATTTAAATAACCTACAAACCCTCTATCTCTACATCTCACTCATTTAACACATATTCATCCAACTCATTTACCCAACTCACCCAACCTAACTCATTCATTTAATTTAACTTAACTAATAAATTCAACTCAACTAAACCCATCATTCATTTCAACTCATACCAAACTCAAGTAATTAATAAACTTAAATTAACTAAGCTTGAAGTCCATCCATGGTTAATCATGCCATTCACGACCCATTGGGTCCCATCTAGCCATTTTGACCCATTTATCAAAATTTGACCCAAATATGATTCTTGACCCGTTTAAATTCATCTTATCCATTTATTTGTTTTGTAAACAAACTACCATCCTTTGGGTCTTGATTGAGCCATTGACCCATTTAAATTCAAATCAATTTTATCACAATGGCAATTCCGTAAATATGAATATTTTCATATAAAATGATAACTTTGAAATTCCAGGGTGTTACAATACAATACTCTTTTTATAATTTTCGTCCCGAAAATCGAACGAAGTAGGATTTCAAAGTAAATCATACAAACAATTCAGGGTGAGATGTTCTCATCTCCGATTCCAATTCCCAAGTGGCTTCCTCAACACCATGTCGATCCCATACCACCTTGACGAACTGAATCGCTCGATTACGCAACACCCTTTGCTCACTCTCCAATATTCTGACCGGCCTTCTCGACATAAATGACGTCGCTTTGCACATCTATATCTTGCACATTCAAAACATGAGACGGATCAGGGTTGTACTTCCTCAGCATCGACACATGGAATACATCATGTAGAGACGCCAATTGCGAAGGAAGTGTCAACTGATAGGCTACATCTCCCATCCTTCTGATAATTGAAAACGGTCCCACATATCTTGGCGACAATTTTCCTTTCTTCCCAAATCTCATGTGCCCTTTTCGTGGCGAGACCTTCAAGAATACCATGTCTCCTACTTCAAATTCGAGAAACCTCCTCCTTTTATCAGCATAGCTCTTTTGCCGACTCTGTGCGGTCAACAAATGTTGACGTATCAACTGGATCTGTGCAGTAGTTTCTGCAACCAACTCAGGTCCTATCAGTGCAGGTTCGCCGACCTCGGTCCAGCACACTGGTGACCTGCATGGTCTACCATACAAAGCTTCGAATGGTGCCATCAGGAGGCTTGCTTGGTAGCTATTGTTATAAGAAAACTCCACCAATGGCAAATGATCCTCCCATCCACCTTTGAAGTCTAGCATGCACGCCCTCAACATGTCCTCCAACGTTTGTATTGTTCTTTCCGATTGTCCATCGTTCTGTGGATGGAATGCTGTGCTAATAAGTAGATCGGTTCCCATGGCCAACTGCATGCTCTGCCATACCCTGCCGGTGAATCGGCCATCTCTATCAGACACTATAGTCTGTGGGATACCATGTAATCTGATGATGTCTTTGATATATCTCCGACCCAGTGTCTCTGATGAATCCGTCATCTTGATAGGAATAAAATGCGCGGACTTGGTCAATCGGTCTACCACAACCCATATAGCGTCATTACCCTTCGAGGACCTCGGCAACCCCGTCACAAAGTCCATGGAAATGTGCTCCCATTTCCATTCCGGTACTGCTAAGGGTTTGAGTAACCCTGGTGGCTTATGATGTTCCGTCTTAACCTGCTGACAAGTTAAACAATGAGCCACGTAGTCTGCAACATCCTTCTTGAGTCCATGCCACCAATAATGTCTTTTTAAGTCATGATACATTTTTGTGCTACCCGGATGAATGGACAGCTTGCTCTAATGTGCCTCTATCAATAATTCTTTTCTGCAGCTTCTTAGCACATAAATTCTACCCCGGAACATAAGACCCTGTCCTGGTCGTAATTCCCAATCCGGTACAACCTCGCCATTAGACATCTTGGCCCATGTCTCTGCCATTTCCGGATCTGTTCGTTGCTCCTGTTCAATCTTTGTAACCATGTTGGATCGTATGATCAAATTGTACATACTCCCATGGTTTGTGATGTATAGATTAAACTCACGAATGGAATTCAACATCTCCCATTCAGTCCTGATCAAACATGCCGCTGATGCATGAGACATGCGGCTGAGAGCATCCGCCACTTTGTTGGCCTTTCCCGGATGATATCGGAGCGCAAATTCATAGTCCGCCAGATATTCCATCCATCTGCGCTGCCTCAGGTTGAGCTCTTTCTGATCAAATAAATACTTAAAGCTCTTGTGATCTGAAAATACTTCAAACTTCTCACCATATAGATAGTGTCTCCAGCTTTTGAGAGCGAAGACCACCGCAGCTAATTCCAGATCATGTGTGGGGTAGAGGCGTTCATGTATCTTTAGTTGTCTTGAACCATATGCCACCACCCGATCACATTGCATGAGTGAACATCCCAGTCCCTCTCCTGATGCATCACATTGTACTTCATAACCTTTGCCCCTTTCCGGCAAAACTAGAATAGGAGCAGTTGTAAGTCTCTCTTTCAGCCCCTCAAATCTCTGATTGCACAACTCTGACCATTCATATTTGACTCCTTTCTGCGTGAGTCGAGTCAATGGGGATGCAATTTTGGAGAAGTCCATGATAAACTTCCTATAATATCCAGCCAAACCCAGAAAAGTATGGATTTCAGTGACATTCTTTGGTGCTTTCCACTCACTTACTGCTGCCACCTTAGCCGGATCAACGGCTATACCATCTGCTGTTATAACATGCCCCAAGAATTTGACCTCAGGTAGCCAAAATTCGCATTTGCTTGCTTTGGCATACAACTTGTTTTGTCTCAAGGTGTTCAATACTATTCGTAGATGTTCAACATGATCCTCCTGACTTTTGGAATAGATTAGGATATCGTCAATGAACACTATAACAAACCGATCCAGATATGGACGGAATATTCTGTTCATTAAGTCCATGAACACAGCCGGTGCGTTGGTAAGCCCAAATGGCATGACTACAAATTCAAATAGTCCATACCGTGTTCTGAAAGCTGTTTTCTCGATGTCTTCCTCCCTGACCCGGATTTGATGATAACCGGACATCAGGTCAATCTTGGAAAAATGACTGGATCCCCTCAACTGATCGAATAAATCATCGATCCTGGGTAGAGGATACTTGTTCCGGACAGTTAGCTGATTCAACTTCCGGTAGTCCACACACATTCTGAGTGAACCATCCTTCTTTTTCACGAACAACACTGGAGCTCCCCATGACGATGTGCTGTTCTGAATGCACCCCAGTCTGAGTAATTCATCAAGTTGCTTCTTCAACTCGGACATTTCTGCTGGTGCCATCCGATAATGGGGTAGAGACACTGGTGAGGTACCAGGATATAGCTTGATCTCAAAATTGAGCTCCTTCATAGGCGGTATACCAGGAAGTTCTTTTGGAAAGACATCAACAAATTCTTTCACAATTGCTGGAAGTTCAGTGACTGGTGCTTTGTTGATGACAATATTGTTCAACACCAAATGATGCAACCCTTCTTGCAGTCTGCTTTGCTTGTCGGTACGAACTATATACTGCTTTCCCTCGGGTGACCAAAATGTCACTCTTCGACAGTAACAATCAATATTGGCTTCATAACCAGCCAACCAGTCCATGCCAAATATAATATCGTACTCAGTCATGTCGAGTACCAAATAATTGAACTCAAGTCTGAGTCCAGCGAGTTCTGTATTTATGGCCGTACATATGAGTCCCAAAGACGTGTCTCCGACAGGGGATACTACTGTGAGTGTGGTGGACAGCTTTTGTACTAGTGTTCCAGTAGCAGTTATAAAGGATGCAGATATAAAAGAGTGCGATGCTCCAGAATCAAACAATGCATAAGCATAAGAACTATTGACAACGGCCATACCTTGAATCACAGAATGATCCACATCCTCAGGAGGTTCCAGAGTAAATAGTCGTCCAGATCCGGTAGGATTAGGCGCCCGTCCCTCCTGATTATATGTCCTGCCTCCTCGGGAGCTAGCTGGCCTAGCTGGTGGACGGAAAGATCCTCTGGAATATGAGAGCCTATTGAGCTTTGGACAGTCTCTCTTGAAGTGACCCGACTGATTACAGTGGAAACAGTTGTTCACCCCTCTGAATGACTGGGTGACTGATGCAGATGGGGAGGGCTGGTTGGGACGAAAGCTCCCCGCGGACCCAGTAGATGGTGAGGGTCTACTGAAGTTCGGACGGAACCTCTTGTTGGGCTGAAACCCACCCCTCCCACTTGGAGCTCGACGATTGTCAAACCGCACTATTGCATTCAACTCCTGTTCTGCTATTGTGGCCTTGCTGACCACCTCAGCCAATGTGGTGCACTTAAATATGGTCACTTTGGCCTTGATGTTTGGCCGTAGACCCCTCTCAAACTTTCTTGCCTTGCGAAGTTCTGTGTCCACCATATAGAATGCATAAATGGATAAACTGAGAAATTCACGGTAATACTCTGCCGCCGTCATAGAGCCCTTTACCAAGGACAGAAAAAGTTCCGTCTGTCGCTCCTTCTCCTCCTCCGGAAAGTAATGTTCCAGAAAGGTTGCTGAAAACTCATTCCATGTCATGGCCGTCCTCTCCCTAACTGGTATGAGTTCCCTCTGCTTCTCCACCACCTCCCACCATTTACCGGCATCTTCTATCAATTGTGAAGTAGCCAGTAAAATCCTGTCAGCATGACTCGAGATCTTAAGTAATTTTAAGATCTGAGTGTTCTTCTTCAGCCAGTGCTCGGCTCCGACAGCCCCTTCCTTCCCTTTGAAGTAGGGAGGACGCTGTTGTTGAAATTCTCATGCCATACTCCGGTCACTGGCATCCCTGGAACTTTCACTCCCATTCATATGTTGCTGGAGTATTGAGGTTACCACTGCTTGGACTAAGCCCTGAAGCTCAGGTGGCACATTTGGTATATGTACACCACTGTTCCCTTCTCCTTCCTTCCGTGATGCATTCTCACTCCCCTTTTCTTCCCTCCAAGAGTGCTGTGATTCTTCCCCATTGTGAGACTTTTCATGAACAGCTTGCTCCTCATCAGGTTGGGTTACCTCTTTCTCATGTATAGACGGCTCCTTCTCATGCACAGATTTTTCATGTTGTGGTAACACTTTCTCATGTTGCGTGATTTGCAACACCTTTTCCTTCCCTTTTTGGTTTTTTCTTTGGAGCCATTTCCCTATGTCATAAAAACATTATTGACTTAGTTTCCTCGTACAGTTTGTATTTTTCACAATTTTGGGGAGATTTCCAAATAAGCACACTTGGTTTTCTATTTGTTTTTGAGGGGAGAGTCTCTAAATTCCCTATGTTTGTTTTTCTCAATTGGGGAGTATTGGGGAATGTATATCCTATTTTTCTACGTTTGACAGATCAATTATAATAATGTACTTTTGCTATCTTTCACTGTTGTTCTCAGATTGATTTGTTCAGTCTGAGTCCACGAAGTAAATTAATCCGCCCCCAGTCAGCGGATTCCGAATAGTCGGTCAGTTGGGATTCTTATCCGTCAGTGAGACATGAAACCGTCTTAATCTTACTTCGGAAGATTCAACTTCCCGTTTCGCTCTGATACCAACTGTAACACCCCGCCCTTTTCACTCTAATTTTCAGAGTTTATTTTTTTTTTTAATATAATAATAATCAACAAGTGATCGGGGCGGAATGTCACGACGCGAGTTAAGTTCGGATCTCTAAATCCGATCCTTAACTGGCCAAGCCCATGTGCGTATGAACTAAGTCCATAAAACTGATCCGCACATGGTGCATATATAACTAGCGGAATTAATTTAGTCTAAATCTAACTGAGGTTATAATAGATCCTATGACTAATCCAACTTTCCATTCTTAGATAGCAAAGTACCTTATTTATTATCCAAAATTATTATATAACCTTAGTCTACTATTCATTCCAAACCATTCAAATAAATCCAACCATAGCATCTACTTAACTACTTATTACATGCCAACATCTAATTAACAAATTACATTGTCCAAATAAATCAAATAACAAGTCCATAAATAATCCATTCATAGTCCATTCCAATCATTCAAACCGCCCAAGTTTCCGTACTTGGTCCTCTTCTCCAACCACGTTCTTTCCTTTCCCTGCATCATCCACTAAGGATATAGATAGGGCGTTAGATCAACGCGCCCAGTAGTGTTTCCGAATAGGGCTACCACTTGGTTAGTCAAACATACAAATAATATAATGATAGTACATGTGTAACAAAATTCAATAAAAACATGCTATGTATGAAATGAACATGTAATGAGTCCCACCCATCACCATTCAACATAGACATCACTTGACGGGATTCTCATTGTCAAGGTAACCCACAGTGGTCTTTCGGACGCCCCGACGGAGTGTGGCCTCCGGATTCCTCCTGATGGGATTCTCATCATCAGGGTACCCCACAATGGTCTTTCGGACGCCCCGACGGAGTGTGGCCTCCGGTTACTACACCATCATCCCATGCCATGCATGAGATGTCTATGCAAACATGCCATTTGTAAATATATCATTTGATTCAAATAACTTATTCAAATAAACATAAAACAGCAAATAAGTTATGTGGTTACAACAAGGTAGGAAACCTACAATAGTTTACTTTGTTCGACCCTTCCTTTGGACCGTCTTCCGATCACGGCTTGCTCACCGTTCTAAAAATCCGAATACCCTATGTACATGGCAGCAAGTTAATCATTTATCCACCTAATTTCCAGCAAAGCTTAATGTTCCAAGAACCACCTAGTGGGGTTCGGCCAAAGCCATAGCCGAACCTCATCCATTAAAACTTTGGTCATTCATTTATTTAATTAAAACCTATCTAATTACCTAAACTTCTAAATGAACCTTGGTAGGGTTCGGCCATACATTATGGCTGAACCTTACCACTTTGGTTTTAGCCCATTTATCCCATCATATGATCATTTTATTTTTGATCATTTCAGCCATAATTACGATTGTGCCATTGAGACCAACCTTTGCTTTAAATTAGCTAACTTCCATCACCTAACATAAAACCATCTTTAGTGGGGTTCGGCCATACACACGGCTGAACCTTACCACTTAATTTGATCCTTCTTAAACCTTCCATATCT
The DNA here is from genome assembly GCA_013350335.1 of Chimonanthus salicifolius. Lineage (NCBI taxonomy): Eukaryota > Viridiplantae > Streptophyta > Magnoliopsida > Laurales > Calycanthaceae > Chimonanthus > Chimonanthus salicifolius. Next base: position 5,999,859 of record CM023541.1, read on the forward strand.
TCATATAAACTAACCATTAAGTTCCACAATTACCATTAGTGGGGTTCGGCCATACACATGGCCGAACCTCACCAATGTGATTTTTATCCTCAATTTCCATCATTCATGTTGGCTGATTACTTACCCATACTAACTCCATAAACAACATATATTATTCTTAAATCAAAGCATATAAATAATACCTAATGTCCATCATAAACTTAACCCAATTATTCCACAAAACAGTCCATGGGTTTTCATGGTTTCCATGGGGTTACAACATGAAAACCAACATCCTTTTACATGGGGTTCGGCCCTCTATGGTGGCCGAACCCAATGGTTATGTTACTGTTTTTAAACCTCAATTAATCATGTAATAACTGTATATTTAAATCAGGTTTTTAACTTTCAAACAACCATCCAAAATTAGCCCAATTTCATAGGGTTCGGCCATGCTTATTGGCCGAACACCATGAAATTAATTTTGAACATTTAACCCTCTATCTTGGGTCTGAAACCAACACCCAAATCCATGTTTTTAACCATTCTAAAACATGTATTTACATCTTAAATAATAACCCAAAACAGTCCACCAACTTCATGGTTTATATGTTTCAAATACATCAAAACGAAACCATTATTTGCTTGGGGTTCGGCCCTCCATGGTGGCCGAACCGTATGACCTTTGGTTTGAATTTCTTAATCATTCATCTATGTCCAATACAAACTTCCTTATTTATGTTTTAACCTTTTTAAAACACACACTTAAAATCATCTAAAAACAGTCCCAAATTTGTATGGTTTTAATTTCCAAAAACCATCTAAATAAATCAATTATTTCCATGGGGTTTGGCCATCCAATGAGCCGAACCCTATGGTCCATCTTTTTATCTCATTCATGTACTTCCAACCAGTATTTAACCTTTATTAGATTCAGCCATCCAATGGCCGGATCATGATTTAAAAATTGTTCATCGAAAAACCTACCGTTTCCGCGACTCCTCCAATTGATCTTCCCTCCGGCTTGTTCCTTGTCCTTTCTTAGCCTCTCCTTCTTCTTGATTCCTTGATGGTCAGGGACTGATTTAAACAACCAGCTGCTGCTCTTGGTAGAAAACGGCAAAGAGAGAAAGAGATAGAATTTTTGATTTTGGATGGAATACCTTGAGGCCAACTCTTTTGCTCAAGGTATTCTTTTGTCTTGGTGACACAAATCAATCAAGGACTGATTTCATATCAATAACCAGCTGCTGTTCTTAGTGTTTGGGAAGATAAAGAACGACCAAGAGAGAGAGGTAGGGAGAGAAAAAAAACTGAAACTCCTTTGGCTAATTTTCATTCAGCCCATGTGATCTCTTTGGTACCCAAAAATTGTAACTCCTATTGTATTTATCTTTAACTCTTATTTCATTTGGGGGTTTCATCCTTGAGATGAAACCCTCCAACGTTTTTTTTTAACCCTTGACCTTCCATCTAAGGTGGTTAATCCTCATGGTTCCAATGCATGTAACAATTTTGAATATGAAACATTTATGTAACCTTTATTTCTTAATACCTTCCTTGGGGGTTTCATCTTTGAGATGAACCTCCAAGGGTACCCAACGGACTATGCATATCCTTGTAATTGTTTGCATTCTCTCCTTTATTCATGCATTTGTAACTTTCAAAGCCACCACCCCTCATATCTCCATGGTAGCCGTTACATGCATGAAATTGCTCATGCATGCAACCAACGTCCCTTCAAAATGTAACTCCCATGTTATTCATCACATAAATGGGAGTTACATGCATGGTAATGCCTCCCATGCACCAACATTTTCCTAGTGTTTGAATTTAAATAACCTACAAACCCTCTATCTCTACATCTCACTCATTTAACACATATTCATCCAACTCATTTACCCAACCTAACTCATTCATTTAATTTAACTTAACTAATAAATTCAACTCAACTAAACCCATCATTCATTTCAACTCAAGCCAAACTCAAGTAATTAATAAACTTAAATTAACTAAGCTTGAACTCCATCCATGGTTAATCATGCCATTCACGACCCATTGGGTCCCATCTAGCCATTTTGACCCATTTATCAAAATTTGACCCAAATATGATTCTTGACCCGTTTAAATTCATCTTATCCATTTATTTGTTTTGTAAACAAACTACCATCCTTTGGGTCTTGATTGAGCCATTGACCCATTTAAATTCAAATCAATTTTATCACAATGGCAATTCCGTAAATATGAATATTTTCATATAAAATGATAACTTTGAAATTCCAGGGTGTTACATGGTCATCCCAACACTAACTTAGGTAATTTAAATTTAATTAAAACCACTTCAACTACTTGGATCACCATTGGGCCCATGGCCCAATTACATTCACCTCCTAACCATTTACCTTAGAGGTTACCTCATCTTGATCCATTGGGTCCCAAATGGGTATTGGGCGCAATTTGACCATCCTTGGTCCAATTGACCATTATTGACCCTTTAAATGAATTTAAATCCAATCCATGGTCCATTGGGCCATACTTGGGCCTTTGTCCATATTTTAATCCATTCGCCATTTATTCCATCAAATTTCCAATTTCCACCATTAAAATAAATAATAGCCACATATATATTGATTTACAAATTCCGGGCCACTACATCACATATACATATTCCATGGTTTTCAATAAGGTAGGAATCCTACCAATGTCCAAATATTGGGTCCTTGTGTTTCCGTCCAAAAACCGATCACCGATCGCGTCAAGTCGATCATACACCGTTTGTGAAATCCCGTTACCTTACTACATTTAACACATATACATACATCAATTTGTGATCCATTTAATTCCATCAACCCCTACGTCATCCTAGGTTCATCACTCTTTACGATCCTAGTCTTTTATCCGTTTAAGTCCCTTAAGAGGTTTCCATCATACATTGGGGCTGAACCATGTTTAAGTCCACAAAAAATGCCTTAGTGGGGTTCGGCCATACAACATGGCCGAACCTCACTCTCTTGGTTTTGGGCCCCTCTTTTTAGTCCTTTAATCACCATGGGTCAAGCATCATTCCATCCTTTGATTTATTAATCCAATCACATAAGTTAACCATTTAACTTGATAAAACACCTAAGTCCATAAAATATTATCCATGGGGTTCGGCCATATAACATGGCCGAACCTCTTCTTTCCATTTTAACCCTCATTTCTTAGATTGATCATTCAATCACTTAAACATGCATAGATCTACCAAATGACCCATCAAAATGATTCATGGGGTTCGGCCATACAACATGGCCAAACCCATGATGTCTCATTTTCATCCTTCCTTTCTTAAATCATTTACAAATATTAGATCCATACACAAAACCCCTCCATGGGGTTTAATCACACACTTAGGTCACTTACACATACTTAGATCCCACAAACATGATCCATGGAGTTCGGCCATACAACATGGCCGAACCCATGGTCCTTCATCTCCATTTATTTCTTAACTTATTAGCCATGGTTCATCATTTTAAAATCCAAAATCCATCAACATTTCTTCCATGGGGTTCGGCCATACAACATGGCCGAACCCATGGTCCATGGTTCTTCATCATCTCCTCATTCTAAATCATCATCTACAACATTTGAAACCCATTTAAAATCACTAATATACTTCCATCATTTTCATCCTTTAAAGCCCACTAAAATCACTGACATACTTCCATGGGGTTCGGCCATACAACATGGCCGAACCTTATGGTTCATCATTTTCTCTTAGAAATCATAGTAACGCCCAGCCCTTTTTCACTCGCTTCTTTCTGAAAATCAGAGTCTATTTTTTTTTTTATAATAGAGTATAGCGATATAGAACGGGACGTCACGACACGAGCTAAGTCAGAACTTCCAAAGTCCAACCCTTAACTGGCCAACCCTATGTGTGCATGGACTCAGTCCATGAAAATGGTTCACACATAGCAATATAAACATGCGGAATAAAAATCATAACATGCGGAAACATAATAGAACACAGTTCTATTCCATTCAGATAGCAAAGTACGTCAAGTCCTTAATCATAATCAAAATATCATAATTATCCAAAGTAAACATCCAACCATCTAAGTTATTACATTCCCGGAAACAAGTTCCTCAATACATGTCCATAAGTAACTTTTATTCAAACATATAAAATAATCATCCAAGCTTTTATACTTGGCCCTCCTTGCGTATAACGCCCGCCCCTTTTCACTAAAATCAGAGTCTATTTTTTTTTTTGGAAATAAAGAGTGACAAAGGCGCGGGACGTCACGACGCGAGTTAAGTCCGAGCTTCTAAAGCCCGGCCCTTAACTGGCCAACCCTACGTGTGCGTGGAACTAAGTCCACGAGAACGGTTCACATGTAGAAAGTAAGCTTGCAGAAATATCACTTAATGCGGAATTATAATAGAGTCTATCCTACCAATTTTAGATAGCAAGGACGTATGTCACTTAAATTACTAGAATATCTCAAAATCATAATGTCCAAAATAAAATCCAAACCATAGCAAGTAATCTAAATTATTACAGTCCGATGAGCTAAGTTATTCAAATTACATTCCAAAATAAATTTAAGTAAATCATTTAGCCCGCTTCCCCAAGCTCCTACGTTTGGCTCCTGTCACGTCCTCCGTTTCCTATGTCGTCATCTAAGGTAGAAGTAGGGCATTAGACAACGCGCCAAGTAGGACTACGAGTAGGGCTAACACATGGATTAGTGATAACAAAACATATAGATAATATTATATCAAAACCATGCAATTTGGTGCAATGTCATGCAATGGGTGTTCTATGTCATGAATCCCACCCATCAAGCTCATCATCATTGTACAATGTCCCTTTTTCAACCATACATAATGTCCCCCCTTGATGGAAAAGCTTCATCAAGATCAAATCACACAAAGTATTCCCCTTGATGGCAAAGCCTCCTCAAGGTATAATAAGAAGTACGAATATCCCGCTTGATGGAAAAACCATCATCAAGGTCAAATCACACAAAGTATCCCCCTTGATTGCAAAGCCTCCTCAAGGTATAATAATAAATACGAATATCCCCCTTGATGGAAAAACCATCATCAAGGTCAAATCACACAAAGTATCCCCATGTTTGTTTATCGGTCGCCCCGACGGAGCATGGACTCCGGTTTCATTTCATCCTTCCCATGCCATATCCTTCCCATGTCATGCATGAGATGTAGATGCCATATGCCATGCAATATATATGAATCATAGTCATAAAACCCATCTTAAGACAATCACATGATTACCAAAATAAATCAAAGGAAACCATCACATAACACATAATCCATGGCTTACAAAAAGGTAGGAATCCTACCGAATACCGACTAATCGTTCCTTTACGTTTTCCGTCCACAAATCCGATCACCGATCGCGCACCGCTTACGATGTCCGCTACTTTATTACATATCAATAATCAGCCCATGTTTTATCCATGATTAAGTCCCTAATACATGCCTTAGTGGGGTTCGGCCATATACCATGGCCGAACTTCACTATCTAGGTTTGTGGGTCCCATCTTAACCCATTAAATATTCCAATTAGTGAGTCTAAAAATCAGCAACCTTAGACTCCATAAATCAGCAATTAAGACTATTACTTAGAGCTCTTAAGTCCACAAATATCCCCCATGGGGTTCGGCCATACACATGGCTGAACCCATGGTTCTTCATTTTGGCCAATACTTAAGATTTTGCCACTACCTCTTCCATGGTTAATCATTCACTTAACCATGTACATTTTTTTGTCCATAATTGATCCATACACTTAGATCCATTAATGACCCATTAGCCATGTTACAAGATTATTAAAAATCAGCCCTTAACTTAGCCTAATTTCCATTCATTTAAATACATGCATAATTCCAAATTTAGCCCATAAAATGACCTACAAGTGGGTTTAAAATCCAGCAACCTATGCTTCATTTAACCATACATAAGGTCATCTTTAAACACACCTAAGTCCATGATCATCCTCCATGGGGTTCGGCCATGGTATGGTTCTTGATTTTGGCCTATATTTACCATTTTGCCACTCTTCTTCTATGGTTAAGTTCTCATTTTATTTTTCATCCTTAGACTCATAACTGATCCACAAAACTTGGATCCACTAATAATCCATCCACCATGACATGAAAACATTAAAAACAGCCATTAACTTAATCAAATCCCCAATCATCTAGACACATGCATGGACTTAACCTTAGCCCACAAAATGGCTCTCAAATGGGTCATGGGTTCAGCCATACACCATGGCCGAACCCATGATGTCTTTTTCTTATTTTTCCATGGACCTATCTGCATCATTTAGTTCCACCATAAGTCCCTCCATGAAGGGGTTTAAATCATACCTTTAAATCATTAACTTTGATCATCATTTGGTACATTTTTTAGTCCATTAATGACTCATTTAATCATGCCATATTCCCCATTCTTTTCATGGTTTCCAAAATACCTAAACCATCAAAATCTCTCCATGGGGTTCGGCCATACACCATGACCGAACCCATGGTCCATGGTTTTATTTTTAAAACATTATTTATGATGCTTAAAGTCCATTTAAAACTAACAACCTTTTTCCCTCAATTTCCATCTTTTCACATCCATTAAAATTATTAAACATCACCATAGGGTTCGGCCATACACCATGGCCGAACCCATGGTTCATGGCTCACCTTCATCCACCACTTTTGAGGCCCTTAAAAATCATTAATATCCTCCATGACTTTTCCTCATTAAAACTTCTTAAACTTTAACCATTTTGAGCCTCAATATCCTTAGCCATCCTTCCATGGTTTTAATCCTTTAATCCCATTAAAATCTCCTAATCACCTTCCATGGGGTTCGGCCATACTACATGACCGAACCCTATGGCCCATGGATCCTTCAAAAATTACATTTCTATATTTGAATAAATCTTAATACTTAGTGTCCTTAATACATCCTTTATTTTTTTCTTAACCTAATTTATTTTTCCCATTTTGTCCATTTCTCATCCTTTCCTTGGATGGATCTTAGATCCATGGCCCATAATACTTTGGCCACCATTTAATCTAGGAAATGGATTCCATGATCCCTTTTTAATCTTAAACACAATGTAAACTCTTGTTAAGAATTTACTTACAAATTTGACGGCTCCTCCTACTTCCTTTTCTCCCTTTGGATTCCTTAGCCTTTCTCCTTTCTTCTTTTCCTTGATCTTTGGCCAAGATGTGCTTGATCAAAATGAGATCATCAAGGTTTGGGTCGGCCAATGATGGAGTGGTTTTGAGAGAGAGGGAGAGGAGGAAAGAATGGAAAATCTTCTAAGTTTTGATCTTAGGGTGGTGACCAAGCTTGGAGTCCCCTTTTTTTCTAAGTCTTTTCTTCTTTTTCTTCTAAGTCTTGGTGTTTTCCTTGGGAGAGGGAGAGGAGGACGGTTTTGGGAAGGGACGGAGAGAGATGAGATGGAAAAGAGATGAAGGAATGAGATCAAAACTCATCTCATTTGGTTGCTTGTGTTAGGCTCCACCATCATTCCCTCCACCAACCAAGTATGGGGAAGTATGGCTTGCATGTCCTTGGTGGTGGTGGTTGGGATGAAACCACCACCATGCCAATAGTTTTGGGTCTTTAAGGTGGGTGGGTTGGTCTTCCCATCAAGCCCATTGACCAACATCATGGAGAGGGGTATGGGCTCTGATGCCTTGGGTGGTGGTGGTTGAGATGAAACCACCACCCTTAGTCCATGGTTTTGTTTTGTGTTTCTTTAAGTGGTTTGGGTGGTTTCAATGAGATGAAACCACCCTTGACTTATTTCTTTGACTCCCCATTGACCCATTTGACTAACTCAATTAATTAATTAATTGAATCCTTAACTTAGGTTAATTAATTCTCAATTAACCCCTTTAATCTCCTTGATTCTTATCCATTAATCCACCCATGGTTGACCAAGTCAACCATGGGGCCGGCCCCACTAACTCCTTGCCTACCCGCCACCTCACTTGATGAGGTGGAGGTGGGCCCCATTCGGCCATGTCACCTAGGTTTAACTAAATACTAACTTAGATGATTCACATTAATTCACTTTGATCCTCTTTAATTCCCTTTGACTTATCCATGGTTGACCAAGTCAACCATGATGGTCGGCCCCACCTCACTTGATGAGGTGGAGGTGGGCCCCACTTGGTCATGTCCCTTGGTCTAATTAAGATTAAACTTAGATGATTCACATTAATTAAATCAACTTCATTCACTTGGATCCTCCTTAATTCTCTTTGACTTATCCATGGTTGACCAAGTCAACCATGATGGTCGGCCCCACCTATGCCTTGGTCCACACGCCACCTCACTTGATGAGGTGGAGGTGGGTCCCACTTGGTTATGCCATCTTGATTCATTCATAACTAACTTAGGTGATTTAATTAATTTCATTTCAATCCATTCCAACTAATTGGATCACCATTGGGCCCATGGCCCAATTAAATTCTCCGCCTACCCATTTACCTTAGAGCTTAAATCATCTTGACCCATTGGGTCCCAAATGGGTATTGGGCCCAATTGACCATCCTTGGCCCAATTAATCATCATTGACCCAATTAAGTGAACTCATTCCAATCCATGGCCCATTGGACCATACTTGGGCCATTGCCCATATTTTGATCCATTTAACATTTATTCCATCTAAATTCCCAATCTCCATCATTAAAATGAATCATAGCCAACATATATATTGATTTAAAAATCCATGCTATTACATTGCGTTCATCGTTCCCCTGATTTCCTGTGTCTTCCACTAGGGTAGAAGTAGGGCGTTAGAACAACGCGCCCAGTAGGTATTCCAATTAGGGCTAACACATGGTTAGTACAAAACATATATAATAATATCGTGATGTCAAAAACCATATAAACTATGCCATGCAATGATGACAAATGCAATGAGTCTCACCCATCACATGTACATAAAAGTACCCACCACATAGGTCTTTCGGACGCCCTGACGGAGTGTGGACCCTCCTGTTTCTTCTTTATGGAAAAGTATATCAAGGTACCCCACATAGGTTTTTCAGACGCCCTGACGGAGTGTGGACCCTCCGGTTACAAATCCTTCACCCCATGCCATGCATGAGATGCCAATGAAACACATGTTATTTTATCATAGAAACATAACATTAAAATCACATTTTGAAACATATCCAACACATGTTATTTTATCATATAAACATAGAATTTAAAATCACAATTTAAAACATATCCTTTGAACATAATTTCATAAAAAATCAGATAAAACAAATGTACATAAACCCATGGTTTCAAAGAGGTGGAATCCTACAAAAGACTGCTAACCTGTCCTTGCGTCTTTCGCCCGGTAACCATTTACGATCGTAAACACCTTGTGAGGTCCTGTTACCTTGTAATATAACAATCAATCAAAACCAAGTCCCACTTGATTTACAATGTTTTAAGTCCATAAACCAATCCCCATGGGGTTTGGCCACACACCATGGCCGAACCCATGGTCCCTTATTTTCCACTTAATTACCAAATTGCTATTGTTCAAATCATACCCAAAACATTCCTCATGTTTAGGTTCGAAATATAGATTCATAGACATCTAAGTTCACCAAATAATTCACATGGGGTTCTGTCATACACCATGGCCGAACCCATGGTCTAGCACTTTCACTCTTATTTACCATTTTGCCATTGTCTTCAACAACTTATGCTTAAGTTCCAACACATAGGTCCATTCATTTATTTAAACATATTAGGTCCATACATGACCCATAAGAATTCCTTAACCACTTAAGTCCCTAAAGGACCTCATGGGGTTCGGCCATACACCATGGCCGAACCCATGATCCTCCATTTTGGCCTTTAATTACATTTGCCATTACCTTCATCACCTTAGGTTTAGATTCCAAAACATAATCCACCATTGATTCATGGGGTTCGGCCAAGCACCATGGCCGAACCCTATGATGTCTAAGTCCCAATTATTTTCATTGCAACCATTATTAGAAACTTACTAATTTAATCAATAGTCCATAATTAGAAGATCCATATTTAGAAACTTTCTAAATTCAATATCCAACTTTCATACTTAGAAAGTCCCTAAATAGAAACTTTCTAAATTTATCAATTCCTATTTTTGGATCCATAATTCCAAGTTCTTTCCATAGTTTGAAAGTTTGCAAATTAAAAAGTCCATATTTAGAAAGTTCATAATTAGAACTTTCTAATTTAATCTCTACCTTCCAAAAATAAACCCTTGTGGGTTCGACCATACACCATGGCCGAACCTCACCCATAGAGACAATCCATGCTTTCATTCTTTCTATCTTTAAATCCTTTCTAAAAATCCACCTTCCATAATTAGAAACTTCCCATTTTAATCTCCTCCTTCTATTTTTAGAAACTTTCTAAATTAATAAACAACTTCCATAAAATAAACTTTATTAGGGTTCGGCCATACACCATGGCCGAACCTCACCCATAGAGACAAATCTAACCCTTTCCATTTATTTTCTAAATTAGTAACCTCCTCCATGGGGTTCGGCCATACACCATGGCCGAACCCTATGGTTCACTGATCATGACCATTATTTACTCCTTGATCTTCCATTATTTAATCCCATTAAAATTCAATAATAATACCAACACAACTCCATGGGATTCGGCCATACACCATGGCCGAACCCTATGGTTCATAATCTTCCTCTAAAAATTATTAAACAATAACATTCATCCCTTCAAAACATTGGTATTCCTTCTATGGTTTTTATCATTCAAACCTTCATTAAATAAACCATGTCCTTCCATGGGGCTCGGCCATGCACCATGGCTGAACTCTATGGTTCATCCTTTCCATTAAAAATACTCATTCATCTACCAATTCTCTTCATGGGGTTCGGCCATATACCATGGCCGAACCCTATGGTTCTTTTCTTTTAAACGAAAATTATAAAATCACTAACCGGTTCTGATTGATTCTTGTTCTTCCAATCCTTCTCCTTTCTTCTTGATTTTTCCCTCTTGCTGGTTGCCTTCTTTTCCTCTTGGTATATTGCCGAGAATAAGAACTTGAGAGAAAGAGAGAGAGAGAGTTCGGCTATGGTGTAAACCGTGTGCCCCGACTTGTTCCTCTTTTTTATAAATCCTCCTTGGTCCCAACTTAGAAGGTGCTTAAGATAGTAATACCCCTATGCCTGTGTGCCCTTGTGTTTCCCTTTTATCAAATTCCATTCGATCCTATTAAGATAGCAATTGCCGACTTTGGCTTCCCACTTTAGCAACATCACACACGGCCATATAAACTCTATTTAATTAGACATCTTCTTTATTTAATTTTAGACAATTTGCATCTCCATTGACTCGACTCACTCAGAAGGGAGTCAAATATGAGTGGACAGATTTCTGCAACCGGAGGTTTAAGGAACTGAAACGTAGACTTACCACTACTCCTATTTTAATTTTGCCCGAAAGGGGCAAAGGATATGAAGTACTAATACGATGCTTCAGGAGAGGGACTAGGGTGTTCACTCATGCAACGTCATCGTGTGGTGGATTATGGATCAAGGCAGTTGAAGGTGCATGAACGCCTCTATCCCACACATGATCTGGAACTAGCTGCAGTGGTCTTCGCTCTTAAAATTTGGAGACACTACCTCTACGGCGAAAAATTTGAGCTATTCTCTGATCATAAGAGTTTAAAATATTTATTTGATCAGAAGGAGCTCAATCTAAGGCAGCGTAGATGGATGGAGTATCTGGCGGATTATGAGTTCAAGCTTCGATACCATCCAGGCAAGGCGAACAAGGTGGCGGATGCCCTCAGCCGCCTATCACATGCATCGGTAGCATGCTTGATCAGAACAGAGTGGGAGATGCTGCACACCATTTGAGAGTTCAATCTTTATATCAACAATCATGGAAGTATGTATAATTTAATGATACAGTCCAATATAGTCACCAAGATTGAACAAGAACAAAGAGCAGACCCGGAAATGGAAGAAATATGGGTCAAGATGTCCACTGGCGTAGACATACCGGAATGGGAATTACGACCTGGACAAGGCCTTTTATTCCGGGGAAGAGTATACGTGCCAAAGAGTTGTAGGAAAGAGCTACTGATTGAGGCACATCAATCTAAGCTCTCCATTCATCCTGGCAGCACAAAAATGTATCATGATCTAAAGAGGCATTATTGTGGCATGGACTAAAAAGGGATGTGGCGGAATTCGTGGCACTTTGTCTAACTTGTCAGCAAGTTAAGATTGAACATCAAAAGCCACTAGGGTTACTCAAACCCTTAGCAGTGCCAGAATGGAAATGGGAGCACATTTCCATGGACTTTGTGGCAGGGTTGCCGAGGTCTTCAAAGGGCAATGACGCCATATTGGTCGTAGTCGACCGGCTGACCAAGTTCGTACATTTCATTCCTATCAAGATGACGGATTCATCTGAGACGTTGGGTCGGCGGTATATTAAAGAGATCATTCAGCTACATGGCATTCCCCGAACGATAGTGTGGAACCCCTTGCCAGCCGATGTGGGGAGTCCCACATCGGTTAGGAAGGGAAAGAGAAGGGAGTGTATAAGGGGGCCAAGCCATTAAACTAGCATGACGCGTTTTGGGTTGGGCCAGGTGGGCCCGGGCCTAAATGTAAAACCGTGCGGGTTCGCTTGTGTGCGAGGCCCAGAGCGGACAATATCTTGCTAAGTTTGAGCCCTAGGCCCTGTATATGGTTTGGTCGTTACAAATGGTATCAGAGCCTCAGTTCAACTCTCGGACTGTGTGGGCCTTTTCTCCTTCCCTGGTGTTGTTCGGCTAAGCCCGGTCAAGCCGGGGGCGGCTCGAGGCTTAGTGGGGGTGATTGTGGAACCCCTTGCCAGCCGATGTGGGGCATCCCACATCGGTTAGGAAGGGAAAGAGAAGGGAGTGTATAAGGGGGCCAAGCCCATTAAACTAGCATGACGCGTTTTGGGCCGGGCCAGGTGGGCCCAGGCCCAAATGTAAAACCGTGCGGGTTCGCTTGTGTGCGAGGCCCAGAGCGGACAATATCTTGCTGAGTTTGAGCCCTAAGCCCTGTATATGGGTTGGGTCGTTACAGATAGTATCGGACAGAGATGGCGGTTTTACCGGCAGAGTATGGCAAAGCATGCAGTCAGCCATGGGGACAGATTTATTGACTAGCACCGCCTTTCATCCACAGACTGATGGACAGTCAGAAAGGACGATACAAACCTTGGAAGACATACTGAGAGCATGCATGTTAGATTTCAAGGGTGGATGGGAGGACCACTTGCCACTGGTGGAGTTGTCGTATAACAACAGCTATCAGGCAAGCGTTCAGATGGCTCCATACGAGGCCTTATATGGTAGACATTGTAGGTCGCCAGTGTATTGGACAGAGGCTGGAGAGCTTGTATTGATTGGAAGGGAACTAGTTGCAGAGACTACAACACAAATTAAGCTAATACATCAACACTTGTTGATTGCATAGAGTCAGCAGAAGAGCTACGCTGACAAAAGAATAAGATTTCTCAGTTTGAAGTGGGGGACATGGTATTTCTAAAGGTCTCGCCATGGAAGGGACATATGAGGTTCGGAAAGAAGGGGAAGTTGTCGCCAAGATATGTGGGACCGTTTTCCATCATAAGAAGGATGGGGGATGTAGCCTACCAGTTAGCACTTCCTTCGCAGTTAGCAGCTCTACATGATGTGTTTCATGTGCCAATGCTAAGAAAGTATAATCCGGATCCGTCCATGTTTTGAATATTCGGGATATTGAAGTACAAAGCGACGTGACGTACGTTGAGAAGCCGGTCAGGATAGTGGAGACTGAACAAAGGGTGTTGCGGAATAGAGCAATTCAATTCGTCAAGGTGGTATGGGATCAACATGATGTTAAAGAAGTCACTTGGGAACTTGAGTCGGAGATGAGAACAGCTCACCCTGAATCATTTGTGTAGTTAATTTGCAAACCCTACTTCATTCGATTTTCGGGACGAAAATTTTAAAAGAGGGTTAGATTGTAACACCTCAATTTTTCAATAAAAAGGGATAATTACGAAAATGCCCCTGAGTTGGAAAATTTAATATTTTCGATCTCAAATAAGGAAATGGTGGGGCCCATTGCTCAAATTAAGATCCTATAAACACATTATAAATGTCAAATTTGATTGGATGGGTAATGTGCATCAATTGGGTCAAAAAAGGCTAGATGGGTCAAAGGGCCCAAATGGGACCCAACGGGTCTTAATGGATTATTTGACCGTTGTGTGAGCTTAAATTAAATGGGGTTAAGCTTATTTGATTGGAGATCAAGTGGAGTAAAAATGGGTAGGCCTGATGCACATGTGAAAACCAATTACAAATGACCAAAATACCCATAATTGGGTCATGGAGTCAAAAATGGGTCAAGGAGCTAAAGGGGGACCCAATGGGTCAGGTTGACTTTGTTGACCACAGCCGACCGTGTGGGCCCACAAATGAGTTCAATGGTGAGTTAAATCAGGTTAAGTGGAACTGATTTTATTTAATTTGAATTAAGAATGAGTTGACTCAAATGCATTAAATGATTGTCAATTAATGAGGTGAGTTGGACATGTGAGTTGGGTGAGTCAAAATGGAAATCAATGGGACTGTAAATCAGTGAGTTCAGAGGAGAATGCAGGTACAAGGAAAGGAAAAGAGAAGGTTGATGATATGGAGGGGAGCCATGCATAAATGCTTGAATGCTGGAATGAATTTATAATTGCCGTTATTTGATACTTTATTATGGACATGTAATAATGTAGTTACTTGCTATGGTTTGATTAGGATATTAACAATGGTTGGTTGATTTATGTTAATTATTAATTGAGACTGGTACTTGCTATCTATTCAAGATATTTCCGCAGTTAGTCTACTTTATTCCGCAAGTCATTGTATAGTTCCATGTGTGGTTTGTTATCGTGGGTTTAGTCCACGTACACATGTGTGGCTAGTTAAGGGTCGGACTTAGGTAGTCCGAACTTAGCTCGCGTCGTGACGCCACCCGCTCTTTGCCGTTGTTATTTTATTATCAATTTTTTTTAAAAAAATTAGACTCTGATTTCTCGGAGAGGGTGGGGTTTTACAGTTGGTATCAGAGCAAAACGGGAAGTTGAATCATCAAAGTAAGATTAAGACGGTTCCATGTCTCACTGACAGATAAAAATCCCAACTAACAGACTCTTCAGAGTCCGCTGACTGGGGGCCGGAGTAATTTACTTCGAGTGACTCGGACTGAACAATCAATCTGAGAACGACAATGAAAGATAGTAAGTAAAGTACAGACAATATAATTGGTCATATCAAACATAGCAAGGTAGGATGCACTCCCCTGATATTCCCACACTGAGTAACAAACAACAGGAATTTAGAGATTTCCCCATAAACAAAATAACACAAAGAATGATGATTTGGCAATCTTCCCAAACAAAGCACATGAGATTATGCATGAAAAATCCCCAAAAATCAAGACTGGTTCTTTATTGGAACGGTTGTTGTTGATTTATATGTTTTAAATGTTGTGGCACAGATATGTCAAGCAACGAGGAATATACAAAGTTATAGGATAAAGGGACACCTAGTTGTCCAGTAGATTTGGTGTCGACTTCCAACAGTTTCAGCATGGAAGTCAATGTGGACCTTCAGGAGGGACCTCCTGAGGAAGATGATATGGACTTAGCACCTGTTCCGGAGGATCTGATGGATGACATTCCTGGCATGATGGAACCTCCCGAGGAAGATGACGTGGACTTAGCACTTGTTCCGGAGGATCTTATGGAAGACATTCCATGGATAATGGAACCTCCTGAGGAAGAAGAAGAGGATCTAGCACCTTTTCAGGAGGATCCTATGGCAGATGTTCCAATAATACTGGAATCGCTTGGGGAGATAGATCCCTACGATACGTGTGAGTTGTGCAACCAAGACGCGCACAACTGTATGTATTGTCCTCACCCTCTAGGAGTTGTCTGCCCGTTCTGTGGACTGCATGAGTACAGAGAGGCTAGGACTAATTGTCCTTATAATGGAGGACCTGGGCTAATACCCTGCATGACGTGTGAAGTATTGGGGCACACGGCGATGACATGTCCTGATAACCGCTTTAAGTTCGCTGATGATGCAGGATCTTCTACGGAGGACTAAGCTAGGAAGTAGTATGAAGGGACATTAAAAAAAAGAAGGTTATATTGTAAGGGTGCATTTTGTTCTTTATAGGGTTTTGTTTAACCCTACCCACCTTTGTACAAAGATGAATTATGAATTTATATAAAGAATACGATTTTATGATTTTATGAGGATTTATGGCATTTAATGTATGTTGTGATGGAAACTAAGTCTATGATGTTTCCATGAATATGAAGAAATGGCGCCACAGAAAAAGATCGTAAAGAATCAAAAGGGAAAAGAAAAAGCATTACAAATTGGAGTAGGCGAAGGGGCATCAATGAGAAGGACGCGACAAGACGATAAAAAGAAGGAGGAAGTGTTGATAATCACGCCACAAGGGAAAGTGGTACCTCAACGTGAGAGGGTTGTACATGAGAAGGTACAATCAGTACATGACAGGGAACAATCAGTTCATGATGAGGAGAGATCAGTCCATGAAAGATCACTCAATCAGGAAGAATCGCATCATTCTCGGGACGAAGAGGAGAATAGTAACTCTTCATATCGACGGAAGGAAAAGAGAAACAGCAACAGCAACGTGACTATACCTCATGTACCGCATGAACTACACAACTTGGTGCAAGCTGTAGTTACTTCTGTCCTCCAACAACATATGAATGTAGGTGGAAGCACGAATGAGACTAATGACCGGAACATGGTCAGAGACTTCCAACAACAGCGCCCAGCTTACTTCAACTGGTTGAAAAAGATCTCTCACACACTGACTCTTTTGAATATCAAGAGTCATGCTCACAGAATTCTATTGGCCACGTCGCAGCTGATAGATGACGCTGCTAAATGGTGGGAAATAGTGGAGAAACAGCAGGCACTTGTGCCAGAAGGAGAAAGGATTGCTATGACATGGGAGCAATTCTCAGCGACGTTCTTAGATCACTACTTCCCAGAATAAGAAAAGGAATGTCAGATTCAAACATTCTTGTCATTAGTGCAAGGTTTGATGACGGTAGCTGAGTATCATCAAGAATTTCTCAGTCTATCAATTTATGCATTCTATATTGTGGACACGGAGTATCAGCGGGCTCGCAAGTTCGAGCGTGGGTTACGGCCAAACATTAGGGCCAGGGTAACCGTGTTCAAAGCGGCCACGTTGGCGAAAGTGGTTAGCAAAGCTACCATTGTGGAACAAGAATTGGCGGAGTTTGCAAGAGTGGACAACCGCCGAGCGCCGAGTGGGAGGGGTACTTATCAACCCAACAAGAAGTTCAGACCGAACTTCAGCAGACCTTCCCCGTCTGTTGGATCTACTGGGGGCTTTCACCCCAACCAGCCCACCCAATCTGTAGCAGTCACTCAGGCTTCTAGAAGAGTGAGTAATTGTTTCCATTGTGATCAACCAGGTCACTACAAGAAAGATTGTCCAAAACTCAATAGCTTTCATGCTCTAGAGGATCGTCTCGACCACCAGTCAGACCGGCTAACTCCAGAGGAGGCAAGACATATAATCGGGCTAGACGGGAGCCCAACCCTGCTGGAGCTGGACGATTATTTACTCTAACATCTCCAGAAGATGACGACCATGCAGTGATACAAGGTATGGCGGTAGTGAGTAGTTCTTATGCATATGCACTATTTGATTCTGGAGCTTCACACTTCTTCATAGCTGCATCATTTATTACTGCTACCGGTACATTAGTTCAAAGATTAGCCACAACACTTACAATTGTGTCCCCTGTCGGAGACTCGGCATTGGGACTTATATGCACGGCAGTTAACACTGAACTAGCTGGACTTAGATTTGAGTTCAATTATCTGGTGCTTGACATGTCTGAGTATGACATAATATTCGGCATGGATTGGTTGGCTAAGTTCCAGGCCAACATTGATTGTTATCGTCGAAGAATGACATTTTGGTCACCCGAAGGGAAGCAATACGTGGTTCGTGCAGACAAACAGAGTGGATTGCAGGAAGGGTTGAACCACGTGGTATTGAATAATATCACCATAAATAAAGCTCCAATTACTGAACTTCCAGCAATTGTAAAGTAATTTGCGGATGTGTTTCCCAAGGAACTCCCGGGTTTACCGCCTATGAGGGAGATCAACTTCGAAATCAAGTTATATCCTGGTACTTCACCAGTATCTCTACCACACTATCGGATGGCACCAGCAGAGATGTCGGAGCTAAAGAAGCAGATCGATGAGCTGCAGATTTGTGCAACCGGAGGTTTGAGGAACTGAAAATTAGACTTACCACTACTCCTATTTTAATTTTGCCCGAAAGGGACAAAGGATATGAAGTACAATGCGATGCTTCAGGAAAGGGACTAGGGTGTTCACTCATGCAACGTCATCGTGTGGTGGATTATGGA
Source organism: Chimonanthus salicifolius (assembly GCA_013350335.1). NCBI lineage: Eukaryota > Viridiplantae > Streptophyta > Magnoliopsida > Laurales > Calycanthaceae > Chimonanthus > Chimonanthus salicifolius. Next base: position 6,018,387 of record CM023541.1, read on the forward strand.
TCAAGGTAGTTAAAGGTGCATGAACACCTCTATCCCACACATGATCTGGAACTAGCTGCAGTGGTCTTCGCTCTTACAAGTTGGAGACACTACCTCTACGGCGAAAAATTTGAGGTATTCTCTGATCATAAGAGTTTAAAATATTTATTTGATCAGAAGGAGCTCAATCTAAGGCAGCGTAGATGGATGGAGTATCTGGCGGATTATGAGTTTGAGCTTCGATACCATCCAGGCAAGGCGAACAAGGTGGCGGATGCCCTCAGCCGCCTATCACATGCATTAGTAGCATGCTTGATCCGAACAGAGTGGGAGATGCTGCACACCATTTGAGAGTTCAATCTTTATATCAACAATCGTGGAAGTATGTATAATTTAATGATACAATCCAATATAGTCACCAAGATTGAACAAGAACAAAGAGCAGACCCGAAAATGGAAGAAATATGGGTCAAGATGTCCACTGGCGTAGACATACCGGAATGGGAATTACGACCTGGACAAGGCCTTTTATTCCGGGGAAGAGTATACGTGCCAAAGAGTTGTAGGAAAGAGCTACTGATTGAGGCACATCAATCTAAGCTCTCCATTCATCCTGGCAGCACAAAAATGTATCATGATCTAAAGAGGCATTATTGGTGGCATGGACCAAAAAGCGATGTGGCTGAATTCGTGGCACATTGTCTAACTTGTCAGCAAGTTAAGACTGAACATCAAAAGCCACCAGGGTTACTCAAACCCTTAGCAGTGCCAGAATGGAAATGGGAGCACATTTCCATGGACTTTGTGACGGGGTTGCCGAGGTCTTCAAAGGGCAATGACGCCATATTGGTCGTAGTCAACCGGCTGACCAAGTCCACACATTTCATTCCTATCAAGATGACGGATTCATCTGAGACGTTGGGTCGGCGGTATATTAAAGAGATCATTCAGCTACATGGCATTCCCTGAACGATAGTATCGGACAGAGATGGCCGTTTTACCGGCAGAGTATGGCAAAGCATGCAGTCAGCCATGGGGACAGATTTATTGACTAGCACCGTTTTTCATCCACAGACTGATGGACAGTCAGAAAGGACAATACAAACCTTGGAAGACATGCTGAGAGCATGCATGTTAAATTTCAAGGGTGGATGGGAGGACCACTTGCCACTGGTGGAGTTGTCGTATAACAACAGCTATCAGGCAAGCCTTCAGATGGCTCCATACGAGGCCTTATATGGTAGACCGTGTAGGTCGCCAGTGTGTTGGACAGAGGCTGGAGAGCCTATTGATTGGAACGGAACTAGTTGCAGAGACTACAGCACAAATTAAGCTGATACGTCAACAATTGTTGACTGCACAGAGTCAGCAGAAGAGCTACGCTGACAAATTCTTAATTAGGTTCCAACCATTTAATTTCCTCCACTAGTTATAACATTAGGAAATTGCATTTAGATTAGGAATCATTCATTTTTTTATGAGATTTAGAATCTTCACCAAAGTTTGTGGTGTTTTATTTTGCAAGGATTTTAAACGCGCGCTCTAAAATTTTTGGAAGTAAGCACTATAGGCCGAGGTAAGTTTCTCAACTCATTTTCTTTGAATTTGTTTTATGCATTCATATAGATTTCCTTAGGTTGTCTTGCATTTATTTTGCACATAAAAAACAGAAAAAAATTGCATATTTAATTTGATCATGCATATTACGATATTAGTTTCATGCATTAGCTTAGTTATTTGATTATTATTTGCATATTTGCTTTGGGTATTGCATTGTTAGAATAGGATGCATTAAAAAAAAAAAAAAAAAACCTTGTGTGAGTCTTTGATAACTAGATTAGGATTTGATTGTTCGTATTTGTAAGGTTGTTTGTCAGTCTGCCTAGATTAGTTTTTTTAATTTTGTCTGAATCTCTGTATATGTTTCGACATTTGACTAGTTTAGGTTTTCAGTTTTGTTGGGTCAGTTTTTGTATTTTGAGTTCATCTAGTGTCTTTGTCTTTGTTGTATGTTTTTGCGTTTATTTATTTTTGCAGGTTTTGAATAAAGAGAGCCCTCTCAGGTATTTTTCTGAATTTTTAGTTGTTCGTTTCTGATATTTTCTTCTAATTTGCAACTGATCACTGTAGATTAGGGAACATTGAGGACAATGTTCAATTTAAGTTTGGGGGTATTAGGGCGTTACACTGTGTTTGTTTTTAGTCTTGTGTCCGTTTTAGAGTCAATTTGAAAAAAAAAAAAATTCAGTCTTATGTTTTGTTTTGGAGTAAAAAAAAAAAAAAAATCAGTCTTATGTTTTGTTTTAGAGTAAAAAAAAAATTTGAAAAAATCTTTGAATTTTAGCATTAATATGTGGATTAAAATTTTTATATCATGCTTTTCCATTTGAATTTTGTGAAATTTATACTTGGAAAATCTTTGCACAGTCATATTAACTTAGTTGGAAAAAGAAGAATATTCATGAGTTGAGTGATCACCGGAAGAATACCAGTGGAGACTTGTGACCCAGTGAGCTTTTGAGCCATTCGATTTATCTGAGTGTTATAAGTAAATCTTTATTTTCTTTGATGTGCGCATAATCATTATTGTTGTTAGATCTCATTATTCTTTGTTTTGGTCAAATTACTGAGAATGACATCAAAAATTGGATTATTACACCTGAAATTTTTCTGAATTTATTTGAAGCTAATTAAATAATCATATGAAGCTTAGGAAGTGATATAGGCCATTGTTTTGGATCGTTTGAGCCTTTGAAACCTACCTTTTTTTGTCATATGTTATCTTGTTAGTTCCCACTTTTGAGCCTTGAATATAAATTTAGCCTATTTTTATTGATTAACCATGTTATCCATACCCAACTCCGGTTGTGGAGTTTGAGCCAAAATTGAAAAATCTATGACCTATTCTAGGGCCCGGAAAAGGTTAGAGATGATTGTTATTGGGAAGGTATTCTGAGAAAACTATGGCACTTGAAAAAAAAAATTGATGATGAGAGATGCAAAAGAAAGAAGAAAATCATCAATGAAAAAAAAAAGAAAAAAAAGAAAGGGAACATCCATACATCATAAATGAAGGATGTGAAAAAAAAAAAAGTGAAAAAAAAAAAAAGAATTGAATTTGAAAAGAAGAGAAATGCTTTGAAGATTCTGAGTGCTAAAAAAATAGAGGAAGAAATATCCCGTTTATGAATTATTGAAGACCTCTAACTTTTCTGTTCAAAGTATTAATTTAAAGTCTTGTTACCCTTCTTTGATATGACTCGGTCCGAAGCCACATTTTGTCCTATTAGAAGCCCTATTGATCTTAAGTGTAATATGGTAATTTAAAGTAGAGAATAGATGAAGAAGAATAATGGTGTTTATTTCAACATTCTCAAGAAAATGGCATCCTTTCATGAGATCTATATTATTTTTTGATATTATTCGTTCTTTGATGATAAATATGTGAGATATTTGTATTTAAGAAATTATTCCGCTCACATATACCAATGAGAGAAAATTAACCCAATCTCTATGCGAAAGTCTTTCTGAGAGATATACCATTGTGAGATTTGGAGTCGAAACGCACTTTCAGCCGGTGGTTACAAAACTTATGTGTATTTTGAAAAAGAAGGCTAAGTTAATGTTGGCTATATCACACACTACACTTCGAGTATAAATTTTGTAAAATAATTTTGGAGTTGTATGATTTTTAAATTTTGATTTATATATTTTTGCTGAAATTTGATGTTTGTGGGTATCATCACTGAAAGCCCTCACGAGACTATAACTCGTCCACTAGTGGTGAGCTAGGGGTTTAAAGGCTTGTTGCATACGCTAAATGCAATCGAGAGTGCCAGCGAAAGTGGTGTAGTTTAGGATTTTTATTTTTGTTTTTAGAGTTTTTAATTTTTGTTTTGCTCGAGGACTAGCAAAATGTAAGTTTGGGGGTATTTGATGAGTGCGAAAAAAATACATATTTTACTCCTAAATTTATTATTGTTAATACCTCATTTTATTTAATTTTATCTAATTAGTATAATTTTGTGTTTTGCAGGTTTAATTGTGAGGATGACAGGAAAAATGCTTAAATATAAAGCCTGGGCCCATTATGAGTTATTTTGGACCTCAAGCCCAATTATTGAGCCCATTAAGAAAAGCCCATGAAGAAATCCACATGTGTAAATAATATTTTCATTATCTCAAGAAGAAATTCGAAATTTAGAAGTCAATATAAGAGGATTTTCGAATTTGGCAAGTAGATTAAGGAAAGAGAGAAAATAAGAAAGGAAGAAAAATAAGGAAGGTTTGACACATGTTCAGTATTTTGGTCATAAATTTCTACTCAGATATCCGATTACTTTGATTCTTTTTGTGTTGGAAAGAAGACTTCAAGAGCTACAACTTTGTAGTTTATGACTTTTCCTGATTCGAAAGTTAAAAGGGTCAAAACTGAGCTGCAATATAGTGCATATGTAAAAAAACGGGATTTTTCACCCACTTTCCTTATACAAATTTAGCTCCTTCCCTCTTTTAAGTCATTCCATATTTAGCACAAATCAAATCCGCCCTCCATGTGTCCCTTGCTTTATTTAAATCTTTGAATCCAATCCATTCATTCCACCTCCTTTCATCTATAAATACTAGCTCTCTCCCATTGAGAAAACTGAACTTGGGCATTGAAGAAAAGGAGAGGAGAGGAAGAAGATAAGGAGAAAGACTGTGGGATTTTCAATCCACATTGGGTTCTAAGGTTGGTGGATTTTGATTTTCATTGTATTTCTTTTTCTTTAAAATTTCATTGATATGTAAGTCTAAATTCATGTTTCATAAATAAAATTGAGGTGTGATGAAATATTTAGTCTATGGTTTTCCAATTATTCAATTTATGTATGATGATTATTTGATTTTATTTTTATTCTTTAATTAAGTTTATGTGTGGATTTATTTTAATTATTTCAGATTAAATGTGATGAAAATTTAGATTGAATAGACTTCCTTCTTCGATCTAAGGCTCTTATTTTAAGAGTACGATGAAATATTTTAGATTTGGAGATGAAGTTTAAATTCTATTCATTCTAAGGTTTAATTTGAGATTTTTAATTTAATGAAATCCATGGATTTAATTCTTAGAATATTTATCGATGAAAAATTTGAATGCATGATTGGTGATTTACGTGAGCTCCGTATTCTAGGCCTTTGTTTTATTTTTAAAATATGGAAAATAATGCCTCCTTGATTCTTTGAACCAGTTCCACTGTAAATATGTACAGATGTAATTTAGGTGTCTTTAATTTTATGTTTGTTTATAAATCCAAAAACTCGTGAAATTGATGAACTAGAATGGAAATAATTTAATTGCATCTTAATTTTGTATTTTAAATTAGATTGAGATTGTTTATATTTTTATATTAATGCCACCATCTTAATTAAAATTAGTTAAATTGTTAGATTCTATGTTTAAATCTAGAATGTTTCTAAATTAAGATTAAAATTCATAAATTAGATTAACAATTCCACGTTCATGATTTATCTCCATATTTCTCAAAGTTCTTAAAATATCTAATTCAATGTTGTATTTTAATGGATATATTTTCCTAAGTTCCGATGGGTTCGACCTCGCACTTAATCGCTATACTATCTAATGGTTCGTGCGCTTGCGAGTTATAAATTTAAAATTTGCACAACAGAAGATTTCTCGAGTTTGAAGTGGGGGACATGGTATTTCTAAAGGTCTCGCCATGGAAGGGACATATGAGGTTCGGAAAGAAGGGGAAGCTGTCGCCAAGATATGTGGGACCGTTTTCCATCATAAGAAGGATGGGAGATGTAGCTTACCAGTTAGTACTTCCTTCGCAGTTAGCAGCTCTACATGATGTGTTTCATGTGTCAATGCTAAGAAAGTATAATCCGAATCCGTCCCATGTTTTGAATGTTCGGGATATTGAAGTACAAAGCGACGTGACGTACGTCGAGAAGCCGGTCAGGATAGTGGACACTGAACAAAGGGTGTTGCAGAATAGAGCGATTCAGTTCGTCAAGGTGGTATGGGATCGACATGGTGTTGAAGAAGCCACTTGGGAACTTGAGTCAGAGATGAGAACAATTCACCCTGAATTATTTGTGTAGTTAATTTGAAAATCCTACTTCGTTCGATTTTCTGGACAAAAATTTTAAAAGAGGGTTATATTGTAACACCTCAATTTTTCAATAAAAAGGGATAATTACAAAAATGCCCCCGAGTTGGAAAATTGAATATTTTCGATGTTAAATAAGGAAATGGTGGGGCCTATTGCTCAAATTAAGATCCTATGAACACATTATAAATGTCAAATTTGATTGGATGGGTAATGTGCATCAATTGGGTCAGAAATGGCTAAATGGGTCAAAGGGCCCAAATGGGACCCAACGGATCTTAATGGATTATTTGACCATTGTGTGAGCTTAAATTAAATGGGGTTAAGCTTATTTGATTGGAGATCAAGTGGAGTAAAAATGGGTAGGCCTGATGCACATGTGAAAACCAATTACAAATGACCAAAATACCCATAATTGGGTCATGGAGTCAAAAACGGGTCAAGGAGCTAAAGGGGGATCCAACGGGTCGGGTTGACTTTGTTGACCACAGCCGACCTTGTGGGCCCATAAATGAGTTCAATGGTGAGTTAAATCAGGTTAAGTGGAACTGATTTTATTTAATTTGAATTAAGAATGAGTTGACTCAAATGCATTAAATGATTGTCAATTAATGAGGTGCGTTGGACATGTGAGTTGGGTGAGTCAAAATGGAAATCAATGGGACTGTTAATCAGTGAGTTCAGAGGAGAATGCAGGTACAAGGAAAGGAATAGAGAAGGTTGATGATATGGAGGGGAGCCATGCATAAATGCTTGAATGCTGGAATGAATTTATAATTGCCGTTATTTGATACTTTATTATGGACATGTAATAATGTAGTTACTTGCTACGGTTTGATTAGGATATTGACAATGGTTGGTTGATTTATGTTAATTATTAATTGAGACTGGTACTTGCTATCTATTCAAGATATTTCCGCAGTTAGTCTACTTTATTCCGCAAGTCATTGTATAGTTCCATGTGTGGTTTGTTATCGTGGGTTTAGTCCACGTACACATGTGTGGCCAGTTAAGGGTCGGACTTAGGTAGTCCGAACTTAGCTCGCGTCGTGACGCCGCCATCTCTCTGCCGTTGTTATTTTATTATCAATTTAAAAAAAAAAAATTAGACTCTGATTTCTCTGTGAGGGCAGGGCGTTACACGACCAAAGAGTGTTGCTTGAAAGGGAGAGGGTTTAAGATGAAAACCCTGAGAGAGGGCTCGGCCAAGGAGTGAAGGTTTGAGAGAGGTAAAGAGGGAGAGTGAGATAAAAACTCTAAGTTATCTTTGTCTTAAAGAGAGAGGTCGGCCCTAGGGTTTTTGCTGAGAGGGAGAGGAGTGAATGAGATGGAAAAATCCTAAGTGTTTTTTTGTCTTGGAAGGGTCGGCCAAGGGAGAGCTTGAGAGAGGGAGAGAGTGAATGAGATGAAGAGTTAGCTTTCCATCTTGTCTTAGGGTTCCTTGGGTAAGACTCCACCTCCAACCACCCTCATCAATGTGGAGTCTTCCCCATGAGTCCCTTGACTAACCGAGAGGGTGCATGCCTTCCACATGGCACACACACCCTCTCCAACGGTTTTGGTGGCTAGTGGTTTCCATTGAGATGGAACCCTCCACCTTCCCTTTCACTCACTAAGTGGATGCATGCCTCACACATGGCATACACACCCTCTCCAACGGTTTTGGTGGATAGTAGTTTCCATGAGATGGAAACCCTCCACCTCCCCTTTGATTCACTCCATCTTTTCATCTTCCATGTGACTCACCACCCATTCAACGCACTTCATTTAAATGAAACTCAACTCCTAACTCAAGCACTTGGATTTCTTCTAAATTAATTAATTCCTTAACTCCACTCACCTCACTTAATCCTTTTGGACTCACCTTTGAACTCACCCATGGTTGACCAAGTCAACCATGGTGGCCGGCGCCACATGTGCCTTAGTCCACACGCCACCTCACTTGATGAGGTGGACTTGGGTCCCACTTGGCTATGCCACTTTGATATTACCACATACACTTGCCACCTCACTTCATGAGGTGGACCCCATGCCTTTGATCTTAATTGGGTCCATGACCCGATTAAATCCATTCCTTACCCATTTACCCTAATTATCAATCCATCTTGACCCATTGGGTCCCAATTGGGCATTTGACCCAATTCACCACATTGACCCAATTAAATAGAATTAATCCTATCCATGATCCATTGGACCATACTTGGGCCATTGCCCCAATTCTTATTCATTAAACATCCTTTCCATCTATGAATCTTAATTTTTTAACAATTAAAATAAATAATAGCCAATATATTTATTGCATTGAGAATCTGGGTATTACAGGAAGTCATGCCTAGATTGAAGCTACCCAAGGATTATCGAACTCAGGTAACAGAGTGTAACGCCCCTCCCTCTAACCACCATCATCAGAGTAATATATTAGGAATATTTTAGTGGAGAGAGAGGCGAGCGTCACGACGTGAGCCAAGTTTGAGTTCGAAAACCCGACCCTTGGCTGGGCCAGATAGTGTGTGCGTGATAACATTTGCACACACTAACATAGACCTATAGAAATTTAAAATTTTATTTCATTGCATGAATAACCAAACACATCTCAAAGCCAATATAAGAAAATTCCCAAGATAATCATACATGAGTCAAATACAAAATACTTAATTACAAAGTTCCAAGTCATATTTCCATTACATTCCCTAAATATTACATGAACATTCTTCATACATAACATTGTCCTACTATTCCCAAAATACATAAATTCGCTTCACTAGTCCAAGATTCCTTTTTAGTTCTTCATCTTGTCTACATTCGGCCATCACTTGGTCCAATTTCATCTACATACTTCAAACCTGCATACACAATCTAAGGGGGGAATTCATTGGCTTAGTCAAAGTGTCCAGTATAAATTCCGATCACATAATATGCACTACGGCGTGTCATACTAAGACATTATACATACTTGTACTTTGAAAATCAAACACTTACATATTGTATACCTTATATGTAAACCTCCAAGCATTTCTCAAAACTCATTTGCTTATAATATGAAAGCTACATACTCACCTCATACTTTTTTTCATACTAGAAATCTCATAATTGAACTCATGAAGAATACTTTTCTCAAAACCTTTTTTATATCTTAGTCATATCATAATTCTAATGCCCCGTCCCACTACGGCCGTGTCATCTCCGAAATATCTCAAAAGTCGCTAGGGACGGATATCAGTTAATTTTTTTTTTTTAAATAAGATGACCACCTCCCGCTCAACAAACCATAAGTCCACAATGCTAAGAAAACATAACGATCAACCATAAACTAACCAAATGTGACAGTTATCCAAACAACATGTAATGATAAGCTCATGCAAACTAGAGTCTCTCAAATTTAGAACGTAAATATGAACATATATAACTAACTACCAGTCTCCTCCCTGTGTGTTTGCTCAAGGGGCCCACCCGGCCCCTCTGCGATCGGGGTACTTGAAAGGTAAGGGGTGAGCTATCTAGCCCAGTGAAGGGATAAAACATATCATGTGGCAGCAACATAGCATGTGTCACATGTATGAAATGAAGTGAACATAATAATAGAAAGAATTTCTCTATACATGAGTGCCCAAACATACCACTAACCAATGGTCCCACTGATCAGTCTTAGACATCACCTCCATAACTCATAATAGTCCTCCAACAATTTCAGTATCCCTACCAATACAAGCGGGAGACCATACAAATATTCCATCGCCTCAATCGCCAGAATGCAACGGGGAAACCCGAATCTCCTATGGAGGTCTCAACTGCCGGAGCATAACATTGAAGCCAATCTCAAGGGCAGACACCTCAACCGCCGGAATGCAAGGGGGAAACCCGCATCTCCTATGGGGTCTCGACTGCCGGAGCGTAATGAGGAAGTCCTCCCAACATCCTAACCATCATATCACCATGAACATATACACATGAAAACAACTCCTCCTTCTCAACACCCAACGACACATTGTCCGTGTGGGTTATCTCCCATGCACGTACATGATATCAAGGTCATGTCTAACAATACAATCATGCTCTGATAAAATTAATCAAAATCAATGACACATGCCTCGTGCATAACAAGAACATATGACAGGTTATTTAGACATGTATCTCCATGCTCATCATGATCATGTTCACATGTTGTAAATAAACACGCAACATTTTATCAATAAACTTTCAAGCATCGTACTCAATATCCACTCACATCTCATTCCCATCATAATTTCACATACATGTTATGATTAAACATAAGCATATTATCAACAATTTTTGAACATCATGTCAAATATCCAACACATACTTACCCATTATAAGTTCATTCCCATGTAATAATTAAACAAACATGTTACCATCAAATTTCCAAGTTCAAATAATCATCCATCCGATTACAATCTTCCATTAATCGCATATAGTTGACATGAGTGCACTCGAACAGATCCCTTGCCACATGTTCATTTCAGCAGTTCCTTTACCAAGTGGCTTAATAAACGAAGGGCCCCTTTCAAGTCACTACATGTCCAAGGTTAAAGGTTAAATAGATGCAAATGCATGCTAGAATAGTGATAAGTCCCCTGTGTGTGTAGAGTCAAAATCCGAAGCGAACATGCGGCTTGATGGGTTGAAGGGAGCTCAATCTGTTGAAACAATGAAAAATGAATAAGTAAAAGAGTAAAACGAAGCCGAACGAAAAAGGGGCCTAAAACTGGGTTTGGCCAAAAATGGGTCGGGCCTGAAAATGGGGTTGAAAATGGGTCAGGCTTGGAAACGGGTCGGGCCAAAAGGGTTCGGCCTACCAGAACAGAGCCGGACCAAGCCTGGCTGGGCCAGGTCCAAGCTCGGCTAGGCCAGATCATGGAATGGGCCCAAAGTTGGGTTGGACCCAACAGGACTCATGATCGGGTCTGGGTCTGGCACTTGGACGAGACAGAGCCTGGACCTAGAGTGGACTGGCCCTGGTCCGGGCCGGTCTGCTGGGCCGAGTCTGGGCCAACTACAAACCAATCAAGAGTTCGACTGAGTTGACTTGGGAACCTGGCCGAATCAACTCGGTCACCCACCGAGTCAAGGAGGGAAAACTGGGGAAAATTTTCAGAAAGCCAAAGAAAACAAGGGAAAACCACAGAAAATCAAGAAAAAAAAAAAAGAGGAAAACCGAGAAAAACCGTGGAAATCAAAGGGAAACTCGAGAGAGAAAAAGGGGAAAAATGATGAAGAAGATAGATACCCAGAATCAGTGAGGGAAGGGCGAGAGGGGTGAAAATCCAGTGGCTGCTAGTGAAGAAATCAGATTTGGACAACTTCGGGTTCGGGCTTCTCGTCCAACCGAGAAAGAGAAGAAGAAGAAGAAAGAAGCTGAGAGAGAGAGAAAGAAGCAAGGTGGCGGTGGCAGCTTAGGGCTTGGTTAGGGTTTGGATTTTGGGTTTTAGGGAAGGAAGAGGAAGGAGGAACAAAGAGAGGGATGGAGGCGGCAAAAGGAGGAAGGGGAAAGAAAGATGAGCGGCGGGAAGAGGGAGAGAGAGAGAGAATGAGGGAAGGTCGATAGTGGGGGGAGAGAGACATTGCGGCAGCTAGGGTTTCCAAGGAGAGAGCAAGAGGGATTAGGGTTTTGCAATGGAGATAAAGAGAGTATAGAAAGGGTGAGGCTAGGGTTTGGCTTTGGGTTAAGTGGGTCGGGTCAAAGAAGGCCCACACGGGTTTTGGGCTGGGGATGTGTATCAAAAACCATTTTTTTTTGTAATAATAATAATAATAACAAAAATAATAAATCATTGTGTGATTTCCAAATAAATTTTTTTGATAACTGTTTTAATAAACTAAATTATTAAAATATCTCCAAAAAAAAAATAACACGAAGATCCATAGATCTCTCTAAGAACCCTGATAAATTGGGTTGGGTCATTACAATAAAAGTATAAATATTTCAATGCTTTTCCTCAAAATATTTATCATACTAAGAATCTCATGTTCAACTTATTATGGAAAGCTTTTATTTGAAAACATAATACATATTTCATTATAAGGTATCATACTCATACCTAACTTATTTCATAATTTCATTATCATAATGATGACAACCCAATACTTATAATGAAATCAATTCACTTGTCTTTTCAAAATATCATATGCCAATCATGTAAATGCTCATCAATGTGCAATGTATTATGCCATGGGTGCCATGATTCATGCATACCCTCATCATACCCCATGCATAGGTATTTCAACAACTTATTTAGGACAATGGGCATTTTATCTTCCCGTATACTCATTTCATACTCTTCTTTTGTGGTGTCATAATACATATCGTCATAATTTCAATTGGATCCATCGGTAAAACATTTATTCCTTGGCCATACACATAGGACATCAAAGCCTGCACGACTCAGTTTAACACTTTGATTCGTCAATTCACTTTTTATAAATACGACACTAAAACTCGTCCGGACATTCGGTACTTTGGTTCATTGACTATCACCCTCATAACAATAATCATGACACTAAGGTCTATTTGGACTAACTAGCAATTTGTTTTCACTACATGTCCTTCCAATCCAATGTTGCATGCATGAGGAATATGAATGCAAATAATCTCATGTCATTTGTTGTCAATCATTCTCATGAATTTGAAGGCATGTATTTCTCAACATACATTAGAAACCCATTTATTTGAAATCCACAACAATTTTTCAAGTAAAATATCATACTTTTCAAAATACCTGCAAATACCTTTAATTGGGATAGCATCGTTTTATTTATATCATAAATTCTTCCAAAATATTCATTCGATATCACATAGCTGTAATGTACATTTCAAAACACCTCATCTATCATATAATTCTAGATGGTGAAATATTCCACATACTTCAATTGAAAATGAACTCCATTTCAAAAATAAGATTTTAGATTCACACCCATTACATTTCAACGAAGTAGGAAAACCTACCAGATTTGAGATAAATTGACGGGGAGGACGAATCACAAAACGGCTTGTACACCTCTAAGCCACCTTCGGGTCCTTCGGTTATTTTCATGGATTAAGACACAATAATCACGTCATTATTTAATGTCCTTGGCTTCCAAATCTAATACTTAGTACTTTAATTACCATTGAGGGGGTAAGATTTGGAGAATGTTACTAGTGCCTTATTAATCCCACATTAATGATCAAAACAAGAGTGTGGGGTTAAGATCAAAATAGTCTGGTCAGTGCTAGTTCGTGTAACACCCCGATTTCTCAATAAGATGAATATTTATGAAAATGCCCCTGGATTGGTAAATTTATTAATTATGATTGTAAATAAGGAAATGGTGGGGCCCATTGTTCAAATTAAGATCATATGAACATATTATAATGGCCAATTTATCATGAATGGGTAATGAACATCAAATTGGGTCAATATGGTTAATTGGGTCACAGGACCCAATTGGACCCAATCGGTCAAATGGACTTATTAGACCATTGGGTGAGCCCAAATTGAATGGGGATAAGCTAAATTGATTGGAAATCAAATGGAGCAAAAATGGGTAGGCTTGATGCACAAGTGAAAACCAATTAGAAATGGCAAAATCAGCCCATTAATGGGTCATGCTGTCAAAACGGGTCAAGGGGCTGATTGGGGACCCAATGGGTCGGGTTGACTAAGTTGACCACGGATGACCATGTGGGCCCTCATTTGAACTCAAGTGTGAGTTAGTTCAGCTTGAGTTGGACTGATTTGGAATTAGTTTTAATTAAGAAATGAGTTGACTCACATATGGTGCATTAAGTGGGTTGAGTTGGAATAAAAGATCATGAGTCAAGTGAGTCAAGAGGAAGTGGAAAGGAGTTCTATCTCACACAACTCTCAATCAAACCAATCCCAGCCGTTGAGAGTGAAGAGGTGCCTTGGCCAAGCCAAGGGACACCAAGCTTGGGCGGCATCATCTCATCCCATGAGATGCATGTGTTTAAAGGTGAAAGGTTGCAACGTTTGGGTGAAGGGGTGTCTTGGATGGCACCCAATATCCCATCGTTTTTGACAAGAAATTATGAGGATTAAGGAGTGAGGTTTGGCTGATTTAACAAAAGGATTAGACCACTCATTTGGCCGAATTACATTGCCAAAATTCTTGGAAATCCTCATCTCTTTTACCCTCTCAAGAACACCATCTTTGGGCTGAACCAGTAGTGGTGTTTGCACCAGTTGATCAAGCATAAACCAGCAAAGGAAGGGAGGTTAAGAAAGATAGGAAGTAAGGAGCAAAGGCAAAAGCAAAAGCTTAAAAAATTTGGTAAGTATTTCCATGGATTTTGTTTAAAAAGATGGGACAAATGGAACGTGTCTTGGGCCATGGGTATGGCCGAATCCATCAAGGATTAGACCTTGGATGGTATTTCATAAGTAAGATGGGAATTTGATCATAGAGTTCGGCCATTGGGGATGGCCGAACCCCATGAAAAGAATGGGTTAAATTGGATGGCTTTTGTAGGACAAAACCATGGACTGTTTTGGATGTTTTTGTTGGATTTAAAATGCATGTTTTAAAGAGGTTAAAAACATGGATTTGGATGTCATGAAGGATTGAAGGTATCATGGGTCTAAACCTTGGGAATTAAATGATGAAATGGATCATTGGGATAGGCCATCTTGGATGGCCGAACCCCATGAAATGATGTTGGAACTTTGATGGTTTCTTTTGTAAGTTAAAATTATGCAAATGAGTTACTGTTTTGGGAGATTAATTTAGACATAAGATGAATGTCTAAGAAGTTCAAACCAAAGGCCATAGGGTTCGGCCAATGAGCATGGCCGAACCCCATGAAATCATATGAAATGTATGGTCATTTGGATTGAGTTTTTATAAAGTGGAAATCATGCAAAGTGATGGACAGATTTGGATGGTTTTGAGAGGTAAAAACCCGGTAATATTATACTGATTATTACATGTTTAAATGAGATCAAAAACATGTTTATGAGGACCAAGTCATGGACATAGGGTTTGGCCACCTTGAATGGTCGAACCCCATGAAAGAAATTGATGATTGTTATGAATTTGGAGAGTTAGAAACCATGCAATATCATGGGGTTTCTATGGGATTTTAAATAGAAATGTGTTTGCTGTTTTTATGGCTAAGATGCATGATAAATTATGTAAGATCATTAGAAGAATTGTATCCAAAGAACCATGAGGTTCGGCCATGTGAATGGCCCAACCCCATGGGTTGCTTTATTTTTTTATTTGATTTACTTGGGGTTATGGTTACTGATTTGGGTCAGCCTTTGGATGGCTGAACCATGTATGGATCATGGTTGAAATAGCATGTTAAAACCATGAGTAATCATGGAGATTATTGAGCCAAGGGAACCATTGGGTTTGGCCATGTATAGGGCCGAACCCCATGGACCATTGCATGGGTTAAATAGGCTAAGTTTATGAGTAGTAATTGTTAATGGTTCCATGTTGATTTAAAAGGTTTAAAATATCCTAATGGAGAACCATTTGGTGATGGATAAAAGGGATTACAAGGTTAGGCCATGTATAGGGCTGAACCTCATAAAATGATAATGGTTTTGATATAGCTTAGCCTAGTGGCAAAACTGTAAATGCGGATGATAATGTAAATATGGATAGATAAAGTTTAAAAGGACATGAAAGAAGGGTTAAATCAAGGTGGTATGGTTTGGACATGGTGTATGGCCGAACCCTACCAAGACATGATTAAAGAGTTAAGTGTTTAGGAATTGATCAAATGAAAAAGGAAGATTAAATCCTAAGTTGGTGATGTTCGGCCATGGGTATGGCCGAACCCCACAAGATGTTTTTGGGTCTTAGATGTGAATGAATAAAGGATAGTATGATTTATTTATTGTTATATGGACAAGGTAACGGAAGTGAACGGCATGCAAGTCGTGACCGAGTGACGCTAAAGAAAGAACGAACACTGAAGTGAATCTTCAGTAGGTTTCCTACCTACTTGTAACCACAATTATGATTTGGTTTTATCATGTTTTTTATGAGATATGTTGTATTTGATATTATGTTTCAAATATGGTTTTGAATGATGAGATATGTATTTACAAATGACATACATGTACATTGACATCTCATGCATGGCATGGGGTGATGATTATGGGTTACCTTGACTTGAGAGTCCCAATGAAAGAATACTGTGAAACAACTCAATGATGAAGTGTCTTTCCACAGGTAACGAGGATTACTGTGGATTACCTTAGCATGTGAGTCCCAATGAAAGAATATTGTGAAACAACTCAATGATGAAGTGTCTTTCCACAGGTAACGAGGATTACTATGGATTACCTTATCGTGTGAGTCCCAAATGAAAGTGTATTGTGATTTACCTTGACGGTGAGAGTCCTGTCAAGTGATGGCTATGTATGTGTGATGGGGTGGGGCTCATTACATTTGCATACATACATAGCATGGTTTTATATGTTTTTGATAATCATGTACTATGATATATATGCATCTTTTATATGCTAACCATGTGGTAGCCCTGATCAGAAAATCTACTGGGCGCATTGATCTAATGCCCTAATTCTATCCTTAGAGGAAAATGCAGGAACAAGGAAGGGGAAAGAGAAGGACGATGACCAAGAGGGGAGCCAAGAGTAAATGCTTGATGTTGGAATGGATTTATAATTGTTGTCATTTGAATACTTTATTATGGTCATGTAATAATGTAGATATTTGCTATGGTTTGAGTATGCATTGATGAATTTTAATTTGGTTTAAGGAAACTGAAAAGTATGACTTGTACTTGCTATCTGTTCAATCTAATTCCGCAGTTAGTCTAGTTTGTTCCGCATGACATTATTTAGTTCCATGTGTGGTTTGTTATCGTGGGTTTAGTCCACGCACACATGGGTGGCCAGTTAAGGGTCGGACTTGGGAAGTCCGAACTTAGCTCGGGTCGTGAAGCCGCCCGCTCTCTGCCATTGTTATTTTATTATTATTTTAAAAAAAATTAGACTCTGATTTCTCGGAGAGGGCGGGACCTTACAGTTCGAAACTTGGGTCACTCTGTTCGGAACTTCCGAAGCTTCTGAACATCTGTGTCCCCTCAGACTATCTGAAGTATACAATCATGTAGTCTGCTCGGAACTTGTTCTCGAAACCTCCGAGACAGGTTCTAAGACTTGTCTTCTTTAGACAGTCACTTGTAGAAAACTATAGAAGATGCAGTACGGACCGAGTTTGTTGAACTCGAAAATCACTAAAGAGTGGGTCATTGGCCTTGATTTCTAAACCAACCCTATTAGATTGATTCCAGATGTGATTTGTCACATCTTAGAAGGTTAATACTCATGATTTGATCAATGAATACATGGATCTAAATCAGATTTCATGAGTTATGGGAAAACCCAAAAATCCCCAATTTTTCCAATTTCTATTTCCTTAACCCAAAATTTTCTTGGGTTGATTCTAAACCATTCTAATCCTCAAATTAGGTCCTAATACTAAATCTAGGGAGAAAAACTAACCTCTTGTGAAGCTTTTGATGATCTCTCTTCTTTCTTTCTTCTTCATTTCTTTCTTTTTCCCTTTTTTCTTTTGTTTTCTTCCTCTCTTGTGTTTCGAAATGGAGGAGAGAGGGAGAGAGAGGAAATGAAGATGTCACCAATTGGAGTGGAGTGGAAGGAGAGAGTGTCCCATGAGATGTGAGGGAGAAGAGACAATGTCGTATGAAGGGATGGAGAGAGAGAAATGAAGGAACGATGGTGAGGGGAAATGAGAGAGGAATGAATCTTTGCTCATTTCTCTCTCCTCTTTAGTCACAGAGGGTGGTTGGTGGTGATGATCTTTAGAGGTGGTCTTGCATTTAATATAGAGTGATGGGGTAGTTGGAGTTCTTGTCATTGCCATGTGGCATGACACCTCACTAGATTTGCCACCTCATCATTTATGTGGCATATTGGCACATTATAAATTAATTCACATTAAATATATTCCACCCCAATTTTCAAAATTGTTTAATTAAATTATCCCTTAATTTAGTCTTTCTTAAATCTCGCTTAATTAATCCATCATCCCTCTAATCTCACATTCTTACTTAATTATTTATTTCCTCATTTGACCTAATGCATTATATCAGCCCTATTCATTCCTCATCATTAAGGGAAATTATATTGATTTAACAGATTGAAATTCTGGGGTGTTACACAGAGGAGCATGGTGAGCCTAGTTCTCCTCCCCCAAACGCCCAAAACCTCGTAGGAGAAAACAGAAAACCTCTAAACCTAATGGAGCTAATCTTAGCTTTGTCAATCCAACCTTTGAGCATGTTCCTCAGGCCAAACTCTTTGTCACTAGGCCTGAATCCAGTTCCTGTCCTCGTCTACAATCACAACCCGAAGTTGTAAAAGAAATTGTAGTAGAAAAAGAAGTAATTGTAGTTGAGAAAGGACATGAAGAAGGAATAGAGAATGTTGAGGAAGATGACGGTTTTGGAGTTGCTAATGAAGAAAATATCAGCATTCAAGCTGACAACAATGAGGAAGTAGAATACCTATACGATGATGATGTAGAGAAAGAAGAAAGAAGTGATGCAGTTGAAAGACCTATTCCTCAACCCTTGGCGAGGTTTGTCTGTCTTGTTGAAGAACGGGTTTCCTCACTCGAGAGGCGATTGGTTGCACTTGCAGAATCTGTGAGTGACATTAAATCAACCGTTCAGAGCATTATCTCAGCAGTCCCCCGACCTCGATCTCCTGCCCCATCTCCTCCTCCAGGTAGCACTAATTAGCTTTGTTTTTCATATGTTTTGTATTTTGAAAAACTCTAATTTTGCTATTGTAATTAAGCATCATTGGTGCCAAAAACCATATGTGATGGATGATATTTTAGATATATAATATTATGGTTTGTTTTTGCTATGCTGTGATGTCATGTGTGCCATGTATGAATAACTATTTAACCACGCCTATGCTTAGTGTAATTTTTTTTATAAACTCTCATACAGGTAAATATGAGTTGGTTTTGTATTTGCATGTTAGGAAAATATAATTTGGTTCATGATGTTCTATACATCCTTGTAGTTTGGGGGAGCACACCACATGTGCTCTAGATCCTTTGCCAATAATCATGACACAACGGGGGAGAATTTTGTGAAGCTAAGGATATGTTAGCTTGAGTCATGGGGAGAAAGTTTGGAGAAATTTTGGAGAAGCTAGGTTAATATTATTGCATGTTCCATGGGGGAGAAATGAAATGCAAGAAACTAAAAGCAATACATGCAACTATGGAGGAGTTCATTCTATTGAATGGGGAACTAAATGGAGTTCAAAAATTGTCCAATGCATGAAGTATGGGGAAGTTCATTATTTTTGGAATAACATACTAATGTGTTTGATGTTTCCAAAGCTTGCTTAAATGTGTGTCTACAAGTGAATTTTGAAACTGGAGCAAGCTAAGCAAGAATATGCAATGGTTCAAGTCATGTATTTCATTTGAATATAATTTGTAAATTGATGTATAATTTGATTATTCAAATGTGTTGTTATAAGGGGTGGGATTTTTTTTATTTTTGAGTTGTATGTTTAAATAACTTCTAGGTTTTGTCATGAAATTGACAAAGGGGGAGATTGTTAGTATCCCCGCTTGCGGAGTCCTTAATTTTTCAATTCCATGACTTGGGAAAAGCATTTGCTAGAATATTTGAAGACTCAAAGTGATCAAAAGATTGAAGATCAATGTCCAAGTTTCCAAGCTCATCAGTCTATGGCAATCACACAGGTAAACCTGGCCATAGATGACCTTAGGTGGAACCCACATCCTTAGTGACCTTGCCTAGACTTAGGGATCATATTGGTAAAATTAATCTAAGTCTAAGTGGTGCTAGACAGTCACAGAACTAGATGGGACATGTAACATCTCTGATTTTCAAGTTATTAATATATATATGAAAATTACCCAATTAATTTGTGAATTATTAGATATGGACCTTATATGGGTAAAGTGTTGGGTCTTGAATCCTGAGCTTCTTCCTTAAAGGCATCGCTTCACCTAAGTCACAGAATTGACAAATAGGTGACTCGGCAAGCCGGGCACTAACACCAGTGTTGTTACTTGGAACCATTGTTGTAAGTGTACATGGTAATTCAAGTGCCATCATAGTCTTCTTCGAGCATCCAGATGAGCTTTATAAATATTCTAAATTTGGGCAATGATGTTTGTTGCTCGAGGGGTTGCATCTCTTATTTTTTTTACATATCTATTTGGAATAATTGGTGATAAGGCTATTAGATACGTTGCTTGATTCCACAATATCAAGACCATGATTTTCTCCTAAATCCATGGGGTGTTGGCGTGGGCAACCTCAAATAGAAGTAGCAGCTGCTGATAAGGTAATTGTAAATTGCTAACATTAACATGAGACGTCAATTACAGGTGTCTATCTTAAATATAGTACTGTTGGAAACATAAGGCTGGAAAGGAAGGTTCTAGCTTTAGTGGGTTTCCTGATATACATACAGATACGAGAAAGGAGGCTGCAATACAATCAGCATGTATATTAAATCGACACATGTTATTCTAAATGGGACACGACAATGAGATTCTCAATATAACAAGTCTGACATGGACCGACTGTATATTCCTAATAAACAGTCGGGGGTAGCACCTTTAAATTGAGGCAATGGAGAGTGAAGGAGACACACGGGATTACACAATCTGAGAGGTGTATTACCAGAGAGAAAATCGGGCAGAGGAGAACTCACGACAGCCTGAGTTAGTGTCTGATTCACAGACCGAAAAGGGCTGGATTTATACAGCATGCAGTGCGTGGGTTTACACAGAACAAAGAGTCTTGTTCATACAGCAGAGGAATAGCATGAAGGTATCGTAGCAGGAAGTAGAACAACTTCTCTCCTCCTGTCGCATACAGATCAGATCTGTGTGGGTTCTTTAGGGACTGATCTGAGACAGTTAGAGCGGATATTCTTGGGTCTAAGAGAGCAGCCAGCAAGTGTGCAAAGAGAAGAAAATTAGAAGAGCAAGAACAAGGGAAGGAAAACCGAAGGAGTCACAGAACCGGTTAGTATTTGATATTTTTGTTTAAAGATAAGGAACCATAGGGTTCGGCCATGGTGTATGGCCGAACCCCATGGAACAAGATTAAAGGGTTTAAATGGTTAAGGAGAAGTTGGTGAACCATAGGGTTTGGCCATGATGAAGGGCTAAACCCCATGGAGGAACATTGGGTTTGTTTAATGGGTTTTTGAAGGGTAAAAATCATAAGTATATATAAATGATTTAAAAAAGAATTAATGGACCATAGGGTTCGGCCATCACATGGGAGTTTATTGGTAATGGTATATGACTTTTGAAGGGATTAAATGGAGACCATGGAAAAATATAGATGGACTTAATATGGTGATTGATTAAAATGGAAAGTGGATATCAATTTAGAAAGTATTGAATGATGGATTGTTTTTGGAAGGAACCTTGATTTATGGCAATTGCTATATTTGGAAAGTTAGACATCATAGGGTTCGGGCATGGTCTTTGGCCGAACCCCATGAATAAATTCAATGGATCATGTATGGAGTTAATTTGGTGACGATCGAATGGAGATCATGGAGATGATGGCAAGGTTGTTGGTGAAGAACCTTAAACCGTGGGTTCGGCCAAGGGGCATGGCCGAACCCCATAAATGATTTATGGGATTATTGGTTTTGTGTATGTTATTGGTTATGAAAAGGAATAATGGCAATGTTGTAAATAACTAAATTAAATGGACCATGGGTTCGGCCATGGTGTATGGCAGAACCCCATGGGGAAGGTTTGACGGACTTAGGGTTTATGTTTGTGGGATTAATTAATGTGAACAACCATAGATTTAAGCAATGGCATGGGTGTGGACTTAATTGAATAAATGAGCAAAAAGGAAACTAAAACAAAAGGGGTGAGGTTCGGCCATGGTGTATGGCCGAACTCCACAAGTTTGGTTTATGGACTTGGACATTGTTGTAAATCAAGTGGGACTTGGTTTTAATTGATTGTTATATTATAATGTAACGGGATCTCACAAGGTGTGTACGATCTTGAACGGTTACTGGACGAAAAACCCAAGGACAGGTAGTGGTCTTTGGTAGGATTCCTACCTCATTGAAACCATGGTTATGTATTATGTACTTATGATGATTTTATTTCATGTGATAAGTTATTTTGGTATCAATCAATATGTTTCAATTATGGAGTTTTAAATGCTATAATTTGTATTTCTTTATAGCATGATGGCATTTGCATCTCATGCATGGCATTGCATGGCATGGGAGGGATGAACGGTAACCGGAGACCCACACTCCGTCGGGGCATCCTTAAAACACTCGTGGGGGATACCTTGATGAGGAGCCTTCCATCAACAGGATACTATGTATGAAATGTAACTGGAGATCCACACTCAGTCGGGACGTCTGTAAAACAATCGTGGGGGATACCTTGATGAGGAGCTTTCCATCAAGAGGTTACTAAGTGTTTGTGATGGGTGGGACTCATTGCATATGATAGCATGGCATGGCATTGAATCGGCATGATTATGATCTTTATTATCATGCAAGGTTTCTGGTTTTTATCGGTATGATTGGATATCTATTATCATATACTGTTTTGGATACGATGCTTTACAAATATAATATGATATATTATATCTGGATTTTATGTACTAACCCATGTGTTAACCCTAATTGGAATACCTACTGGGCGCGTTGATCTAACGCCCTACTTCTGTAACACCTCGGATTTTCAGTTAGTTATTTTGTATGAAAATAATCCATTTAATTTGTGAACATTGGTTATGGACCTTAAATTGGGTAAAGAGTTGGGTCATTGGCCCAAATAGGGCCCAACGGTTTAGGATTTGTTTTCAATAGAAATTAAATGGAGATGAATTTAATTAGTATTGAAAAATTAAATAGATAATTGATCATGGCCGAATTATTAGATTGCATATCTATGATTATGCGTATGGCATATTTTATTTAGGACTATCCTGTAACTCCCCACCCTTTTTCACTCGTTTTTTCCCTAAATTCAATGTATATTTTATTTTTTTTGGAATAGAGTAGAGTGATAGAGCGCGGGACGTCACGACGCGAGCTAAGTCCAAACTTCCAAAGTCCGACCCTTAACTGGCCAAACCTATGTGTGTATGGACTTAGTCCAATAAAATGGTTCACACATAGCACTACCGACTTGCGGAATAAAATCATACAACTGCGGAATCATAATCGTCAAAATGCGGAATCATATTAGAACCAAGTTCTAATCCATTCAGATAGCAAAGTACGTCATAATCACCAAACCAAAAACATTCAACCATCTATGTTATTACATTCCAAAATCCAAATACTCAAATACAAGTTCATGAGTATCTTTATTCAAAAACACGTAAAGTAAGTCTTCCAAGCTCCTATGCCTGGTCCGTCTTATGTTCATTGTTTCCCTGATTACCTATATCACCAACTACAGGGTAGAAGTAGGGCGTTAGTATAACTCGCCCAGTAGGTATTCCAGTTACGGCTGACACATGGTTAGTACAAACATATCATATAACATAGTGATATCAAAACCATATAAATCCATGCCATGCAATGATGACAAATATGCAATGAGTCTCACCCATCACCTGTACATAAATGTGCCTACCACATAGATCTTTCGATCGCCCCGACGGAGTGTGGACCCTCCGAAAATCTTCTTGATGGAAATCACATCAAGGTGTTGCACATAGGTTTTTTGGACGCTCCGACGGAGTGTGACCCCTCCAGTTATAAATCCTTCACCCCATGCCATGCATGAGATGCCAATGAAACGTATACTATTTTATAACATAAAAATAGCATTGAAAATCATCATTTGAAAACATATACAATACATTCTCTTTATACAAATAAAACCTAGCATGTAAAATCACCTTTTGAACATAATTAATCCATGCAATTTAAATCAAGGTAAACGTAGCATTTGAAATTCAATAATAAATCAGATCCTTTGAAACACATTTTCATCAAACATAAGATAAAAACAAGTACATAATCCATGGTTTCAAAGAGGTGGAATCCTACCTAAGACCGTTCACAAGTCCTTGCGTTTCCGTCCAAGATTCGATCACAGATCGCGCACCGCTTGCGAGATCCCGTTCCCTTATAATATAATGATAAATCAACACCAAGTCTCACCTAATTTCAAGGTTCTAAGTCCATAAACAAAACCTCATGGGGTTCGGCCATACACCATGGCCGAACCCATGGTTTACCATTTTTTATACATATTTACAAGAATGCCACTGTTGGAAAACCTAGTCTCTTTTCTTTGCTTAGGTTCCAGGTCATCCATTCATGCTTCCAAAGCACATAATCCCATAAAATAATTCATGGGGTTCGGCCATACACCATGGCCGAACCCAATGTCCAATATTCTCTCATATTTACCAAAATGCCATTGGTTTCCTTCTTCCTTTAAATCTTCCATAATTAGACCTTAAAAACTTCACTAATCAAATAAGTTCATCAAACACATCTCTTGGGGTTCGGCCATACATCATGGCCGAACCCATGGTTCTCCTACGTTGGTATTTTAATTACACTTTTGGCATTCCTTTCTCGATCAATTCATATCATACATTGTTTCCTTTATTTTATTTTAAAACTACACATAACCTAACTCATAATGTAGGTTCATAATCTGATTCATAAATCAGCCCTTAAACCATGAATTAAAGATACCTTTAATCCCTTAATTTAGACCATGGGGTTCGGCCATACACCATGGCCGAATCCTATGGTGTATAATTCCCAATTAATCTCCACCTTTCTATAATTGGAAGGTCTCCAAATTTAGATTTCACCTTCCAAGAATAGAACTTCCCTTTCTTAATCTCCCCTTCCATCATTAGAAGGTTCCCTATTTGACTTACCAAAATATCAACCTCCTTCCATAAATGGAAAGTTTTCTAAAAATAACTTTTCCTTCCATTTTTAACCTAAGGTCCACATTTAGAAGGTTTCTTAATTAAACACCCACCCTTCTATGATTGAATATCATATTCCATAAATAACAAGGTTTCCAAAAACTAAACCCTAGTGGGGTTCGGCCATACATCATGGCCGAACCTCACTCATGGGAACCAATCCATTTATTTAACTTAGGTTCCATAATCAAGCCTTACCTTCCATTCTTGGGATGGTTTCCATAAATAATCTTCATGGTCTTTAAGTAGATATTTTCTAATTTTAATATCCACTTCCAAGAATAGAAACTTTCCTAATGAGCAACCTCCTTTCCATGTTTGAAAACACCTTCTAAAATTAGATTGCTTTTCCATAATTAACAATTTCTTCCATAAATGGAAGGTTTCCAAATTTAGTAGAACACCTTCCAAAATTAAATGCTTTCCAATTTAGCATACCCTTTCCTTAATTAGAAGTTTTCTATTTTTTTTTTTCTCCATTCCAAATTATCCCATGGGGTTCGGCC
Organism: Chimonanthus salicifolius; assembly: GCA_013350335.1. Taxonomy (NCBI): domain Eukaryota; kingdom Viridiplantae; phylum Streptophyta; class Magnoliopsida; order Laurales; family Calycanthaceae; genus Chimonanthus; species Chimonanthus salicifolius. The sequence goes on from CM023541.1 coordinate 6,043,976, forward strand.
AAGCACCATGGCCGAACCCTATGGTTCATGATCTTAGCCATTGGTCTAGATCCAATCCAAACCGTTCATCATTCCATAAAATGTTTGGTGGGGTTCGGCCGAACCTCACATCTTCCTTTTATTATTTTAGATCCAATAATTTAGCCATCTAGAAATCATGGTTCGGCCACACCAAGGCCGACCCACATGTCCATCCAATTTTTCTTTAACAATTATTAATCTCCTCCATGGATTTTCATCATTGAAATTTATAATTCTAAACCATAAATCCCCATGGTTTTATCATGAAATCACCATGTTTTTCCATGTTCCAAGATTTAAGAACATAACTCCAATGAAGTAAATCCAATCTCTCCATGGTTTTTCTATCTTAAAACCCAAGAATTAAATTAAGCAAATCTTTCCATGGGTTCGGCCATGCACTATGGCCGAACCCTATGGTTCTTTCTCTGCATTTAACCCATTAATCCAACACTTAATCTTTCTCCATGGGGTTCGGCCAACCACCATGGCCGAACCCTATGGTTCTTTTGTTTCAAAACATAAAATTATAAATCAAGATACTAACCTTTTCCCCCTTTGGTTTCTTGCTCTTCCAATTTTCTTTTCTTTTCCCTTTGTTTTTCTCCAAAGAAGAACTCCTTCTTGTTGCTACCCTTTCTTCTCTTGTTTTGGCGTGGAAGAGAATGATGAATTGAGAGAGGGAGAGGGAGGAATAAAAACTTGGTAATGGAGTTGTAAAAACCGTGCACCCTCTCCTTGCCTCTCCTTTTAAGCTTCCATTTAATCCATTATTAGAATGTTCTTAATAGAATCTTGCCCCCTTGTGTTTCCCCTTTTTTTTTACACGTATATTATCTTGTAACTCAGTTTTGACCTTGGTAACTTCTGAATCATGGTAAACTAAAAAGTTGTAGCTCTTTAAGTCTTCTTTCCAACGCAAAAAGAATCAAAGAAATCAGATATCGGAGTGAAAAGTTATAACCAAAACACTGGACATATGTCAAACCTTCCTTATTTAGCCATGGCCGACTTTCCCTCTTTAATTAGCCATATCCGACTTTCCCTTGCCTTATTAAGACCTTCTTTAATTCTTATTAGCAAGTACTATGCGCATAACCCTAATCATAATCCAAATAATCTTTCAATTTAATTCATAGATATTTCATCCCTTTTTAAATATTTAGCATATCATTGTGGATTTAAAAATCCCACATATCTCTCATGTGCATAATATGTAAATCATTATCTAAAATTCAGCCAAGATAATCTTTATTTGATTTTTTTTAACATCTACTTGGATATTTCAAATCCACTACTCGGCCATAATATCTTTTGTTTAAAATTAGATATAATTCATCACTAAATTAATTCAACCCATTTGCATTTAATAAAACCAATTCCAACATTGGTCGGGTCCTAATTGGGTCATGGCCCAATTCTTGATCCAAATAAGGTTTAATTCTAAAATTCACAATTTAAAAGAGTAAGTGTCATATAAAATAATGATCTGAAAATCCGAGGTGTTACAATACAATCTTTTTTTTTTAAATTTTTGTCCCGAAAATCGAGTGAAGTAGGGTTTCCAAATATTTACATAAATAGCTCAGGATGAGCTTTCCTCATTTCTGACTCGAGTTCCGTAACACCCTTTGTTCTGTGTCCACCACTCGGACAGGCTTCTCGACGTATGTCACGTCGCTCTGAACCTCTATGTCTTGTACGTTCAATACGTGAGAAGGATCAGGATTATACTTTCTCAACATAGATATATGGAACACATCGTGTAAAGATGCCAACTGTGATGGGAGTGCCAATTGATAAGCCACGTCCCCCATTCGTCTCATGATAGAAAATGGTCCCACATATCTTGGTGATAATTTTCCCTTCTTTCCAAACCTCATGTGTCCCTTTCGTGGCGAGACTTTCAAGAACACCATGTCTCCCACTTCAAATTCAAGGAACCTCCTTCTCTTGTCAGCATAACTCTTCTGACGACTTTGCGCAGTCAATAGGTGCTGCCGTATCAACTGTATCTGCGCTGTAGTTTCTGCAACCAATTTAGGTCCAATTAGTGCAGGCTCATCGGCCTCTGTCCAGCATACTGGTGACCTACATGATCTACCATATAATGCCTCGAATGGTGCCATCTGGAGGCTTGCCTGGTAACTGTTGTTGTATGAGAATTCTACCAACGGCAAGTGGTCCTCCCATCCACCCTTGAAATCTAACATACATGCTCTCAGCATGTCTTCCAGTGTCTGTATTGTCCTCTCAGACTGTCCATCAGTCTGCGGATGAAATGCCGTACTAATTAATAGATTTGTTCCCATGGCCGATTGCATGCTCTGCCATACTCTGTCAGACACTATAGTCCGAGGAATACCATGCAATCTGATGATATCCTTAATATACCTCCGACCTAAAGTCTCAGATGAATCTGTCATCTTGATAAGAATGAAATGTGCAGACATGGTCAGTCGATCTACCATTACCCATATTGCATCATTGCCCTTTGATGACCTTGGCAACCCTATAACAAAATCCATCGAGATGTGCTCCCATTTCCATTCAGGCACTGGTAAGGGTTTGAGTAACCCTGATGGCTTCTGATGTTCCGTCTTAACTCGCTGACATGTTAAGCAATGAGCCACAAATATTGCCACATCTCTTTTTAATCCGTGCCACCAATAATGTCTCTTCAGGTTGTGATACATCTTTGTGCTGCTCGGATGAATAGAGAGTTTGGTCTGATGTGCCTCAACCAATAACTCTTTTCTGCAGCTCTTAGGTACATAAATCCTTCATCGGAATAGAAGACCCTGTCCTGGTCATAACTCCTATTCCGGTATGACTTCACCAGTAGACATCTTAGCCCATATTTCTTTTGGATCTATCATTTGTTTCTGTTCAATCTTTGTCAAGTACCACTTAATTACATCACACTTACTCATATCAACCTATGAGTTTCTTTCCCGCAGAATTTACTCTTCTCATGTTTTCTCGTGAACCCATTTACAATTCCTATGTAAATTCATGTACTCTGTTTCATTTTACTTGCTACCAAAAAAATATTTTTCCACATGTACTTACTCAATTTGTTCATTCGTCTGCTCTCTGTGTGAGATAGCCTGCCAATACGAGCCTATGCTCAAAGCTTTTCCTGATTCCATTTACTAGGTTTTCTAGCTGCACTCTTCTGGAATCAATCAGCTAACTACGGAGACAGGTGATCAGTCTAACTCCGCAATCGCCCATAGTTTCCCATTGAGTTTCGCTAGACTCTTAACTTCACTCTCCTGGAATTCTATCGGCGAACTACAGAGTCAGGTGATCAGTCTAACTCGGCAGTCGCCCATAGTTTCCCATTCGAGTTTCACTAGACTTTTCCCTTTCCACTAAGTACATTTCCAAAAGTACACATATCTTCATTTGCACATAAATCAGTATGTGACTAACACCTTTTGTTCATCACTTCTACGATACCACGTATCTTTGAATACCAACTTTCTTGTGGTACAAGTCGTAATACGACTAACACCTTTTCCTTATACTGTGGAATGATTATCGAAACATGTCCCAATCATTAAATCAATAAGTCATCTATGAGACCAACAGGTCCATCATACTTCCGACATATCTACCTTGGTACCGATACTTGATATTAATCCAAACCATCATGGAATCCATCATCCATGGTTACACACATCCATCCCTGGTACCATTTTATCAGTGAGTGTCATCTGTCTATGATTTATAACCATCCATGAATATAACCATCCTTCTGGGCATAATCCATTCATGGGCATGACTAATACCTTCGTAAAACTGATATTCTATCATAAGGCTAACGGTCTAACATACGACCAATATATCAACCTATGGGACCAAAATGTCCTTCATGTTACCAATACGTATACCCTAATGCCAATATCCAGCATCAGTCCAAACCACCATTGAAACTCTCCTCCATGGTTATACGTATCCATGAATATAACCCACTTTTTGGGTATAATCCATTCAGGGCATAACTAATCCATTCTTGATCATACTTAATCCAGGCACATCTTCCACCATGAGATATTTTATCCATAGGAACCACACTCGAATGAATGACTGTAGTAACAATAACAAATCATAATATACCCCGACCCCTTAGCAAGACTTAGGGCCCATGACTTACTAAGCGGAAGACCCATGTCCAACGTGATCCGGTCTACCTCGCCCTGCATCCCTTCACCCCAAGGGTGATTCAGTCGAGCTCTAAGGCGGTCGAACCGCATCTGACGAAGCTAGTACCACCCCCACCAGGTAAATTAGTACCTAGCTCTGCGCATCCATGCACATCAAGTGTGCAAAAAAATAGCCGTGAGAGCGCCCTCCAGCGCGTAGCCTGCGAGGGACCCACTCCTCAACAGTAACCCTATGGGACCTAGTCTCCGTATTTTATTTCGAGGTTCCCACAGTCTCATTGCTACACTAAGCCACACTCATAGAATTTTATCTACTTATCTCATCAATATCCTATGACGGACGTACCCATTCCACGTCTCAATAAAATCAAGTGACCTCATCACCTACATCTCAGTGCCAAAATCCTAGTAAACTCTTAAATTTGCCTTATTTGTTGAAATTTATTCAAACTTTCCTCACAATAAGAATTAGGTAGGGTTAGAACAAACCCTTCAAAACGTAACCACAACCTTTACAAAATCTTTCTTTTTTCCCCGACATTCTTTTACCACTACTTAGGCTAATCTTCTGTATCACAAAAGCAGAAGCATATCAAATGCCAACAGCAGTTCTAATCAACTAACCTTTGTTTTGGGGAACTTCTTTATGTATCACATAAGGTTCCTTGTTTGGGGAACTTTCCTATATATCATTATTGTCTTTTTTTTTGGGGAAATTACCAAATAAACATCTTGTGTTTCTTGTCCTTGGGGAAAAATTTCCAAATAAGTACTCTTTGATTTTTCTTTGTTTACGGGGAATATATCCTATTTTGCTATGTTGGATAAATCTGATTATTTTGACTGTACTTCCTTTGCTATCATCCATCTGAGTCTAACGAAGTAAATTAATGCACGGAGGCCGGATTAATTACTTAGAAAGATTCAAGTTTCAGGTTCGCTCTGATACCAACTGTAATGCCCCACCCTTTTTCACTCGTTTTTTCCCTTAAATTCAGTGTATATATTTTTTTTTAACAGAGTAGAGTGATAGAGCGCGGGGTGTCACGACGCGAGCTAAGTCCGAACTTCCAAAGTCCGACCCTTAACTGGCCAAACCTATGTGTGTATGGACTTCGTCCAATAAAATGGTTCACACATAGCACTACCGACTTGCAGAATAAAATCATACAACTGCAAAATCATAATCGTCAAAATGCCGAATCATATTAGAACCAAGTTCTAATCCATTCAGATAGCAAAGTACGTCATAATCATCAAACCAAAACATTCAACCATCTAAGTTATTACATTCTGAAATCCAAATACTCAAATACAAGTTCATGAGTATCTTTATTCAAAAACACGTAAAGTAAGTCTTCCAAGCTCCTATGCCTGGTCCGTCTTAGGTTCATTGTTTCCCTGATTACCTGTATCACCAACTACAGGGTAGAAGTAGGGCGTTAGTATAATGCGCCCAGTAGGTATTCCAGTTACGGCTAACACATGGTTAGTACAAACATATCATATAACATAGTGATATCAAAACCATATAAATCCATGCCATGCAATGATGACAAATATGTAATGAGTCCCACCCATCACCTGTACATAAATGTGCCTACCACATAGATCTTTCATCGCCCCGACGGAGTGTGGACCCTCCAGAAATCTTCTTGATGGAAATCACATCAAGGTGTTGCACATAGGTATCTCAGACGCCCCGACGGAGTGTGACCCCTCCGGTTATAAATCCTTCATCCCATGCCATGCATGAGATGCCAATGAAACACATGCTATTTTATAACATAAAAATAGCATTGAAAATCATCATTTGAAAACATATCCAATACATGCTCTTTATACAAATAAAACCTAGCATGTAAAATCACCTTTTGAACATAATTAATCCATGCCATTTAAATCAAGGTAAACGTAGCATTTGAAATTCAATAATAAATCAGATCCTTTGAAACACATTTTCATCAAACATAAGATAAAAACAAGTACATAATCCATGGTTTCAAAGAGGTGGAATCCTACCTAAGACCGTTCACAAGTCCTTGCGTTTCCGTCCAAGATTCGATCACCGATCGCGCACCGCTTGCGAGATCCCGTTACCTTATAATATAATGATAAATCAACACCAAGTCTCACCTAATTTCAAGGTTCTAAGTCCATAAACAAAACCCCATGGGGTTTGGCCATACACCATGGCCGAACCCATGGTTTTCCATTTTTTATACATATTTACAAGAATGCCACTATTGGAAAACCTAGTCTCTTTTCTTTGCTTAGGTTCCAGGTCATCCATTCATGCTTCCAAAGCACATAATCCCATAAAATAATTCATGGGGTTCGGCCATGCACCATGGCAGAACCCAATGTCCAACATTTTCTCATATTTACCAAAATGCCATTGGTTTCCTTCTTCCTTTAAATCTTCCATAGTTAGACCTTAAAAATTTCCCTAATCAAATAAGTTCATCAAACACATCTCATGGGGTTTGGCCATACATCATGGCCGAACCCATGGTTCTCCTACTTTGGTATTTTAATTACACTTTTGGCATTCCTTTCTCCATCAATTCATATCATACATTGTTTCCTTTATTTTATTTTAAAACTACACATAACCTAACTCATAATGTGGGTTCATAATCTGATTCATAAATCAGCCCTTAAACCATGAATTAAAGATACATTTAATCCCTTAATTTAGACCATGGGGTTCGGCCATACACCATGGACGAACCCTATGGTGTATAATTCCCAATTAATCTCCACCTTTCTATAATTGGAAGGTCTCCAAATTTAGATTTCACCTTCCCAGAATAGAACTTCCCTTTCTTAATCTCACCTTCTATAATTAGAAGGTTTCCCTATTTGACTTACCAAAATATCAACCTCCTTCCATAAATGGAAAGTTTTCTAAAAATAACTTTTCCTTCCATTTTTAACCTAAGGTCCACATTTAGAAGGTTTCTTAATTAAACACCCACCCTTCTATGATTGAATATCATATTCCATAAATAACAAGGTTTCCAAAAACTAAACCCTAGTGGGGTTCGGCCATACATCATGGCCGAACCTCACTCATGGGAACCAATCCATTTATTTAACTTAGGTTCCATAATCAAGCCTTACCTTCCATTCTTGGGATGGTTTCCATAAATAATCTTCATGGTCTTTAAGTAGATATTTTCTAATTTTAATATCCACTTCCAAGAATAGAAACTTTCCTAATGAGCAACCTCCTTTCCATGTTTGAAAACACCTTCTAAAATTAGATTGCTTTTCCATAATTAACAATTTCTTCCATAAATGGAAGGTTTCCAAATTTAGTAGAACACCTTCCAAAATTAAATGCTTTCCAATTTAGCATACCCTTTCCTTAATTAGAAGTTTTCTATTTTTTTTTTTCTCCATTCCAAATTATCCCATGGGGTTCGGCCAAGCACCATGGCCGAACCCTATGGTTCATGATCTTAGCCATTGGTCTAGATCCAATCCAAACCGTTCATCATTCCATAAAATGTTTGGTGGGGTTCGGCCGTGTAACGCCCGCCCCTTTTCACCGTAAAATCAGAGTACTTTTTTTTTTTTTTAAATAAAAGTGACAAAGGGCGCGGACGTCACGACGCGAGTTAAGTTCCGAGCTTCTAAAGCCCGGCCCTTAACTGGCCAACCCTACGCGTGCGTGGAACATAAGTCCACGAGTACGGTTCACGCGTAGCAAGTAAGCTCACGGAACATAAAAATAAATGCGGATGATCATAGAACTATCCTACCAGTTCTTCAGATAGCAGGGAAGAAATACCCAATTAATTACGAAAATGCCATTATACTGTATTATCCAAAATAATACCTAAACATAGCAAACTACCTAAATTATTACATTTCCGACAAGCTAACTATACAAATACATCTTTTCCAAAATAAAGTACAACAAAATAATTAACCCGCCTCCCCAAGCTCCTAAGCTTGGCTTCCGTCTCGCCCTTCCGGTCCGCCATCTCCTGCATTGTCAGCTAGGGTAGAAGTAGGGCGTTAGAACAACGCGCCCAGTAGGATTCCGAGTAGGGCTAGCACATGGGTTAGCAATAACCATATACAGATAATAACACAAATGAAACTATAAACCACCATATACTAAAATATAAGTAAATGATATGCCATGGGTGTCAATGTTATGAATCCCACCCATCATTCCTGCCATATACTGTCATATCCCTCTTGACGGAAAAACCTCGTCAAGATCTGTCCAATCGTAAAATATCCCCCTTGACGGCAAAGCCTCGTCAAGGTGTCCCCATGCCTGTTCTCGGTCGCCCCGACGGAGCATGGACTCCGGTTTGTTTATTTTTTTTCTGCCCATGCCATGCATGAGATGTAATGCATTATGCTATGTAATATGTATATTCCATAGTCATAATATAGCCTTCATAACTTAGCATATAACTCATAATCTTGCATTATGCCATATAAGATACATAAACCATGATTTAAAACTCATCATAAAATAAACCATAAAATTCCCAATTTAAATCAATGAAACCATCACACAATCCATGGCTTACAAAAAGGTAGGAATCCTACCGAATACCGACTCGCGTCCTTTTTCGTTTTCGTCTTATAATTCCGGTCGCCAATCGCGCACCGTTTGCGATGTCCCGATACCTTATTATACAGTACCAAATCAGTCCATATTTTATCCACGATTAAGTCCCTAACTTATCACAAACTTAGATCCATTTATGTACCATTAACCATGTCATATGATCATTAACTAAGTTATAAGATTATCAAGAATTAGCCCTCAACTTAGCCTCATTAATGCATGGACATAGATCCTAAACTTAGCCCATAGCATGACCTACAAATGGGTCATTAATTACGGTTTTGCCACTACCTCTCCTATGTTTAATCATTCATTTAATCCATGTATAATTAAGTCCATACTTGATCTATAACCTACATCCATTAGTGACCCATCAACCATATCATAGAATTATTAAAATCAGCCACTTAATTGACTTCATCCCCATTCATTTAATCATTTACATAAACCCTAATCTTGGACCATAAAATGGTTCTCATATGAATCATGGGTTCGGCCATACACCATGGTCGAACCCATGATGTCTTTTCCTTATCTTTCATTGGACCTATTTACATTACTTAGGCCCAAAATGAATCCTCCCATGAGGGATTTTACATCATGCTTTTAAAACTATCATTCTTCACCATAATTGAGTCCATTAACTTAGCCCTTATTCCATTCATTCTTCATGGTTCCAAAATACTTGATTCATCATTCATAGGTGATATTCAAGACATAAAAACATTCACCTTCATCCACCACTTTTGAGGCCATTAAAATATTTACATTCATCCATGGATTCCATCATAAAAACTTTTTTCAAAAATTAGCTACATTTAATCATTTTAAAACCCTAAAATCATTAACATTCTCCATGCTTCCATTTTTACATAATTAAATTACACAATGTCCTCCATACCTTAAAACCCTAAGAAAATCACACATTACCTTCCAATTCCACATAATTCCATGCTTAATAATTTAATTACACAATGCACACAATATATTTTTCCAATTTCTTACCCTAACCCTAATTCACCCATTTAGGGTTTTCTCCATCTTCCACCCTTCCATTTAATGTATCTAAATTCCATAGTATAAAATCACCTATCCACCATTAATTTCACAAAAATAAATTCCATTTCTTAAACCCTAAAATCCAAAATTCTTTTAGTTAAGAAATACTCACTATCCGACGTCTCCTCCGATTTCCGCCGCTCCCGTCGGTCTCCGTAGCCTCCTCTCTCTTTCTTCTTGATCTTTTATAGGTCAAGATCTTTGATCAAGGGTGGCAACTCCCAACCTTAAAATCAGCCATGTTAGGTTTGAATTGAGAGAGGGAAGAGGATGGAGATGGAAAAATGTCTCAAGATCTTTACCTTGAGATGGTGGTCCAACCTTTTCTTCCTCTCCTTGAGCTCTTCTCTTTTCTTCCTTAATTTTCTTCTCCTCTTTTTTTTTTTTCTTAGAGTGGAACGGCCATGAGAGAGTGCAAGAGATGGAGTTAGTGAAAATGAGAATGGGAAAACAAGATAAGGCTTATCTCATGTGGTGGTGTAACTTACACTCCACATTTAATGCCCACCAACCTCATGGGATTTTTATGCTTTATGGTGAGCCAACGTTTTTTTGATGCCTTAAGATAAGATGGCATTTGGTTTTCCATTTTTTTGACCATTTGACCCTCATTTGATTATTTTAATCATTTAATAAATTAACTAATTACCTTAGGTTAATTAGTTCCCACCTAATTTAATTCCATTTCTTAACTTCCTTCTATGAATCCACCCATGGTTGACTAATTCAACCATGGTGGTCGGCCCCACCAAACCTTGGCCCACATGCCACCTCACTTGATGAGGTGGAGGTGGGTCCCACTTGGCCACAACACCATTGTTTAATTCCAAATTACTTAGGGTGATTGAATTTCATTAAGCCCACTCTAAATGGATCACCATTGGGCCTATGGCCCAATTACATTTCCATCTAGCCCATTTACCTTGGAGCATACCCATCTTGACCCATTGGGTCCCAAATGGGTATTTGACCCAATTTGACCATTCTTGACCCATTTAAATAAATTTAAATCCAAACATAGTCTATTGGGCCACACTTGGGCCTTTATCCAATTTTTGGCCCATTTACCATTTACTCCACCAATTTTCTAATTTCCATCATTAAAATAAATAATATTCACATTTATATTAATTCCAAAATTCCGAGACCTTACAATACAATCCTCTTTTAAAATTTTCGTCCCGAAAATTCGAGCGAAGTAGAGGTTCAAAACATCTTACGCAAAGAGTTCCGGATGAGAGGCTCTCATCTCCGACTCAAGTTCCCAGGTGGTTTCTTCATTACCATGTCGTTCCCATACCACCTTAACGAACTGAATGACCCGGTTCCGCAACACCCTTTGCTCGGTCCCGACTATTCTGACTGGCTTTTCCACATATGTCACATCGCTTTGCACATCGATGTCTTGAATATTCAATACATGTGAAGGATCAGGGTTGTACTTCCTCAACATAGACACATGGAATACATCATGTAATGATGATAACTGCGGAGGGAGCGCCAACTGATAAGCTACCCCCCCCACCCTCTTCAAGATTGGAAACGGTCCCACAAATCTAGGTGACAGTTTCCCCTTCTTTCCAAATCTCATGTGTCCCTTCCGTGGTGAGACTTTCAAAAACACCAAGTCCCCCACCTCAAATTCGAGGAACCTTCTCCTTTTGTCGGCGTAACTCTTCTGTCGGCTTTGTGCAGTGAGTAGATGTTGCCGTATCAATTTAATCTGCGCTGTAGTTTCTGCAACCAACTCCGGTCCAATCAGCGCAGGCTCACCGGCTTCTGTCCAACACACTGGTGATCTACATGGTCTACCATATAAGGCCTCAAACGGAGCCATCTGTAGGCTTGACTGATAGCTGTTATTGTAGGAAAACTCCACCAGTGGTAAATGATCCTCCCATCCACCCTTAAAGTCTAGCATGCATGCTCTCAGCATATCCTCCAATGTTTGTATTGTCCTCTCCGACTGTCCATCAGTCTGTGGATGAAATGTTGTGCTAGTTAATACGTCGGTCCCCATAGCCGACTGCAAGCCCTGCCATACTCTGCCGGTGAATCGGCCATCCCTGTCGGACACAATAGACCGGGGAATGCCATGTAACCTGATGATCTCCCGGATGTACCGTCGACCCAAAGTGTCTGATGAATCCGTCATCTTGATGGGAAGGAAATGTGCAGACTTGGTCAACCGGTCCACTATGACCCATATTGCATCGTTGCCCTTGGATGACCTTGGCAACCCTGTTACAAAGTCCATGGATATGTGTTCCCATTTCCATTCTGGCACCGGTAAGGGTGCGAGTAAGCCCGGTGGCTTCCGATGTTCTGCCTTAACCTGCTGACAGGTTAAGCAACAAGCAACAAACTCTGCCACGTCTTTCTTAAGTCCATGCCACCAATAGTGCCTCTTAAGATCATGGTACATCTTGGTGCTGCCCGGGTGAATAGAGAGTTTTGTTTGGTGTGCTTCAATCAGCAACTCTCTTCTGCAATTCTTAGGCACATATGTCCTACCTCGGAACATAAGACCCTGTCCCGGTCGTAATTCCCATTCCGGTACAACTTTACCGGTAGACATCTTAGCCCATATCTCTTCCACCTCTGGATCTGTTCGTTGTTCCCGTTCAATCTCGGAGACCATGTGGGATCGTATGATCAGATTATATATGGTTCCATGATTATCCAGATAGAGTTTAAACTCTCTGATGGTATTCAACACCTCCCATTCTGTTCTGATCATACTGGCTACTGTTGCAGGTGATATGCGGCTAAGAGCATCCGCCACTTTGTTCGCCTTGCCAGGATGATACCGGAGTGCGAACTCATAATCTGCCAAGTATTCCATCCATCTACGTTGTCTCATGTTGAGTTCCTTCTGATCAAATAGGTACTTTAGGCTCTTATGGTCTGAGAATACCTCAAACTTCTCACCATAAAGGTAGTGTCTCCAGCTTTAAGAGCGAAGACCACTGCTGCCAGTTCCAGATCATGTGTGGGATAATTGCGCTCATGAATTTTCAACTGTCTTGACCCGTACGCCACCGCCCTATTACCTTGACTGAGCGTACACCCCAGTCCCTCTCCTGAGGCATCACAGTACACCTCATAGTTTCTGCCTCTTTCCGGCAATATCAAAATAGGAGCGGTTGTAAGCTTCTCCTTTAGCTCCTCAAATCTCCGGTTGCACAGATCTGACCATTCAAATTTGACTCCTTTCTGAGTGAGTCGGGTAAGTGGGGCTGCAATCTTGGAGAAATCCATAATAAATTTCCTGTAGTAACCGGCCAGTCCCAGAAAACTGCGGATCTCGGTCACATTCGTCGGTGCTTTCCACTCCCTCACTGCCGCTACCTTAGTCGAGTCTACAGCTATGCCTTCCTCCGATATAACGTGCCCCAAGAAATTGACCTTTGATAGCCAAAATTCACACTTGCTGGCTTTGGCATACAATTGGTTCCTCTTCAGGGTGTTCAGAACTATCCGCAGGTGTTCAGCATGTTCCTCCTGACTCTTGGAATAGATCAGGATGTCATCAATAAATACAATTACAAACTGATCCAAGTAAGGACGGAATATCCTATTCATCAGGTCCATGAACACCGCCGGTGCATTAGTAAGCCCAAACGGCATGACTACATACTCATATAATCCATATCGTGTCCTGAAGGCTGTCTTCTCAATGTCTTCCTCTCTAACCCGGATTTGATGGTATCCGGACATCAGATCAATCTTGGAAAAGTGAGAGGAACCCCTAAGCTGATCAAACAGATCATCAATCCTGGGTAGGGGATATTTATTCCTGACAGTCAACTGGTTCAATTTTCTATAATCCACACACATTCGAAGGGTACCGTCCTTCTTCTTAACAAACAATACCGGGGCTCCCCATGCGGATGTGCTGTTCCGAATAAAGCCCAGCCTGAGCAGTTCATCAATCTGCTTTTTCAACTCAGTCATCTCAGCCGGTGCCATCCTGTAATGAGGTAACGATACTGGAGCTGCGCCGGGGTATAATTTAATCTCAAAGTCTATCTCCCTCTTAGGTGGCAGACCAGGGAGCTCTGTTGGAAATACCTCGGCATAATCTACTACCACTGCCGGAAGTTCAGCTATTGGTGCCTTATCTAATCTGAGGGTGTTCAAGGCAAGATGATTCAATTCTTCCTGCAGTCTTCTAGGAATGCCCTGTCGGTCAGCGGGCACTATATACCGCCTCCCTTCGGGTGACCAAAATATCACTCTACGAAGATGGCAATCAATATGGGCCTGATACGTAGCCAACCAGTCCATGCCAAATATAACATCGTACTCAGCCATATCGATTACTAAATAATTGAACTCGAATCTGAATCCAGCGAGTTCAGTGTTCAGTGCCGTGCATATGAGCCCCAAAGATGTGTCTCCGACAGGGGATACAATAGTAAGTGAGGTGGACAGATTCTGTACTAATGTGCCCGTAGCAGATATGAATGCAGCAGATATAAATGAATGGGAAGCTCCAGAATCAAATAATGTAATTGCATAAGAACTACCAACTACGGCCATACCTTGAATCACCGAGCGGTCCACTGCTACTGGAGAAGGTATAGCAAAAAGTCGTCCTGATCCCGTAGGGTTTGGCGCCCGTCCTGCCTGATTGTATGTTCTGCCCCCTCGCGGCGGAGCTGATCTAATTGGAGGGCGGGAGGAACCCTTGAAGTTAGAGGGTCTGCTGAGCTGCGGACACTCCCTCTTGAAGTGACCCTGTTGGCCACACTGATAGCAAGTGTTCCCACCTCTAGGAACCTGGGTAACTGATGCTGACTGGGAGGGCTGATTGGGGCGAAAGCCCCCTGTAGATCCAGTAGCGGATGAGGGTCTGCCGAAACTCGGGCGGGACCTTTTATTGGGTTGAAATGCACCCCGCCCACTCTGCCATCGGCGGTTGTCACGCCGCGCTTCCTCATTCAATTCCCGCTCCACTATAGTGGCCCTGCCAACCACCCCTGCCAATGTAGGTTCCTTGAATACTGTCACCCTAGTTTTGATGCTCGGCCGAAGGCCCCGTTCAAACTTACGGGCCCTCCGGTGCTCAGTGTCCACCATGTAGAACGCGTAGACAGATAGTCGAAGGAACTCCCGGTGGTACTCTGCCACTGTCATATTGTAACACCCCGCCCTTTTTACTCTAAAATTTCAGAGCTTATTTTTTTTTAAAATAATAATAATCAATAAGTGATCGGGGCGGAATGTCACGACGCGAGTTAAGTTCGGATCTCTAAATCCGACCCTTAACTGGCCAAGCCCATGTGCGTATGAACTAAGTCCATAAAACTGATCCGCACATGGTACATATTTACCTAGCGGAATTAACTCAGTCTAGATCTAACTGAGGTTATAATAGAACCTATGATTAATCCAATTTCCATTTTTAGATAGCAAAGTACCTTATTTATTCTCCAAACTCACTAACCGATCTTAACTAATCGTTTAATCCAAACATCCAACATAAAACAAACCATAGCATCTAATTAACTACATTATTACATGCCAACAACTAATTTATCAAATTACATTGTTCCAAATAAATCAACTATCAAGTCCATAAATAATCCATTCATAGTCCATTGCAATCATTCAAAACGCCCAAGTTTTCGTACTTGGTCCTCTTCTCCAACCACGTTCTTCCCTTTCCCTGCATCATCCACTAAAGATATAGATAGGGCGTTAGATCAACGCGCCCAGTAGTGTTTCCGAATAGGGCTACCACATGGTTAGTCAAAAACATGCAAATAGGATAATAGTTATACATGTGTGACAAAATTCTGTAAAAATATGCTATGTATGAAATGAACATGTAATGAGTCCCACCCATCACCATTCAACATAGCCATCACTTGACGGGATTCTCATCGTCAAGGTAACCCACAGTGGTCTTTCGGACGCCCCGACGGAGTGTGGCCTCCGGATTCCTCCTGATGGGATTCTCATCATCAGGGTACCCCACAATGGTCTTTCGGACGCCCCGACGGAGTGTGGCCTCCGGTTACTTTCCCATCATCCCATGCTATGCATGAGATGTCTATGCAAACATGCCATTTGTAAATATAACATTTGATTCAAATGACTTATTCAAATAACCATAAAACAGCAAATAAGTTATGTGGTTACAACAAGGTAGGAAACCTACAGTAGTTTACTTTGTTCGATCCTTCCTTTGGACCGTCTTCCGATCACGTCTCGCTCACCGTTCTAAAAATCCGAATACCCTATGCACATGGCAGCAACTTAATCATTTATCCACCTAATTTCCAGCAAACTTTATGTTCCAAGAATCACCTAATGGGGTTCGGCCAAAACCATAGCCGAACCTCATCCATTAAAACATTGGTCATTCATTTATTTAATTAAAACCTATCTAATTACCCAAACTTCTAAACGAACCTTAGTAGGGTTCGGCCATACATTATGGCTGAACCTTACCACTTTGGTTTTAGCCCATTTATCCCATCATATGATCATTTTATTTTTGATCATTTCAGCCATAATTACAATTGTGCCATTGAGACCAACCTTTGCTCCAAATTAACTAACTTTCATCACCATACATAAAACCATCTTTAGTGGGGTTCAGCCATACACATGGCTGAACCTCATCACCTAATTTGATCCTTCTTTAACCCTCCATATCCTCATATAAACCAACAATTATATCCCACTATTATCATTAGTGGGGTTCGGCCATACACATGGCCGAACCTCACCAATGTGCTCTTTTTGCTCAATTTCCATCATTCACATTGGCTGATTACTTACCCATACTAACTCCATAAACAACATATATTATTCTTATATCAAAGCATATTTATAACATCTAATGTTCATCATAAACTTAACCCAATTATTCCACAAAACAGTCCATGGATTTTCATGGTTTCCATGATTTCCATGGGGTTCTCAACATGAAAACCCACACCGTTGTACATGGGGTTCGGCCCTCTATCATGGCTGAACCCAATGATTACTTTTACTGTTTTTAAACCTCAATTAACCAGGTAATATCCGTATATCTAAATCAGGTTTTTAACCTTCAAAACAGTCCTCCAAAATTAGACCAATTTCATAGGGTTCGGCCATGTATATTGGCCGAACACCATGAGATTAATTTTGAACCTTTAGTCCTTCATCTTAGGTCTGAAACCAGCACCCAAATCCATGTTTTTAAACCATTGTAAAACATGTACTTACATCTTAAATTAATAACCCAAAACAGTCCATCAACTTCATGGTTTATTTGTTCCAAACACATCAAAACAAACCATTATTTGCATGGGGTTCGGCCCTCCATGGTGGCCGAACCCTATGTCCTTTGGTTTTGAGTTTCTTAATTATTCATCTATGTCCAAAATAACTTCCTTATCTATGTTTTAACCTTTTTAAAATACACACTTAAAATCATCTAAAAAACAGTCCCAAAATTGTATGGTTTTAATTTCCAAAAACCATCTAAATAAATCCAACATTTCCATGGGGTTTGGCCATCCAATGGGCCGAACCCTATGGTCCATCTTTTGATCTCATTCTTGTACTTCTAACCAACATTTAACCCTTGTTAGATTCAGCCATCAAATAGCCGGATCATATTTCTTAATTAAACAACATAGTTTATCGAACACCTACCGTTTCCGCGACTCCTCCACTTGATCTTTACTCCCGCTTGTTCCTTCCCTTTTTGCTGATCTTGTCTTGATGAAAAGGGATCAAACCAAGGACTGATTAACAACCAGCTACTGCTCTCAGTTTTTAGAAAGATAGAGGACGTCCAAGAGAGATAGAGAGATAGAGAGAGTGAAAATCCTTTGCTTGATAAAAAAAAACAGCCCAAGGTTAATTCAGCCCTTGTGTAACTCATCTCTCCATAATTAGAATCCTTTAATTTCCTTGGGGTTTCATCTATGAAATGAAACACCAAGGGTTCCCAACGGTTTTTGCTGTGTGCATTCCTCACACTACCCATTTTGCATTAATTTTGCATGTGGGAGTTTCACATGTAAATGAAACTCCCATGTGCCTCATCCTCCCTCCATTGGTTGTCTTTTTGAATACTTAAGCATGGAACTAACCCTCATGCCCTTTCCAACGTGTAATCTAACCTTTTTGAATTTGAAAAGTCAAGGACCCCTTTTGTAACTCCATGAAACGGCCACTCCAATTGTCTCCATCTTTGGAGTTTCATGCATAGGCCATAATTTCCATGCAACCAAATAAAACTCCCTTGTGCTTCATTCTCCTTCATTCATACATTTGTAACTCTCAAAGCCATCATTCTCATATCTTCATGGTAGCCGTTACATGCATGAAATTGCTCATGCATGCAGCCAACGTCCCTAGCAACCTTGTGACTTCAAGAAATAACTCCCATTCAACATGTAACTCCCATTTTATTCATCACCTAAATGGGGGTTACATGCATGGTAAGGTTTCCCCATGCACCAACGTTTTTTTCCTTGCTCAAATTTGTAATTTTAAAACAGCCTACAATCCTTCTATCTCTACATCTTACTCATTTAAAAAATACATACTCATTCAACTCATTTATTCAACTCACCCAACCTAACTCATTCATTTAATTTAACTTAACTAATAAATTCAACTCAACTTAACTAACCATTCATTTCAACTCAAACCAAACTCAAGTAATTAATAAACTTAAATTAATTAAGCTTGAACTCAATCCATGGTTAATCATGCCATTCACATGACCCATTGGGTCCCATCTAGCCATTTTGACCCATTTATCCAAATTTGACCCAAATATGATCCTTGACCCGTTTAAATTTATCTTACCCATTTATTTGTTTTGTAAACCAACTATCATCCTTTGGGTCTTGATTGAGCCATTGACCCATTTAAATTCAAATCAATTTTTATCACAATGGCAATTCCGTAAATATGAATATTTTCATATAAACTGATAACTTTGAAATTCCAGGGTGTTACAATACAATAATCTTTTTATAATTTTCGTCCCGAAAATTGAACGAAGTAGGATTTCAAAGTAATTCATACAAACAATTCAGGGTGAGATGTTCTCATCTCCGATTCTAATTCACACTACCCATTTTGCATTAATTTTGCATGTGGGAGTTTCACATGTAAATGAAACTCCCATGTGCCTCATCCTCCCTCCATTGGTTGTCTTTTTGAATACTTAAGCATGGAACTAACCCTCATGCCCTTTCCAACGTGTAATCTAACCTTTTTGAATTTGAAAAGTCAAGGACCCCTTTTGTAACTCCATGAAACGGCCACTCCAATTGTCTCCATCTTTGGAGTTTCATGCATAGGCCATAATTTCCATGCAACCAAATAAAACTCCCTTGTGCTTCATTCTCCTTCATTCATACATTTGTAACTCTCAAAGCCATCATTCTCATATCTTCATGGTAGCCGTTACATGCATGAAATTGCTCATGCATGCAGCCAACGTCCCTAGCAACCTTGTGACTTCAAGAAATAACTCCCATTCAACATGTAACTCCCATTTTATTCATCACCTAAATGGGGGTTACATGCATGGTAAGGTTTCCCCATGCACCAACGTTTTTTTCCTTGCTCAAATTTGTAATTTTAAAACAGCCTACAATCCTTCTATCTCTACATCTTACTCATTTAAAAAAATACATACTCATTCAACTCATTTATTCAACTCACCCAACCTAACTCATTCATTTAATTTAACTTAACTAATAAATTCAACTCAACTTAACTAACCATTCATTTCAACTCAAACCAAACTCAAGTAATTAATAAACTTAAATTAATTAAGCTTGAACTCAATCCATGGTTAATCATGCCATTCACATGACCCATTGGGTCCCATCTAGCCATTTTGACCCATTTATCCAAATTTGACCCAAATATGATCCTTGACCCGTTTAAATTTATCTTACCCATTTATTTGTTTTGTAAACCAACTATCATCCTTTGGGTCTTGATTGAGCCATTGACCCATTTAAATTCAAATCAATTTTTATCACAATGGCAATTCCGTAAATATGAATATTTTCATATAAACTGATAACTTTGAAATTCCAGGGTGTTACACATATTGCCTTGTACTAATGATATAAAAGCTTCAGTCTGACTCTCCCTTTCTTCCTCCGGGAAAAACTGCTCTAGAAAAGTGGCTGAGAACCATTCCCAAGTCATGGCAATTCTTTCCCTTTCCGGCACCAGTGATTGTTGTTTTTCTACCACTTCCCACCAATTACCGGCATCCTCAATCAGTTGAGATGTTGCCAGTAAGATTCTGTCAGCCGGACTGGAAACCTGAAGCAGATTTAAGATCTGAGTGATCTTCTTTAACCAGTAATCTGCTCCTACAGCCCCTTCTTTTCCTCTAAAGTAGGGAGGACGCTGTTGCTGGAAGTCTTTAACCATCTTCCGCTTACTAGTGTCACTAGTAGTAGCATTTCCGTCGCTAGTAGTCGCATTTCCACTCAAATGTTGCTGAAGAGCAGCAGTGACTGCCGCTTGAACTACATCTTTTAGCTCGGGAGGTACACCTTGTATGTTTATATTATTCTGTTCCTCTTCCCGATGGGGTACCTCCTCTTCCTGGCCAGGTGGTGATACCTCTTTCTGGTTGCGACGAGTCCTTCTCTTCGGAGCCATTTCCTAGTCATCGAAAACACTGACTTAGTTCCTTTTTCAAATGGAGGAAAAAGAAGAAAAAAAAAATACTAAACAATATACTTTGTTTCTCATTTTTTTTTTGGGGAAGATTGCCAAATAAGCACACTTGGTTTGGGGAAAACTTCCCAAGTATCTATGTTTCGTTCCATTTGTGAAATCGGGGAATTTTCTCCTATGTTCAATAAGCCTACCATTATTCTGTCAAATTTGGGGAAAACCTAAACTTGTTTTCTCATGTCGGGAAAATGTAACCCTACTTGCTATGTTTGATAATTCCGACTTACCTTGATTTTTTTTTTTTTTTTTTTTTTTTTTCCTTCCCTTGCTATCATCCCTTTCCGTCAAATGTTGTTCTCAGATTAAACCCTTCAGTTTGAGTCAATCGAAGTAATTTAACCCGGCCCCCGTGCAGTGGTCTCCGAAGAGTCGGTCGGTTGGGATTCTTAGCCGTCAGTGAGACGTGCAACCGTCTTAATCTTACTTCGAGAGATTCATTCTTCCGAATTCGCTCTGATACCAACTGTAACGCCCGCCCCTTTTCACCGTAAAATCAGAGTACTTTTTTTTTTTTTTAATAAAAGTGACAAAGGGCGCGGACGTCACGACGCGAGTTAAGTTCCGAGCTTCTAAAGCCCGGCCCTTAACTGGCCAACCCTACGCGTGCGTGGAACATAAGTCCACGAGTACGGTTCACGCGTAGCAAGTAAGCTCACGGAACATAAAAATAAATGCGGATGATCATAGAACTATCCTACCAGTTCTTCAGATAGCAGGGAAGAAATACCCAATTAATTACGAAAATGCCATTATACTGTATTATCCAAAATAATACCTAAACATAGCAAACTACCTAAATTATTACATTTCCGACAAGCTAACTATACAAATACATCTTTTCCAAAATAAAGTACAACAAAATAATTAACCCGCCTCCCCAAGCTCCTAAGCTTGGCTTCCGTCTCGCCCTTCCGGTCCGCCATCTCCTGCATTGTCAGCTAGGGTAGAAGTAGGGCGTTAGAACAACGCGCCCAGTAGGATTCCGAGTAGGGCTAGCACATGGGTTAGCAATAACCATATACAGATAATAACACAAATGAAACTATAAACCACCATATACTAAAATATAAGTAAATGATATGCCATGGGTGTCAATGTTATGAATCCCACCCATCATTCCTGCCATATACTGTCATATCCCTCTTGACGGAAAAACCTCGTCAAGATCTGTCCAATCGTAAAATATCCCCCTTGACGGCAAAGCCTCGTCAAGGTGTCCCCATGCCTGTTCTCGGTCGCCCCGACGGAGCATGGACTCCGGTTTGTTTATTTTTTTTCTGCCCATGCCATGCATGAGATGTAATGCATTATGCTATGTAATATGTATATTCCATAGTCATAATATAGCCTTCATAACTTAGCATATAACTCATAATCTTGCATTATGCCATATAAGATACATAAACCATGATTTAAAACTCATCATAAAATAAACCATAAAATTCCCAATTTAAATCAATGAAACCATCACACAATCCATGGCTTACAAAAAGGTAGGAATCCTACCGAATACCGACTCGCGTCCTTTTTCGTTTTCGTCTTATAATTCCGGTCGCCAATCGCGCACCGTTTGCGATGTCCCGATACCTTATTATACAGTACCAAATCAGTCCATATTTTATCCACGATTAAGTCCCTAACTTATCACAAACTTAGATCCATTTATGTACCATTAACCATGTCATATGATCATTAACTAAGTTATAAGATTATCAAGAATTAGCCCTCAACTTAGCCTCATTAATGCATGGACATAGATCCTAAACTTAGCCCATAGCATGACCTACAAATGGGTCATTAATTACGGTTTTGCCACTACCTCTCCTATGTTTAATCATTCATTTAATCCATGTATAATTAAGTCCATACTTGATCTATAACCTACATCCATTAGTGACCCATCAACCATATCATAGAATTATTAAAATCAGCCACTTAATTGACTTCATCCCCATTCATTTAATCATTTACATAAACCCTAATCTTGGACCATAAAATGGTTCTCATATGAATCATGGGTTCGGCCATACACCATGGTCGAACCCATGATGTCTTTTCCTTATCTTTCATTGGACCTATTTACATTACTTAGGCCCAAAATGAATCCTCCCATGAGGGATTTTACATCATGCTTTTAAAACTATCATTCTTCACCATAATTGAGTCCATTAACTTAGCCCTTATTCCATTCATTCTTCATGGTTCCAAAATACTTGATTCATCATTCATAGGTGATATTCAAGACATAAAAACATTCACCTTCATCCACCACTTTTGAGGCCATTAAAATATTTACATTCATCCATGGATTCCATCATAAAAACTTTTTTCAAAAATTAGCTACATTTAATCATTTTAAAACCCTAAAATCATTAACATTCTCCATGCTTCCATTTTTACATAATTAAATTACACAATGTCCTCCATACCTTAAAACCCTAAGAAAATCACACATTACCTTCCAATTCCACATAATTCCATGCTTAATAATTTAATTACACAATGCACACAATATATTTTTCCAATTTCTTACCCTAACCCTAATTCACCCATTTAGGGTTTTCTCCATCTTCCACCCTTCCATTTAATGTATCTAAATTCCATAGTATAAAATCACCTATCCACCATTAATTTCACAAAAATAAATTCAATTTCTTAAACCCTAAAATCCAAAATTCTTTTAGTTAAGAAATACTCACTATCCGACGTCTCCTCCGATTTCCGCCGCTCCCGTCGGTCTCCGTAGCCTCCTCTCTCTTTCTTCTTGATCTTTTATAGGTCAAGATCTTTGATCAAGGGTGGCAACTCCCAACCTTAAAATCAGCCATGTTAGGTTTGAATTGAGAGAGGGAAGAGGATGGAGATGGAAAAATGTCTCAAGATCTTTACCTTGAGATGGTGGTCCAACCTTTTCTTCCTCTCCTTGAGCTCTTCTCTTTTCTTCCTTAATTTTCTTCTCCTCTTTTTTTTTTTTCTTAGAGTGGAACGGCCATGAGAGAGTGCAAGAGATGGAGTTAGTGAAAATGAGAATGGGAAAACAAGATAAGGCTTATCTCATGTGGTGGTGTAACTTACACTCCACATTTAATGCCCACCAACCTCATGGGATTTTTATGCTTTATGGTGAGCCAACGTTTTTTTGATGCCTTAAGATAAGATGGCATTTGGTTTTCCATTTTTTTGACCATTTGACCCTCATTTGATTATTTTAATCATTTAATAAATTAACTAATTACCTTAGGTTAATTAGTTCCCACCTAATTTAATTCCATTTCTTAACTTCCTTCTATGAATCCACCCATGGTTGACTAATTCAACCATGGTGGTCGGCCCCACCAAACCTTGGCCCACATGCCACCTCACTTGATGAGGTGGAGGTGGGTCCCACTTGGCCACAACACCATTGTTTAATTCCAAATTACTTAGGGTGATTGAATTTCATTAAGCCCACTCTAAATGGATCACCATTGGGCCTATGGCCCAATTACATTTCCATCTAGCCCATTTACCTTGGAGCATACCCATCTTGACCCATTGGGTCCCAAATGGGTATTTGACCCAATTTGACCATTCTTGACCCATTTAAATAAATTTAAATCCAAACATAGTCTATTGGGCCACACTTGGGCCTTTATCCAATTTTTGGCCCATTTACCATTTACTCCACCAATTTTCTAATTTCCATCATTAAAATAAATAATATTCACATTTATATTAATTCCAAAATTCCGAGACCTTACAGGCCGAACCTCACATCTTCCTTTTATTATTTTAGATCCAATAATTTAGCCATCTAGAAATCATGGTTCGGCCACACCAAGGCCGACCCACATGTCCATCCAATTTTTCTTTAACAATTATTAATCTCCTCCATGGATTTTCATCATTGAAATTTATAATTCTAAACCATAAATCCCCATGGTTTTATCATGAAATCACCATGTCTTTCCATGTTCCAAGATTTAAGAACATAACCCCAATGAAGTTGATCCAATCTCACACTTCACACTTCATACATATCTTGGTAGGGTTCGGCCATACAACATGGCTGAACCTTATCACTTTGGTTTTGGACCCCTCTTTTCAAGTCCTTTGATCCTTCATTCCAATATAACTTGTATTTACGGTTTTGCCACTACTAATCCTTGTTTAATTTTTGCTTAATAATGAAAGTCATATAACCAATCTACCTTAGTGGGGTTCGGCCATACAACATGGCCGAACCTCACCACCTTAGATTTGGTCTTTTATTTAAACCCTAAGTCCACAATCATCTTCATGGTTCCACAAATGCTTATGTCCATCAAAATCATTCCATGGGGTTCGGCCATACATATGGCCGAACCTTATGGTTATTTATTTCTATCGATTTACATATTACAAATCCATCTATAATTTCCAAGTATGTTCTTATCTTTAAACACCCATAAATGACCCATGGGGTTCGGCCATAAACATGGCCGACCCTATGGTTCTCTTGAGTCAATCCTTCCATCCTTTGTGTGTGGTTCATATTCAACATTTTGACCATAATCTTAATGTGATTCAGCCATCCAATGGCCAACCTAAAACATCAATTTTTTTACTCCAAATAAAACACTTAAAAACTCTCATACATTGGTATGGTTTTATCTCTCCAAAAACCATACAAAATTATCAAATCCTTTCATGGGGTTCGGCCATCCAAGGTGGCCGAACCCTATGATCCAAGTTTCTATCCTTTTTAAACCTCATCATCATAATTTAAACCATTGATAAATTCAGCCATAACATGACCAAATCATGACATTCAAATCCATGATTTAAAACCCTTTAACTTGCATCTTATGTCTAATTAAAACATCTAGAAATCTCCATAATATTGCATGGTTCTTAACTTTCAAAAACCATCAACAATAACCAAACCATTTCATGGGGTTCGGCCATCCAAAGTGGCAGAACCCTATGATCCATTTCCTGCCCTTTTGACACACCAAAATCCAGGGTTTAACCTTTGATAGATTCGGCCATACCATGGCCAAATCATGTTCCATTTAACCAACTTATTAAACAAAATTCCATGGAGTACTTACCAATTCTCTAAGCCTCTCTTCTTGCATTTGATCCTTGCTTCCTATCTTCCTTAGCCTCCCTCCTTTTGCTGATTATGTGCTTGATCAATGGTGAAAACACCAAAGGATGATTCGGCCAAGGAGGTAGGTTTTGAGAGAGTGGGAGAGAGATGAAGTTCTAAGGTTCCTTTGTGATGGAAATCGGCCAAATGATGGTGTGCCTCCCTTTTGTTAATCTGCCACCATAACCTCTCATTAACCCTCATAAATGTTGGTCTAACGAAGGAGCCTTTTGATACCAACCAAGGCATCCCTTGGTACTCCCAACGTTGGGCTTTGGGTTTCCATCATGAGATGAAACCCTCCATATTCCCAATTCAAAACTTATCCCATTCCATTTAATTTCATGCATGGAAAACTACTCCTCATGCCACCAACGTGTGGGACTTGTCTTTGTGATGTTTAAGACCAAGGCAACTCCTCACCTCCTCATTTGACTCACTTGAATTCAAGGTCCCCTCGGTTTCCATTTTAACTTACCCAACTCATTAGCTCAACTCACCACATTTAATGCCATTCATTTAATGCACTTGAGTCAACTCCATTGCTTAATTCAAATCCAACTTACTTCAGTCCTAACTCAACCTAATTTGACTCACCCTTTGAGCTCACTTGAGGGTCCACATGGTCAACGTGGTCAACATGGTCAACTCGACCCATTGGGTCCCAACTTAGCTTATTGATCCAATTTGGCGCCTTGACCCATTTATGGGTGGTTTACCCATTTAAATGTGGTTTACATATTTGCATCCAGCCTACCTATTTATCCTTCATTTAATTCCAAATCAATTCAGCCTAACCCAATTAAGATTGGGCTCACTCAATGGTCAAATGAGTCCATCATGACCCATTGGGTCCCAATTGGGTCCTTTGACCCAAATAACCATCTTGACCCAATTAGATGTACATTACCATCCAATCTAATTTGATCTTTATAATATGCACATTGGGTCTTAATTTGAACAATGGGCCCCACCATTTTATCATCTACGATCATATTTTTTTTTTAATTTACCATTCCAATGGCATTTTTGTAAATATTGATATCTTTGAAAAGTCGGGGTATTACAATTTCGGGCAGTGCGTCCTAGGTTAAACACATAGAGCAAAACTCAACATTCATTCCTAGTGATGGATTCATCGCCTGAGTCATCGCTAATGAGTCAATTTTTTTGTTAGGTTTGCGATTGCTAACTTAACGTCAAAGTCATTACTAACTTCGTGCAAACTCCCTTTCTTTGAGGTTTGTGGTAAATTCTCTTTCTTGGAGAAATCCCATCACTGAGAATTCTCCTCCAATGTTTCTAGGAATGTGGATCCATTGTTCTCGGTTAGTTTCAAAAAGTCCCCATTGTTCATGGACCCGACCATTTGACGGTTTGATGTGGTTAAACCATATAAAAAAATTGGACAAGTCTCTCCATGTTTCAAAACCATGGTGGGGGCATTTTACTAATATATCTTTGAATCTTTCCCATGATTCACAGAATTGTTCACCCTCCTTCTGACTGAAGTTTATTATTTCTTTCTTGAGGGCATTTGTTTTTGACATAGGGAAAACCTTGTTCAAAAATTTATTAACTAACTGATCCCAAGTTGTGATGGAATTCTTAGGTAAAGAATTTAAACAAGATTTTGATTTTTTTTTGAAAGAGAAAGAAAATAATCAAAGTTTAATAGATTCATCGGTGATTCCTTGAATTTTTATAGTGGCACAACTTTCTAAGAATTCGTTAACATTGAAGTATGTATTCTCTCTATCAAGACCATGGAAGGCAGGTAGAAGATGTAAAAGAGTTGTCTTAATTTCAAAAGTGATATTGGTTGCAGGTACCACTATGCGTGATGGAGTATAGTCTGTGACTGGAGAGAAGTAATCTTGGAGAGTCTTCTCCGCAACTCCCTTTACCAAGGGTGATGATGGTAGTGATAAAAATGAAGATGATGAGAGTGGCGAAGTAGGTGGACTGTCTATGTCTATGACTGAGCTACATTGAGCTCCAGATGTAATAGTCATTGTACTCACAAGAGGTGTAACTTTAACCAAGGGATTGGTGGAGTCACGAGACCAGTTAATCATACACATACACGATCATTCATGTTCAAACAAATTCACACAAACAAATGCCTAAATCTAGATTCAAACTTCTTTAAGAGAAATTGAATTTATATCGGTTGCTAATAGGACCCTAAAAATTGTTTCTAGACTTGCTCCTAGTTTTTTTTCCAAAGGATCTTAGTCTCCAAAGAGAGTGTAACCACAAGCTTGGCCAGGTAGTTCCCAGGTAAGTGGGGGAGCACAAACGGCATCTCATCCCAACTTATCGTTAGGCATGCTCGACCTCATAAATTGGCGACAGAACTTCCTTAGACACCATTCTTTAAGAAAAACTATTCTTTGGTTACAAAAATCAATTTGAATTAAAAAGGTTCCTAATGAGCATGAAACTCTAAAATCTAGCCTAATGGTTCCTTAGTTGATTTTATTAGGAGATGCATGAACCATTTTACTATCTTATTTTTCTTGATATTGTGATTGCAGTCCTAATTTACCAATTCAAGCATCAAGTAAATATGCAAAATAATTATCAAACAAATCTAAACTAATGCATGAATCTAGCATCCTAATATACATGAGCAATTTAGATATTCAAATTAATTAAAGGAAATTGAAGAACACCCTAAAAAAATTCTATATGAATGCATGATAAAAATTAAAAAAAAAAATAATAATAAAAGAAGCTGATTAGGCACTCACATTTGCCTATTATGCATATTTCTAGCAATTTTTAAGCGCGTAGTTAAAATCCTGCAAAACAATACATACAAGCCTTGGTGTAGAGTCTAAATCAAAGAATGCATGATCCTAAAGTAAATGAACTTTTATTTAACTGCAACTATTGAAGGAAATGTAATATTTACAACCTTAAACAAGCATTTTAAATGAGACAAGATTATAAATATTAAAATCAAGTTCACCAACTTAATTTTTTATTCCATGATTTCCAAGATTTGATTAGACATCTTATTTTGAAATATTCGTAAGTTGGATAAAATTTCTAAATCTAGATAACTTCTAACTTTGGATATTTTTCTAAAATTTGAGTGTTTCCAAATATAGATCAATTACCAAAATTAGAATTTTCTAAAAATAAAAAATAAATTGAAAAATAAATTTTCCAAAACTAAGATTTTACTAAAACAAATTCCAAGATTAAAAAATTCTTGCTAAAATAGGAAACTAATAAAATAGAACATTTCCAAAAATAAAAAATTCTAAATATAGCAGCTTAAAAAAATTAGCAGCTTTCCAAAAATAAATTGATTCTAAAATATTGAGATTTTCTAAAATTTCTTATTTAAACAAACTTTCTAAAATTAGAACTTTCCAAAAATAAAAGTTTCCAATTTTAAAGAGTGCCAAAAAATAGAACTTTCCAAAAAATAACAATTTTTCTTAAAAATATATTCCCTCCATCCCATTTTAGTTGTCTCATTTGAAATATTTGTATTTTTTAATAAACTCTCTATATAAGGCTAGTACTCCATGTGATCTCATCAATTTTCAACACACTTTATACTACTCCAATATAAAGGAGACAACTATTTTGGGACAACTAATTTGGGACAGAAGGAGTATAATTTTAGAGGCATACAATTTAATTTTATGATTTTCCCGTCAACTGCGCCAAAAACTTGTTGTTGTTAAATTTTATATCTATAACTTGCAAAAGCACGAACCATTTATAATATAGTAGTTAGAGTGCGAGATCCAACCCAACGAAAAATCACAAAATATATGCACTAAAATTAAATTAGGATTCCTTTAAAATGATATATTTTCAAGAAATAGAATCTCAATGTTTAAATCAAAGAACTCTAACACTTGGATTTTAATAAATCTTAGATCTTAAAATCAAAATAACGTCATTATCTCACTTGTATCTTACTTGTAAAATTAGCAAAATAAAATGTTTGAATTCAATTTATTGTCAAGAATGAAATCCATGTCCTTTTTATTCAAAATATTGAACTAAAATGATAATCTCGATCGCAATTTAAAATTACATGTCGTAAGATCAAAATAACATATCTCCAACATTAGTTAATTGAATTTTGAGAGAGAGAGTTTTTTAGTACAAAGAATTAAAGAATGAATAAATGAACATACAAAAATTAAAGACATAACTAAATAATGCAAATAAACTGACAAATAAAGTAAATGAAAGAATAAGGAAATGCATAATGTAAAAGGTTGTTATTGGAATAGACTGCTCATCACCCAAAATGAATGAATAAATACAAAATCTAGATATGAAATTCGCGTAAAAATGCAAACTTCAATTCATGCTCATGATCAAAATTAAAGATTCATAAAATTTAATTTAAATAACCGAACCTTAGTAACTTAGATTCAACACTTACAACCTAAGTTCTAACTATTTCATGTCCAATTAAATAAACAAAGAATATAATCTTTAGAATTAAATTTAAACAATCATAAAAGAAATCTGAAAATTGGATGTTTCAGGATTCTAAAGGAATATCTCATATTTCTTTCATGGAAGAATTAAAAGTACAAAATTTTGGTAAAATAAATATAAGAAAGACAAATAAATAAAATTACAATTGATTGCTCACTTGTTAAATTGTTTAGGCTTTTTGTCGTCTTGTTTTTCCTCAAATCTTTGGCCCTCTTGAGCTCCAGGTCACATTCGAATTCTATGGTGTGCCTAAGTGCTCTATTTATATGCCATGGGTTGGAATGGATGGCTGTGATTTAATCTAATTTTAAGTGAAGAATTGATGGCTTCGATTGGATCTCAATTAGAAGTGGATGGGTGGGATTTGAAGTTGAAAACTTAGGGCAAACATAGGTGTACACGAATTTAGGGTGGCTTGCCATGGTGGCTAAGCAATGGTGGAGAAAAGTTGGGATTTTGGAGAGAAAATAGGGTAGGAACGAATTTTGATAAGGGTGTTAGGGTTTTATAGTTTAATTTAATGAATGGTGAAGATATAAAGTTATAATGTACGAATGGATGAGATGGAGTAGATGACATGACC
The DNA here is from genome assembly GCA_013350335.1 of Chimonanthus salicifolius. Taxonomy (NCBI): domain Eukaryota; kingdom Viridiplantae; phylum Streptophyta; class Magnoliopsida; order Laurales; family Calycanthaceae; genus Chimonanthus; species Chimonanthus salicifolius. The sequence continues at coordinate 6,074,740 of CM023541.1, forward strand.
TAGGGTTGACTAGTGATACGCGCATGAGGTGTTTTGGATTAGTAAAAATCGTGTATGGGTTGGAAAGATTAGGATTGTTGAGGTGTTAGTGATTTGGGAATGAATCAGGATGGATTTTAGGTCAAGTGCATGGAGAGATTTTAGTTACAAAAATCGTGTTGAGTGTGTGTACATGTTGCAAAATCGTGTGGAGATATGGAAATGATTGCGATGCAAGTTAAATTAAAATCTAGGGTTTTAATGTATAAATGTCTATGATTGAATGGGATCTAAATCTAATGGTTAGCTAGTGGATGAATAAGATTAATTATGAAAATGATGAGATGATTATGATTCTGAGGTTGACCTATGTGATAAATGGATTGGATGGCCTAGATCTAATATGATGAATGAATGCATTGGATATGGAAAGGTGGCTCTAGGTTTTACCTAATTTTGATGCATGCGATGTGGGGTTGAGATTGAAAATAGATAATGGATGGTAGATATGAATTTTGAATGGACAAGGCTTGGGCATGTAAATGGGTTATGGACTTAGGGTTTTGAGCCTCTAAATGAGCACATGGGCCTCTAGTGGACGTTAAACTTGAGCTTGAGGACTTGGGCCTCTTTTGGACTTGAAGTGCACATTGGCTTGGCCCATTGTGTAAAATGTGCATGGACTGCTTGTGGCCTGACCCAATGTTGGCTTGTGAATCTTAGCTTGGCCCAATTGAAGTGGATCTCTGGCCCATGGATCTTGAATTTCAACCTTTGGCTCTCTTCCAGAATTTAATAATTAACTTCGCCACTTTAAAATCTAAAATAGCGAATTAATCTAGACTCTTAAAAATGGATCTAGACTAACCAATTTACATGAAAAATCTAAAAGTGGATTGAAAGTAATCATAAAAATTCCACGTCTTCCAAATTAAGGTCTAAACTTGCAATTATCCATTGATTTGAGATTGTTTTCATGTACTTTCCAAACTTATCTACAAAACTAAGAAATTACATTAAATGCACCTAATATATAGTAAAACAAGGCTAACTATTCCAAAATTGATGGGTAAAAATGTAAACTTTCAGTGCTCAACAAATACCCCCTAACTCTGATTTTGTTAGTCCTCGGGCAAAAACTAACCAAAAAATTCTAAAAATGAAAGCACAAAATCCTAAACTAAACCTAATGTAAACCACTTTCGCTGGTGCTCTCGATTGCATTTAGTGTATGCAACAAGCCTTTAAACCCTTAGGTTACCCCTAGTGGACGAGTTATAGTCTCGTGAGAGCTTGTACTTACGATGCCAACAAACATCAACATCTTGTACATAAACTCTGCTCACATATACTTTGAGAGAAAATTCATTTTATAAGGATTATACCCGGGCTGTGTGTGTGCTTAGCCAATATTAAGATAGATTTTTTTTTCTGAATAGACCCAAGTTTTGTTCACACCATTGGATAATGCGCTTTAACTGCAAACCTCACTAGATATATCTCTCAGAAAAATTAACACTCAGAGGACTGGGTTCATTTTCTCTCAAAGTATATGTGAGCAGAATTTATGTATTCAAATCAAAATATCTCACATATGTATTAGACAAAGGCGGTTCATATCAAAGAAAATGAATGCTCTTGTAACACCCGGATTTTCATTTCATGATTATATGTTGGAATGGTTTATTTAAAGTGTGATTCAATGGAATTTAAGAGTAATTAATTAGAATAGACCTTAGATGGGTAAGGAATTTGGTCAATTACCCAATTAAGATCCAATGGATCATGGGTAATCTCAATTTTAAATTAATTGGGTAAAGTCTAATTAAATGGGTCAATCATCCCATTGGAACCCAATGGGTTATAGTGAACTTGATTTTAAAGTGAATGGGTAAGGTTAAAGTAATTGGGTCAGCTACCCAATTAAAACCCAACACATTAAATCCATCTCATCAAGTGAGGTGGCATGTGGGGTGATGTGGCATTGCCATGTAGCATGCATAGAAGCCAACTAGGCAAGGTGCCACATCATCAAGTGATATGGCAAGGATGGACCCACGTGCCATGTAGTGACCATGTCATCACATGTATGGTCGGCTAAGTCATGGTTGACTTGGTCAACCATGAGTGAACTCAATTGAGTCCAAGACTAAATCGAATTAAGTGAATTGGGAAGATGGAAAGTTTCCATCTCATGGGCATGAAACCCAAGGAAAATCGTTAGAAGGCAAAGAGGCTTAAGCCAAGGGTCTCCTTGGTTAAAACGAAGGGACTCCTTGGTTAGACAAAACTTTAAAGATGGGAAGTGGAAGAGTCTTGGGTTGTTACAAAGGGATACCAACCAAGGGGCGCTTCAGACCCCTTGGCCGACCACTTCATCTCTTACACTCAAGAATTCTCCTTTCTCTCTCTCTCTCTCTCTCTCTCTATCTCTACACTTAGAGGATCATTGAAGAACAAAGGAAGGAAAGAAGGATTAAGGAAGGAATTCAAATCAAGAAGAAACGAAGGAAACGGGAAAGAAGGTATGGTTTTAAGTTTAATAACATAGGATTAAGATTAAGAGTAAGCCATAGTTTTGGCCACGGTGTGGCCGAGCCTAAGGGTTCCAGATTGGTTGGAAGACTGGCCAAACTATTATAGGACCATGGAATTGGAAATCCATTTTAGGAATGGATATGTGTTGGAAACCAACAACCAAAGGATTGAATTCAGAATCATGTCTTAATGGCTTAAGATTGGAATATGTTATGAAAAGACACTAGCTTTGGCTAGAGGGTAGAGTAAACTCACTAAGAGTTATATGAATGATCTTGTTTATGTTTAAATAATATTAGGAGTGAACTTCATGAAGAAGGGTCAAGCTAAATATGCAAACGATAAGGACAGACAAACAGTCAGTCGACTGAATCTGGGATTCAGTCGACTGAACTGGAGTTGGTCGAAACAGAAATGAGTTTCTAGGAGTTTCAGCCAACTGAATCTTATGATTCAGTCGACTGAAGATAGACTGGATTTAAATATATGGGATTTATTGTGTTTCAGCCGACTGAATCTAGGATTCAGTCGACTGAAAATAGACGTACCGAATAAGTAAAGAGATCTGCCGTGTTTCAGCCGACTAAATCATAGATTCAGTCGACTGAAGGTAAACTTATCAAACACGAAAACTGTTGGTTGATGATTCAGCCGACTGAATCCTCAATTCAGTCGACTGAATCTATACTGGCCGAACACGCAATTGATCTGATCCAAAGTCAGCCGACTGAATCTGTGATTCAATCGACTGAAAGCGGATTGACCGAAAATACAGAAGGTTTGACTCAGATTCAGCCGAATGAAAGGTTGCGAGTCAAGGTTAAAACATTTTCAAGTTGGATTTCAGCCGACTGAATATTGTATTCAGTCAACTGAATTGAAAAGTTTAAATTTTTAATAAATGTCTAGAAACTTCAGTTTATCTGGAAGGATGTAAGGGATGGTGGAAATTAAATGGATAATCAAATTGACATATGTATGTGATTGAATTCATTAAGGTAAAGAGATTTCGGAAAAGGGTTTGCGATTAGTTTCGGCATGATCGTTGAACGTTATCTTCACAAAAACAGCAAGGATATTATACTGGACGTTGGTAGGATTCCTACCTTGTTGAGACACTATGGATTATATATTGTTACTGGTTTTTATTCTAAATGTGATGGTTTACTTTGATTAAACAATTGATATATGTATATGAACTAATTTTCTAAAGGTTTTATGCAATTTGAAATGAAATGGCATTATTTCATTCATGATCTCATGCATGGCATGGGAGGGGGTATAAGGGACAACAAACCAAGTTATGAGCTGTCCGGACATGACTTTGGGCTTGAGACTAGCTTGTATAAAGTTATATGAACCATTGATATATTGACCTTGTCCGGAATTGCTAGAAATGGGTACGGTGCAGTCTAGGCCAAAGAGCTCCTGGATAACCAGTCGAAAAACTCTGCACAGAGGGAGGAGTCCACGCTCCATCGGTAATTTCGATTAGCATACGTGGGGAGGTATAACAGTGACCTGATGGTGCCGTCACAAAACACTGCGGAGGTAATTGGCTGAGGGAACACCTTGATATGGCCTTATTTTTATCAAGGAAACTATTGATATGACTGGTATTGTGATTGGATATGGAAATTGGGTGAGAGATCATTGGCATATGACACCCATGACATGACACATACATTTGCATGATTTTGATATGATTATCATGCACTGTTTTTAGTATTATGAGATGGTTTATCAACATGATGTGATATTTGCTATTTTGATTTTATATTGATCCTATGTGTACATAACCCTATTTGGAATTCCTATTGGGTGTGTTGACTAACGCCCTACTTCTACCCTATAGATGATGAAACAGGGAATAAAAAGGACATGGGACGTGAAGGGAGTCAAGAATAGGAGCTTGGACAGTTTATGTTATAATATTTAGTTTGTTTTTGGATTGATGTATTGGGAGAACTGATATTTTGAGATTGTAATAACTTAGATTTATTTTGCTATGGTTTGATGATAATTTGGATATTTAAGTTCAGTTAATTATATGATAATTGGCTTCCTTGCTATTTAAATGACATGGATATGGATAGTATATTTTATTCATATAATAATTCCTCAACTATACTTTGTCGTGTGAAATGTTTTGGTGGCTTAGTCCACGCACACGTAAAGGTGGTCAGTTAAGGGTCGGGTTTTGGAAACTCGGACTTAGCTTGCGTCGTGACGTTTCCCCGCTCTCTCTCACTCTTTATTTAGTAAAAAAAAATATATATATATATATACTCTGATTTTCGACGAGTGAAAAAGGGCGGGGCATTATAAATCTCATGAATAGATGTCACTTTCCTAAGAACGTTGAGTCAAATACCATTATTTTCCCTCCTTTACTCTCCACATGAAATACCCTATTTAGACCTAATATCAATAGGACTTCCTATTACAACGAAAAGTGGCTTAGGATTGGGTCAAGTCAAAGAAGGATAGAAGGCTCTAAAAATAAGTACTTTGAATAGAATGGTCAGAGGTCTTCAAGATGTTGAATGGGATATTTTTCCTCTATTTTTCTTTCAGCACTTTTCAAAGTATTATTTTTTTTCTATATATTTATATTTATATATTTTTTTCACATCCTTTTTTGGTATCTGGATGTTCCCTTCCTTAGATACTACTTTATTCTTTTCTTTTCTTGTGCCCTTGTTTTTAGAGTACCATCTCAAACTGTCGTCTCTAACCTTTTTTAAGAATAGGCCATGAATATTTTCAAATTGGCTCATACTCCTGAACGGGAGTTGGGTATAATAAATGTGGTTGGTCAAGAAAACAAGCTACTTTAAAGGCTCAACTGGGAAACTATCAAGATAAATGACAAAATATGGGTAGACTTTTAGGCTCAAATGATAAAAAAAAATGGCTTATATCATATCCTAATCTTCATAAGATGATTTCGTTGTTTCAAATAAATTTTGAAAAATTTCAGGCATACTAACTCAATTTTGATGTCGTTTTCAGTTATATGACCAAGATGAAGAATAATGAGATCAACAACGACTTAATTGCGTTGCCAAAGAAAATGGAATTGACTTATAACCCTCAAAAGAAAAGAATGGCTCTAAAGCTCACTGGATTAAGTCTCCATTATTATTCCTCTAGTGATTACTCGACTCGTGATTCTTTTTTTTCTTTTTCAAACTAAACTTAATATGGATGCGTACAAATTTTTCCAATAAATCCTATAAAAATCTTTCTGCAAAAGTATGACATAAAGATCTCTATCTAAGTATTAATGCTAAAAATGTGACTCTTTTTACATCAGATTGTCACAACGCATGCTTTTCTCAAGTTAGAATTGACAGTCTTGTTAAACACCAAGGAGTCTCAGCCTTCGCCTACTCTTCATTTAAAATATTAAGCCTGTCTATCTTTACCTAAGAAATATTGACTCGTTTTACGTCAGATTGTCAAGACGCTTGTAGGCACTCAATCAAAAATCAAGAGTTCTTTTGATCTCAAGGCGTCTCAGTCTTTCATGACTTACTCTACCTTTGCATAGATCAACATAGATCAGTCTATTTCCTATGAGTCTACCCACTGCTGTCTCACATCAGACTCTATAATCTGATCTTATCCCATTATAGTTCCAACGTCCTCATTTGTGACACATACCTAGCCTCTTAGTTTTTCTCTTTGCAGCCAGAGTGCTTCGACCACAAAGATATCTAGGTTGCTCCTCATAGATTTCCAGCTTCCTCATCCTCATAGCTTAGGAAATAATTTTCCTACACAAGTCTGGGGGAACTTGTGTTCTAGATAGACACAATGCAAAAACGAAAACTCGACCATCTACGTGCATGACTTCTATCCAGTTCTTTAATGACTACTGGTCACAAAGACAGTGATGGATGATGATGCTGAATTTTTTTTTTTAAGGGGTCTCAGTTTGTACTTACTCTCCCCTAAAGATTTTTTATTTTTGTTTATGATGAAATATGATGAACTATGATGACCTCAGAACCCCTAAACTTAAATTGAACATTGTCCTCAATGTTCCCTAATCTAGATTGGCTAGGTGTATAAGAAGAAATATTTCAAAAAACAAACAATCGAGGTTTAGACATACATTAGGATGTGCATGAAATGATGTATGACTAACTCATATGACTAACTCATAGGCTAGACTGACTCAATGAAAAACCTAAAATAGACATGATAATCTCAAAACTAGACACTAACGACTCAGACCAACTCGAACATAGACAGATGGGCCAGTGGGTCTGGGTAAGTGGGGATAAATGGATGAATGGATGAATATGGATGAATGTGTGTGGGTGGATGGATAAATTGGCGAATGGATCAGTCTTGGGAAATGGGATCAATAATAGAATTCTGCCTCTCCTTCTGGATTTTGAAACTTTAGGAAAGGTTTCAATCGATGACCATTGACTTTGAAAGCATGACCATTCTTAGAATGCATCATTTGAATGGCTCCATGTGGGAATACATCTGTGACAATGAAAGGACCGGACCATTTTGATTTCAGTTTTCCAAGAAAAAGATGTAATCGTGAATTGTACAATAAGACCTTCTGACCAACAGTGAACACTGTTGTCCGGTCTTTGTACTTCCTAGCTGTAACATAAGTTTCATTTCATATTTCTTCCAACTCAGTCAATTGGAGCTTTCTAAGTTGTCCAGCCAAGTCTAGAGCAAACTTGAAATGTTTGATAGCCCAATAAGCTTTGTGTTCTAAACTCGACTGGAAGATGACAAGCCTTACCATACACTAAACGATAGGGTGACTTTCATATGAGTGTCTTGAACGATGTTCGATAAGCCCATAGTGCATCATGAGTCTGGAAGACAAGTCCTTTCGTTTGGAATGACTGTCTTCTCAAGAATATTCTTAACTCTATATTTGATATTTCCACTTATCAGCTTGTTTGTGAGTGATAAGGAGTAGCTATTGTTGTACAAATTTTAAATTTATAACTCGCAAGCGCACGAACTATTAGCTAGTATAGCGATTGAATGGGAGGTCGAATTCATCAGAACTTAGAAAAATATATCTGTGAAAAACATACCACTGAATTACATATTTTCAGAAATTTAAAAAATCATAAAAATAAATCTTAAACATGGTCTTAATTCTCTAATCTAGGAAATTTAATTTTAATTTAGAAATATTCTAGAAATAGAAAATGAGTCCAAAAATAAGAACAACATCTAAAAGTAGAAATTAACCATTCAAGAGATCTAATTTTCAAGGAAAATACAAAATTCACCTAATTTCAATTAAGATCGTAGAATTAATCTAAAAATTATAAATAATCTCGATCTAACTTAAAGCACAGAATTAAAATGCAATTAATTAATTTACCAACCTATTTCCACAATTTTTCAAGAATTTGAATTTATAAACAAAAAAGAAAATAAAATGAAACATAAATACATATTTATAATGGAATTTGGATTGAAGATTAAGGAGGCATTATTTTTAATTCTTTAAAAAATAAAATCAAAACCTAGAACATGGAGCTCGCATTTATTAATGATCATTGATTCAAAATTTTCATTCATAATTAATTTAATTAAGAAAAACATGACTTTCATTAATCAAGAAATAATTTAAAAAAAAAACCTTGGGCTTAAAGAGAATTCAACATAAACTTGCAAATCTAAATTCTTCACCTACTCTTAAAAAAAGCCTTAGAATGGAAAATTAAGGTTCTAAACTTTCCCAAAAATTGGATGTTTAAGATGAAAATTCTAAGATTAAATCAAAACATGCATTTATAAAGAGATTAAAAATCAAATCAAACTATCACAATCATTAAACATTAAGTGGAAAACCATAGATCTAAAGAGTTTGTCTTAATTTTATTAATAAAAGAAAGAATTAAAATTACAAAACCTTGGAATTAAATTAAAGAAATACAAGAAAATAACATGGAAAATTAAAATTCACCAACCTAGAAACCCATGTGAAGATCAATTTCTCCACGCCGAGCTCTTCTTTTTTTTCTCTTCTCTTCCTTCTCTCTATGCTCTCCAAAAGAATAACCCAAGTTCAATTTTCTCAATGGGAGAGGGAGTATTTATAGATGAAAGGAGGTGGAGTGAATGGCTTGGATTTAAAGATTTTAATAAAGCAAGGGTCACTTGGAGGGATGATATGGTTTGTGCTAAACATGGAATGACTTAAAGTAGGAAAGGAAGGCAAAGATAGTAAATTTCGTAAAAGGAAAGTGGGTGCAAAATCCCATTTTTTACACATGAATCACCTTGCAACTCGGTTTTGACCTAGTTAACATCTGAATCATGACAAGTAGTAAACTACAAAGTTGTAGATCTTGAAGTCTTATTTCCAACCCAAAATGAATCAAAGCAAGCGGATATCGGAGTAAAATGTTATGGTAAAAATACTAAAGTTGTGTCTAACTTTTCATTCTTGTTCTCCACTTCTTATTTTGTTTCTTTTTCCTTAATCCACTTGCCAAATTCGAAAAACCTCTAATAATGACATGTAAATTTCTAATTTCCACATATCTATCTTGAGATGATGAAAATAGACTTCACACATGTGGATTTGCTCATGGACTTTTCTTAATGGGCTTAATAATTGGGCTTTTTAAAGTATGGAAAATCAAATAAATAATTCTACCACTTACATTCAATTCTAAAAATGTACTAAATTAATTCAAACTCTCAAAAATGGATTTGAATTAATTAGTTTATAAATAAAACCCCTAAAATTGTGGTAAAATAATTATTAAAATTTTCAACTTTCCAAAAATATCAACTTATGCCCATTAATTCTAAAATTCACCATTTGAATTCGCATATCTCGTATTTCCCTATAAATCCTACAAAACTTCAAAAGTCTCATTAAAACATATCTTAAAACGCACAAAACAAGGGCTAACAAGTCCAATTAAAAGGGTAAAATAGTCATTTTCCTGTGCTCATCAAATATCCCCACACTTTGATTTTGTTAGTCCTTGAGCAAAACAAAAACTAAAAAATAAAGACTAAAAATTAAAATCCTAAACTACACCACTTTTGCTAGCACTCTCAATTGCGTTTAGCGTATGCATCAAGTATTGGGTTATTTTTCACTCAAAAGTATATGTGAGTAGAGTTATTTTCAAATACAAATATCTCACATATTTATCGACAAAGACGGTTATTATCAAAGAAAATCATAGATCTCATGAATGGATGCCATTTTCCTGAGAACGTTGAAATAATACACCATCATTTTTCCTCTTCTATTCTCTACATGTAACACCATATGAAATGAGGATCAATAGGACTTCCTATTGACGAAATGAGGATCAATAGGACTTCTTATTGACGAAATGTGTCTTAGGACCGGGTCATATTAAAGAAGGATAAAAAGACTCTAAAATTAAATACTTTGAACAGAAAAGGTAAAGGTCTTCAATATTAAAGATGCGATATTTCTTTCTCTATTTTTTTTTCTCAACACTTTCAAAGTATTTTTTTTTCATATCTTCTTTTTTTTATCACTTTATTTTTTCACATCCTTCTTATGTACGGATGTTCCCTTTTTTTTTTTTTTCACTCTATCATTGATGCTTTATTGTTTTTTCTTAAGTGCCATATTTTTCATAGAGTATCATCCCAATAACAATCATCTCTAACCTTTTCTGAGCCCTAGAATAGGTCACAAATATTTCAATGAAGGCTCAAACTCCACAACCGGAGTTGGGTATGGATCACATGGCTAACAAACATGCTATATTTTTATTCAAGGCTCAAAATGGAAACTAACAGGATAATATGACAAAAATATGTAGGCTTCAAAGTCTCAAACGATCCAAAATAATGGCTTATATCAATTCCTACGCTTCATATGAATATTTTCTCGCTTTGAATAAATTCAGAAAAATTTCAGGTGTAATAATTCAATTTTGATGTCATTCTCAGCATTTTGACCAAAACAAAGAATAATGAGATCTAACAAAAATAATGCGCACATCAATGAAAATAAAGACTGACTTATAACCCTCATAAAAATCGAATGGCTCTAAAGCTCACTGGGTACAAGTCTCCATTGGTATTCTTCTGGTGATTACTTAACTCATGAATACTTTCCCTTTTCACGCTAACATTAATATGACTGTGTAAAAGTTTTCCAAGCATAAATTTCCTAAAATTCAATTGGAAAAGCATGATATAAATTTTTTTATTCACATATTAATGCTGAAATCAATTTTTTTTGTGCAATTTTTCAAAAAAAATTTTGACTAAAAAACAAAACACACAAAAGTTTAGCCCCCCAATACCCCCAAACATAAATCGAACATTGTCCTCAATGTTCCCTAATCTACAGTGATCAGGTGCAAATTAGAAGAAAATATTAAAACAAAACAACTTGAGTTGAAAAAAATACCTGAGATGCCTCTTTTTATTCAAAACCCGCAAAAACAAATAGACAACAAAAACACAAACACACAACAAAGACTTTAGACTAACACAAAAACTGACTCAACAGAAATGAAAACCTAAACTAGCCACTAACAAACATCGGCAGATACAAGACTCTAGGCAGGCTCACAATCAGAACAACAATTTTTTTTTTTATGCAACCTAATCTAACAATGCAATAATCAAAGCAAATATGCAAACAATAATCAAATAATTAGACTAATGCATGAAACTAACAACCTGATATGCATGATAAAATTAAATATACAATTTTTTGTTATTTTTTATGAAAAATAAAATGCAAAAACTCTAAGAAAATCTATATGAATGCACGAAAAATTAAAAATTCAAAGAACATGAGTTTAGGCACTTACCTCGACTTCCAATGCCTACTTCCAGAAATTTTCGAGCGCGCGATTAAAATCCCTATAAAATAAAACAACACAAACATTGGTGAAGATACTGAATCTCATAAAAAAATGCATGATTCCTAAACTAATGCAATTTGTCTAATGTTATAACTAGTGGAAGAAATTAACTAACTGGGACCTAATTAAGAACTCTAAATTAAATTAAGACCATAAAAATTATACATTAAAGTCCACCAAATTAATGAGTATTAGAATTTCAAGTACAAGAGTAATCAATTAAAGTCCAAAGTTGTTCCATGATTTTGTTTTAAAAATTAGAAACCGTAATTGGAAACCTTCCAAATTTAGATGAGGGTATTAAATTAGAAATTTTCTAACTTTAGAAACTGCCTAAAAAAAGACACTTTCTAAAAAGAGTAATTTCGAAAATGAGACAATTTTGGAACAGTTCCATAGACAGAAGTTCCAAAATTAAAAATTCCAAAATTTAGATCTATTTTCTAAAAATAGAATGTGACTAAATTAAATTAAATTTATGGGATTAGAAAATTCAAAAAAGAGAAACTATTTATTTTTGAAAATTTCTAAAAATAGAAGTTTCTGAAAATGACAAGTTTCTAATTCTAGCAATAATTCTAAGTTCAGATCATCTTTAGTTTTTTGTTATTTTAGAAAGTTCTAATCTAGGTATCCTTCTAAAATTAGAGTTTCTAAAAATTGAAGCTTCCAATTTTAAAGAGTTGCCAAAACTAGAAATTTTCTAAAAATAACATTATTTCTAAAAATACATAATTCAAACGATAATTTTTCTAAGTTCCCCGGCAATGGCGCCAAACACTTGTTGTGCAAATTTTAAATTTATATCTCGTAAGCGTGCGAACCATTAGATAGTATAGCGATTGAATGCGAGGTCGAACCCATCGGAACTTGGGAAAATATATCTGTGGAAAACATACCATAGAATTACATATTTTAAGAAATTAAAAAAATCATAAAAATAGATCTTAAACATGGTATTAATTCTCTAATCTAGGAAATCTAATTTTAATTTAGAAACATTCTAAAAATAGAAAACGTATCCAAAAATAGGAACTACATCTAAAATTGGAAATTCATCATTCAAGAGATCTAATTTTCATGGAAAACACAAAATTAATCTAATTTCAATTAAGATGGTGGAATTAATCTAAAAATTATAAATAATCTCAATCTAACTAAAAGCACAGAATTAAGATGCAATTAATTAATTTATCAACCTGCTTCCACAATTTTTCAAGAATTTGAATTTATAAACAAAAGAAAATAAAATGAAACATATATACATATTTACATTGGAATTTGGATTGAAGATTAAGGAGGCATTATTTTCAATACTTTAAAAATAAAATTAAAACCTAGAACATGGAGCTCACATTTATTAATGATCATTGATTCAAAATTTCATTCATTATTAATTTAATTAAGAAAAAGATGAGTTTCATTAATCAAGAAATAATCAAGATAAACCTATGTCTTAGAGAGAATTCAACAGAAAATTCCAGATCTAACTTAATTTAGAGAAAATATTTTCTTTTAAGGAATGAGTGACAATATTTTCTTTTAAGGAATGAGTGACAACCTTGTGATCATTGGTTTTGCATTCCACCGCTTCTACCCACTTTGATACGTAGTCAACACCTATGAGAATATATAGATTGCCGAAAGAATTAGGGAACTCGATGCCTCAAACATCAAAGAGTTCAATGATTAAGATGGGGTTTAAAGGCATCATATTATGGCGGGATATACTTCCTAATTTTTGACATCTATCACATGAAATGCAAAAGGTATATTTATCACAAAATATGGAGGGCCAATGAAATCCACACTGCAAGATTTTGCAGTTGTCCTTTTAACACTGAAGTGGCCTCCACAAGTTTGATCATGACAGAAACTTATGATACTTTGTTGTGCCTCCTCAAGGATACACGACGAATAATTTGGTCCTCACAATGCTTAAACAAATATGGATCGTCCCATACAAAACTTTTGATTTGTGCCAGAAACTTAACACTATCTTGCTTAGTCCAATGCAGAGGCATTTGACTAATTAGAAGATAATTAACAATATCAGCGAACCAGGGTATTTGGGATACAGACATGACTTGTTCATAAAAGGAAGGACTCAGTGATAGGACGGGTGTCATCAGTGAACTCATGTATCAATTTAGGCAAACGCTTTGCTGCCACATTTTCAGAACCTTTCTTATCTCGGATTTCAATGCCAAATTCTTGTTGCAAAAGTATCCATCGGATCAGGTGGGACTTAGTATCTTTCATTGAAAGAAGATACTTCAGTGCAACGTCATATGAGTAGACGATGACCTTCGAACCTACTAGGTTCGATTGAAATTTGTCTAGCACAAATACGATAGCTAACAACTCTTCTCTATGGTGGAGTAGTGGAGCTAAGTGTCATTCAGATTTTTGCTAGCAAAGTAGATAACATGAGGCAATTTGTTCATTCTTTGTCCTAACACGGCTCCTATTGCATAGTCAGAGGCACCGTATATGATTTCAAAAGGTATAGACCAATCAGGTGGTCCTATGATCGGAGAACAAGTCAAAGCAGTTTTCAAATTTTCAAAGGCTATGACACATTTTTCATCAAAATTGAAAATGGTGTCCTTGGTCAGGAGTCTACAGAGAGGTCACGATATGTCACTGAATCCTTTGATAAATCTTCTGTAAAATTCAGTATGACCTAAGAATGACCAAATCTCTTTAACAATTTGCGGTCTTGGTAAATTAGAGATTAAGTTAACGTTGGCTTTATCTACTTCAATTCATTTTTTTGAGATGATGTGTCCAAGTATTATGCCTGATTTCACCATAAAGTGACATTTTTCCCAATTGAATACCAAGTTCTTGTCCTTGCACCTGACTAACACAAGGGTTAGATGGTGTAAGCACTAGTCAAAAGTTGATCCAAAAATTGAGAAGTCATCCATAAAGACTTCCAAGAAACGTTCTACCATATTGGAGAAAATGTTGATAATGCACTGCTGAAAGGTGGAGGGTGCATTGCACAGTCTGGAAGGCATACGACGATAGGTGAATGTACCGTTGAAAGGTCATTTTTTCATGATCCTCAGGAGCAATGTTTTGTTTTAAATTTATAAATCTCACAAGACACGAACCATTTATAGTACAGCGATTGAGTGCGAGGTCGAACCCAAAGGAAATATTAAAAATATATGAAATTCAAAATACATATGCCTCAACTTTTACGTTTCTTAGAAAACCAACTAATCAAATATTCAATTAAATAAATAGATCTACAATTTTAGAACATTGATTAGAAGTGATTAAAATAATGTTTTAATTAAGAGTTTATAAACAATCTCACCACACATCCTAATTCACAAAATCTAGTTCTAATTACATATAATCCTAACAAGTTAATCAAGTTGTTAGGGAGGTTTTAAATACATGAAATGATTACATTTTAAAATAATTTAAGATTTAAAAAGAAAAACTAAAATACAACATTCAAGTGAAGCAAAATAAACATGAAAAATAAATCGGCAAGAAAAGTAAACAACAGAAATAAAAATGCAGTAACGTAAAAGGTGGTTGTTTGGAAAAGACCGTTCATCGCCAAAAATATTTAAATAAACGAACAACCTAGATTTGAAATTCATGTAAAAATTTAAGTTTCAGTTCATGTTTATCATCAATGTTAAAATCATAAACGTTCAACTATAAAACCAAATATTCGTAACTTAGATCCAACAATCATAACCTAAGTTCTAACTATTTCATGTCCGATTAAATAATTCAAGCATACAATCTTAAAATTGAATAAAAAACAATTATAAAAGGAAATTAGAAATTGGATGTTTCAAGATTCTAAACGGGTTGTCCTTTCATTATTTATTGGTAAAATTAAATGCAAGATTTATTGAATACAAGATATTTGGAATTTCAAATTACAAAAGAAACTCACTAGTGAAATTCAGATTCTCTATGTATCTTTGAGTCTTCTCTTGGTCTTCTCTTTAATCCTTTGGTCCTTTTTGGCTCCAGAGTCAAATCCGAGTTTGGTATGTGGGCTACTAGGCTATTTATAGGACTCGGGATTGAATGTATGACTAAGATTAAATCTAGGTTTAAGTTAATGGATGAAAGGTTGGGACTAAATCTAACTTAACATGGTTGGCTAGGATTAAAAGATAGAAAATTAGGGCTTCCTAGTGCTATGGTCAAATTTACTGTGCATTGGTTGCTTGGTGGCTAAGGTGTCTTGGGAGGAAAGAAAGGAATGACAGAAATTAGGGATTGGATGTGGCTTGGTTGAATTTAGCATGGTGTTTTAGGGTTTTGTGTTGTGCAATGACATGAACGGCTAAGATTAAATGGATGGATGAGATGATGAGGTAGAGGGTTTGTAACGGCCCATCCCGTTATGGGCACAATAAATTGATACAAACTCCCAAAACTCCGATCTAATACTATTTCAGGGGCATTTTTTTTTAAAAAGAAAAAGGGAGGCGTTGCTCCAACAACCGACACTAACCACAGGCAACCCATAGATAAACCAAAAACCATAAGCATCAATCATAATTACAAATTATAGCATCATCCCCTATTACATTTATCCCAGCTCAATGAGAAGTACATGTATCTCAAATACGTTAGCAGGTCCTCGATTACGAAAAGGAAGTGTGACAAAGTACAAAGCTACAGCTTTACGTCCAACGTCCAATTAAGGATCTCGCCAACCCTTCCTCTATGAAGTACATGTGGGGTAACGGGTGAGCTCTACATGCCCAGTGAGGGTAACACAAGCATCTGATGTCATTAAGCATACACTGTACATAATCATATGGACATATCAATGTCTAGGATGTCTACATGCACTGTAACACCCCGGATTTTCAATTTATTAATATATATGTAAATTAACCATTTAATTTGTGAATTATTAAATATGGATTTTAGATGGATAAAGGGTTGGGTCATTGCCCAATCAAGACCCAACGGTTTTGGAAATGGTTTCAATAAAATTTAAATGGGGTTGAATTAAAAAGGATATGCGCATGAGATGTTTGTGGGATTTTCATATCCACATTGATATGCTAGAGTATCTTGAGAAGATATCTAAGATTAAATAGAGATTGCTTATGGCTGTGTATAGGGATTTCCAAATCCAAGGTTCGGTGCATAAGATCATTTAAAAGGGTATGCAAATTGTCTAAAATTAAATAAAGAAGATGTTTAATTAAATAAAGATTGTATGGCCGTGTGTGACATTGCTAAATGGGAAGGTTGGCAACTTTTAAATCAAGGCAAAAGAGGGACGCATGGGACCTTCTAAATTGGGATCAATGAGAGATTAATTAAGGCAACAAAGGGGCGCATGGCACTTGCTATTTTAGAGAGATAAAGGAGCACACAACAATGGCTAATTTAAAAGGTCTTGGTACCTTCTAAGTTGGGACCAAGGGGAGGTTTAATAAAGAAAGGAAGAAGGGGTTCGGCCATGTGTATGGCCTAACCCATGGACTGTTTTGTATAGTTGTTTGGGTTAAGTGTAGGATGGATTTTAAGTAATCATTATGTGCTTTGATTTAAGAATAAGATAAGTTTATAATTGGATAAATAGATCTAAACCATAGGCCATGAGGTTCAGCCAATTGGGTTGGCCGAACCCCATGAAATGGTATGACATTTCCATGAAAAGATTGGGTTAAGTTGGATGGTCTTTTTGAACCAAAACCATGGACTGTTTTGAGGATGGATTTGGGTTTAAAATCATGTGGGAAGATATGATTTATTTTATGCTCTTGTTTCAAGAAACACCAATGCTTAAGTTATAGGTTATTATTAATTTGAACCCCATGAGAAAATTGGTGGATTCTATGGTGTTTGAAAGTCAAAAATGCATATTTTGGAGTGGGGCTTTTAAAAGATTTTTATATGGAATTAAGCTTACTGTTTTGGAGTAAATATGACATGACTGAACCATATTTATCTTATGTTAATTTGCTGATTAATTTCATAGATAAATATTGATGGGTTTCCATTAAGAGAACCATAGGGTTCAGCCATGTGTATGGCCGAACCCCATGGACTGTTAGGTGGATATTTGGATGGTGTTTTGGAAAATGGAAATCATACAAAGTGATGGGCTCATTGGATGGTTTTAAAAGGTAAAAACATGGTAACATTATACTGTTATCCTATGTCTAAATGAGACCAAAAAACATGTTTAAAAGGACCAAAACTATGGGGTTTGATGGCTAAGATAGGACATGGAAGTTTAAGTAGATTTTTGGGTTTTAGAATCAAATTAGAATTATATGGTCAAATGATTAACTTGCTGCCATGTACATAGGGTATTCGGATTTTTAAAACGGTGAACAAGCCGTGATCGGAAGACAGTCCAAAGGAAGGGTCGAACAATGTAAACTATAGTAGGTTTCCTACCTTTGTTGTAACCACTATTTATTATACTGTTTTATGTTGATTTTGATATCTTATATGATTGTAAAGTTATGTTTAAAATGACATGTTTGCATAGACATCTCATGCATGGCATGGGATGATGGTGTTGTAACTGGAGGCCACACTCTGTCGGGGCATCCGAAAGACCACTGTAGGGTACCCTGATGATGAGAATCCCATCAGGAGGAATCCAGAGGCCACACTCCGTCGGGGCGTCCGAAAGACCACTGTGGGTTACCTTGACGATGAGAATCCCGTCAAGTGATGGCT
This sequence comes from Chimonanthus salicifolius, assembly GCA_013350335.1. Taxonomy (NCBI): domain Eukaryota; kingdom Viridiplantae; phylum Streptophyta; class Magnoliopsida; order Laurales; family Calycanthaceae; genus Chimonanthus; species Chimonanthus salicifolius. The sequence continues at coordinate 6,092,841 of CM023541.1, forward strand.
ATGTTGAATGGTGATGGGTGGGACTCATTACATGTTCATTTCATACATAGCATGTTTTATGGAATTTTGACACACATGTATTATTATTATATTATTTGCATGTTTTTGACTAACCATGTGGTAGCCCTATTCGGAAACACTTCTGGGCGCGTTGATTTAACGCCCTATCTATATCCTTAGTGGATGATGTAGGGAAAGGGAAGAACGTGGATCGAGAAGAGGACCAAGTACGGAAACTTGGGCGGTTTGAATGATTGGAATGGATTATGAATGGACTATTTATGGACTTGATATTTGATATATTTGAACAATGTAATTTGGTAATTAGTTATGTTGGCATGTAATAATGTAGTTAATTAGATGCTATGGTTTGTTTTATGTTGGATGTTTTGATTAAACGATTAGTTAAGATTGATTAGTAAGTTTGGAAAATAAGTTATGTACTTTGCTATCTAAGAATGGAAAATTGGATTAGTCATAGGTTCTATTATAACCTCAGTTAGATTTAGACTAAGTTAATTCCGCAAGTTATATATATACCATGTGCAGATCAGTTTTATGGACTTAGTTCATACGCACATGGGCTTGGCCAGTTAAGGGTCGGATTTAGAGATCCGAACTTAACTCGCGTCGTGACACTTCGCCCCGATCACATGATTATTAAAAAAAAAAAAATAAACTCTGAAAATTAGAGTGAAAAGGGCGGGGTGTTACAAGATTAATGAAATTATAGCCTTGGATGGCAATATGGTAATTATGTAGAATTAATGGACCTATGTTTTAGAACTCAAGCATAAGTTGATGGAATTAATGGCAATTTGGTAATATTGGCTGAAAATGAAAGATCATGGATTCGGCCATGGTATTTTTGGCGAACCCCATGAATTTGGATCAGTGGGTTAATTATTAGTCTAAGTACATTGTGAATGAGAATAATGGGTTATGTTAGCCATGGATGGCAAAATGGTAATTAAGTGAAATCAATGGACCATGGGTTCGGCCATGGTGTATGGCCGAACCCCATGGGGAATGTTTGCTGAACTTAAGGTTTGATGTATATTATATTATTAATTGGTTTATCATTAGATTAATGAATAAAAGTGGTATGAATGGCATAAATGTAAATATGGTCAAAAAAATGAAAGACCATGGGTTCGGCCATGGTGTATGGTCGAATCCCATAGGGATTATTTTGATGGACTTAGGGTCTATGTAAGTGGGATTAAATAAAAAAGGGAAGTGATTAAATGTTTAACTTAGGGGTTATTGATTAATAAACCAAAGAAAGAAATTAAAACAAAAGGGGTGAGGTTCGGCCATGGTGTATGGCCGAACCCCACAAGTTTGGTTTATGGACTTGGACATTGTTGTAAATCAAGTGGGACTTGGTTTTAATTGATTCTTATATTATAAGGTAACGGGACCTCACAAGGTGTATACGATCGTGAGCGGTTACCGGACGAAAATGCAAGGACACGTTAGCGGTCTTTGGTAGGATTCCACCTCTTTGAAACCATGGATATGCATTATGTACTTATGATGATTTTATTTCATGTTTGATAAGTTATTTTGGTATCAATCAATATGTTTCAATTATGGAGTTTTAAATGCTATAATTTGTATTTCTTTATAGCATGATGGCATTTGCATCTCATGCATGGCATGGGAGGGATGAACGGTAACCGGAGACCCACACTCCGTCGGGGCATCCATAAAACACTCGTGGGGGATATCTTGATGAAGAGCTTTCCATCAAGAGGATACTATGTATGAAATGTAACTGGAGATCCACACTCCATCGGGGCGTTCGTAATACAATCGTGGGGGATACCTTGATGAGGAGCTTTCCATCAAGAGGTTACTATGTGTTTGTGATGGGTGGGACTCATTGCATATGATAGCATGGCATGGCATTGAATCGGCATGATTATGATCTTTATTATCATGCAATGTTTCTGGTTTTTATCGGTATGATTGGATCTCTATTATCATACACTATTTTGGATGCGTTGCTTCACAAGTATAATATGATATATTATATCTAGTTTTTATATACTAACCCATGTGTTAACCCTAATTGGAATACCTACTGGACGCGTTGTTCTAACGCCCTAATTCTACCCTAGTGGATGATACAGGACACAAGGAGAATGATGAATGCCAAACGGGTCAAGCGTAGGAGCTTAGATGGTTTTAATTTATATTTGTTTAAGATACTCATGGGCTTGTATTTTGAGTATCTAGAATTCGGATGGGTGAATTTATGATGGTTGGATGTTTTTACTGGATAATTATGATATGATAATGATGATTAAGGACTTGACGTACTTTGTTATCTTAATGGAATAGAAATTTGTTCTATTATAATTCCGCATGTTTTGATTTTAATTCCGCATGTTGATATTGTTATGTGTGAACCGTTTTCATGGACTTAGTCCATGCACACATAGGGTTGGCCAGTTAAGGGTCGGACTTTAGAAGTTCGGACTTAGCTCGCGTCGTGACGTCCCACTCTCTATCACTCTTTGTTTATAAAAAAAATAGACTCTGATTTATCGAAAAGAAAGCGAGTGAAAAAGGGCGGGGTGTTACATGCACGACCTTGGAAAAGTGTTCCCTACCCCTGGCACACTAGCCCACATCTACCGGGACTCCAACACATCCTCTAACTAACTCAAGGCGACACTAGGAAAACTCTCACATATGCCCATCCACTATGGTCCACCTACCCACGGGTACACAGACCGTTCCCCAGTAGGATCAGGGTCCCTGGCCCTCAACCAGCATTCTGACTCTCCCATAACGACCTGCATACATATCACAACCAATCCATGAGTTGGGCTCACTAGAGTCCCAAACACATTATCACACGGGAGTAACTACTGTGCCAGTACCCAACTGACTTGCAACAAGACCCATCTGTGGTCTCCTCAAATGAGTAGCAGACCCCTGGTAGTCACACCTGTGACCTTGGGCCACGTTAGCCGGTCTCCACACAACCGGTATAAACACCCCTCACGGAATTCTATAGGTCTTCTACCGAGTAAGCCGGTCAAACTCACTCGTTAGGCGCCTATAAATTCCTTGTGACTCAACACCCACAACACAAGTCTCAACAATGAACCCTAAAGTCATAACCGCAGGTAAAGACACTACCACGGATTATCCACACCATGAAGGTATCCTAGTCCGAAACATTATACCACATCACACCACAGGCTATCCCCACTATACAGGTGTCCTAGCCTTGAATAACATACCTCAGACTGTACCCACCCTTCAGGTGTCATAGCATGGAATACCATACCTCAGACTGTTCCCACCCTGCATGTGTCATAGCCTAGACTACCATACCTCAGACTGTACCCACCCTACAAATGTCATAACCTGGAACATCTCATCACACCACATCGCAAGTTGTCCCCACCCTACAGGTGTCCAGGCCTAGAACATCTCATCAAACCATACCGCAGGTTGTCCCCACCCTACAGGTGTCCTAGCATGGAACATCGTACTACATCGTCCCTCGACCAATGAGTGGGCAAACACATCCTCAGCCTACTCTGTAATACCCTAGACTTTTCAATATATCAATATTTACGAAAATGCCATTGGAATTATAAATTGAAGGGTTATGATCATAGATGAGAAAAATGGTGGGACCCGTTGCTCAAGTAAGTCTCAATGCACTTGTGTAAGGTTTAAATTAAGTTAAATGGGTAAGGAACATTTATTTGGGTCAAAGAGGTTAAATGGGACCCAATGGGTCGTGAATGACATGATTAATCATGGAGTGAGCTCAAAGCTTAATTGGTTTAAGTTTCATTAAATATTTGAGTTGGTTTGAGTTGAAATAAATAATGGACTTTAGTTGAGTTGAATTTATGAGTTGAGTTACATTAAATTGATGAGTTAAATGGGTTGAGTTGAGAAAGGTAGATTAATTGTAAATGAGTGAAGTATGTGAATGAGAGTGGAGTATCTTAATTCCATTTTTAAAAACAATGAAAACCGTTGGCTGCATGGTTATCCCATGCATGTAACTCCTAAGATAGACATGAATGATAATGGCGTTATATGGGAGTTACATATGTGAGAAATGTATTTCAAATTCAAGTCTATATGCACGTTGGATTGGCATTAGGGTTTATTCCATGCTTGGGTCTTCAAAGGGACAACCAATGGATGGTTGGGTGGTCCAAAGTTTAAAGATCAAAACCATTGGGTTCAAGGAGTTTCATCTCATGGATGAAACTCCCATTTGGGCAATTGATGATGAGTGGCAGTTACACAAGGTTAACCAACGGCTAGCCGTTGGAGCCTATGAGAGTTTCATTTCAAAATGAAACTCTCACATGCAATGGTAATGAAAGATGGATAATGTAAGGAATGCATGCAGAAAGATGGTCTTGGAAAGCCGTTGGACACCTTGGGAGTTTCATCTCAAGGATGAAACCCCAAGGGAGGTATTAAACAAATGAGCGTTACATAATGGGTTCACACTTGGAGAGGTGTTGGAGAAGGGTTGTATCTAGGGCAACCAAGAGTCAAAACCGTCGGAGGGTTTCATCTCAAAGATGAAACCCCCAAATGAAATGAGTTATGGAAGTAAATGGGAGGGGAGTTACAAGTGGTGCCTTAGGCTGAATTTCATTAGCCAAAGGAACTTCGTTTTTACTGTCTCTATCTCTCTCTCTCCCTTGGACGGTTTTCATCTCACAAGACAAAGATTGTTGGCTGATTGTATATCATACCAATCAGTCCTTGGTTGATCCTTTCATCAAGACAAAATTCAGCAAAGGAGTTTGGCACCAAGGCTTATCACTCTCATCCAAGATCAAAGTTCTCTTTTTCTCTCTCTTTTTCTCTCAAATCTATACCTTGGCTGAAGTATTCCAAGGAGGTTGCAGCAAGGTTAGTCTCAGTCAAGAGAACAAGAAAGAAGGAGAGGCTAGGGAAGTAAAGGACCAAGGAAGGAGTCGCGGTATTGGTAAGTGCATCCTAACCTTTGTCGAATAAAATGGATTAAGGATTATGATCCGGCCATTACATGGCCAAATTTACCAAAGGTTTAGATCAAGGATTATGCTGTCTAAAAATGGTAAAACATGGACCATAGAGTTCGGCCACTTGGGATGGCCGAACCCCATGAAAAAACTTGGTGAATCTTTAGGGTGTTTGAGAGATAAAATCCATATTATGTAATGAAGGTTTTAAAGGATTTAAAATGGAGATAAGTTTACTGTTTTGGAGCAGCTATGGCATGGCTGAACCATGTTAATGTTATGGTTAATTTACTGATCAAAACTATGGACAAATATTGGAGGGTTTACATCAAGGAAACCATAGGGTTCGGCTAAGTGTATGGCCGAACCCCATGGACTGTTTTTTTGGATTAATTTAGGGTAAGATCATGGTTGAAAATTATGGATGATGATATGATTATCTACGGACTTAGTGTAAGTAAATAACCAACCATGGTAGATGATGGAATATGGGATAAAAATCCATAGGATGAGGTTCGGCCATGTAGTATGACCAAACCCCATCAATGATCATTTGGTGGACTTAGTGCTAAGTTATAATATAATTGGAGATGGGTTAATGAAGAATTTAAGGACAAAAACTAAGTGGTGAGGTTCGGCCATGTTGTATGGCCGAACCCCACTAAGGTGGTTTGGTTATGGACTTTGGTTTTTTAAACAAAATTAAACAAAGGGTTAGTATAGTGGCATTATTGTAAATATGAAGGAATTGATCAAAGGTGAAATGATCAAAGATGAATGATCAAAGAATTTGAAATATGGCCAAAACCAAGATGGTAAGGTTCGGCCATGTTGTATGGCCGAACCCTACCAAGGTTTATTTGGAAGTTGGTTTAATTGAATAGTTTTAATTAAATAAAAGAGAGACCAAAATTTAAATGGGTGAGGTTCGGCCATGGGGTATGGCCGAACCCCACAAAGTGGATTTTTGGGACTTAGACTAAGTTGGAATCACATGGATGAATGTTTGATTTGCTATTATATAATAGGGCCACGGGAATTGTTTGAACGGTGTACAAAGTCATGATTGGTAGACCGTTCAAAAGAACGGTTAACCTAAGTGACATTTGTGTAGGTTTCCTACCTTTTGAACCACACGTATATTTGATGTTTTATCGTAATTTTGATGAATTATGTGCTAAGTCATTATGTTTCAAGTATATTATATGTTAAGATGTGTTTACAAATGGCATGACATCATGGACATCTCATGCATGGCATGGGGTGGTGATTATGGAAACCGGAGGCCACACTCCGTCGGGGCGTCCAAAAGACCATTGTGGGGTACCTTGATGATGAGAATCCCATCAAGTGGAATTCGGAGGCCACACTCCGTCGGGGCGTCCGAAAGACCACTGTAGGGTACCTTGACGATGAGAATCCTGTCAAGATGAGGCTATGTATATTTGTGATGCGTGGGACTCATTACATGAGCATAACATACATAGCATTGTTTTTATGAGGTTTTGATGAACATGTATTATTATATTATTTGCATGTTTTTATACTAACCTTGTGGTAGCCCTAATCGAAAACACTACTGGGCGCGTTGATCTAACGCCCTATCTCTATCCTTAGTGGATGACGCAGGAAAGGGAAAGAACGAGGATCGTGACGGAAACCAAGCATAGGGGCTTGGGCTTTAAATGGACTTTGAAGGATGGACATTTTATTTAAGTTATCTGGACAATGTAATTTGATAGTTAGATGTTATTGGCATGTAATAATGTAGTTAACTATGGTTTGGATGGTTTGGTATGGATGTTTAGTTTATGGTTATACTAGTAATTTTGGAGATAATGTTTATATGTTTTGCTATCTAGAAATGGAAAATGGAGTAGTCTTAGGATTTATTATGACCATCAGTTAGACTAAGTAGATTCCGTAAGTTTATTGTACCATGTGTGGATCGATTCTTATGGACTTAATCCATATGCACATGGGCTTGGCCAGTTAAGGGTCAGACTTTAGAAGTCCGAACTTAACTCGCGTCGTGACATCCCGCCCCGATCACTTGTTTATTATTATTATTAAAAATAAAAAATAAACTCTGATTATTAGAGTGAAAAGGGTGGGATGTTACATACTTGATCATCTGGGAATCACAAAACATACCAGTGGGAGTTGTCCCTCAATGCACCAGCCCTCGACCAATGAACGGGAGAGAACATCCTCAGCTTACTTGATCATCTGGGTATCACAAACCATACTAGTGGGAGTTGTCCCTCACCGCACCATTCCTAAAACCAATGAGCGGGTGAGCACATCCTCAACCTACTTGGTCATCAGGGGATCACAAGCCATACCACCGGGAGCTGTCCCTCACTGCACCATCCCTTGACTAATGAACGGGCGAGCACACGACTCATCAGACTCTTGGGGACACCTTATCCATCACGCACTCGGGTAGCGTGTCTGTGATGACCTCTAAGTCGGCATTGGGTGAGTTAACACTCAACCTTAGAACTTCCCAGAGGTTTCCATGACCACCTCACAACATGTCCCTCCTGGGACTCTCGGGCACCTCGCCCTCCAAGCTGGTGCACACCTCCCTCATAGGCGTGTCCGAAGATCACAATTTAGACCTGACAGTCAAACCTACAGTAGGGAGTACATTCGCCCATGACAAGGGTAAGTACGACAGCCACACCAGCGTAGACCCACCACGACCACGACTTAGCCAAAGACCCACATACCCAAGAGGGGAAACACCCGTCGGGTACTCACACACCTACGGACCCACCAACGAGTAGTATATAGCTCAACCGCATCCGCTGTACAGTTTCTCATGACTTCCCAATCCTAACTACCCGACACACTAGGGGGAGTCTCTAAATCATGATGTAGCCTAGTACCCATAGCCCACCGACGTTCCATGCACACTAGCTACATGCATACATAATTATCTCTACGCATGTTATCAATATAACATATCGCAACATAATTAGGTATATACATCATTATCTATCACATGCTAACATATTAACATTCAGATATGGCATCAATCAGAGCATGTCCCATACAAGCATAGAAAGTGGTATCATCTACTATCTACTGCATGTAAATCTAAAACATGTTGATTAAACTATTAATCACATACATGGGAAATTATCACACATCCACCAATCATGTTATTATACCATCAACAAGTCATGACATCAGATAAATGATTCATAGGTGCCCCATGAGCAGCGTTTACGTATACACCCGGATGAGAACCCCGGCACCTAATGGTATCAACAGTTCCCTTGCCGAGTGATAGGTTCCCTCACCTATGTTCATGCTTTCGAAATCCAAGCGATAAAACAGGCTGAAGGGTTGAAGGAAGTGGTGCACAGGCTGAAGAAACCGAGACTGGTCCAGATGGCCTGGACGATCCCACAGGTCTGGCTGCAAATGGGATTGCAAAAGGTCTAGAAGAGATCTCTAAAACGAGCCAAGAATGAGCTCATAACAAGCCTAAGATGGGCCTGGAACGGTTTGGGCCGAGGGCTGGGCTGGAGTACACGAGTTGGGCTTCAATCGAACTAGCTGGGCTGAGCTACTGCTGGGCTGAGAGTTGGACTGGACCACGGGTTGCTCAAGTTGGGCCTGCTGGGCCGAACCAGATCTGGCGAGCTGGGTTGAAGAAACTAGGTCAAAAGTGGATCAACTGAGTTGGAGTTCGATCGAAGGATGCGACGACCTGGCCTGGATTGCGGGTCCGAAACCAAACCCATCTGAGTCAACTCAATGTTGACTGAGTCAACTCAATGTTGACTGAGTCAACCCTGGAGCCCAGTAGAAAAGGGGAGGAGAATGAAAGAAAATAGAGGAAAATGAGGGGGAAAGGAAAATGGAGAACAAGAGAGGGAGGAGTACTTGCAATCGGTAAGGAAACGGGATGGCAAAGGTCAGAGAGCGGAGGGGCAATTACAGGGGTCCCGTCACCAGATCTGAGGGCCACGACGATGATCGCATCCGGTAGGAGAATATAGGGAAAGAGAGACCGGAGGGGGAGATGAAGGATCCGAGAGAGAAAAGAAGAGGAGAAGGAAAGCGGCTGCAAGGCCTTAGGGTTAGGGTTTTTGTTAGGAGGGAATGAGGGGGGAGAAATGAGAGAGAGGGATTGAGAGGGAAAAGAGAGAACCGAGAGGAAGAGAGATGAGAGCGGAGACACTGTAGCTTCCCTTGCTACAGTGCTGTGAAAAGGGGGGTATAAAAACATTAGGGTTTAGGGTTTCCTTAGGGTTTAATCTTTTTTTTTTTTTGCAATAATAACAAATTAAATTTAAAACCTGAAACCAGTTTGAATGTTGAACATGAAGAGAGAAAAATGTGTGATTTTAAAATATTTTGGCATGAGAAGAAGTTCAATAATTCAAATTACCAAAATACCCTTTGAGTTGCCAAACTCGAAATCGGCCAAACCGAGATCCACCGCGGGGCCCACACTCTCCCCACTGTTACTATGACACTAGAATCTCGAAAAATCGGGTCGGATTGTTACAGGGTTGACCTATGAATTTCGAATGGGATTGGAAGGAGATAGGCAAAAATCGTGTGAAGCATGGAGGATTGGGATGTTGAGGTGTGTAGGGATCTTAGGAGTGTATTTGGATGGATTTTTGTCTAAGTTCATGGAGAAATTATAGTGTAAAAATCGACCAAGGCACGGAGGGATAAGATTGGGTGAGGTGGAATGGAGTGGAGAGAAAGAATATGGATTTTCCTAAGGTTGCATGTGCATGAGGCTTCCTAATATTGTGTGTGTCGCGTGATGTGGATGAGATATGAGCATGAACACCTAAATTATAGGATTTAATGAGATGCCTAGGGTTTTAATGAGATAAAACATGAAATGGAGGGCTAGGGTTAAATGATCCTAGATCTAACGACTATGATGCATGATGGATGGATAGATGGTGCATGGATGATCCTAATCCTAAGGTTAATCTATATGATGAATGGTTTGGATGTCCTAAATCTAATCATGATGCATGAAAGGGTTGGATTGACTAAGTGGATCTAGGGTTTGATGATATGAAATGCATGGGATAAATGAGATGCATGAAATGAATGGTTTGGATTGGTTGATTGGGTTAATGGATGGTGTGGATGGGAGATTGGAAATTGGATGGTTAAGATTGGTTGGGTAAGATGGGTCATGGACATGGGCTTTTGGGTTTGGACCTAAAATGGATTTGGGCTTAGGGTTGGTAAACTTGGATTTGTACCTGGAGCATTGGATCTTTAAATTGGACTTGGACTTGAATTGGAGACTTGGACTTAAGCTTGCTGGGCTTGAATTCACTTTGGCTAGGCCTACATTGGGAAATGCACCTGAAGTACTTGGCCTGGCCCAGTGTCTTCGCATTTGGAGCGAAGCTTGGCCCAATTGCAGTGGATCTCTTGCCCAAGGATCTTGATTTCAACTCTTGGCCTTTTAATTGCACACTTGGATTTTAAAATTCAATAATTAATCAATACCACTATAATTCTAAATATTGAATAAATCTAGACTCTCATAAAAGGATCTAGATTACCCAATTTATATCAAAAACTCTAAAGTGGCATGAACTAATTATGAAATTCAAAAATTTCTTTTTTAAGCTCTCTTCCTGCAATTATCCACTGTTTTATGCATGAATCCTATTTTTCCATATTTTTGTCTACAAAACTAGAAAAAACCATTAATGTATCTTTTATATACAAAATCAAGGCTAACTTAATCATAATTAAAGGATAAAAATGTAAGATTTTTAGACTCAATAAGAAACATAGATTTGGTTATAGCCGGAATAACCATCAAGTAAACAATAGAATGCATGACCGGCTAAATGCTCAAGCATCTGATCAATGAATGGAAGAGGGAAGTGATCCTTTCGAGTTGCAGTGTTCAACTTACGATTGTCAATACAAACTCTCCAACCCGTTTGAACGTGTGTTGGAACTAACTCATTTTCTTCAATTTTGATTACCGTAACATCTGATTTTTTCAGGACAAGTTGAATTGGACTTACCCATGCACTGTCAGAGATTGGTTAAATGATACCCACCTCGAGAAGTTTCAAAATTTTGGCTCTCACTACTTCCTGCATCGCAGGATTAACCGTCTCTGTGGTTCTCTAGATATCTTGCAATTTTCTGTAACACCCTGGAATTTCAAAGTTATCATTTTATATGAAAATATTCATATTTACGGAATTGCCATTATGATAAAATTGATTTGAATTTAAATGGGTCAATGGCTCAATCAAGACCCAAAGGATGGTAGTTTGTTTACAAAACAAATAAATGGATAAGATGAATTTAAACAGGTCAAGAATCATATTTGGGTCAAATTTTGATAAATGGGTCAAAATGGCTAGATGGGACCCAATGGGTCGTGAATGGCATGATTAACCATGGATGGAGTTCAAGCTTAGTTAATTTAAGTTTATTAATTGCTTGAGTGTGGTTTGAGTTGAAATGAATGGTGGGTTTAGTTAAGTTGAATTTATTAGTTAAGTTAAATTAAATGAGTGACTTAGGTTGGGTGAGTTGAATAAATGAGTTGGATGAATATGTATTTTTTTAATGTAAGTGGGTGAAGTGTGTGAATGGGAGGAGAAGTGTTTTAAATTCACAATTTTGAGCAAGGAAAAACGTTGGAGCATGGGAGACATTACCATGCATGTAACCCCCATTTAGGTGATGAATAAAATGGGAGTTACATTTTGAATGGGAGTTACACTTTGAAATTACATAGAATGCATAGGGACGTTGGTTGCATGCATGAGCAATTTCATGCATGTAACGGCTACCATGGAGATATGAGGGGTGGTGTCTTTGAGAGTTACAAATGCATGAATAAAGGAAGGAATGCAAACAATTTACAAGGATGTGCATAGGCCGTTGGGTAACCTTGGAGGTTCATCTCAAAGATGAAACCCCCAAGGAAGGTGTTAAGAAATAATGGTTACATAAAGGTTTTATGTTTAAAATTGTTACATGCATTGGAACCATGAGGATTAACCACCTTAGATGGAAGGTCAAGGGTTAAAAAAACGTTGGAGGGTTTCATCTCAAGGATGAAACCCCCAAAGGAAATAAGAGCTAAAGATAAATGCATTAGGAGTTACAATTTTTGGGTACCAAAGAGATCACATGGGCTGAATGGAATTTAGCCAAAGAAGTTTCAGTTTTTCTCTCCCTATCTCTCTCTCTTGGTCGTTCTTTATCTTCCCAAACACTAAGAGCAGCAGCTGGTTAGTGAAATGAAATCAGTCCTTGATTGATTTGTTTCACCAAGACAAAAGCATACCTTGAGCAAAAAGAGTTGGCCTCAAGGTATTCCATCCAAAGTCAAAAAAATTCTATCTCTTTCTCTCTTTGCTGTTTTCTACCAAGAACAACAGTTGGCTGATTAAATCAGTCCCTGATCATCAAGGAATCAAGAAGAAGGAGAGGCTAAGAAAGGACAAGGAACAAGCCGGAGGGAAGATCAATTGGAGGAGTCGCGGAAACGGTAGGTTTTTCGATGAACAATTTTTAAATCATGATCCGGCCATTGGATGGCTGAATCTAACAAAGGTTAAATGTTGGTTGGAAGTACATGAATGAGATAAAAAGATGGACCATAGGGTTCGGCCCATTGGATGGCCAACCTCCATGGAAATAATGGATTTATTTAGATGGTTTTTGGAAATTAAAACCATACAAATTTGGGACTGTTTTTAGATGGTTTTAAGTGTGTGTTTTAAAAAGGTTAAAACATAAATAAGGAAGTTTGTTTTGGACATAGATGAATGATGAAGAAATTCAAAACCAAAGGTCATAGGGTTCGGCCATGGAGGGCCGAACCCCATGCAAATAATGGTTTGTTTTGATGTATTTGGAACAAATAAACCATGAAGTTGGTGGACTGTTTTGGGTTATTATTTTAAGATGTAAATACATGTTTTAGAATGGTTTAAAAACATGGATTTGGGTGCTGGTTTCAGACCTAAGATGAAGGACTAAGTGTTCAAAATTAATCTCATGGTGTTCGGCCAATAAGCATGGCCGAACCCTATAAAATTGGGCTAATTTTGGATGGTTGGTTGAAGGTTAAAAACCTGATTTAGATATACAGTTATTACCTGGTTAATTGAGGTTTAAAAACAGTAAAAGTAATCATTGGGTTCAGCCATAATAGAGGGCCGAACCCCATGTAAAATGATATTGGTTTTCATGTTGAGAACCCCATGGAAACCATGGAAACCATGAAAACCCATGGACTGTTTTGTGGAATAATTGGGTTAAGTTTATGATGAACATTAGGTATTATAAATATGCTTTGATACAAGAATAATATATGTTGTTTATGGAGTTAGTATGGGTAAGTAATTGGCCAATATGAATGATGGAAATTGAGCATAAAAGCACATTGGTGAGGTTCGGCCATGTGTATGGCCGAACCCCACTAATGGTAATTGTGGGACATAATGGTTGGTGTATATGAAGATATGGAAGGTTTAAGAAGGATCAAATTAAGTGGTGAGGTTCAGCCGTGTGTATGGCCGAACCCCACTAAAGATGGTTTTATGTTTGGTGATGAAAGTTAGTTAATTTAAAGCAAAGGTTGGTCTCAATGGCACAATCGTAATTATGGCTGAAATGATCAAAAAATAAAATGATCATATGATGGGATAAATGGGCTAAAACCAAAGTGGTAAGGTTCAGCCATAATGTATGGCCGAACCCTACTAAGGTTCGTTTAGAAGTTTGGGTAATTAGATAGGTTTTAATTAAATAAATGAATGACCAATGTTTTAATGGATGAGGTTCGGCTATGGCTTTGGCCGAACCCCACTAGGTGATTCTTGGAACATTAAGCTTTGCTGGAAATTAGGTGGATAAATGATTAACTTGCTGCCATGTACATAGGGTATTCGGATTTTTAGAACGGTGAGCGAGCCGTGATCGGAAGACGGTCCAAAGGAAGGATCGAACAAAGTAAACTATTGTAGGTTTCCTACCTTGTTGTAACCACATAACTTATTTGCTGTTTTATGGTTTTTGAATAAGTTATTTGAATCAAATGTTATATTTACAAATGGCATGTTTGCATAGACATCTCATGCATGGCATGGGATGATGGTGTTGTAACCGGAGGCCAGACTCCGTCGGGGCGTCCGAAAGACCACTGTGGGGTACCCTGATGATGAGAATCTCATCAGGAGGAATCCGGAGGCCACACTCCGTCGGGGCGTCCGAAAGACCACTGTGGGTTACCTTGACGATGAGAATCCCGTCAAGTGATGTCTATGTAGAATGGTGATGGGTGGGACTCATTACATGTTCATTTCATACATAGCATGTTTTTATTGAATTTTGTTACACATGTACTATCATTATATTATTTGTATGTTTGACTAACCAAGTGGTAGCCCTATTCGGAAATACTACTGGGCGCGTTGATCTAACGCCCTATCTATATCCTTAGTGGATGATGCAGGGAAAGGGAAGAACGTGGTTGGAGAAGAGGACCAAGCACGAAAACTTGGGCTTTTTGAATGATTGGAATGGACTGTGAATGGATTGTTGATGGACTTGGTAGTTTATTTATTTGGACAATGTAATTTGTTAGCTAGATGTGTGGGCATGTAATGATGTAGTTAATTAGACGCTATGGTTTGTTTTATGTTGGATGTTTGGATTAAACGATTAGTTAAGATCGATTAGTGATTTGGAAAATAAGTTATGTACTTTGCTATCTAAAAATGGAAATTGGATTAATCATAGGTTCTATTATAACCTCAGTTAGATCTAGACTAAGTTAATTCCGCAAGTTATAAATATACCATGTGCGGATCAGTTTTATGGACTTAGTTCATATGCACATGAGCTTGGCCAGTTAAGGGTCGGATTTAGAGATCCGAACTTAACTCGCGTCGTGACATTCCGCCCCGATCACTTGTTGATTATTATTATATTTAAAAAAAAAAATAAACTCTGAAAATTAGAGTGAAAAGGGCGGGGTGTTACATTTTCTTCCAAATGAATTTTGTGCATGACTACAGAAGGGATAATTTCTTTGAGATCGGCAATGGACCATCTTATAGCTTCACGATGATCTCGTAAAATAGCAAGGAGTCTATACTCCTGCTCAGAAGTTAAGTCTGAAGCTATGATAAAGGACAATGTGTTTGAAGGTCCAAGATAAGAATATTTGAGAGTCTCAGGGAGTGTTTTAAGCTCTTATTTTGATGGATTCTTGATAGATGGGACTGAAACATATTGATTCACAGAGAGAGGTTCACACATGCTGATAGCATTCACTTCATTTTTATTAAAATCCTTGTCTAAAGTAGACAGTAATTTTTCGAACGGATCATCACATATGAAGTGAAGGAAAAACTCATCAACATAACTTTGAATCATGTTAACCTCGCATGGATCATCCGTGTAGAGAGTGTAATGGCTCAGGTCAACAAAATGGTTATGGGAATAAGAGGATATATGAATCGGACGATTTTACAATTTTCGATTCACGATTCGTACCCATAGACCGATTTAAATACGATTCGAGTTCGATAACATTGGGTAAAATTGGAGAATGCCATACACTTGGAGCATTGGGAATATTTGTAAAATTTCATGCTCACAAGGTGTGTGATAATATGTTTGAGTGAATGTTGCCTTGTGCATATTCCAATTCATAGTTGGGTAAGGTTATGGTTTGACCTCTTTATGCCTATGCATGATTGATGTGAATATATTGTATCAGATACATAAGTATGAGTTTCTCAAGTTCCCTATATTTAGATGTTTGTTATAATTGAGAATTCATAGATTTGTGATGTGTTAAAGTATGATAGAATATATGATAAATTAAGATTACCCAAGATGTGTAATGTAGGGCCTTGATAACCTTCCCATACTTGTATATGGTTATGAGTAATGTATGTATCAAATGAATTTTCATGATTGTGATTGGAATTCTTAGATGGGTAACTCATATAATAAGCATGATGTAGGTGTTTCAATGCCATGATTCGATTATGTGATGATGTGTACATCACGAGTGAGAACTTATGTTGATAATGGCTGTGTTGGATCGACCTAACCATATGTAGAATGAATTTCCATGATTTGAAGAGGAACTTAGTAAAGAATTAGGCTAAGTGATATGGGTGAGTTAAGGTCAAGTAGCTTAGAACCCAAGGGGGGTTAACATGTGCTACAATGGGGATGGGCTAGCATGATTGAGAATGCATGGAATGCAATGTAAATGCTAAGAAAACCTTGTTTGATTTCCCCAAAGTAAAAATATGACCACTCTCCAATGTCAACCCAAATGTGAAAAAAATGAATTATGGTTGATCTGATCCACTACGTGGTACGTAGGCAACTGAGAGTATTGTGCCTCAGCTCGATCAAAAGATGCATTGTGTCATCCATTTATATTTAGGATGATGTAAGATGTTGAGCAAATGTGAAGGGTATAAAGGGATTGGTGGGATATACCTTCCTTAATATAGACCCTAATGCCAGATGTTGGATCCCTCAAAGGCGACCCAAAGAGGTTATGATGCCTTGGGAGTCCCGATATGACGAGACATATATGTTTGTTCTCGAGTAAAGCCTAGAGTGGCTAGAGAACTGTGAAAATTCTTAAGATGGACATATGAGGACTTTGGCACTGAGATGTACATGACTAGGTCACTTGATTATTTTGAGACGTGGTATGGGTATGTCCCTCACGTGATATTGATGATTGAGATGTGGTATGGGTGTGTCCCTCACGTGATGATTATATTGAGACGTGGTATGGGTGTGTTCCTCATGTGATATTGAAGATTGAGACGTGGTATGGGTACGTCACTCAAGTGATATTATGGGTGCGTCCCTCACGTTATATTGATAACGTTATGCCTCAGTCAGTGGAAAAAGAAAATTGTCCGATCAGTAGATCATTGTGTCTCACATTTGTATAGATAAAATGATGAGATAAGTATATAAATTCCATAAGTAGGGCCTAGAGTAGCCGTGAGACTGTGGAGCCTCGATATGAACATATGGAGACTGTGGCATTGAGATGTATATATGAGTTGGTCACTTGATATTGAGATGTGGTATGGGTATGTCCCTCACGTGATTATGATGGTTGACTGATCGTTCCAAAGAGGTATTCGGGACGGTGGGGTCGGCTATGGAGACTTGATCCCATAGGTTACCGTTGAGGAGTAGGTCCCTCACATGCTACGCTCTGGAGGGCGCTCTCAAGGCTATTTAGCACACTTGATGTGCGTTGATGTGCAGAGCTAGATACTATTTTACCTCATGGGGTGGCGCTAGTTTCGTTAAACACGGTCCAACTGCCTTAGAGCTTGACTGAATCACCATTGAGGTGAAAGGATGCAGGGCAAGGTAGACTTGATCACGCTAGTCGTGGGTTTCCCGCTTAGTAAGTCATGGGCCCTAAGTCTTGCTAGGGGTCGTGGTATATTTATGATATGATATGATGATTTGATATTGTTGCCACAGTCACGTAGTGATTCATTCGAGTGTTGTTCCTATGGATAGAAGAACTCATGGTAGATGATGTGCCCCTGGATTAGTTATGCCCATGGATGGATTATACCCATGGAGGGATTATATTTATGGATGATTATTACCCATGGATAGATGATGCTTACTGATAGAGTGTTACCAGGGATGGATGTGTATACCCATGGATGATGATTCCCATGATGGTGCTTGGATGTTGGTTTTAGGGTAGACCTGTTGGTCCCATAGTAGACGTATTGGTCTTATGTTAGACATGTTGGTCCCATGGTAGACGTATTGGTCTTATGCTAGATATGTTGGTCACATGGTAAACATATTGGTATTATGGTTGACATGTTGGTCCCATAGTAAACGTATTGGTCTAATGTTAGACATGTTAGTCCTGTGGTAGAAGTATTGGCATTATGGTGGACATGTTGGTCCCATGGTAGACGTATTGGTACTATGGTGGACATGTTGTTCCCATAGTAGACGTATTGGTCTTATGTTAGACCTGTTGGTCTTATGATAGACATATTGGTTCTACGAATGTATGAGTTATGCCCATGGATGGATTATGCCCATCGATGGATTATGCCCGTGGAGTGATTATATTCATGGATGGTTATTACCCATGGATAGATGATTCTCACTGATGGAGAGTTACCAGGGATGGATGATGAATTAAGATTTATAGATGGAATTGATGTTAGATGGATAAAAGTTGGGGCAATGTCCCAAGTATGGTCCAATGGATCATGGATAGGATTAATTCTATTTAATTGGGTCAATGTGGTCAATTGGGTCAAATACCCAATTGGGACCTAATGGGTCAAGATGAATTGATGATTATGGTAAATGGGTAAGGAATGGATTTAATCAGGTCATGGACCCAAATAAGATCTAAGGCATGGGGTCCACCTCATCAAGTGAGGTGGCAAGTGTATGAGGTAATATCAAAGTGGCATCGCTAAGTGGGACCCAAGTCCACCTCATAAAGTGAGGTAGCATGTGGACTAAGGCACATATAGGGCCGCCACCATGGTTGACTTGGTCAACCATGGGTTGGGTGAATTAAAGAAGATCAAGTGAAGTGAGTTGAGTTAAATTATTTAATTAAAATCACCTAAGTTAGTTAAAAATAAATTCAAATGTTTGAGTTAGGAGAATGAATTTTATTTAAGCTAAGTGAGCTGAATGGGTGGTGAGTCACATTGAAGATAAAAAGATGAAGTGAGTCAAAGGGGAGGTGGAGGGTTTCCATCTCAATGGAAACCCTAGACCAAAAACGTTGGAGAGGGTGTGTGTGCCATGTGTGGGGCATGCATCCTCATGGTTAGTCAAAGGGGAGGTGGAGGGTTTCCATCTCAATGGAAACCCTAGACCAAATTCGTTGGAGAGGGTGTGTGTGCCATGTGGAAGGCATGCATCCTCTTGCTTAGTCAAGGAACTCATGGGGAAGACTCCACATTGAATGAGGGTGGTTGGGAGGTGAGGTCTTGTCCAAGAAACCCTGGACAAGATGGAAAGGGCTAACTCTTCATCTCATTCACTCTCTCCCTCTCTCAAGCTCTCCCTTGGCCGACCCCTCTAAGACAAAGGAAAAGACTTAAAGTGTTTTCCATCTCAACTCCTCTCCCTCTCACCAAAACCCCAGGGCAGACCTCTCTCCAAGACAAGAAAACACTTAGGGTTTTTCCATTCTCTCCCTCTCTCCCTCTCTCAAACCAACACTCTTTGGCCGAAGATCAAGGAGGAGAAAGAAAAGACTAAGGAAGGAGAAGATCGGAGGAGCAAGACGGAGCGAAAGAAAACGGAGGAGTCGCGGAATCAGTAAGTATTACTTGACAAGATTTATAAATTAAAAGGAGGTTAAAGGAACCATGGTTTTGGCTATGGAATGGCCGAAACCATGGGGTTCCATTTTGGATTGAAAAGTTGGCCAAAAATGTTATGGGCCATGGATTTGAAATCCATCCAAGAAATGAGATGGGAAAAATGGACAAAACCCTAATGGGTAAGATAATCTATTAAGGACAATGTGTATATATGGCTAAGGACCTCATGCCTGTCCAATATAAGGATTATGATCAAAGATCATGGTTTGGCCCTTGCATGGCCAAACCCTAGATTTTATGCATGGACCATTAAGGACAAAGAAAGGATTGGATGAGGTTCGGCCATGATGTAATGCCGAACCCCATCAAAGGATCCAATCATGGGTGTATGATTTTTAAAAGAAAATAATGAACCATAGGGTTCGGCCATGTTGTATGGCCAAACCCCATGGAAGTAGGTTATTGATTTTAATGAGTTTTAAAGGATGAAAAAGATGGATGTATGTTAGTGATTTTAAAAGATTTTAAAGGATGAAAATGATGGAGGAATGTTGGTGATTTTAAATGGGTTTTAAATGTGGTAAATTATGATTTAAAATGATGGACCTAAGTGTATGATTAAACCCCCATGGAGGGACTTTGTTTATGGACCTAATGTTTGTAAATGATTCAAAGGAGAGATGAAAATGAGACATCATACCCCATGAATCATTTTGATGGATCATATGTAGATCTATGCATGTTTAAGAAGATTGAATGATCAAGCTAAGGAATGGAGGGATTTATTATGGATCTATGTCTATCTAATGAATCATTTATGGACCTAAGTTATGTGTAAATACGTTAAGTGTTTAGCTATGGAAAGAGTGATAGCTAAGATGAGAATATGGTGAAAATAAAGGACCATGGGTTCGGCCATGTTGTATGGGCAAACCCCATGGATAATATTTTATGGACTTAGGTGTTTTTATTAATGTAAAATGATTAACTTATGTGATGGGATTAATAAATCAAAAGATGGAATGATCTTGGACCCACATTGATTAAAAAGATCAAGGACTAAAAAGAGGGGCCCAAAACAAGAGAGTGAGGTTCAGCCATGTTGTATGGCCGAACCCCACTAATGCATTTTTTGTGGACTTAAACATCGTGCAACCCTAAGGTATAATGGAAACCTCTTAGGGGACTTAACCAGATAAAAGACTAGGATGGTAAAGGGAGATGAACCTAGGATGATGTAGGGGTTGATGGAATTAAATGGATCACAAATTGATGTATGTATATGTGTTACATGTAATAAGGTAACAGGATTCCACAAACGGTGTACGTTCGGCTTGATGGGATCAATGATCTATTTTTGGACGGAAACGCAAGGACTCGATATTTGGACGTTGGTAGGATTCCTACCTTATTGAAAACCATGGAATATGTATATGTGATGTTTTTACTTCTATGTTAATTTTGGTATCAAAGTACTATCTTTCAACTATGGGATTTTAATGCTATGATGTTATTATTACATAGCATGTTTGCACTTGCATCTCATGCATGGCATGGGAGGGATCAAATGAGGGGAGTCCACGCTCCATTCGGATTTCCGATAAACAATCGTGGGGAGGAATCCACACTGATTCCAATGGATGTATGATTGAATTGTATTCAAAGTCCACGCTCCGTTCGGTACGGCCGATAAGGCATTCGTGGGGAGAGCTACACTGTGTTTGAAATGTAACCGGAGTCCGCGCTCCATTCGGTGGGACTGATGAGGCATTCGCGGGGAGTCATGACAATACCTCTATATGGATTATCCATCAAGAGGAATACTATGTGATTGTGATATGGATGATGGGTGGAACTCATGGCATATGACACCCATGGCATGGCATTGAATTGCATGGTTTTGATCTTATGTATATCTATGTGATTTTTATACTAACCCATGTGTTGACCCTACTCGGAGTACCTACTGGGCGCGTTGTCTAACGCCCTACTTCTACCTTAGATGATGACACAGGAAATGGATGGAACGAAGGACGTGATCGGAGCGAAGCTTAGGAGCTTGGATGAGCTAGATCCATTTTATTTAAGTTTTTATTTTGGACATGTAATTTGAGTAATTAGCTTGTCGGGACTGTAATAACTTAGACTATTTGCTATGGTTTGGATGTTAATTTAGGACATTTTCAGTTAAGGTTATGATTATTAAATGATGGACTTCCTTGCTACTTAAAATTTGTAGGATAGAACTCCATTATAATTCCACATTATGTTTAATTCCGCAAGCTTAACCTTATCACGTGTGAACCGTTTTAGTGGCTTATTCCACGCACACGTATGTTTGGCCAATTAAGGGCCGGGCTTTGGAAGCTCGGACTTAGCTCGCGTCATGACGTCCCTCTTTCTCTCACTCTTTTATTTAAAAAAAAAAAAATAAACTCTGATTTTCGGCGAGTGAAAAAGGTTGGGGCGTTACAGTTGGTATCAGAGCGAAACCGGAAGGATGAATCTTTCGAAGTAAGAATAAGACGGTATCATGTCTCACTAACAAGATGAGAATCCCAACTGACCGACTCTTCGGAGTCTGCTGCACGGGGGCCGGATCAATTTACTTCGTTAGACTCAGGCTGAAGCATTCAATCTGAGAGCAACATTTGACGAAAAAGGAATGATAACAAGGGAAGGACAATCATTATAGATTGGATTTATCAAACATAGCAAAATAGGACATATTTCCCCAAAAATGAGAAACATCAATGATTTTTCCCCAGCATTGAGAAACACCACTTGATACATAGGAAAGTTTCCCCGAAAACAAGAAAACAACAAGATTTTCCCAAATTGAGAAATAGTGATGAATTTATCAAACATAGCAAAATAGGAGACATTTCCCCGATTTCCCAAAAAATTAAAAAACAACACTTGATTCTTAAGAAGTTTCCCCAAAAATAAGGGTGCTTATTTGGCAATTTCCCCCAAAATACGTAAACACGAAACTTTACGAAGAAACTAAGTCGACAATGTTTCAATGACTTAGGAAAATGCCTCCGAGAAGAAGAACCTGACAAAACCGGCGTGTGGATAAAGAGGTGCAGCAACCACATCAAGAGGAGGGGCAACAACCACATCAAGAGGAGGGGCAAAATAGTGTGAACATTCCCGTGGTGCCTCCCGAGCTGCAGAACTTGGTACAAGCGGTGGTCACTTCCGTTCTTCAACAACATATGAACGAAAACAGAAATGCGATCACCAATGAGGAAAATGATTGGAGGATGGTTGAGCATTTTCAACAGCAGCATCCCCCTTACTTCAAAGGGAAAGAAGGACCTGCCGGAGCAGAGAACTGGCTGAGGAAAATTACCCAGATCTTGACACTACTGAAGATCTCCGGTAATGAAGATAAGATATTTTTGTCTACCTCACAATTGATTGATGATGCTGACAAATGGTGGGAAGTGATAAAGCGACAGCAGGCACTGATTCGGGAAGGGGAAAGGACTGCGATGACATGGGAGCAGTTCTCGGCTACGGTTCTGGCTCACTACTTTCCAGAGGAGGAGAAGGAGCGCCACACCCAAACGTTCCTATCTTTGGTGCAAGGCACCATGATTGTGGCGGAGTACCATCAGGAGTTCCTCCATGTATCTTGTTATGCCTTATACATGATGGACACGGAGTACAGAAGGGCTCGCAAATTTGAGCTTGGCCTTCGACCGAGCATCAGGGCCAAGGTGACTATCTTCAAGGCACCTACACTGGCGGAGGTGGTCAGTAGAGCCACCATAGTGGAGTAGGAGATGACAGAGACAGTGCGGTTTGTGGACAACCGCCGGGGCCAGAGCGGGGGAAATACCTTTCGTCCCAACAAGAGGTTCCGACCTAACCTTGGGAGACCCTCACCTTCCACTGGGTCAACTGGGGGTTTTCATCCCAATCAGCCCTCCCCATCAGTATCAGTCTCTCAGGTCCCCCGAGGTGTGAGCACCTGTTTCCAGCGTGACCATTTCAAGAGGGAATGTCCACAGAACAGCAGACCCTCTCACTCCAGGGGTTCCTTTCTCCCTCCAGCCAGATCAGCTCATTCACGAGGAACCAGGGCATACAACCAGACGGGAAGGGCACCTAACCCAATTGGATCTGGATGGCTGTATACCTTAGCTCCTCCCCAGAGGAGGTGGATCACTCCATGATTCAAGGTATGGCAGTAGTCGGTAGTTCCTATGCTTTTGCATTATTAGACTCTGATTTTCGGCGAGTGAAAAAGGTCGGGGCGTTACAACATGAACCCCTTTGGCCGATTTCCCTCCCTTTGAAACAAGCAATTTTCCATCTCTTTCTCCCTCTCTCAACCTACACTACTTGGCCGATCCTCTCTCCCTCTTTCTTGAGCAAAAGATCCTCATCTCCACTTCTATCTCTCATCTCTCTCTCCCTCTCTCAAATACCTTGGCCGATTGCTCCATTGAAGAACAAGGAGGTCAATCACCATCAAATTAACTGATCATAATGTCTAAATGTAACATCAAACCATAGCAAAATAATATCTATGTTATTACAGTCCCAAAGTGCAAATAACTCAAATTACATTGTCCGAAATAAAACTTAAATAAAGTACGCATAAATTATCCAAGCTCCTAAGCTTGGCTCGTTTTGCATCCATCGTCTGTTCCTTTCCCTGTACCATCATCTAAGGTAGAAGTAAGACATTAGTCAACGCGCCCAGTAGGAGTTCCAAGTAGGGTCATACATGGGATAAGTATGAAATCAATATAGAAAAACATATCATACTTATAAAACCTTTTTTAGTATTAAAATAGTGCATGATACTCATATCAAAACATGCCAATGTAACGCCATGTCATGGATCATATGCCAATGATCTCGCACCCACTTCCTTTTTAAACATGAGGCATTTCTCCCCACATGTGTTAATCGGTCCCACCGAATGGAGCGTGGACTCCTTTTACATTTCAAACATCATATATCTCTCCCCACGTATGTTAATCGGTCCTACAGAATGGAGCGTGGACTCTTCTTTCATTTCAAACATCATGTATCATTTCCCTTATGTCAATCAGAATCAGTGCAGATCCCTCCCCACATTTGTTTATTGGATACCCCAAATGGAGCGTGGACTCCTCTCATACCATGCATGAGATGTTGCATGCAAAGATGCCATTTCTTTCAAATTACAATATGCCATTGGAAACAGTTCATATACATATATATTTCATAATTCAAAGTAATCATCATGTTGAAATGTACAAAACCATATAAAATCCACATGTATTTCAATAAGGTAGGAATCCTACCAACGTCCAAGTATTGTATCCTTGATGCTTTCTTGAAGATATCGATCACCGATCACGTCAAAGCCGATTGCACACCCATCTGTGAAATCCCATTACCTTAACGAATTCATCATACACATATGTTAATTTAATTACCCAATCAATTTCCATCATCCTTTACTCATCTTAAACAATCTGGAAAAATTATATTAAAATTTCACTTTTAAAATTCAGTCGATTACCCAATTACTTGAAATCAAAACCCTATCCATGATCCATTGGATCATAATTGGGCCATTGACCTAATTCTTACCCATCTAAAATCCATTCCATCCATAAATTTTAAATTCAACGAATTTAATAATTTAAATAGATAAAATCCAACATATTAATGCATTGAAAAATCCAACTTAGAATTATCTTGCTATGGTTTGGTTACATTTGGACATTTGAACTTAATAATTTATGTGATGGACTTCCTTGCTTAGAAATGGGTAGGGATAGTAACTCTAATCATATGATAATTCCGCAATGTGTTTATTCCGCAAGTATAGCTTTAAAGCGTGTGAACTGTTTTAGTGGACTCGGTCCACGCACACTTATCGTTGGCCAGTTAAGGGTCGGGCTTTGGAAGCTCGGACCTAGCTCGCGTCGTGGCGTCCCGCTCTCTCTTACTCTTTATTTAAAAAAAAAAATAGACTCTGATTTTCGGAAAGTGAAAAAGAGCGGGCGTTATAGAAATTGATTTTTTATTGGTTGCTAAAAGGACCCTAAAAATTGTTTCTAGGCTTGCTCCTAGTTTTCTTTCCAAATGATCTAAGTCTCCAAAGAGAGTGTAACCACAAGCTTGGCCAGGTAGTTCCCAGGTAAGTGGGGGAGCACAGACAACATCTTGTCCCAACTTATACTTAGACATGCTCGATCTCATGCCTTGGTGACAAAACTTCCTTGACACCATTCTTGAAGAAAAACTATTCTTTGGTTACAAAAGACAATTTGAATTAAAATGATTCCTAATGAGCATGAAACCCTAAAAGCTAGCCTAGTGGTTCCTTAATTGATTTTATTGGGAGATACATGAACCATTTTACTATCTTACTTTTCTAGATATTGTGAATGCAATCCTACTTTACTAATAGCATCAAGCAAATATGCAAAACAATTATCAAACATATCTAAACTAATGCATGAATCTAGCATCCAAATATGCATGAGCAATTTAGATATGCAAATTAATTTAAGCAGATTGAAGAACACCGTAAAAAATTTCTATATGAATGCATGATAAAATTAAAAAAAAAAATAGAAGAAGGCGATTAGGCACTCACATTTGCCTAATATGCATATTTCCAGCAATTTTTAAGAGCGCAATTAAAATCCTGCAAAACAATATATACAAGCCTTGGTGTAGAGTTTAAATCAAAGAATGCATGATCCTAAAACTAAATGAACTTTTCCTAAACTGCAACTATTGAAGGAGATATAATATTTAAAACCTTAAACAAGAATTTTAAAAGAGACGAGATTATAACAAATTATAATCAAGTTCACCAAATTAAATTTTTATTCCATGATTTCTTTCTAAGATTTGATTAGACATTTTATTTTAAAATTTTCATAAGTTAGAAAAAATTTCTAAATCTAAAAACTTCTAAGTTTGGATTTTTTCTAAAATTGAATGGTTTCCAAAAATTGATCAATTACAAAATTAGATTTTTCTAAAATTTGAAAACTTTCCAAAAATAGATTTTTCCAAAACTAAGATTTTACTAAATCAAAATCCAAGATTAGAAAATTGTTGCTAAAATAGGAAACTAATAAAACAGAACATTTCCAAAAATAAAAAATTCTAAATATACCAGTTTCAAAAATTAGTAACTTTCCAAAAATAAATTGATTCTAAAATATTGAGATTTTCAAAAAAAAATTCTTTAAGGAAACTTTCTAAAACTAGAACTTTCCAAAAATAAATGTTTCCAATTTTAAAGAGTTGCCAAAAAATAGAACTTTCCAAAAATAACAAATTTTCTTAAAAATATATAATTTTAAAGGCACATAATTTAATTTAATGATTTTCCCAGGCAATGGCACCAAAAACTTGTTGTCAAATTTTATATTTATAACTCACAAAAGCACGAACCATTTATAATATAGTAGTTAGAGTGCGAGATCCAACCCAACGAAAAATCACAAAATATATGCACTAAAATTAAATTAGCATTCCTTTAAAAGGATATATTTTCAAGAAATAGAATCCCAATGTTTAAATCAATGAACTCTAACACTTAGATTTTAATAAACTTTAGATCTTAAAATCAAAATAACATCATTATCTCACTTATATCTAACTTGTAAAATTAGCAAAATAAAATGTTTGAGTTAAATTCAATTTATTGTCAAGAATGAAATCCATGTCCTTTTTATTCAAAATAGTGAACTAAAATGATAATCTTGATCACAATTTAAAATTACATGTCATAACATCAAAATAACACATCTCCAACACTAGTTAATTAAATTTTGAGAGAGAGAGTTTTTTAGTACAAAGAATTAAAGAATGAATAAATGAACAATCAAAAATTAAAATAAAGATATTGAAAATAATTTGAACAATTGATATACAACAAACAAAGTAAAAGACATAACTAAATACTGGAAATAAATTGACAAATAAATAAATGCATAATGTAAATCGTGGTTATTAGAATACAAAATCTAGATCTGAAATTCGTGTAAAAATCCAAACTTCAATTCATGCTAATCATCAAAGTTAAAAATTCATAAACTTTAATTTAAGTAATTGAACCTTAATAACTTAGATTCAACACTTACAACCTAAGTTCTAACTATTTTATGTCCAATTAAATAAACAAAGAATATAACCTTTAGAATTAAATTTAAACAATCATAAAAGAAATTTGAAAATTGGATGTTTCAGGTTTCTAAAGAAATATCTCATATTTATTTCATGGAAGAATTAAAAGTACAAGATTTTAGGAAGATAAGTACAAGAAAGACAAGTAAAATAAAATTACAATTGATTGTTCACTTGTAAAATCGTGTAGGGTCCTTGTCTTCTTGTTTTTCCTCAAATCTTTGGTCCTCTTGAGCTTCAGGTAATTCGAATTCTATGGTGTGCCTCAGTGCTCCATTTATACGCCCAGGGTTGGAATGGACGACTAAGATTTAATCTAATTTTAAGTGATGAATTCATGGCTTGGATTGGATCTCGTTTAGAAGTAAGTGGATGGATGGGATTTGAAGTTGAAAACTTAGGGCAAACATAGGTGTACACGAATTTAGGGTGGCTTGGCATGGCGGCCAAGCAATGGTGGAGATCTAAAGTTATAGTGTATGAATGGATGAGATGGAGTAGATGACATGGCCGAGGGTTGACTAGTGACATGTGCATGAGGTGTTTTGGACTTGTAAAAATTGTGTATGGGCTGGAAAGATTGGGATTGATGAGGCGTTGGTGATTTGGGAATGAATCTGGATGGATTTTAGGTCAAGTGCATGGAGAGATTTTAGTTGCAAAAATCATGTGGAGTGTGTGTACATGTGGCAAAATCATGTGGATTGGATCAATGAACATGACTTGTACTTCTTCCTGTGGATTTTGAAACTCTAAGAATGGTTTTAATCGATGACCATTTGACTTTGAAAACATGACCATCCTTAGGATGCTTGATTTGCAAGGCTCCATGTTGGAGTATAGGTGTAACAATGACCGGACCAGACTATTTGGACTTCAATTTCCTAGGAAACAGGTGCAACCGACAACTGTACAACAAGACCTTTTGACCAACGGAAAACACTTTCCTAAGAATGTGTTTTTCATGAAAAACTTTCATCCGGTCTTTGTACTTTCTGGCTGTGTCATAAGCATCATTTCTAATATCTTCAAACTCAGCCAGTTGGAACTTCTTCTACTGTCCAGCCTCATCTAGAGCAGAATTGAAACGCTTGATGGCTCAGTAGGCTATATGCTCTAGTTCGACTGGAAGAGAACAGGTCTTCCCATAAACCAAATGATAGGGTGACATTCCTATGAGTGTCTTGAAAGCAGTACAGTATGCCCATAGTGCATCAGTGAGTTTGGAAGACTAGTCTTTCCGAGTTGGATTGACTGTCTTCTCAAGGATATGCTTAATCTCTCTATTTGAAATTTCCACTTGCCCACTTGATTGAAGGTGATAAGGGTTGCGACCTTATGCATTACCCCATATGATTAGATCAACTTTTCGAAAGGGCGATTGCAGAAGTGCATTCCTCCATCACTAATGATGGTTCGTGGAATTCAAATCTAGAGAAAATGTTTTCTTTCAAGAAATAGATGACGACATTATGATCATTGGTTTTGCATGCCACTACCCACTTTGATACATAGTCAACACCTGCAAAGATGTATAGATTACCGAAAGAGTTAAGGAATGGTCCCATGAAATTGATGCCCCAAACATCAAAAAGTTCAATGGTTAAAATGGGGTTTAAAGGCATAATATTTCTATCGATTATCTGATGAGGACCTACTCGATTTAATTCTAACTCGACCATGACCCACTAGTTTGGGTCGGGTCGTTACAACCTACCCCCCTAAAAGAAATTTCGCCCCGTAATTTACTATGGTACATTTGGTCATCAAACAAGTAGGGGTACAACTTTTGGATCACGTCCTTCCGGTCCCAAGTAGATCCCTCCACTCCATGGTGCTACCACAGCACATGCACTACGTGGATGGTCTTACCTCTAAGAATCTGCTCTCTCGAACCCAAAATCTTGACTAGTTTTTCTTCCTAAGTTGTGTCCTTTGTGACTTCAACATCTTCCCAATTTAGCACATGTGAAGAGTCAGAAAGATATCTCCGAAGCATGGACATGTACAAGACATCGTGAACTCAAGCAAGTTGAGGTGGAAGTGCAAGTTGATAAGCCACCTCTCCAACTCTACCCAAGATTTCAAATGGCCCAATATTTCTTGACGATAATTTTCCTTTGCTTCTGAATCTTTGAATACGGCGACGAGGAGAGATCTTAAGGAACACATGATCCCCAACTGCAAATTCCAAAGGTCTACGTCTATAGTCAACATAACACTTTTGTCAACT
Organism: Chimonanthus salicifolius; assembly: GCA_013350335.1. NCBI lineage: Eukaryota > Viridiplantae > Streptophyta > Magnoliopsida > Laurales > Calycanthaceae > Chimonanthus > Chimonanthus salicifolius. The sequence continues at coordinate 6,122,615 of CM023541.1, forward strand.
TTGTGCTGTGATTAACCTCTGCCAGGCTGATTTCACATTTTCAGTTGTCTCTTTAATCATCTCTAGCCCCAAAATAATCTTGTCACTGACTTCTGTCCAACACATAGGTGACCTACAGGATCTTCCATATAAAGGTTCATAAGGTGTCATTTGAATACTAGATTTTCAATTGGCTGGGAATTCCACCCACCACTGTGCCAGAGACGACGCTTTAGATTTTTTATAGTGTTCTGGAACCAAGCCTCCTTAATCTACTTTCAAGGGACAAAGGTTTTAAATAAAATTAAAACTAGGAAGCACTTCCTTTGAAGCTCTTTTTCTTTGATGTGTGATTCTTTACGATCCACCCAATGTGTGCCGACGCTCTGCCTTTTAGCCGTCATAAAACAATCACAATTCCAGGGTGACTAGGAAACTAGTTTTACCAAATCTTTCCTAGTTTATTATCCTTTCCCCTCTCTCTTTTAGAAACTCAATCCATATGATTGGTTGTATTAGATTCCCCAAGTGTAAGCACGAGAGAGAGAGTGATAGTTTTGTTGGCCCTTGTTTAAGCTCACTGATAATGATGAGGGTCCAACCGATTTGCTAAAGGATACTAACTGGTTGCACAAGGATTGGTATTCATAGACAAGGCAACCAGTTTCAGCAATGGTCATGTACCAACAGGTCAAGCGCACTGAGGGGTTGGTGAGTAAAATGTTACCGTTCAACAACCCAACCATTGTGCATTAAATGTATCCCAACAATAGAAGTCTTTCCGGTCGATAGGTCGGTGTGGCCGATGGGTCGACAGTCATGGCATCTATAGGTCGGTTCATACGAGAGGCTCAGTCTGGGGCAATGATAAACACCGTAAAACTACCATTTTACCCTTTAATATTAGATTAATTAGTTTTTATTTTGTAAACATTAGATATGTTTAATGTTGTTTTTAGTTTTACAGTGTGTTTTGAGAAAATGCAAGAAATGCATGTGATATTGTCAAAATAATGGGTACAACTTTACCAATGAAAGCAACATATGAGAAGTTGCAGCCACCATTGTAGAGAAGCAGCCAGTAAAATATGAAAAAAACAAAGAAGAAGATGAACAACATCAAGCTCTATGTTCGACGGGTCTTTATAATGGACAATTGTGAGGAACTGATTCCAAAGTACCTTGGATTCATAAAGGGTGTCGTCGATTCTGACGATCTCCCGCTCAACATCTCTCGCGAAATGCTCCAGCAGAACAAAATCCTTATGGTCATAAGGAAGAATCTCGTGAAGAAATGTATCGAGACTTTTTTTGAGATTGCTGAGAACAAGGTGGATTATGCCAAGTTCTATGCAGCTTTCTCTAAGAATCTGAAACTGAGTATTCATGAAGACAGCTAGAACAGGGGAAAGCTAGCAGAACTACTCCGCTAGCATTCGACCAAGAGTGGCGAGGAACTGACGAGCTTGAAGGACAATGTGACAAGAATGAAAGAGAGCCAGAAGGATATCTACTATATCACTGGTGAAAGCAGGAAAGCTGTTGAGAATTCCCTCTTCCTGGAGAGTCTAAAGAGGAAAGGCTATGACGTTCTTTCATGGTTGACGCCATCGATGAATATGTTTTGGGGCAATTGAAAGAGTATGATGGAAAGAAGCTGGTTTCAGCCAACAAGGAAGGGTTGAAGCTGGATGAAGCTAAGGAAGAGGACGGAGGTCAATAAGAACGACAAGTCAATGAAGGATCTTGTGTTGTTGCTGTATGAAACTGCTCTGTTGACATCTGGGTTCAACATGGACGATCAAACACCTTTGTAGGGAGGATTCATAGGATGCTCAAGTTGGGTCTAAGCATCGATGAAGAGGTTTGCTGGAGAGGGATGACCGGATGAGATAAGGAAGAATGAAGATTTGCTAACTGAGAGATAAGGAAGAAGATAGTGGGTTTACCGTGAGATATGACGGAATGAGATAAGGAAAAAGGAAGAAAGAATAGAAAGGAAGATCAGAGAAAGAGAAGATAAGAAGAAATGGTGCTAGTCGATCTTGACAGAGAAAAAAAAGGGATAAAGAGACGCTGCCGTGTAGTGGAATGGTGTTAGCTGATCCTGAAGGAAAAAAAAGAGATAAAGAGAAGGGCTTACACGGCACTTGTTGTGTACCATCGGCTAGAATTTGAAATACGACTCTTTACTTGCTCATTTTTTTATTATAAATAGAGCATGGAATCCATTGGAAAAATGAACCGAGCAAGGCATTGAAGGGGTTGAACTTGGACGGCAAAAGGACAGAGAAAAATATTTGATTTATTGTAAGTCATTTTTTTTTTTTTATGTAATGAGTTCCAAAGAATTGCATTTTTTTAATATATTCCAATTTTTAAATGAAATTCATGGTAGATTCTTTAGATTTATGGTGTTCCCAATTATTAAATATTCTATGGTAATGGTTTTTAATTTTATTTTAATTATTCTTGTGAATGTTATGAAACAAATTATTTTTAGAATTTTTCAAGGAAAAGTAGAACCCCTGTTAGGATTGGTGGGACTTGACTTTTTTCAATCTAAGGTTCTTTTCAAGAACAGTTTATTTTAGATTTGGAAAATGCAAGTGTAAATCCCGCTCAAGCCTAAGGCTTGAGTTGAAAAATTTTGATTTAATGGACGATGTAATTTTTCTAATTAGAATTTTAATAAATGATGAACTTGAATTTATATTTCATAATTCTAGAATATTTCATAGTCTAAGCCATGATTTTATTTTTAAATGGGATAACATGTCGCCTTAGATACTTGTCTCGATTCCATTGTGAACTATGTAAATAATTTATTATTATTATTTTTATTTTATTCTTTTATTTATTCATACAAATCCTTGAAATGATTTAACTAGGTTAGAAATATTTTATTTATTTCTTAACTTTGCATTTTAAATTAGATTGAGGTCATTTAAATTCACTCCACCATTTTAATCAATTTTATAAATTAATGATAAAAGTGGATCTTATATTTTGTCAACTTCTAAAGTTAGATAATTAATTAAATATTGGTTATCTGAATCTAGAACTTTGCTAACTTAAGATTATAACTCCATGTTTTAGAAACTTATTTTCTTAGATCACATTATTTTAATGGTACCATTTTTATTTCGATGCATATATTTTGTTTATTTCCCTTGGGTACGACCTCGCACTCATTCACTACATTGGTAATTGGTTCGTACGCTTGCGAGTTAAATTCAAAACACAATAGGTAACACCATGCTGACAGAGTTTCAAGACAGAAACTAGTCTTACCCAGACCAACATGTCGCCCATTACCGAGGGGTCGGTCCTGGTACTCTCGATCGGTATTGAACTACCAATATGTCTGTTTTCTCGAGAGCCCACTTGAGTTCAAAGTCCAAAACTCACGAGTCTTTATCAAAGAGTCATTCACCACGAGGGGTCGTTTCAACCTTTCACCGAGGGGTTGGTGCATACGAGACTCTCAATTAGAGGCATACCCAGAATGACAATTCTATGTTCCAGAACCTTTGTTAATCTAGCCAACCAGTCTTTGACCACGATGGGTTGATCCTGTCTCCGCCGAGGGGTCGGTGAGAGCGACTGGTCAAGCGGACAGTGAAACTAAATACATATTTCCAAGTTGGGTTCCAATTCACTGTCAAGTTTCCTCTCTAGACTTTTTCATGATTTTGCCATTTGTCCAGTATAGCATAAGAATGGTCCTCCTTTGGTGTGGGTACCACCTAAAGTTATCTAAGGCCAAATACATGTTTTGTGATTGCCATAAAGATGAGCTTCAATCTGGTGGAGCATGATCTTCAATCTTGATCATCTTGTGTAACGCCCCGGCCTCTTTTCACTAGCCGAAAAATCAGAGTCTATTTTTTTTTTTTTAAAAAACAAGAATGAGTGAGAGCAGGACGTTACGACGCGAGCTAAGTCCGAGCTTCCAAAGCCCAACCCTTAACTGTCCAACCATACGTGTGCGTGGACCAAGTCTACTAAAACGGTTCACACATATGGTTGGCCAGTTAAGGGTTGAAGATGAACATTAGGGCCAAGGTGACCATCTTCAAGATTTTGTGAAGATGATCATTAGGGCCCCAAATAGTTGAAGATGGTTGACATTTTCACTACCAGTGCCGGAGTGGAAATGGGAACACATCTCCATGGATTTTGTGACAGGGTTGCCAAGGTCATCAAAGGGCAACGATGCAATATGGGTCGTGGTAGATCGATTGACCAAGTCTGTGCACTTCTTTCCCATCAAGATGACAAATTCATCTGAGACCTTGGGTCGACAGTACATCCGGGATATTATCAGACTACATGGTATTCCCCGGACTATTGTGTCGGATAGAGATGGCCGATTCATCGGCAGAGTATGGCAGAGCATGCAGACGGCTAGGGGACGGATCTATTGACTAGCACAACATTCCACCCACAGACTGATGGACAGTCGGAGAGGACAATACATACATTGGAGGATATGCTGAGAGCATGTATACTAAACTTCAAGGGTGGATGGGAGGATCACTTACCGCTAGTGAAGTTCTCTTACAACAACAATTACCAAGCAAGCCTCCAGATGGCTCCATTCGAGGCCTTGTATGGTAGGCCATGTAGGTCACCAGTGTGTTGGACAGAGGCTGGCGAGCCTGCACTTATTGGAACCGAGCTAGTTGAAGAGACTATGGCGCAGATTAAGTTGATATGACAACACCTACTTACTGTACAGAGTCGTCAGAAGAGCTACGCTGATAAGAGGAGAAGGTTCCTTGAGTTTGAGGTGGAAGACATAGTGTTCTTAAAAGTCTCGCCACGGAAGGGACACATGCGATTCGGGAAGAAAGGGAAACTGTCACCTAGATTTGTGGGGCCGTTCCCAATCCTGTAGAGGGTGGGGGAGGTGGCTTATCAGTTGGTACTTCCTCCACAGTTATCATCTTTGCACGATGTGTTCCATGTGTCCATGTTGAGGAAATACAACCCTGATACTTCACACTTGTTGAACGTGCAAGATGTGGATGTGCAAAGCGACGTAACATATGTGGAGAAGCCGGTCAGAGTGATCGGGAAAGAACAAAGAGTACTACGGAACCTCGCGATTCAGTTCGTCAAGGTGGTATGGGATTGACATGGTAATGAGGAAGCCACCTGGGAACTTGAATCGAAAATGAGAATAGCTCATTCGGAGATTTTTGTATAAGTCGTTTGAAACCCTACTTCGCTCGATTTTCGGGACGAAAATTTCAAAAGAGGGTAATTTGTAATAGCCTAGGTTTTTAATACAATAAATATATTGGCTATTATTTGATTTAATTGTGAAAAATTAAGAATTATAGATGGAGTGGATGTTAGATGGATCAAAGTTGGGGTAATGGCCCAAGTATGGTCCAATGGACCATGGATAGGATCAATTCCATTTAATTGGGTCAATGATGGTCAATTGGGTCAAATGCCCAATTGGGACCCAATGGGTCAAGATGATTGAGCATTAGGGTAAATGAGTAAGGAATGGATTTAACTAGGTCATGGACCCAATTAAGATCAAAGACATGGGGTCCACCTCATCAAGTGAGGTGGCAAGTGTAGGAGTGGAAATCCAAGTGGCATAGCCAAGTGGGACCCAACTCCACCTCATCAAGTGAGGTGGCGTGTGGGCTAAGGCACAAGTGGGGCCGGCCACCATGGTTGACTTGGTCAACCATGAGTGAGTCAAAGATAAATTAAAGAAGATTAAATGTAGTGAGTGGAATTAATTATTTAATTGTAGTAACCTAAGTTAGATATAAATTCAAATGATTGAGTTGGGAAACGAGCTGCATTTAAATGGAGTGAGTCAAATGGGGAGTGAGTCACATAAAAGATCAAAAGATGGAGTGAGTCAAGAGGACGGTTTCATCTCATGGAAACCACTCCACCAAAACCATTGGAATGAGGGTGGTGTGTGCCATGTGGAGGGCATGAACCTCTTTGGCTAGACAAAAAGCTTAAGTGGAGGACATGCAAGGACCATGATTGGGCAAAGGAGAGGTGGTGGTTCCATCTCTTGCAAACCACCAAACCATGAAGAGGAAACCACCAAGCCCAAAACCGTTGGAAGGGTGGTATGTGCCATGTGGAGGCATGCAAGATCATGGATTGGTCAAAGGAGAGGTGGTGGTTCCATCTCATGCAAACCACTAAACCACCAAGAGGAAACCACAAGCCAAAACCGTTGGATGGGGGTGGTATGTGCCATGTGGAGGGCATGCACTCCCTTGTTTGGTCAATGGACTCATGGGGAAGAATCCACATTGATGAGGGTGGAGTCTAACCCAAGCAAACCCTAGACAAGATGGAAAGGAAGCTTTCCATCTCATCTCACTCTCTCCCTCTCTCACTCAAGGCCGACCCTCCCTCTAAAGACAAAGAAGGACTTAGAGTAATTTTGATCTGATCTCACTCTCCCTCTCTCAAGTTTGGCCGACCACTCTCATTGAACAAGACAAGAAAAGACTTGGAGTTTCATCTCACTCTCCTCCTCTCCCCCTCTCAAACCTACACTTCTTGGCCGAACCATCTCTTGGGGGTTTCATCTTAGACCCTCTCCCTCTCAAGCTCACACTTTGCCGGAGATCAAGAAGGAAGGAAGAAGAGGCTAAGGAAGGAGAAGATCGGAGGAGCAAGAAGGAGTGAAAGAAAACGAAGGAGTCGCGGAATCGGTACATATGGTTTAGTATGGTTGGTAAATTAAAAAAGGGTAAGATAGGTTATTATTAAGGACATTATGTATATATGGCTAAGGGCCTCATGCATGAACAATATAAGGAATATGATCATGGATCATGGGTTGGCTTTGCGTGGCCAAACCCTAAATTTTATGCATGGACCATTGAGGAATAAAAAGGGGATTGGATGAGGTTCGGCCATGGTGTATGGCCTAACCCCATCAAGTAATCTAACCATTGGTATTTGATGGATAAGAGAAAATAATGAACCATAGGGTTCGGCCATGTTGTATGGCCGAACCCCATGGAAGTATATGGGTGATGTTAATGGGTTTTAAAGCATGAAAACCATGAAAGTATGTGGGTGATGTTAATGGGTTGTAAAAGGTGAAAATCATGCAAGTGTGTTAGTAATTTTAAATGGGGCCTAAATGTTGTAAATGATAACTTAAAATGAAGAAATGAGGAAGAACCATGGACCATGAGTTCGGCCATGTTGTATGGCCGAACCCCATGGAGAGATATTGATGGACTTAGATGTATTTAGACTATGAAAATGATGGAGGACATGTGGATGGATCTATATTGAAAATGATGGACCTAAGTATATTAAACCCCCCCATGGAGGGACTTTGTTTATGGGTCTAAAATGTTGTAAATGATTTTAAAGGGAGGATGAAAATGAGACACCAGGGGTTCGGCCATGTTGTATGGCTGAACCCCATGAACTATTTTAATGGGTCATTTATGGATCTATGTATGTTTAAATGAATGAATTATTAAGCTAGGAAATGGAGGGATTTAATTATGGATCTATGTTTATGGGTCATTTATGGAGCTAAGTATGGGTAAGTAAATTAGGTGATTACCTATGGAAGGAAATAATGGCCAAATGGTGAAATTAAAGGACCATGGGTTCGGCCATGGTGTATGGTCGAACCCCATGGATCATGTTTTTTGATCTAGGTATGTATAAGTGACCTAAGTGTATGATTGAACTATGGAAAATGTCTTATGGATTTAGGGTTTTCATTAATGTAAATGATTAACTAATGGAATGATGTTGGACCCACTTGGTTTAAAATGAAAGACTATGGTTGTAAATGGAAAGGACATAGGATGATGTAGGGATAGTTGGAAATCAAAGGGACCATTGTTTTGATTTATTGATATGTAATAAGGTAACGAGATCTCACAAGTGGTGTACGATCGGCTTGACGCGATAGGCGAGCGGTTTTTGACGAAAACACAAGGACCCAGTATTTGGACGTTGGTAGGATTCCTACCTCATTGAAAACCCTGGAATATGTAGTATATGATGTTTTTACTTGAATTATTTTGGTATCAAATGATGTGTCTTAATGATGGGATTTTAATGCTATGACTTTATTATTACATAGCATGTTGCACTTGCATCTCATACATGGCATGGGAGGGATCAAATGTAACCGGAGTCCACGCTCCGTCGGGGTAACCGATAAACAAACGTGGGGATACCTTGATGTACATTATCCATCAAAAGGGGTACTATGATGGGAGATGTAACCGGAGTCCACGCTTCGTCGGGGCGGCCGATAAACAAACGTGGGGATACCTTGATGTGCATTATCCATGAAAAGGGATACTATGTGATTGTGATACCTTGATGAGGATTTTCCATCAAGGGGGATACTATGTTTGTTTGAGATGTAACCGGAGTCCACGCTCCATCGGGGCGACCGATAAACAAACGTGGGGATACCTTGATGTGCATTTTCCATCAAGTGGATACTATTTGATGATGATATGGATGATGTGTGGGACTCATGGCATATGACACCCATGGGATGGCATTGACTTACATGGTTTTGATATTATTTATATCTATGTGCTTTTGTTATACTAATCCATGTGTTGACCATACTCGGAGTACCTATTGGGCACGTTGTCTAACGCCCTACTTCTACCTTAGATGATGACACAGAAAATGGACGAAGCGAAGGACGTGATTGGAACCAAGCTTAGGAGCTTGGATGAGCTAGATTGATTTATTTTTTATTCATGGATATGTAATTTGAGTACTTAGCTTGTTGGACTATAATAATTTAGACTACTTGCTATGGTTTGGACTTTTATTTTGGACATTTTAATTTGAGGTAATTATCATTAAGTGATGTACTTCCTTGCTATTTAATAATTGGTAGGATAGAACTCTATTATAATGCCGCATTAAGTTAACATTCCGCGAGCTTAACTTATTACTTGTGAATCGTTCTCGTGGACTTAGTTCCACGCACACGTATGATTGGCCAGTTAAGGGCCTGGCTTTGGAAGCTCGGACTTAGCTCTCATCGTGACGTCCCGCTCTCTTGTGACTCTTTTATTTAAAATATATATATATATATATATATATATACTCTGATTTTTGGCATAGTGAAAGAGGACGGGGCGTTACATCTTGAGTTTCAAGCTTCTAGCAAGTGCTTCTTCACGAGTCATGGAATTGACAAACTTCGGGACTCGGCAAGTCGGGGCACTACCAATCTCCCCCTTTGCCAATTTCATGACAAAACCTAGAAGCTAACGCAATTACAATCCCACCCTTATTACATTTTATTTGACTACAAAAATATTATATTGATTACATGTACATATTCAAATGGAAAATAAGATTATGATCTTCACATATTCTTATTCAGTTTGCTTCAGTTCATGTTTTCCCTTTCAAGCACATAAGCAATCAACACTAGAAAATCATTTGTCCCAAAAGATAAATATGAATTCATAGACTATACTAGATTTGTATTCATGCTCCCCCATTTACCATGATTTTCTAGCAACCAATACTATCCATAGCTTATCCAAGATATCAGTGTTGAGAAGATTTTCTCCCCCAATCTTTTTTGAGTTTAAAGTCCCAAACTCCAAGCATAGACATTCACCTATATCCATTGGCTTCTTCATATTCCTCCCCTCTTTGGCTCTCTCTTTCTAGAGGCCCAAGCACTTAAGCTTCACCAATTACTCCCCATAATTAGTTTTGATGTCATAGCTTCTACTAATTCCTCCCCCATTTTGTCATACAATTGATAAAGATTAGTAGGCAAACATCGATTTTCAAGCATTCCCCCATACTTCTTACGTTTAGTGCTTAAATAAGTTCTGCTCCAATTCATGGTACTCCGCCACAGTTCAATGCATACTTTTTGTACATCAAAGTTTATTTGCCCTTGCAAAAGCTAAGTTACAGCTTAGCTGATTTCTTCCATGAGTTAAGCTAATTTACCTAGCTTCCCTAGAGTCTTCTCTCCCATTCTCCAAGTTATTTTCTCTACCTTCTTCGACTCATCCCCTCATAAACTTAGTTGCATCCAAGTTTGTTTTAAGCTTGCATCAACCTTCCTCTTCCCACTGTCATGACCAATGATAACAACTAATCAGCACATATTTTGTGCTCCCCCAAATTCCAAAGGTATGTACAATCTCTTAGCCCAATCCCTATCTCCTTGACATGCCAATACAAAACCAACTCATCACAACCTGTCTGTTAGTCTATTTAACAAAGTCAATGTTAATAATAGACACGAGATAGAAGACATTCCATCAAATTAGCACACACACAAAATCAACCATATCATTTCATTGATTCACACATCAGCACATACATATGGTTTAGGGGGGGCATCATGGATTCTTAAACAAAATGTTAACAATATAGTTTTTCCAAAGTATAAAACATAGAGCATGAAAAACTATTCTAAGTAGAGCCATCCGGAGGGGGTGATGTTAGAGGGGAAAGAGATAGACATCGAGAGAGAAGAGACGCAAGGCAAGATTGTCGTCATGAACTCTCTGAGCTAAGTTTTCCACACCACTATGTAGTGTGTCTAGTTGTTCCTCTATTTGAAACACACGTGCTTTGGTTTTAGCGGACAAATCGAGTCAGAGATTGCGACACAAATGGTTTTACCTCACCACATCCTTGTTCAGCAGCAGGGTTACCGAAGGAGTGGGTATTACTAGACTCAGAGCAGTCAATATCTTCGACATTTACCCCTTCTTCCTCATCAGAACTGTCCACAATAGAAATCACTTCTGCTTCGATTCTCAGGTTTTGTCCAGATTGAGATCCGAGATGATACCGACTGCTAGATATAGTCCTAGGTGCAGAGATTTTTTTGTGAGGGGCATTATTTAGAGTAGAGCTTTATTAGGGAGTACCCTGCACGAACCTCAGTGATCTCCTGAGGAAATGGGAGTTGGACTCAAGGATTTTTTCTGGTGGTTGAAGACTGAGATTTAACAGTCTTCCTTTTCGACATGGTTGCTTGGGAAGAGCTAACCAAGGCTTACCCGACCCCTAAATCTCGTAAACACCGTGACAGTCTTGCTTTTTGAAGTGAGAGAAGCAAAAACCCAATGGTTTTCTAGTGAGATTTCACTCCTGGAGATCCTATCTACTGATCTAGGGCACAAGAGGCAAGAGGGAAATCGCTAGAGCTCAACGGGAGAAGAAACGACGATTTTGAAATAGTCTGTCAGAAAGAGACCTATTAACTTAATCTTTTTGACTCACCGACGGGTCGTGACCAACGACCTGTCTGTGTCGACATGTCGACAAGTATCGACCTATCTCTCCTTTCGATTTTTCCCTTTTTTAGACAATGTTCTGATTTAGAACAATAGCGATATGTCTGTTCCTCCGGCTAGTCTATTCTTCGACCTGAGTTTGTTGAAAGATGACTGGGTGTGTGTGTGTGTGTGTGCATGTGTGCTTTCAATGTTCGTAGTTTCAACAAGCTTTGCTTTTACACCTTTCAATGCTAGTGTAAATCCATACATTCACAGAAGTTCCGTGCCATTAGAAGATTCAACTCATCCTTCTAAAGGTAGGCACAAAACATGGATTACAGATCTTTTTTCCTAGATCCAAACCAATCCGAGTACCTTGGGCACATTTAATTTATTAATTTAAACATATTACCCAAGTGTATGATGTCATTAGATGTGACATCTCTAGGTTTTAACAAAGACAAGATGTTCTCACCATACACACCCTATACATGAGGTAATGCACAAACTACATTCATTCCCTAAAGATTCACAAATCACATGACATATGAAATGAAATGAGATAAGTATATTCCAATACTAGAGTATAAACCTACATGTACATACAAATATCTTACACTAGATCAATCCAACAATCAAACAAGAACATGGATTGAAGGTAAGATACACATGTGATTCCAAAAGTATGTTTCAAATGTGATACTCACAGTGGTATCCCTTCACACATTTGAACATAACATTATGAGACTTGGAATCTAAGTCCATAATCTAGTGATGGCCTTTTATTAAATATGGTTTTAATATTCGGTGCCTTCCCATTTGACTTTGTGAATCAAAACTCAAGATTTTGTACCATGATGTTGACCTAACATAAGAGGCAAACATTTTGGTACATGGCCTCATAGGATACTTGGAGGTCACTACCTTCATCAAGTTCCTTTAATCCATCCTCTTCTTCTCTAGAGGATTTAGCTTGGGGTTTTTCAATGGATGAACTGTAGTCAGTCACGTATTCTCTCAGTACACAAATTGATCATGATAGGTGATGTCATCCATTGGGCTAGAAGAGGCAATTTTTCGTGAATTCTTTCTGCCTCTTTTGTTGTTTCATGTGTTTTTAAATATCTTAAAAACATATTATGAAACAACACAGATGAACGCTACTAGTATTTGATTAAAGTGCATATTCATTACATCACTAGTCCAAGTTATTCGGTCTTTGGACTTAGTGGTCATGGAAGTTGAAGGTTTATCAAATACCTCTTCCATAGGCCTAGATCACTTTCCATTCACCTATTTCCAAACATATTTATTGATGAAAACATTAAAAGTTTTTCATGATTGCTTTACATTTTTCACAAATTGAGGTTTGGCAATATCATGGCTTTTCTTTCATAGTCATTTTCTAGTACAGATCAACTCAGATGGTTAAATCCTTTATGTAGAGCACGAGGCTTTGATAACAATTGAAAGTTCTCTCTTCGGTGCTGGAACATGATTGACCCTAGAGGGAGGAGGGAGTGACCGCGGGGGGGGGGGGGGGGGGGGGGGGGGGGGGGGTTGTGTGAATAGGTCAATCCCAGTTTCCATGTCGTTCACAAATTCTTGATTGTTTAAAGTTTAAGTGCAGTGGAATGACAATATTAATCAAAAGATTTGTTTAGTATGATAAAAAAAAAATTGTGAGTTCCTCAGCTTGGCCAAGCCCCTATGTTTGTCAATTCCATGACTCGGAAAGAAACACTTACTGGAAGCTTGAAGACCCAAGATGATCAAGAGTAAAGATCATACTCCACTAGATTGAAGCTCATCGTTATGGCAAATACAAAATAGGTAAAATGGACATAGATGACTTTAGGTGGTACCCAAACCTTAAAAAGGACTATCCCTAGGCTTAGAAGAACAAATGGTTAAAATCATATGAAGCTTAGTGAGGAAGGTTGACAGTGAATTGGAACCCAACTTGGAAATATATATTTGGTTTTAGTGTCAGCTTCAACCAGTCTTATCTCACCGACCCCTCGGTGCAGTCATGATCGATATATCGTGGTCAAAGATTGGTCGGTCGAAATGAAATTAGGTTCTAGAACATTAAACTGTCATTCTTGGTTTGCCTCTGATCGAGAGTCTCGTATGCACCGACTCCTCGGTGAAAGGTTGAAACGGCCCCTTGTGGTCAGCGACTCGTCTATCAAGATATTGAGTTCTAAAACCTTAAACTCATGTGGACTCTCGAACAAACAGACATATCGGCAATCAAAGGCCGATCGAGAGTACCAGGACCGACCCCTTGGTAATGGGTGATAGGTCATTCTGGGTAACAGGTTTCCAAAGTGGAAACTACTGTCAAACATGTTTTGCACCAGAACAAGCCTCTTGATACTATAAGTGTCGACCCATCGACGACAACGACATGTCGACCGGAAAAAATATTACCATTGGGAGTGCACTTAATGTATAACAGTCAGAATTGTAACAGTAACATTTCTAGTCACCGACCCCCAGTACGATTGACCTATCGGTACATTACCGTTACTTCAACTGGTTGCCTTCGCTGTATAAACCAACCTTTATGCAACCAGTTGGTATCCTCCGGACGGATCAGTTGGACCCTCATCTTCACCAGTGGCCTTAAACAAGGACCAACAGAAGGATCACTCTCTCTCTCTCTCTCGTGCTTACACTAGGGGAATCAAATACAACCAATCAAATGGATTGAGTTGTGAGAGAGAGAGAAGAAGGATGAAAACTCATAGACAACCAATCTGAGAATTAAGTTTGAAAATGAGAAGGAGAGAATGATAAACTAGGAAACCTTTGGTAGAGCTAGTTTCCTTGACACCCTGGATTGTGATTGGTAAACGATGGTTACAAGGCGGAGCGTCATACATGGGTGGGATCTTGAAGAAGCACACATCAGAAGAAAGCACTTCAAAGGCAAGTGCTTCTTTAAAACCTTTGTTCCAAAAATGGATTAAGGGGAGGCACCCCGGAATCACAAAAAAAAATTCTGGAGCGTTGTCTTTGGCACAGAGGTGTGTGGAACTCATGGCCAAATGGATAAGTGGAATTCCTATTCCCCAGTGGTGGGTGAAATTTCCAGCCGATTGATTGAAGTAGAATTTCTACTTTAATTGTGAGGATGTAAGTCCCCATTTAGTGGATTTTGGGAATAGCTCAAGGTTGAGCGAGTCCTCACAGTGGATGCAGGTTGGCTAACCGAACCACTTTAAATTAATTTTATGGTGTTTAATCTATGTGTGTTTGTTTAAGTTCTCTTATTAACACACATCACTTTGCATATTGATTATCTCATTATATGTAATAACCGAATTTTCGATGCAATAAATATATTGGCTATTATTTATTTTAATTGTTAAAAATTAAGATTCATAGATGGAATGGATGTTAAATGAATAAGAAAGGGGGCAATGGCCCAAGTATGGTCCAATGGAGCATGGAAAGGATTAATTCTATTAATTGGGTCAATGTGGTCAATTGGGTCAAATGCCCAATTGGGACCCAATGGGTCAAGATGGATTAATGATTAGGGTAAATGGGTAAGGAATGGATTTAATCGGGTCATGGACCCAATTAAGATCAAAGGCATGGGGTCCACCTCATCAAGTGAGGTGGCAAGTGTATGAGGAATTATCAAAGTGGCATAACCAAGTGGGACCCAACTCCACCTCATCAAGTGAGGTGGCGTGTGGACTAAGGCACATGTGGGGCCGGCCACCATGGTTAACTTGGTCAACCATGGGTGAGTTCGTGGGTGAATTAAAGAGGATCAAGTGAAGTGAGTTGAATTAAATTATTTAATTAAATCACCTAAGTTAGATGGAAATAAATTCAAATGCTTGAGTTAGGAGTTGAGTTTCATTTAAATGGAGTGAGTCAAATGGGGATGAGTCACATGGAAGATGAAAAGATGGAGTGAGTCAAAGGGGAGGTGGAGGGTTTCCACCTCATGGAAACCACTAGCCACCAAAACCATTGGAGAGGGTGTATGTGCCATGTGTGAGGCATGCATCCACTTAGTGAGTCAAAGGGGAGGGGAGGGTTCCATCTCAATGGAAACCACTAGCCACCAAAACCGTTGGAGAGGGTGTGTGTGCCATGTGGAAGGCATGCACCCTCTTGGTTAGTCAAGGGACTCATGGGGAAGACTCCACATTGATGAGGGTGGTTGGAGGTAGAGTCTTACCCAAGGAACCCTAAGACATGATGGAAAGTTAGCTCTTCATCTCGTTCACTCTCTCTCCCTCTCACTCTTGGATGACCTCCCCTCTAAGAAAAAAGAAAAAGACTTAGAGTTTCTATCTCAACTCCTCTCCTTCTCACCAAAAACCCTAGGGGCCGACCTCTCTCCAAGACAAGAAAACACTTGGGGTTTTTTCCATTCTCTCCTCCTCTCCCTCTCTCAAGCCCTCTCCTTGGCCGAACCATCTCTTAGGGTTTTCATCTTAAACCCTCTCCCTCTCAGGCAACACTCTTTGGCCGAAGGTCAAGGAGGAAGAAAGAAAAGACTAAGGAAGGAGAAGATCGGAGGAGCAACACGGAACGAAAGAAAACGGAGAAGTCGCGGAATCGGTAAGTATTGCTTGATATGATTTTATCAATTAAAAGGAGGTTAAGGGAACATTTCATTTCGCATTGAAAGTGGTTGGCCAAAATGTTATGGGCCATGGATTCAAAATCCATCCAATGAATGAGATCGAAAAATGGACAAAACCCTAATCTTGCTAAGGAGTAAGATAGGTTATATAAATGAGGATTATTAAGGACAATATGTATATATGGCTTATGACAACATGCATGGTTAAGCTTGAAAAATGATCAAAGAATATGGTTCGGCCCTTGCATGGCCGAACCCTAATCTTGTTATGTATAAGGACCTCATGCATGTCCAAGATAAGGAATATGATCAAAGATCATGGCTTGGCCCTTGCAAGGCCAAACCCTAGATTATATGTATGGAACATATGAGAACTCAAAAGAGATTGGATGAGGTTCAGCCATGATGTATGGCCGAACCCCATCAAATGATCTAATTATGGACATGTGATTTTTAAGAGAAAATGATGAACCATAGGGTTCGGCCATGTTATATGGCCGAACCCCATGGAAGTAGGTTATTGATTTTTAATGGGCTTTAAAGGATGAAAAGGATGGACGTATGTAGTGATTTTAAAGGGTTTTAAAGGCTGAAAATGATGGAGGAATGTTGGTGATTTTAAATGTTGTAAATAATGATTTAAAATGAGGAGATGATAAAGATCAATGGACCATGGGTTCGGCCATGTTGTATGGCTGAACCCCATGGAGACATATTGATGGATTTGCATGTATTTAGACCATGGAAAGATGAAAACAAGGAACCATGGGTTCGGCCATGTTGTATGGTCGAACCCCATGGAGAATGTCTTATGGACTTAGGTGGTTTTTATTAATGTCAAATGATGAACTTATGTGATTGGATCAATAAATCAAAAGATGGAATGATCTTAGACCCACATTGATTAAAATGATTAAAGGACTAAAAAGAGGGGTCCAAAACCAAGAGAGTGAGGTTCGGCCATGTTGTATGGCTGAACCCCACTAAGGCATTTTTTGTGGACTTAAACATGGTTCGGCCCCAATGTATGATGGAAACCTTTTAGGGGACTTAACCGGATAAAAGACTAGGATGGTAAAGGGAGATGAACCTAGGATGACGTAGGCGTTGATGGAATTAAATGGATCACAAATTGATGTATGTATATGTGTTAAATGTAATAAGGTAACGAGATTTCACAAACGGTGTACGATCGGCCTGACGCGATCGGTGATCGATTTTTGGACGGAAACACAAGGACCCGATATTTGGGCATTGGTAGGATTCCTACCTTATTGAAAACCATGGGATATGTATATGTGATGATTTTACTTCATGTTTTGATGATTTACTTTGGGTATTAAATGATATGTTTCAACTATGGGATTTTAATGCTATGAGGTTTATTATTACATAGCATGTTTGCACTTTCATCTCATGCATGGCATGGGAGGGATCAATGAGGGGAGTCCATGCTCCATTCAGATTTCGGATAAACAATAGTGGGGAGGAATGCACACTGATTCCAATGGATGTATGATTGAATTGTAACCGGAGTCCACGTTCCGTTCGGTTGGACCGATAAGGCATTCGTGGGGAGAGCTATACTGTGTTTGAAATGTAACCGGAGTCCTCGCTCCGTTCGGTGGGACCGATAAGGCATTCTCGGGGAGTCATGACAATACCTTGATGTGGATTATCCATCAAGAGGAATACTATGTGATTGTGATATGGATGATGGGTGGAACTCATGGCATATGACACCCATGGCATGGCGTTGACTTGCATGGTTTTGATCTTATGTATATCTACGTGATTTTTATACTAACCCATGTGTTTGACCCTACTCGACTACTTACTGGGCGCGTTGTCTAACACCCTACTTCTACCTTAGATGATGACACAGGAAATGGACGGAACAAGGGACGCAATCGGAGCCAAGCTTAGGAGCTTGGATGAGCTTGATCTATTTATTTACGTTTTAGTTTAGACATGTAATTTGAGTAGCTAGTATTTGGGACTGTAATAACTTAGACTATTTGCTATGGTTTGGATTTTTAATTCTGGACATGTAAGTTAATGTGATTATTATTAAGTGATGGACTTCCTTCCTATTTAAAATTGGTAGGATAGAACTCTATTATAATTCTGCATTATGTGTATTTCTGCAAGTTTAACCTTATCGCGTGTGAACCGTTTTGGTGGATTTATTCCACGCATACGTATGGTTGGCTAGTTAAGGGCCGGGCTTTGGAAGCTCGGACTTAGCTCGCGTAGTGACGTCCCGCGCTCTCTCACTCTTTCTTTCAAAAAATAAAAAATAAACTCTGATTTTCGGAGAGTGAAAAACGGCGAGGCGTTACATTATACACATTGCGCACAAGCATCGATAATCAAACTATATGTAAATGGTCATAATCTCAGTGTGATTGCTTAATGAAATTATCACACTAACTAAATCTCTTGATAAACGTTCCGCTATACCTTAAATAATCAAGAAATTTGTAAACACCATTAAAAATGGGATTGATCCATTCAACCCCCCCCCCCCCCCCCCCCCTCCCCCCTTCCCCTCTAGGGTGAATATGATGTTCTAGCATATTCAAATTGGGAACATTCAATTGGTATCAGAGCTAGGTGCTTTTGAGAAAAGATCTAGCCATCCGAGTTGATCCGTGTTAGAACAATGGCCATAAGAAAAAGCCATGATATTTCCAGGACTCTGTTTTTGATGAAAAATGGAATGAAGAACTATATAATGTTTTCATCATAAAAACCTAGTTGGAAATAGGTGAATAGAAAGTGGTCTGTGCCTATGGAAGATGTATTGGATAAACCTTCAACTTCCGTGACCACTCAGCCCAAAGATCAAAACTTCTTGGACTTGTGATGAATTAGCTATGCACATACACCAAACATATGTAGCATTCATCAGTGTCGTTTCATGATATGTTATCACAACATTTAAAAGACATGAAACAGCAAAAGGGGCTGGAAGAATCCACTGAAAAATCGTCTTTTCTAGCCCAATGGATAACATCACCTATCAATAAATTTGTGTGCTGAAAATATAGGTGATTGGTAAATTTTATCCATTGAAAAAGTCTAAGCTATATTCTCTAAGAGAAGAAGAGGATGGAGTTAAGGAACTTGATGAAGGTAGTAACATCCAAGTACCCTTTAAAGGCCTTGTACCGATGATTTGATGGTCGCAGATAAATACTAACATAAAGGTACAAAATCTAGAATATGAACCATAAGATCAAATGGGAACGTACCCAAGGCTAAAACCAGATTTGACAAAAGGCCATCGCAGAATTGTGAACTCAGATTCCAAGTCTCACAATGTTAGGTTCAAATGTGTGAAGGGATACCACTATTGGTGCCACATTTGAAATAGATTTTGGAATCACCATGTATTGTAATAGCCCGGATTTTCAATGCAATAAATATATTGGCTATTATCTATTTTATTTGTTAAAAATTAAGATTCATAGATGGAATGGATATTAAATGGATAAGAAGTGGGGCAATGGCCCAAATATGGTCCAATGGACCATGGATAGGATTAATTCTATTTAATTGGGTCAATGTGGTCAACTGGGTCAAATGCCAAATTGGGACCCAATGGGTCAAGATGGTTGATGATTAGGGTAAATGGGTAAGGAATGGATTTAATCGGGTCAGGGACCCAATTATGATCAAAGGCATGGGCTCCACCTCATCAAGTGAGGTGGCAAGTGTATGAGGAATTATCCAAGTGGCATAGCCAAGTGGGACCCAACTCCACCTCATCAAGTGAGGTGGTGTGTGGAATAAGGCACATGTGGGGCCAGCCACCATGTTGACTTGGTCAACCATGGGTGATTCCATGGGTGAATTAAAGAGGATCAAGTGAAGTGAGTTGAATTAAATTATTTAATTAAATCTCCTAAGTTAGATGGAAATAAATTCTAATGCTTGAGTTAGGAGTTGAGTTGCATTTAAATGGAGTGAGTCAAATGGGGGTGAGTCACATGGAAGATGAAAAGATGGAGTGAGTTAAAGGAGAGATGGGTGGTTTCCATATCACGGAAATGACTAGCCACCAAAACCGTTGGAGAGGGTGGTGTGTGCCATGTGGAGGGCATGCACCCTCTTAGCTAGACAAAGAACTCATGTGGAGGGCATGCATCCACTTAGGAAGTCAAAGAGAGGTGGAGGGTTCCATCCCATGGAAACCACTAGCCAAAACCGTTGGAGAGGGTGGTGTGTGCCATGTACAGGGCATGCATTCCCTTGTTTGGTCAAGGGACTCATAGGAAAGACTCCACATTGATGAGGGTGGTTGGAGGTGGAGTCTTGCCAAAGAAACCCTAAGAGAAGATGGAAAGGGCGCAAGCGGTGCGGGATCGGTGACCGTATTTGTGGACGGAAAACGTAAAGGAACGTTAGTCGGTATTCGGTAGGATTCCAACCTTATTGTAAGCCATGGACTATGTGTGTATGGATGTTTTCTTAATTTATTTTGGTAATCATATGATATGTTTAAGATGGGTTTTTATGGCTATGAATTATATATTACATTGCATATTGCATTTACATCTCATGCATGGCATGGGCGGGAAAATAATGGAACCGGAGTCCATACTCCGTCGGGGCGACCGAGAAGCAAACATGGGGATATCTTGATGTGTTGAGTTATAACCGGAGTCCATGCTCTGTCGGGGCGACCGAGAAGCAAGCATGGGGATACCTTGATGAGGCTTTGCCATCAAGGGGGATACTTGTGTTGATTTATCTTGATGAGGTTTTTCCATCAAGGGGGATTTTATGTATGATTGGAAAAAGGACATTGTACAATGGTAATGGATGATGGGTGGGACTCATGACATAAGACACCCATGGCATGACATTCATTTTATGGTTTTTATTATATTATTACCTATGTGCTTGTTATCACTAATCCATGTGTTGGCCCTACTCGGAGTCCTACTGGGCACGTTGTCTAATGCCCTACTTCCACCTTAGCTGATGACGCAGGGGATGGCGGAAAGGAAGGACGCGACGGGAGCCAAGCGTAGGAGCTTTGGGAAGCGGGCTAGTTAATTTACTTAGATTTATTTTGGAAATGTAATTTGAGTAACTTAGCTCGTCGGACTGTAATAATTTATATTTCTTGCTATGGTTTGGACTTTACTTTTGGACATTATGATTTGAGGTATTTTAGTAATTTAAGTAGTGTAATCTTCCTTGCTATCTAAAATTGGTAGGATAGACTCTATTATAATTCCGCATTAAGTTATATTTCCGCGAGCTTACTTTCTATTTGTGAACCGTTCTCGTAGACTTAGTTCCACGCACACGTAGGGTTGGCCAATTCAGGGCCAGGCTTTGGAAGCTCGAACTTAACTCGCGTCGTGACGTCCCGCGCCCTTTGTCACTCTTTATTTTTTTTAAAAAAAAAATAGACTCTGATTTTCGGTTAATCAATTCAAGCATAGTGAAAAGGGCGGGGCATTACAAGTCTTTTCCTTGTCTTGTGAGAGATCGGCCCAAAGAGTGAGAGGGAGAGGAGTTGAGATAGAAATCTCTATGTCTTTCTTGTCTTAGTGAGAGGATAAGCCAAGGGAGAGTTTTAGAGCACAATTTCTTTGTTCCAATAAGAGCCAATCAGCCAAAGGTGTGGTGTCTCTTGGGTTATGCCCCTTTGTAACAACCGAAACCTTTCACCTCCCACATTAATGTTTCCTTTGGGGTTTCATCCCATGAGATGAAACTCCCCAACCATGTGCCCTTGGGTTTCCATCATGAGATGGAAAACCTCCATCTCCCCAATGTGTATCCATGGGTTTCAGCTCATGAGATGAAACCCTCCACCTTTTCAACTTGTGCATTCAAGATGGAAACCCCCCCATCTTAACTATTGACCAACCAAGGTGTCCCTTGGTCCTCACCGTGGCATCCATTCATCTCCAACATGTGTCCCTTGGGTTTCCACCATGAGATGAAAACCCTCCATCTTCCCACTCCACTCATTTCAATTCAACTCAACTCAACTTAAATGAACTCATTTTCCAACTCAAGCACTTGAACTCACATTAATAAATTCTCAACTCATGTGAATTCACTTTCCAACTCAAGCATTATTTATCCCACTTGAACTCATTCATCAACTCAACTCTATTTAACTCACTTAAAATCAACTCAATTTAATTCAATTTGGATTCATTTCCAACTCAAAATAATTCAACTCAATACTTGGGTTCACCCATGATTGACCAAGTCAATCATGGCTTAGTCGACCATGCCCTGATTTGTATTTAATCATTTGCCACCTTAATTAGTCTTGAACTCATTTTGTGGTCGACCTAGTCAACCATGACACATGGCACTTGGGGTCCCACTTAGCCATGTCACATACATGCCACCTCACTTGATGAGGTGGATCTTACACCTTGGATCTTATTGGTTATTAGACCCAATTATCAAACCTTACCCATTTATTTAAATTAGCTCATCTATGACCCATTGGGTCCCAATTGGGCATTTGACCCATTTAAGTACATTTACCAATTGCTTTCAAACCAAACCCTAATCATCAATTCAACTTGACCCATTGGGTCCCAATTCGGCATTTGACCCAATTAAATCACACTTATCCGCTTATCTTCATTCAAACTCTATCCATGACCCGTCTGGTCTTAATTGATCCAATTAAATATATTTTAACCATATCCACTATCTATTGGATCCTAATTAGGCCATTGACCCAATTAAATTTATCCTCTACTCAATTACATTCCAAAGCCATTTACCTTGATTCATCTTAATAAATTAATCACCCTTTAATTTCACTCTTAAGAGGGAATTTCCTTTATTTCCTGGTTTAAGATCTCGGGGTGTTATAGATTCATCTGAGACTTTGAGTCGACGGTACATCGGGGATATCATCAGACTACATGGTATACCCCAGACTATTGTGTCCGACAGAGATGGCCGATTCACAGGCAGAGTGTGGCAGAGCATGCAGTCGGCTATGGGGACAGATCTATTGACTAGCATAGCATTCCATCCACAGACTGATGGACAGTCGGAGAGGATGATACAGACATTGGAGGATATGGTGACAGCATGTATGCTAGACTTCAAGGGTGGATGGGAGGATCAATTACCACTAGTGGAGTTCTCTTACAACAACAGTTACCAGGCAAGCCTCCAGATGGCTCCATTCGAGGCCTTGTATGGTAGGCCATGTAGATCACCAGTGTACTGGACAGAGGCCGGTGAACCTGCACTTATTGGACCCAAGCTAGTTGAAGAGACCACGGCACAGATTAAGTTGATACGACAACACCTGCTTACTGCACAGAGTCGTCAGAAGAGCTACGTGGACAAGAGGAGAAGGTTCCTTGAGTTTGAGGTGGGAGACTTAGTTTTCTTAAAAGTCTCACCACGAAAGGGACACATGCGATTAAAGGGAAACTGTCGCCTAGATTTGTGGGGCCATTTCCAATCCTAAAGAGGGTGGGGGAGGTGGCTTATAAATTGGCACTTCCTCCACAGTTATCATCTTTGCACGATGTGTTCCATGTTTTTATGTTGAGGAAGTACAACCCTGTTCCTTCACACGTGTTGAACGTGCAAGATGTCGATATGCAAAGCGACGTGACCTATGTGGAGAAGTCGGTCAAAGTGATCGGGAAGGAACAAAGACTACTACGGAACCGTGCCATTCAGTTCCTTAAGGTGGTATGAGATCAACATAGTAATGAGGAAGCCACCTGGGAACTTGAATCAGAAATGAGAACAGCTCATCCGGAGCTTTTTGTATAAGTTGTTTGAAACCCTACTTCACTCGATTTTCGAGACAAAAATTTCAAAAGAGGGCAATATTGTAATAGCCCGGATTTTCAATGCAATAAATATATTGGCTACTATCTATTTTATTTGTTAAAAATTAAGATTCATAGATGGAATGGATATTAAATGGATAAGAAGTGGGGCAATGGCCCAAATATGGTCCAATGGACCATGGATAGGATTAATTCTATTTAATTGGGTCAATGTGGTCAATTGGGTCAAATGCCCAATTGGGACCCAATGGGTCAAGATGGGTTGATGATTAGGGTAAATGGGTAAGGAATAGATTTAATCGGGTCATGGGCCCAATTATGATCAAAGGCATGGGTCCACCTCATCAAGTGAGGTGGCAAGTGTATGAGGAATTATCCAAGTGGCATAGCCAAGTGGGACCCAACTCCACCTCATCAACTGAGGTGGCGTGTGGAATAAGGCACATGCGGCTCCGGACAACATGGTTGACTTGGTCAACCATGGTGAGTCCATGGGTGAATTAAAGAGGATCAAGTGAAGTGAGTTGAATTAAATTATTTAATTAAATCTCCTAAGTTAGATGGAAATAAATTCTAATGCTTGAGTTAGGAGTTGAGTTGCATTTAAATGGAGTGAGTCAAATGGGGGTGAGTCACATGGAAGATGAAAAGATGGAGTGAGTCAAAGGAGAGATGGGTGGTTTCCATATCACGGAAATGACTAGCCACCAAAACCGTTGGAGGGGGTGGTGTGTGCCATGTGGACGGCATGCACCCTCTTGGCTAGACAAAGAACTCATGTGGAGGGCATGCATCCACTTAGGAATTGAAAGGGAGGTGGAGGGTTCCATCCCATGGAAACCACTAGCCAAAACCGTTGGAGAGGGTGGTGTGTGCCATGTGCAGGGCATGCATTCCCTTGTTTGGTCAAGGGACTCATAGGGAAGACTCCACATTAATGAGGGTGGTTAGAGGTGGAGTCTTGCCCAAGAAACCCTAAGACAAGATGGAAAGGGCTAGCTTTCAATCTCATTCACTCTCTCTCTCTCACTCTTGGCCGACCCTCTCACTAAGACAAGAAAGACTTAGAGTTTTCTATCTCAAATCCTCTCATTCTCTCAAACCTTCTCCTTGGCCGAACCCACTCTTAGGGTTTTCATCATAAACTCTCTCTCTCTCAAACCATCACTCTTTGGCCGAAGATCAAGGAGGAGGAATAAAGACTAAGGGAGGAAAAAGAACGGAGGAGCAAGACGGAGTGAAAGAAAACAGAGGTGGAGCGAACATTCCATTTCGGATTGGAAAGTTGGCCAAAATATTATGGGCCATGGATTTAAAATCCATCCAAGGAATGTGATGGAAAAATGGACAAAACCCTAATCTTGCTAAGGCATAAGATAGGTTATATAAATGAGGATTATTAAGGACAATATGTATATATATATATATATGGCTAAACATGAGAAATGGTCAAAGGACATGGTTCGGCTCTTGCATGGCCGAACCCTAATCTTGTTATGCGTAAGGACCTCATGAATGTCCAATATAAGGATTATGATCAAAGATCATGGTTTGGCTTTGCATGGCCAAACCCTAGATTTTATGCATGGACCATTAAGGACAAAGAAAGGATTGGATGAGGTTCGGCCATGAGGTATGGCCGAACCCCATCAAAGGATCGAATCATGGGTATATGATTTCTAAGAGAAAATAATGAACCATAGGGTTTGGCCATGTTGTATGGCCGAACCCCATGGAAGTATGTTGGTGATTTTAATGGGTTTTAAAGGATGAAAACCATGGAAGTATGTTAATGATTTTAATGGGTTTTAAAGGATGAAAATCACGGAAGTGTGTTAGTGATTTTAAATGGGTTTTAAAGGATAAAAATGGTGGAAGTATGTTTATGGATTTTTATACATTTTTCATGATGAACCATGGCTAATAAAGCTAAGAAATAAATGGAGATGAAGGACCATGGGTTCGGCCATGTTGTTTGGCCGAACCCCATGGATCATGTTTGTGGGATCTAATATGTTGCAAGTGATTTAAGAAAGAAGAGGATGAAAAATGAGACACCATGCCGACCATGTTGTATGGCCGAACCCCATGAACCATTTTGATGGATCATTTGGTAGATCCATGCATGTTTAAAAGATGGAATGATCAAGCTAGGAAATGGAGGGATTTATTATGGATCTATGTTATGTTAATGAATCATTTATGGACCTAAGCTATGTGTAAATAAGCTAAGTGCTAAGCTATGGAAAGAGTGATAACTAAGATGGGAATGTGGTGAAAGTAAAGGACCATGGGTTCGGCCATGTTGTATGGCCGAACCCCATGGAGAATGTTTTATGGACTTAGGGTTTTTTATTAATGTAAAATGATTAACTGATGTGATGGGATTAATAAATCAAAAGATGGAATGATCTTGGACCCACATGATTAAAATGATCAAAAGACTAAAAAGAGGGGCCCAAAACCAAGAGAGTGAGGTTCAGCCATGTTGTATGACCGAACTCCACTAAGGCATTTTGGTGGACTTAAACATGGTTTTGCCCCAATGTATGAGGGAAAACTCTTAGGGGACTTAACCGGATAAAAGACTAGGATGGTAAAGGGAGATGAACCTAGGATGATGTAGGGGTTGATGGAATTAAATGGATCACAAATTGATGTATCTATATGTGTTAAATGTAATAAGGTAAACAGGATTTCACAAACGATGTACGATCGGCTTGACGCGATCAGTGATCGGTTTTTGGATGGAAACACAAGGACCCAATATTTGGACGTTGGTAGGATTCCTACCTTATTGAAAACCATGGAATATGTATATGTGATGATTTTACTTCATGCTTTGATGATTTATTTTGGTATCAAATGATATGTTTCAACTATGGGATTTTAATGCTATGATGTTTATTATTACATAGCATGTTTGCACTTGCATCTCATGCATGGCGTGGGACGGATCAAATGAGGGGAGTCCACGCTCCATTCGGATTTCGGATAAACAACCGTGGGGAGGAATCCACACTCATTCCAATGGATGTATGATTGAATTGTAACCAGAGTCCATGCTCCATTTAGTGGGACCGATAAGGCATTCACGGCATTCGTGGGGAGATCTATACTGTGTTTGAAATGTAACCGGAGTCTGCGCTCTATTCGGTGGGACCGATAAGGCATTCGCGGGGAGTCATGACAATACCTTGATGTGGATTATCCATCAAGAGGAATACTATGCGATTGTGATATGGATGATGGGTGGGACTCATGGCATATGACACCCATGGCATGGCATTGATTTGCATGGTTTTGATATTATGTATGGCTATGTGATTTTGATACTAACCCATGTGTTTGACCCTACTCAGAGTACCACTGGGCGCGTTGTCTAACGCCCTACTTCTACCTTAGATGATGACACATGAAATGGATGGAACGAAAGACGCGATCGGAGCCAAGCTTAGGAGCTTGGATGAGCTAGATCTATTTTAATTAAGTTTTTATTTGGACATGTAATTTGAGTAATTAGCTCGTTGGGACTGTAATAATTTTAGACTATTTGCTATGGTTTGGATTTTTAATATTTGGACATTTTAGATTAAGGTGATTATTATTAAGTGATGGACTTCCTTGCTACTTAAAATTGATAGGATAGAACTCTATTATAATCCCGCATTATGTTTAAATTCCGCAAGTTTAGCCTTAGTACTTGTGAACCGTTTTAGTGGCTTAGTCCACGCACACGTATGATTGGCCAGTTAAGGACCGGGCTTTGGAAGCTCAGACTTAGCTCGCGTCGGGACGTCCCGCGCTCTCTCATTATTTTATTTAAAAAAAAAATTAGACTCTGATTTTCGGCGAGTGAAAAAGGCGGAGCGTTACATGTATCTTGTCTTTAATCCATGTTCTTGTTTGATTGTTGGATTAAGCTTATATGAGATATTTGTATGTACATGTTGATATGCACTCTTGTACTGGAAGATACATATC
This sequence comes from Chimonanthus salicifolius, assembly GCA_013350335.1. NCBI lineage: Eukaryota > Viridiplantae > Streptophyta > Magnoliopsida > Laurales > Calycanthaceae > Chimonanthus > Chimonanthus salicifolius. The sequence goes on from CM023541.1 coordinate 6,150,280, forward strand.
TTATTTTGTAATAGCCCGAATTTCTGAATCAATATATATGCGGCAATTATTTGTTTTAATAATGGAAAATGGAGATTTTGATGTCATGGATGTTAAATGGATCAAAATATGGACAAAGGCCCAAGTATGGCCCAATGGACCATGGATTTGATAGGATTCATTTAAAGGGTCAATAATGGTCAAAGTGGGCCCGATAACCATGTGGGACCCAACGGATCAAATTGATTCAAACTCCAAGGTAAATGGTAAGAAAATAAATTTAATTGGGCCATGGGCCCAATGTTTACCCAATAAACCATGAATTGGAATTAATACATTTAATTGGTCAATGGTAAGTAATTGGGTCAAAGATGGCCAATTTGGGTCAAAGAGCCATATGGGATCCAATGGACCAAGAAATTGGTGGGGCCGACCACCCATGAAGGAATTGAAGGGAATTAAATAGCAATTAAATTATAAAATAAAAGGGGCTAAGTTAAATAATAAATTAAATAATTAAGTGAGTCACATAGGAAATGGGGTGAGTCAAGATGGTTTCCATCTTACTTGACTCACCAAACTCATTGGAATGAGTTGGGACTCAAACTCATCCCCCAACCACCTCCACTAAAGGGGACAATGGCCCTAAAAATGGGGGCATGCAAGCCCATACCTCCCTCCATGCTTGGTTGGTGGAGGGAGTCAAACAAATCATGACACCCATCTCTCTCTCCCACTCTCCCTCACACACCAAAATCGTTCTCCCCTCTCTTCCAAAGAAAACACTAAGGAGAAAACAAGAGAAAGGAAATTAGAAGGAAGGGAAGAAGAAGCTAAGAGTTGGCCGATCACCCAAGACCCAAGCTTGAGATATTGTCTTCATCTCCTCTTTCTCTCTCTCTCTCTCTCTCTCTAAAAAATCTAACCCTGCCATTAGCTGAATCAAAACCCTGGTAATCTTACCCCGATCAAACTCACCACTGGCCGGGTATCAAGAAGAAAGAAGAAGGAGAAAGGGAAAGAATAAGGAACAAGATGAGCAAGAGACAACCGGGAGAGCCACGGGTTGTAAGTATCTCTAAACAAGATACTAAGTTTCGTAATGGTTAAAAATGGAATATTTTAAGAGAAATTGCGAAGGAAGGAAGTCCAAAACATGAAATGGAAAGGACTGACGAAACAGTCAGTCGAATGAATCTCTGATTCAGTCGACCGAACAGATAATGAACGAACCAGAAACGAAGTTCTGGGAGTTTCAGCCGACTGAATCAGGGATTCAGTCGACTAAACTGACAATGGACGAATCAGAAACGAGCTTCTGGGAGTTTCAGCCGACTGAACTAGAGTTTCAGTCGACTGAACTAATGGTGACTGAAAACAGAAGGAGTTTCTGGGAGTTTCAGCCGATTGAATCTTATGATTCAGTCGACTGAACACAAACGTCTCGGACAAGAAAAGGGTTCTGGAAGTTTCAGCCGACTGAATATATGATTCAGTCGACTGAAGGAATGCATATTAAACACGTAAATGGATGGTTGATGGTTCAGCCGACTGAATCTATGATTCAGTCGACTGAAAATAGACTGGCAGAACAAACAGATAATCTGATTCAAAATCAGCCGACTGAATCTGTGATTCAGTCTACTGAAATGGTATGAACCATGTTTCAGCCGACTGAATGTGTATTTCAGTTGACTGAAACTGAACTGACAGACAAACAGACGATCTGATTCAAAATCAGCCGACTGAATCTGAGATTCAGTCGACTGAATTGGAATGTACAGTTTTTGAGTATTTTCTAAGATACCACTAATCCGGTAGGATAAATGGAGATGATATTGAATTAAAGGGGCTGATTCTAATGATCTCATGACATGATTGGTAGGTCATTAATGGATCTAGGTGTATAGATCAGTTATGGATTGAATTATATACGTGTTGAAATTAATGGAAAAAAAAAGAGACCAAGATAAGGGCTGATTATGGTAATCTTGTAATGTGGTTAAAAATCATCAATGAACATAGGTTTATGATCAGTTAGAGACTTAATCGTGGACAAGATATAAACTAACTTGGGAAATGTATAATAAGGTATTGGCACATCGCAACGGTACGCGAACGGCGACCCGAATTATCGGACGAGAACAAAAAAGGATGTTATCAGTATTTGGTAGGATTCCTACCTTTTTGTAAGCGATGGATATATGTTGGTATTTTAAATTATTTTTGTTTGGCTTATGATGGATTTATGATTGTTATTTATCTTATGACCAGTTTTAAGTTATGAATCATATGGATTATATTTTTACATTATGAACTATATGGCTATGTATGGTATATCAAAATTATGGTTTATCTATATATACTACATAGCATAATGCACTACATCTCATGCATGGCATGGGCCGAAAAAAATAAACATATTGGAGTCCATGCTCCGTCGGGGCGACTGAGACTAGACATGGGGACATTGATATGGCATCACCGGAGTCCATGCTCCGCCGGGGCGACCGAGAACAGACATGGGGACATTGATATGGTATCACCGGAGTCCATGCTCCGTCGGGGCGACCGAAAACAGACATGGGGACATTGATATGGTATCACCGGAGTCCATGCTCCGTCGGGGCGACCGAGAAGCAAGCATGGGGACACCTTGATGAGGATTTGCCGTCAAGGGGGATAAGATATTTCATGATGATGTAGATGATGGGTGGGACACATAACATAAGCACCCATGGCATAGCATTCATCACATGCTTATTTTGTTATATATTATTTTATCGGTATGTGTATTATCACTAATCCATGTGCTAACCCTACTCGGAGTCCTACTGGGCGTGTTGACTAATGCCCTACTTCCACCCTAGCTGGTGATACAGGAGATGGAGGAAACAATGGACGTGACGGGAGTCAAGTTTAGGGGCGTGGGGAAGCGGCTACTTTGTTTATCAAGTTTTATTTTGGAAATGTTATAACTCAAGTAGCATAGCTTGTTGAATTGTAATAATTTTGGATTTATTACTATGGTCTGGATTAAATTCTGTATGTTAAGATTTTGAGATATAATCATGAACATGGGAGTATTTTGGTAATTTAATGTTGTATCTTCCCTTCTATCTAAAACCGGTAGGATATCGTCTATTATAATGTTCCGCATGTAACTATATTCCGCGAGCTTACTTCCTACGCGTGAACCGTACTCGTGGACTTTGTTCCGCGCACACGTGGGGTTGGCCAGTTAAGAGCCGGGCTTTAGAAGCTCGGACTTAACTCGCGTCGTGGCGTCCGCGCCCTCTCTCACTCTTCTATTTAAAAAAAAAAAATAGACTCTGATTTTCAGAAAACGGGTGAAAAAGGGCGGGGCGTTACAGTTGGTATCAGAGTGAAATCGGAAGAATGAATCTCTCGAAGTATGATTAAGACGGTTTCACGTCTCACTGACGGATAAGAATCCCAACTGACCGACTCTTCGGAGTCCGCTGCACGGGGGCCGGATTAATCTACTTCGATTGACTCAGACTGAAACATTCAATCTGAGCGTCACATTTGACGCAAGAAAATGATAGTAAGGGAAGTACAATCATTATAACATTGATGGATTTATCAGACATAGGAAAATTTTCCCCAACTTCACAAAAGTGGATAAACATAGTTATCTGGGAAGTTTTTCCCCAAAACCAAGTATGCATATTTGGCAATTTTCCCCAATATGAGAGACAATACTTAATCCTTAGGAATTATCCCCTCAAAACTAAGTATGGGTATATTAGCAATGTCTTCAAGCTAAATATGAACGCAACAATGTTATGAAAAGAACTAAGTTGATATTTTTTTTCAATGACTTAGGAAATGCCACCAAGAAGAAGAACTCGCAGAAATCCCCGGGTAGAAGAGGAGGTACCACCACCTCATCAAGAGGAAGTGCACCCACCGCATCAAGAGGAGGTGCCACCACCTCATCCAGCCGAGGGACAAAACAGTATAAACATACAAGGTGTACCTCCCGAGTTAAGGGATGTAGTTCAAGCGGTAGTTGCTTCTGCTCTCCAACAACACTCAAGCGGAAATACGACCGCCAGCGACCCCAGTAAAAGGAAAATGGTCAAGGATTTTCAACAACAGCACCCTCCCTACTTCAGGGGCACAGAAGGGGTTGTTGGAGCGGAACACTGGTTAAAGAGGATCACACAGATCTTTAATCTGCTCCAAATTTCCAATCCTACTGATAAAATTTTACTGGCCACCTCTCAACTGATCTAAGATGCCAGTAGTTGGTGGGAAGTTGTAGAAAAGCAACAAGCCCTGGTGCCAGAAGGGGAAAGGACCATCATGACATGGGAATGGTTCTCAGCCACCTTTCTAGAACAATACTTTCCGGATGAAGAAAGAGAGAGCCAGACGGAAGCCTTCATCTCGTTGGTACATGGTAGCATGACGGTAGCGCAATACCACAGAGAATTCCTTAAACTGTCCGTCTATGCATTCTACATGGTGGATACTGAACACCGAAGGGCCCGCAAATTTGAACGTGGCCTTCGTCCAAGCATCAAGACTAGAGTGACCATTTTCAAAGAGCCCACACTGGCAGGAGTGGTCAGCAGGGCCACCATAGCAGAGCGAGAGTTGAACGAAATAATGCGGTTTGACAACCGCCGAGGGCAAGGTGGGCGCGGTACATTCCAACCCAATAAGAAATTCCGCCCGAACTCTAGCCGACCTTCACTCCCCACAGGCTCTACGGGGGACTTTGGCCCAATCAGCCCTCCTCATCAACATCAGTCACACAGATTCCCGGAGGTGGGAACACATGTTACCAGTGTGGCCAACAGGGCCACTTTAAGAGGGATTGCCCACAGATCAATCGGCCCTCTAACTCCAGGGGTGCCTTCCGCCCTCCATCCAGATCGACTCAGTCGCGGGGGGGCAGAACACACAACCAGGCAGGACGAGCGCCAACCCCTACCGGATCTGGACGACTCTTCACCATACCGACTCCAGTAGCGGTGGATCGCTCGGTGATGCAAGGTATGGCTGTAATGGGTAGTTCCTATGCTGTTACATTATTTGACACTAGAGCTTCACATTCATTTATATCTGCTGCATTCATATCTGCCACGGGCACGTTAGTACAAAACTTGTCCACATCACTCACCGTTGTATCCCCTGTTGGAGACACATCACTAGGACTCATATGTACGGCATTGAACACTGAACTCGCAGGATTCAGATTCGAGTTTAACTATTTAGTGATCGATATGGCCGAATACGATGTTATATTTGGCATGGACTGGTTGACTACATATCAGGCCCATATTGATTGCCACCTTCATAGAGTGATATTTTGGTCACCCGAGGGAAAGCGGTATGTGGTACACGCTGACAGGCAGGGCATCCCTAGAAGGCTGCAGGAAAAATTAAATCATCTTGCCTTGAATAGTCTCAGACTAGATAAGGCACCAATAACCGAACTTCCGGCAGTAGTAACAGATTATGCAGAGGTATTTCCAACAGAGCTCCTTGGTTTACCACCCAAGAGGGAGATAGACTTTGAAGTTAAATTGTACCCCGGCGCCGCTCCAGTATCACTACCCCATTATAGAATGGCGCCAGCTGAGATGATAGAGTTGAAGAAGCAGATTGATGAACTGCTCAGACTGGGTTTTATTCGGAACAGTACATCCGCATGGGGAGCCCCAGTATTATTTGTGAAGAAGAAAGACGGTACTCTGCGAATGTGTGTGGATTATAGGAAGTTGAATCAGTTGACTGTCAGGAATAAGTATCCCCTACCCCGGATTGACGATCTATTTGATCAGCTTAGGGGTTCCTCTCACTTTTCCAAGATTGATTTAATGTCTGGATATCATCAAATCCGGGTTAGAGAGGAGGACATAGAGAAGATTGCTTTCAGGACTCGGTATGGCCTATATGAATATGTAGTCATGCCGTTTGGGCTTACTAATGCACCGGCGGTGTTCATGGACCTGATGAATAGGATATTCCATCCTTACTTAGATCGGTTTGTGATCGTATTCATTGACGATATTCTGGTCTACTCCAAAAGTCAGGAGGAACATGCTGAACACCTGCGGATAGTCCTAGACACTTTGAGAAAGAACCAATTGTATGCAAAAGCCAGCAAGTGTGAATTTGGCTATCTGAAGTCAACTTTTTTGGGGCACATCATATCAAAGGAAGGTATCGCCGTGGACCCGGCTAAGGTGGCAGCAGTAAAGGAATGGAAAGAGCCAACAAATGTGACCGAGATCCGCAGTTTTCTGGGATTGGCCGGTTATTATCGGAAATTCATCATCGACTTCTCCAAGATTGCAGCTCCACTTACCCGACTCACTCAGAAAGGAGTCAAGTTTGAGTGGTCCAATCTGTGCAATCAAAGATTTGAGGAGCTTAAGGAGAGGCTTACAACCACTCCTATTCTGATCTTGCCGGAAAGAGACAGAAATTATGAAGGTGTACTGTGATGCCTCCAGTGAGGGACTGGGGTGTACACTCAGTCAAGGTAATCGTGCAGTGGCGTACGGGTCAAGACAGTTGAAAATTCATGAACGCCATTATCCCACACATGACCTAGAACTAGCAGCAATGGTCTTCGCTCTCAAAAGCTGGAGACACTACCTCTATGGTGAAAAGTTTGAAGTGTTCTCGGATCACAAGAGTCTGAAATACTTGTTTGATCAGAAAGAACTCAACATGAGACAGCGCAAATGGATGGATTATCTGACGGATTATGAGTTCGCACTTCGGTATCATCCTGGTAAGGCGAACAAAGTGGCGGATGCTCTCAGCCGCTTGTCACATGCGACAGTAGCCAGCATGATCAGAACGGAATGGGAGGTACTGAATACCATCAGAGAGTTTAAACTCTGCCTCAATAATCATGGGACCATATATAATCTGATCATACGATCCCACATGGTCACCGAGATTGAACGGGAGCAACGGACAGATCCAGAAGTGGAGGAGATTTGGGCTAAAATGTCTACCGGTGAGATTGTACCGGAGTGGGAGTTGCGACCAGGACAAGGTCTTATGTTTCGAGGCAGGACATATGTACCTAAGAATTGCAGAAAAGAGTTGCTAATTGAAGCACACCAAACCAAACTCTCTATCCACCCGGGCAGCACCAAGATGTATCATGATCTTAAGAGGCACTATTGGTGGCATGGACTTAGGAAAGATGTGGCAGAGTTTGTTGCTCGTTGCCTAACTTGTCAACAAGTTAAGGCAGAACATCGGAAACCACCGGGCTTACTCGCACCCTTACCGGTGCCAGAATGGAAATGGGAACACATATCCATGGATTTTGTAACAGGGTTGCCAAGGTCATCCAAGGGCAACGATGCGATATGGGTCATAGTGGACCGATTGACCAAGTCTGTACATTTCCTTCCCATCAAGATGACAGATTCATCAGAGACTTTGGGTCGACGGTACATCCGGGAAATCATCAGGTTACATGGTATTCCCCGGTCTATTGTGTCCGACAGGGATGGCCGATTCACCGGCAGAGTATGGCAGGGCCTGCAGTCTACTATGGGGACCGACGTATTAACTAGCACAGCATTTCATCCACAAACTGATGGACAGTCAGAGAGGACGATACAGACACTAGAGGATATGCTGAGAGCATGCATGCTAGACTTCAAGGGCGGATGGGAAGTTCATTTGCCACTGGTGGAGTTCTCTTACAATAACAGTTACCAGGCAAGCCTCCAGATGGCTCCATTTGAGGCCTTGTATGGTAGGCCGTGTAGATCGCCAGTGTGTTGGACAGAGGCCGGTGAGCCTGCATTGATTGGGCCGGATTTGGTTGCGGAGACTACAGCACAGATTAAGTTGATACGGCAACATCTACTCACTGCACAGAGCCGTCAGAAGAGCTATGCCGACAAGAGGAGAAGGTTCCTCGAGTTTGAGGTGGGAGACTAAGTGTTCTTAAAAGTCTCGCCACGGAAAGGAGGTTCGGAAAGAAAGGAAAACTGTCGCCTAGATTTGTGGGGCCGTTTCCGATACTGAAGAGGGTGGGAGGAGTAGCTTATTAGTTAGCGCTCCCTCCACAATTATCATCTCTACATGATGTGTTCCATGTATCTATGCTGAGGAAGTATAACCCTGATCCTTCTCATGTGATAAATGTTCAAGACATCGATGTAAAAAGCGATGTGACATATGTGGAGAAGCCGGTCAGAGTAATCGGGAGTGAACAGAGGGTACTGCGGAACCGCGCCATTCAATTCGTTAAAGTGGTATGGGAACGACATGGCAATGAAGAGACCACTTGGGAACTTGAGTCGGAGATGAAAGCCGCTTATGCGGAGCTCTTTACATGAGTTGTTTAGAACCCCTACTTCACTCAAATTTTCGGGACGAAAATTTTAAAAGAGGATTCTATTGTAATATCCCGAATTTCTGAATCAATATATATGTGGCAATTATTTGTTTTAATAATGGAAAATGGAGATTTTGATGTCATGGATGTTAAATGGATCAAAATATGGACAAAGGCCAATGGACCATGGATTTGATAGGATTCATTTAAAGGGTCAATAATGGTCAAAGTGGGCCCGATAACCATGTGGGACCCAACGGATCAAATTGATTCAAACTCCAAGGTAAATGGTAAGAAAATAAATTTAATTGGACCATGGGCCCAATGTTTACCCAATAAGCCATGAATTGGAATTAATACATTTAATTGGTCAATGGTAAGTAATTGGGTCAAAGATAGCCAATTTGGGTCAAAGAACCATATGGGACCCAATGGACCAAGAAATTGGTGGGGCCGACCACCATGGTTGACTTAGTCAACCATGGGTGGATTCATGAAGGAATTGAAGGGAATTAAATAGCAATTAAATTATAAAATAAAAGGCGCTAAGTTAAATAATAAATTAAATAATTAAGTGAGTCACATAGGAAATGGGGTGAGTCAAGATGGTTTCCATCTTACTTGACTCACCAAACTCATTGGAATGAGTTGGAACTCAAACTCATCCCCCAACCACCTCCACTAAAGAGGACAATGGCCCTAAAAATAGGGGCATGCAAGCCCATACCTCCCTCCATGCTTGGTTGGTGGAGGGAGTCAAACAAATCATGACACCCATCTCTCTCTCCCACTCTCCCTCACACACCAAAATCGTCCTCCCCTCTCTTCCAAAGAAAACACTAAGGAGAAAATAAGAGAAAGGAAATTAGAAGGAAGGGAAGAAGAAGCTAAGAGTTGGCCGATCACCCAAGACCCAAGCTTGAGATATTGTCTTCATCTCCTCTCTCTCTCTCTCTCTCTCTCTCAAAAATCTAACCCTACCATTAGCTGAATCAAAACCCTGGTAATCTTACCCCGATCAAACTCACCACTGGCCGGGTATCAAGAAGAAAGAAGAAGGAGAAAGGGAAAGAATAAGGAACAAGAGGAGCAAGAGACAACCGGGAGAGCCACGGGTTTTAAGTATCTCTAAACAAGATACTAAGTTTCGTAATGGTTAAAAATGGAATATTTTAAGAGAAATTGCGAAGGAAGGAAGTCCAAAACATGAAATGGAAAGGACTGACGAAACAGTCAGTCGACTGAATCTCTGATTCAGTCGACTGAACAGATAATGAAAGAACCAAAAACGAAGTTCTGGGAGTTTCAGCCGACTGAATCAGGGATACAGTCGACTGAACTGACAATGGACGAATCAGAAACGAGCTTCTGGGAGTTTCAGCCGACTGAACTAGAGTTTCAGTCGATTGAACTAATGGTGACTGAAAACAGAAGGAGTTTCTGGGAGTTTCAGCCGATTCAGTCGACTAAACACAAACGTCTCGGACAAGAAAAGGGTTCTGGAAGTTTCAGCCGACTGAATATATGATTCAGTCGACTGAAGGAATGCGAATTAAACACGTAAATGGATGGTTGATGGTTCAACCGACTGAATCTATGATTCAGTCGACTGAAAATAGACTGGCAGAACAAACAGATAATCTGATTCAAAATCAGCCGACTGAATCTGTGATTCAGTCGACTAAAATGGTATGAACCATGTTTCAGCTGACTGAATGTGTATTTCAGTCGACTGAAACTGAATTGACAGAAAAACAGACGATCTGATTCAAAATCAGCCGACTGAATCTGAGATTCAGTCGACTGAATTGGAATGTACAGTTTTTGAGTATTTTCTAAGACACCACTAATCCGGTAGGATAAATGGAGATGATATTGAATTAAAGGGGCTGATTCTAATGATCTCATGACATGATTGGTAGGTCATTAATGGATCTAGGTGTATAGATTAGTTATGGATTGAATTATATACGTGTTGAAATTAATGGAAAAAAAAAAAAAAGAACAAGATAAGGGCTGATTATGGTAATCTTGTAATGTGGTTAAAGATCATCAATGAACATAGGTTTATGATCAGTTAGAGACTTAATCATGGATAAGATATAAACTAACTTGGGAAATGTATAATAAGGTATTGGCACATCGTAACGGTACGCGAACGGCAACCCGAATTATCAGACGAGTACAAAAAAGGACGTTATCAGTATTTGGTAGGATTCCTACCTTTTTGTAAGCGATGGATATATGATAGTATTTTAAATTATTTTGGTTTGGCTTATGATGTATTTATGATTGTTATTTATCTTATGACCAGTTTTAAGTTATGAATCATATGGATTATATTTTTACATTATGCACTATATGGCTATGTATGGTATATCAAAATTATGGTTTATCTATATATACTACATAGCATAATGCACTACATCTCAGCATGGCATGGGCGGAAAAAAATAAACAAACCGGAGTCCATGCTCCGTCGGGGCGACCGAGAACAGACATGGGGACATTGATATGGCATCACCGGAGTCCATGCTCCGTCGGGGCGACCGAGAACAGACATGGGGACATTGATATGGTATCACCGGAGTCCATGCTCCGTCGGGGCGACCGAGAACAGACATGGGGACATTGATATGGTATCACCGGAGTCCATGCTCTGTCGGGGCGACCGAGAAGCAAGCATGGGGACACCTTGACGAGGATTTGCCGTCAAGGGGGATAAGATATTTCGTGATGATGTAGATGATGGGTGGGACACATAACATAAGCACCCATGGCATAGCATTCATCACATGCTTATTTTGTTATATATTATTTTATCGGTATGTGTATTATCACTAATCCATGTGCTAGCCCTACTCGGAGTCCTACTGGGCGTGTTGACTAACGCCCTACTTCCACCCTAGCTGGTGATACAGGAGACGGAGGAAACAATGGACGTGACAGGAGTCAAGTTTAGGGGCGTGGGGAAGCGGCTACTTTGTTTATCAAGTTTTATTTTGGAAATGTTATAACTCAAGTAGCATAGCTTGTTGAATTGTAATAATTTTGGATTTATTACTATGGTTTGGATTAAATTCTGTATGTTAACATTTTGAGATATAATCATGAACATGGGAGTATTTTGGTAATTTAATGTTGTATCTTCCCTTCTATCTAAAACCGATAGGATATCGTCTATTATAATGTTCCGCATGTAACTATATTCCGCGAGCTTACTTCCTACGCATGAACCGTACTCGTGGACTTTGTTCCGCGCACGCGTGGGGTTGGCCAGTTAAGAGCCGGGCTTTAGAAGCTCGGACTTAACTCGCGTCGTGGTGTCCGCGCCCTCTCTCACTCTTCTATTTCAAAAAAAAAAAATAGACTCTGATTTTCAGAAAACGGGTGAAAAAGGGCGGGGCGTTACATATTTCATTTCACATGCCATGTGATTTGTGCTTCTTTTGGAAATGAATTTGTGCATTATCTCATGTATAGGGCATGTATGTGATTAAATCTTATTTAATACACATACACAATGTCGTTTCATTCCAAAGTTCTAAAACTTGCAAATCCTATGTGGAATGAAATATGCTCTATGTCGATTAAATGGATATTTTGTTTAGGTGTGACCTACCAAAAATAATGGTCGAATAATCCAATCAAGTACATACTCCTTTCAAGAAATTAGAACTGTCCTGAAGGAATGGCAGAGATATTTATCATGTTCTGGGTAATAATATGATAATAGACTTAAGAGTTGTCTGTGAAGGGTCATACCTCATTCATGTATGCTCGATCAGTACTCAAATCAGGAAATGAATGTATGACTAGTGTGCTTTGAGTTTCATTCCAATAAACATCAATCTATACATTATGTGGAATGAATTATGTTCATATATGCCTTGCCATGCCAAAACCTGAAAATGCTGCATCTTATGACATCACACACTTGGACAATATACTTAAATTGGTGAGTTAAATGTGTCCAAGAATCTTGGATTGATTTGGATCCAGAAAGAGATTCGTAATCCATGGTTTGTGCCTACTTTCAAAATGGTGAATCGAATCGTCAAATAGTACAGATACGGTGTGAATGTATGTAGCATCACTGGCATTAAAAGGTGTATAAGCAAAGCTTGAAGAACTATGAACATCGTAAGCACACATACACACACTCCCCTACTCTTCCTTCATAACACATGTCGAAGGATAGACTAGTCGGAGGAATAGACAATTAGGCACTATTGGATTTTAGAACACTGTCTAAAAGGTGGAAAATCACAAAGGGAGACATGTCAATACATATCGACAGGTCGACACAGACAGGTCGTTGGTCATAACCGATCTATGAATCAGAAAGAATAAGTTAAAATATCTCTCTGCAAAAACGACAGAACGTTTCGAAATTGTTGTTTCTCCTCCTGCTGAGCTCTAGCGATTTCAATCATCAGGACCTCCCAGAACGAAATATCGTGGGAAAATCATAGGATTTTTGCTTCTCTCACCTCTAGAAAAAAGGGTGTCATGGCATTTTTGAGATTTAGTGTTTGGATTAGCCTTGTCTACTCTCCCCTAGAGACCATGTCGAAAAATGAGACAGCTAAATCTCGATCTTCGACCACCGAAAAAATCCCTGAGTCCCGCCCCCATTTCCTCAAGAGATCACCTAGGTTGGCACTGGATGTTCCCCAATCCAGTGCTACCGGCTCTGCTCAGAAGAGTACCCTTCGCAGAAAGACCCCTGCCTCAAATACTGTACCAGACCATAGAGCTGAATAAGAAGTGATAATAATCGAGGATCCCGAAGAATAAGCAGAATGTATGTCTGAGGTATATTTGAGAGGGTTTCAATCTACTCGACAAAGGAATATCACTCTTGATGAAAGAGTTTCCTCGCTTGAAAAGAGGATAGATGATCTTGACGAATGGATACACGAGATCAAGGTGGTTGTCGAGAAACTTCACGGAAAGGATATTGTTCGTAAATTTTAATGAACATATTCCTCAGATGAATTTGCATAGGATAGTGTTTCCCTTTTTTTTTTCTAACCATATGTACTGACTGGTTTATCAATGAAATGATATGGTTCAGTTTATTGTATGTGCAAACTTGATGTGCTCTATCTCATGTCTATTTGATCACATGGATTTTTGTAAAATAGACTGACATGTAAGTTGTTAAGGAGCTTAGGATCGGGTTGTGAAATTGCACACACCTTGGAGAATGGGGGAGCACAAAATATGTGCTAATTTGCATCTGTCAGTGGTCATGACAGCTTAAGGAGGAAGATGATGCGAGGTTGAATAGAAAGCTTGGAGAAAAATAAACTTAGAGGCAAATAAGTTTATGGGGGAGTTGGGTCGAAGAATGCTATACAAAATAGCTTGGAAAATGGGGGAGAAAAACTTCAAGTGGGAAGCTAGGAAAATGGCTTGACCCCACGCGAAGGAAGGAGAAAAACAGTAATGCATGAGATATGCATTGGATTGTCGGGAATGTTAAATTGTGTTGGAAGAAAAACTCATGAAGCACTAAATGCAAGATGCATGGGGAGTGCTTAAAACTCGATGTCAGCCTGCTAATCTTTGTCAATTGAATGACAAAATAGGGGAGAAATCAGTAGAAACTAGAAGACATCAAAGCCATTAGATAGAGGGAGAATGTCTATGCTTGGAGTTTTGGAGATCAAACTCAAAGAAGATTGGGGGAGAAATCTTCTCAACACAGATAGCTTGGATAAGCTATATGGGGAGTAGTTTTGGTCACTAGGAAATCAGGAAGTATGGGGGAGTTTGAAGGGTAATCTTGTCTCGTCCATGAATGAATATTTATATTTTGGGACTAACCCCTCTAATGATTTTCTAGTGTTGCTTGCTTATGTACATGAACAGGAAAATTAAATGAAGCAAGCTGAACAAGAATATGCGAAGACCATAGTCTTGTTTTCCATTTGAATATGTACATGTAATCAATGTAATATTTTGGTATTCAAATGTTTTGTGATAAGGGTGGGTTTGTAAATGGGTTAGCTTCTAGGTTTTGTCATGAAATTGACAAAGGAGGAGATTGTTAGTGCCTCGGCTTGGCCAAGCCCCTATGTTTGTCAATTCCATTGCTCGGAAAGAAGCACTTTCCGGAAGCTTGAAGGCCCAAGATGATCAAGAGTAAAGATCATGCTCCACCGGATTAAAAGCTCATCGTTATGGCAATCACAAAACATGTATGTTGGCCATAGATGACCTTAGGTGGTACCGACACCTTAGAGAGGACTATCCCTAGGCTTAGAAGAACAAATGGTTAATCATAAAAAGCCTAGTGAGAAAGCTTGATAGTGAAATGGAAGCAAATTTGGAAATATGAATTATGTTCACTATTTAGCTCGACGAGTCTTATTTGACCGACCCCTCGATGCAGTCAAAATTGACCCATCGTGGTCAAAGAATGGTCAACCCGAATGACATAGTTTCTGTAACGTTGAACTGTCATTCTGGGTATGCCTCTGATCGAGAGTCTCGTATACACCGACTCCTCGGTGAAAGGCTGAAACGACCCCTAGTGGTCAACTACTCGTCGATCAAGATCTTGAGTTCTGAAGCCTTGAACTCATGTGGGATCTCGAATAAACAGAAATATCGGCAATCAAAGAATGATCGAGAGTACCAAGACCGACCCCTCAGTAATGGGGGTCAGATTGTTCTGGGTAACAGTTTTCCAAAGTGGAAACTACTATCAAGCATGGTTTGCACCAGAACGAGCCTCTCGTATAGACCGACCTCTTGGTACCATAAGTGTCAACCCATCGGCGACAACGAAATGTCGACTGGAAAATAATATTACTGTTGGGAGTGCACTTAATGCACAATGGTTGAAATTGTAACGGTAACATTTCTAGTCACCGACCCCTCGGTGCGATCGACCTGCCGGTACATTATCGTTACTTCAACTGGTTGCGTAGGCTATATAAACCAACCTTTATGTAACCAGCTGGTATCCTTTGGACGGATTAGTTGGACCCTCATTTTCACCAGTAAGCTTAAACAAGGGCCAACAGAAGGATCACTCTCTCTCTCTCGTGCTTACACTAAGAGAATCAAATACAACCAATCAAATGGATTGAGTTGTGAGGGAGAGAGGAAGGATGAAAACTCATAAACAACCTGTCTGAGGATTGAGTTTGAAAGTGAGAAGGAGAGAACCGTAAACTAGGAAACCTTTGGTATAACCAGTTTCCTTGACACCCTGGACTATGATTGGTAAACGACGGCTACGAGGCGGAGCGTTGGCATACATGGGTGGGATCTCGAAGTAGCACACATCAGAAGAAAGAGCTTCAAAGGCAAGTGCTTCTTGGTTTTAATTTTATTTAAAACCTTTGTTCCGAAAGTGGATTAAAGGGAGGTACCCCGGAACCACTATAAAAAATTCTGGAGCGTTGTTTCTAGCACAGAGGTTGGTGAAACTCCCGGCCAAATGAATAGGTGGAATTCCTATCGACAGTGGTGGGTTCAATTCCCAACCGATTGAGTGACGTGGAATTCCTACTCTAATTGTGAGGGTATAAGTCCCACTTAGTGGATTTTGGGGATAGCACAAGGTTGGGCGAGTCCTAACAATGGATGTAGGTTGCCTAACCGAACCACTTTAAATTAGTCTTATGGTGTTTGATCTATCTGTGTTTGTATTTAGTATTTAAGTACTCTTCTTAACACACATCATTTTGGATATTGATTATTGAAGCATAGGTTGCTAGATTTTAAACTCACATAATTAAAAGGATTAATGGATTAAATGGGGCCCACAAACCTAGATAGTGAGGTTCGGCCATGGTGTATGGCCGAACCCCACTAAGGCATGTGTTAGGGACTTAATCATGGATAAAAACATGGGCTGATTATTGATATGTAAAAAGGTACCGGACATCGCAAGCGGTGCACGATCGGTGACCGGATTTGTGGACGGAAAACGTAAAGGAACGTTAGTCGGTATTCGGTAGGATTCCAACCTTATTGTAAGCCATGGATTATATATGTATGGATGTTTCTTGAATTATTCTGGTAATCATATGATATGTTTTAAGATGGGATTTAAATGCTATGGTTTGAATTATTATTTTATGGCATATTATATGGTTTGAATTATTATTATATGGCATATTGCTGTCAAGGGGGATAATTTGTGATTGTTTATATCTTGACGAGGTTTTACCGCCAAGGGGGATGATTTGTGATTGTTTATATCTTGACGAGGTTTTGCGGTCAAGGGGGATGATTTGTGATTATTTATATCTTGACGAGGTTTTGCCGTCAAGGGGGATGATTTGTGATTGTTTATATCTTGATGAGGTTTTGCCGTTAATGGGGATGATTTGTGATTATTTATATCTTGACGAGGTTTTCCCGTCAAGGGGGATGATGTGTGACTGTTTATATCTTGACGAGGTTTTCCCGTCAAGGGGGATGATGTGTGACTGTTTATATCTTGACGAGGTTTTACCGTCAAGGGGGATGATTTGTGATTGTTTATATCTTGACGGGGTTTTGCCGTCAAGGGGGATGATGTGTGACTGTTTATATCTTGACGAGATTTTGCCGTCAAGGGGGATGATTTGTGATTGTTTATATCTTGACGAGGTTTTTCCATCAAGGGGGATATAGCATCATGATGGTATGGATGATGGGTGGGACACATGACATAAAACACCCATGGCATGGCATTCATTTTATGGTTTTCATTTCATTAGACCTATGTGCTTGTTATCACTAATCCATGTGTTAGCCCTACTCAGAGCCCTACTGGGCGCATTGTCTAACGCCCTACTTCTACCCTAGCTGATGACGCAGGAGATGGCGGAAACGAAGGACGAGACGGGATCCAAGCTTAGGAGCTTGGGGAAGCGAGCTGCTTAGGTTATTAAGATTTATTTTGGAAATGTAATTTGTGCAATGTAGCTCGTCGGACTGTAATAATGTAGATTTCTTACTATGATTTGGTCTTTAGTTTGGACATTATCATTTTGAGATATAATTATGGATTTAGGGGCATTTTAGTAATTTAAGCGCCGTATTTCCTTGCTATCTAAAACTGGTAGGATAGTCTCTATTATAATGTTCCGCATTAAGTTATATTCCGCGAGCTTACGTCTACGTGTGAACCATTCTCGTGGACTTCGTTCCACGCGTACGTAGGGTTGCCAGTTAAGGGCTGGGCTTTAGAAGCTCGGACTTAACTCGCGTCGTGACGTCCCGCGCCCTTTGTCACTTTTATTTCAAAAAAAATAAAATAATAGATTCTGATTTTAGTGAAAAGGGGCGGGCGTTACAAGAAGAAGGAAGCCAGCAAGAGGTGTTCTTTGTTTGGAAAAATTAAGAAGAAAGGAGAAGGATTGGAGGCACAATGATGGTATGGATGATGGGTGGGACTCATGACATAAGACACCCATGGCATGGCATTCATTTCATGGTTTTTGTATACTATTACCTACATGCTAGTTATCACTAATCCATGTGTTGGCCCTACTCGGAGTACCTACTGGGCACGTTATCTAACGCCCTACTTCCACCTTAGCTGATGACGCAGGGGATAGCGGAAATGAAGGACGCGACGAGAGCCAAGCGTAGGAGCTTGGAGGAGCGGGCTAGTTAATTTATTTAAGTTTATTTTGGAAATGAAATTTGAGTAATTTAGCTCGTCGAACTGTAATAATTTAGATTACTTGTTATGGTTTGGACGTTAGTTTTGGACATTATGATTTTGAGGTAATTTAGTAATTTAAGTACTTCCTTGCTATCTAAAAAAAAATTGGTAGGATAGACTCTATTATAATTCAGCATTAAGTTATAATTCCGCGAGCTTACTTTTTACGTGTGAACCGTTCTCGTGGACTTAGTTCCACGCACACGTAGGGTTGGCCAGTTAAGGGCCGGGCTCTTTGTCACTCTTTATTGCAAAAAAAAAAAAATATATACTCTGATTTTCGCTAAGTAGCATAGTGAAAAGGGGCGGGCGTTACAATTCAACCCTTTGGTTAGTTGTTTCATTCCATCCTATCCTCTAGATGGTTTTCCAATTCCATGGCCGTAACAAAGCTTGGCCATCCATTCTAACAAAATAGAGAACCCATAGGTTTGGCCATACCGAGACCAAAACTACAGTTTCCCTTAAACTTAATCTCATACTATGATACATAGAAGTTTACCTTCTTTCCCGTCTCGTTCTTTTTGTTTCGGTCTGTTTTCTTTACTCCTCAGTCCTTCTCCTTCCTTAATCCTTGTTCTGCAATTTGTTCACCAAGTACAGAGATCGAAATGAGAGAGAGAGAGATGAAAAGAGAAGATGAAATCTCTTTGTTCAAACTTGAGAATTCGGAAAAGGGGTGTGAGCAGCCCCTTGGTTTGTGTCTCTTTGTAATCCAGCCTAAGTCCTTTCCTTTCTCATCATTAAGATTTGTCTAACCAAGGAGTCCCTTGGCTTAACCAAGAAGACCCTTGGTCTTCCATCGAGTTCTCCTTGGGTTTCCTCCATTGAGATGAAACCCTCCATCTTCCCATCTCAACGCACCCTGAGATGGAAGTCTCCTCCACTTCCCGTTCAACTCAACTCAATTCAAACATTATTAAATCCAATTAAACTCATGTCCCAACTCATTTCTAGTATTTTAATTTTAACTCAAAACTTGAACTCACTTTCCAACTCAACCACACCTTAATTCGATTGGACTCCCTTGTTGTTGACTAAGTCAACCATGACATGGTCGACCATGACACATGGCACTTGAGGTCCCACCTTGACCATATTACTTACATGCCACCTCACCCACTTGCCACCTCACTTTATGAGGTGGATTTGGGTTATAATTGGGTAGCTGACCCAATTAATTAAACCTTACCCATTTACCTTAAAATCAGCTCATCTATGATCTATTGGGTCCCAATTGAGCAACTGACCCATTTAATTTCATTTACCCAAATACTTTCAAATCAAACCCTATCCATGATCGATTGGACCTTAATTGGGTTACTAACCCAACTCCTTTACCCATCTAAAGTTCATTTCATCCATAAATCTAAAATTCAATCAATTTAACAATTTAAATACACAAAATCCAATATATTTATGCATTAAAAAATCTAGGTGTTGCAATTTCTATGTCAAATTCTTGTTGCAAGAGTATCCATCTAATCAAGGGTGACTTAGCATCTTTTTGGAAAGAAGATATTTAAGTGTTGCATGGTCAAAGTAGATAACGATTTTTGAACCTACGAGGTAAGCGCGAAATTTGTCTAGAGCAAAGACTACATCCAGCAATTCCTTTTCCGTAGTTGAATAATGGAGTTGTACATCATTTAAGGTTTTACTTGCGTAGTAGATAACATGGGATAATTTGTTTACTCTTTCTCCTAACATGGCTCTTATTGCATAGTCAGAGGCATTGCACATGATTTCAAAGGGACCATTCAGGTGGTTGTATGAATGGAGTGGAGGTCAAGGCAGTTTTAAATGTTTCGTAGAGAGTGACGCACTTCTCATCGAATTTGAATACAGTGTCCTTGATCAGGAGTTTATAGAGATGTCTGGATATTTCAGTGAAATTTTTAATAAATCTTCTGTAAAATCCAGCATGACCTAAAAAAGACTTGATCTCTTTCACACATTGGGGTTTAGGTTGATTAGAGATCAAGTTGACCTTAGCTTTATCTACTTTGATTCCTTTTCAAATATGATGTGCCCCAGGACTATTACCCGTTTTACCATGAAATAACATTTTTCTCAATTTAATACTAAGTTCTTTTCTTTGCATCTGACTAAAACAAGAGTTAGATGATGGAGGCATTGATCACAAGTCGACCTGAAAGTGGAGAAATCATCCATGAAAACTTCCAGTAAACGTTCGACCATGTCAGAAAAGATGCTGATCATGCACCGCTCAAAGGTGCCAGGTGCATTACACAACCCAAAAGGCATACGACGATAAACAAACGTACCAAATGTGCATGTGAATGTGGTATTCTTTTGATCCTCAGGAGCGACATAGATTTGGTTATAGCTGGAATAACCATCAAGAAGACAATAGTACGCATGACCGGTTAAACGCTCAAGCATTTGATCAATGAATGGGAGAGGAAAATGATAGTTACTAGTAGCAGTGTTCAGTTTATGGTAGTCAATACAAACACTCCAACCTGTTTGAACACGTGTTGGCACCAACTCATTATCCTCATTCTTGACTACTACCACACTCGATTTTTTAGGTACAACTTGTATCAGATTCACCCATGCACTACCAGAATTGGGTAAATGATTCCAGCTTCGAGAAGTTTCAAATTTTCGGCTCTCACTACTTCCTGTATCGCAGGATTTAACCGTCTCAGTCGTTCTCTAAATGTCTTGGAATTTTCTTCCAAATGAATTTTGTGCATGACCACGGAAGGGCTAATTCCTTTGAGATCGGCAATGGATCATCCTATAGCTTCACAATGAACTCTTAAAATAACCAGGAGTCTATACTCCTGCTCAGAAGTTAAGTCTAAGCTATGATAATTGGAAATGTACTTGAAGGTCCAAGATATGAATATTTGAGAGTATCGGGAAGAGGTTTGAGTTCTAATTTTGGTGGTTTCTCAACAGATGTGACTGAAACAAATTTATTGACAGGAAGAAGTTTAGATTTGGTGATAACATTCACTTCATTTAAATTGAAATCCTAGTATGTAATAGACAGTGATTTTTCTAACTGATCATTGCAAACGGAGTGAAGGAAAAACTCATCAACAGAACTCTAAATTGAGTTAACCTCGCATTGATCATCCGTGCAGAGAGGTTGTCGACATAGGTCAAAAAAATTGAGTTCAATTATCAAGTCTCCAAATGATAATCTAAGCATACAATTTTGACAATTGATCACACCTTTTGTAGTGGACAAAGATGGTCGTCCAAGAATGATTAGGATATGCCCATTGTTGTTCTGAGTTGGTTGTGTATCCAATACCACAAAGTCTACAGGAAAATACAAATTGTCAACTTTAACTAGAACGTCTTCTATCATAGCTCATGGTATTTTAACAGACCGGTCGGCTAATTGTAGGGTGATAGAAATGGGTTTCAATTCTCCCAAACCTGTCAATTGTGTATGTACCAATTGTACAAGTAATAGTTGGACATCCAGGATATTTATGTTTGATTGGAAAAGTTTGTTGGAGAAGTGCACTTGTATTTTCTGCTAGAAAAGCCTTTGTGGGAACATTAGTTGTCCGCTTTACCATACATAGGTCCTTGAGAAATTTGGCATACAAAGTACTTGATTGATGGCATCCAATAGAGGGATATTGATGTTGACATGTTTAAACACATCTAGTATGTCACCATAAGGTATCTTTTGTTTTGTAGATAGCTTATGAGGATATTGAGCCCTAGGTGAAAATCTTTTCTTAGCAGAGAAGTCCGATGAATTTTGGGCAGGGGATGAACTCAGTGAGTTATCCGATTGCTTTGATTGATCATTGATTTGTTCTTTGGCATTTCCACTTTATTATCTACCTATTTCGCTTATCTTACGGTAGTAATTGATTTCACATCGTGTGTTTTGGATGATGAAAACTCATACTGTCCCTTAGGATTTGGAATAGGTTGACTGGGAAATTTGACTTTCTTCCCGATCACCAATAGCAGTGGTCATTTTTCCAAGCTGTGTTTCAAGCGTGTGCATGGCATGCGTGGTAGATTGCATGAATTGCTTCAACATATCCTCAATCGAATGTTTATGTTGTTGTGAAGGATTAGACTGATAAGGCTAATTTGGGTGGGGTGTATGATAAGATTGATTTTGAGGTGATACGTGATATGATTGATTTGGATATGGCTGATTTGGATGATTTTGATATTGAGGAGGATTTTGATTCATTGGAGATTGATTCGGACGCCAAGAGAAATTAGGATGATTTCACCAATTATGATTGTATGTAACAGAGAACGGGGTTCCTTACTGTCTTCCAAAATTATTGAGTGCATTAACTTGTTCGGTTGAACACTTAGAATTTAATCCTAGGGAAGAACAATTTTGGGCATTGTGTCTTGGACTAGAACACATGTCACAGCCCGACCCAAAGGACACGTGAGAAACAATAATTTAATTTTTTTTTTTGAACTCTGAAGCATGCATAACTCATAGTCCAAACACGTGAGACCTACACATTTTGCAAGATCCCTATGGATCCTAGGTCTTATTTGACCCTTGATTTGATCGAACTGAATTATCAGCTGCCTACGTATTCCAATGGAGATCAGATCCTGCGTAGTTCTCAATTCATTTATTTCATAGCATTAACCCCGTGTAATTCATGATGTCACATCAAGACACTCTAATTACCCTATCGTGGGCCTCATCAATATAATAGATCTCATCTATCACGGGTCTAGCCAATCACGGGTCTATACCAACCATGGGAACACCATCAACCATGGGGTCAATGTCACACATGGGATAAACCTCAACCATGGGACCTATACCCGAACATAAATACATCCCTCATCGAGGACAATACTTTAAATATGGGTCCAATCCTCTATGGAATCAATGCCCTCTGTGGGAATATCTATCCACGGTATACAATACTCATCCATGGTCACAAATCCCTCCATGGGAAAATAATATATATCCATAGAACTGTCACATCCACCATGAGACCAATACGTCTATCATGGGACCACTATATCTATCATGGGTCAATATGCTCACCATATAATCAATATCTAGGCAAAAATCCAATATATCTACCATGGGAACAACATCTATCCCTGGTAACTCTCCATCAGTGAGTATCATCTATCCATGGGAATAACCATCCATGAAAATAATCACTCCATGGGCATAACTCATACATTCGTAGAACCAATATGTCTATCATAAGACCAACAGGTCTAACATAAGACCTATGTATACTATGGGACCAACATGTCCACCATAATACCAATACGTCTACCATGGGACCAACATGTCTAACTTAAGACCAACAGGTCTATCATAATACCAATACATCTACTATGAGACAAATAGGTCTACCATAAGACCAACATCCGGGCATCAATCCAAACCACCATGGCAAACATCATCCATGGGTATACACATCCATCCCTGGTAACACTCTATCTATGAATATAATCTATTCATGGGTATAAATCATCCATGAATATAATCCCTCCATGGGTATAATCCATCCATGGGCATAACTAATCCAAGGGTACATCATCGACCATGAGATCTTCTATCCGTAGGAACAACACTCGAATAAATCACTACATGACTGTGGCAACAATATCAAATCATCATATCATATCATAAATATACCACGACTAGCTTGATCAAATCTACCTCGCCCTGCATTCCTTCACCTCATGGGTGATTTAGTCAAGCTCTAAGGCAGGTCAAACCGCGTCTAATGAAGCTAGCACCACCCCCATGGAGTAAAATAGTATCTAGCTCTGCGTATCAATGCACATCAAGTGTGTTAAATAGCCGTTAGAGTGCCCTCCAACGCGTAGCATGTGAGGGATGTAACACCCCGGATTTTCAATTTATTATTTTATATGAAAATTACCCATTTGATTTGTGAATATTAGTTACGGATTTTAAATTGGGTAAAGAGTTGGGTCATTGGCCCAATTAGGACCCAACAGATTGTGTAAATTGGTTTCAATAAAAATTAAATGGGGTTGAATTTAGTTAATAATGCAATATTAAATAAATATTGCATGGCCGAATTTTAGATGTGCATATCCAAGAAAAATACTTAGGCCGTGTATAAAGATATTCCATATCTATGTTAGGTGCATAAGATAATTTAAAAAGGGTATGCATATGGTCTAAAAATTAAATAAGGAAGATGTCTAATTAAATAGACATTGCATGGCCATATGTGACATTAACAAAGTGGGAAGGTCGGCCATTTCCAATTAAGTTACATGGAAGAAGCGCACGGCATTGCTATCTTAGCATTGGCCGATTGAAAGCTTATAAAAGAGGGAAGCAACGAGGAAGGGCAATTTCTATCTTAATACCTTCTATATTGACCGATTGGAATTGCATAAAAGGAGAGAAGGACAAGAGCACATGGTACACCCTTCATAGCCGAATTTTATCTCTCTCTATCCCTCTCTCAAGCTCTTATTCACGGCAAGAGCAAGGAGAAGAAGTGTAATAGCCTGGAATTTTTAAATCAATATATATGTGGCTATTATTTATTTTAATGATGGAAATTGGGAATTTTGATGGAATAAATGTTAAGTGGATCAAAATTTGGGGCAAAGGCCCAAGTATAGTCCAATGGACCATGGGTTGGATGAAATTCATTTAATTGGTCAATAATGATTAATTGGGTCAAGAATGGTCAAATTGGGTCAAATACCCATTTGGGACCCAATGGGTCAAGATGGTTAAGCTCTAAGGTAAATGGGTAGGAAATAAATTTAATTGGGCCATGGGCCCAATGGTGACCCAATTGGTTGGAATGGATTGAATTGGAATTAAACCACCTAAGTCAGTGATGAAATGATCAAGATGGCATAACCAAGTGGGGCCCACCTCCACCTCATCAAGTGAGGTGGCGTGTGGACCAAGGCATAGGTGGGGCCGACCATCATGGTTGACTTGGTCAACCATGGATAAGTCAAAGGGAATTAAAGAGGATCAAAGTGAATTAATGTGATTTAATTAATGTGAATCACCTAAGTTAATTTTGATTAAGCCTAGGTGACATGGCCGAATGGGGCCCACCTCCACCTCACCAAGTGAGGTGGCGGGTAGGCTAGAAGTTAGTGGGGCCGGCCACCATGGTTGGCTTGGTCAACCATGGGTGGATTAATGGAGAAGAATCAAGGAGATTAAAGGGGTTAATTGAGAATTAATTAACCTAAGTTAAAGATCCAATTAATTAATTAATTAAGTTAGTCAAATGGGTCAATGGGGAGTCAAAGGAATAAGTCAAGGGGTGGTTTCATCTCATTGAAACCACCCAAACCACTTAAAGAAACACAAAACAAAACCATGGACTAAGGGTGGTGGTTTCATCTCAACCACCACCACCCAAAGCATGATGACCCATACCCCTCCATGATGATGGTCAAATGGTCAAGATGGAAGACCAAACTACTCCATCTCAAGTCACCAAAACCGTTGGCTTGGTGGTGGTTTTGTCCCAACCACCACCACTAAGGCCTGTAAGCCCATGCTTGGTGGGTGGAGGGAAATGATGGTGGAGCCTAACACAAGCAACCAAATGAGATGAGTTTTGATCTCATTCCTTCATCTCTTTTCCATCTCTCTCTCCATCTCTCACTCTCCAAAACCATTCCTCACTCTTACAAGGAGAAAGAAGAAGAAAAACTTAGAAGAAAAGAGAAGAAAAATTCAAGCATTGGCCAACCACCTCAAGACCAAACCTTGGGATAGTTTTTCCCATCCTCTCCTCCTTTCCCTCTCTCAAACCCACTCCATCATTGGCCAACCCAAACATTGATGATCTCATTTTGATCAAGCACATCTTGGCCAAAGATCAAGGAAAAGAAGAAAGGAGAAAGACTAAGGATCCAAAGGGAGAAAAAGAAGTCGGAGGAGCCGTCGGATTGGTAAGTAATTCTTAAACAAGATTTTACATTTGTTAAGGGTTAAAAAGGAAATCATGGAATCCATTTCTTAGATTAAATGGTGGCAAAAAATGTTATGGGCCATGGATCTAAGATCCATCCAAGGAAGGGATGAGAAATGGACAAAATGGATAAGATAGGTTAAGAAAAGAAAAATAAAGGAATGATAAGGACACTAGGTAATTAAGGTTTTCTTAAGCATGGAAAAATGGATTTTTGAAGGAATCATGGACCATAGGGTTCGGCCATGTAGTATGGCCGAACCCCATGGTAGGTGATTAAGTAAATGTTAATGGAGTTTTTAGGATTAAAATCGTGGAAGGATGATTTATGATTTTTAAGGTTTTAATGATTAAATGTAGTGATTTTTAAAGGGATTTTAAATGAAGAAATTCATGGAAGATGTAAATGGTTTTTATGACCTCAAAAGGCATAGATGAAGGTGACCCATGAACCGTGGGTTCGGCCATGGTGTATGGCCGAACCCTATGGTGATGTATTAATAATTTTAATGGATATGAAAAGATGGAAAAATGATGGAGAAGGTTCATTGTTTTTAAGTGGATTTTAAGTATTATAAATAAGGTTTTAAAGGGGTGGAAATAATGTTTTAAAAAATAAAACCATGGACCATGGGTTCGGCCATGGTGCATGGCCGAACTCCATGGGGAGACTTTGATGGAGTAGGTATTTTGGAACCATGGAAAATAAATGGGGAATGTTGGCAGTTTTGATGGACTCAAAAAAATGAACCTAATGTTGATCAAAGGGATAATTTAAATGTATGATGGAATCCCCTCATGGAGGGACTTGTGGTGGATCTAAAATGTAACAAAAGACCCAAGGAAAAATGGGGATTAGGTTAAGTTAAAGGGGTTGATTTTAATGAGCCTATGACATGATTGATAAGTCATTGAGGGATCTAAGTTGTGGATAAAAAATGTGGTAAATGATCCAAGAGAAGTAATGAGATTAACATCATGGGTTCGGCCATGGTTTATGGCCGAACCCATGACCCAATTTTATGGGCCATTTATGGGCTAAGTATGGGGCTATGTGTGTGTTTAAATGAATAAGGATTAGGTCATTTTATGGGCTAAATTTGGAATTATGCATGTGTCTAGATGAATGGAAATTAGGCTAAGTTAAGGGCTGATTTTTAATAATCTTGTAACAAGGTTGATGGGTCATTAATGGATCTAAGTGTATGGATCAGTTATGGACTTAATTATGCATGGATAAATGAGTGATTAGTCATGGAAAGGGGTAGTGGCAAAATCGTAAATAATGGCCAAAATCAAGAACCATGGGTTTGGTCATGGTACAAGGCTGAACCCCATGGAGGATGATCATGGACTTAGGTGTGTTTAAAGATGACCTTATGTATGGTTAAATGAAGCATAGGTTGCTGGATTTTAAACCCACATAATTAGAATGTTTAATGGATTAAATGGGGCCCACAAACCTAGATAGTGAGGTTCGGTCATGGGGTATGGCTGAACCCCACTAAGGCATGTGTTAGGGACTTAATCATGGATAAAACATGGGCTGATTATTGATATGTAATAAGGTATCGGACATCGCAAGCGGTGCGCGATTGGTGACCGGATTATTGGACGGAAACGCTAAGGAATACTAGTCGGTAATTGGTAGGATTCCTACCTTTTTATAAGCCATGGATTATGTGTTATGTGATGGTTCCTTTGATTTATTTTGGTAATTATATAATTTGTTTTATGATGGGTTTTAAGGCTATGAATTATATGTTAAGGCTATGAATTATATATTAAGGTTATGAATTATATATATTACATAGCATAATGCATTTACATCTCATGCATGGCATGGGCGGGAAAATAATGAAACCGGAGTCCATGCTCCGTCGGGACGACCGAGAAGCAAGCATGGGGATATCTTGATGTGATTCATCCATTAAGAGGGGTATTATGAGATATAACCGGAGTCCATGCTCCGTCGAGGCGACCGAGAAGCAAGCATGGGGATACCTTGATGAGGCTTTGCCATCAAAGGGGATTCCTAGTGTTGATCATATCTTGATGAGGTTGTTCCATCAAGAGGGACATGACACAATGATGGTATGGATGATGGGTGGGACTCATGACATAAGACACCCATGGCATGGCATTCATTTTATGGTTTTCAATATATTATTACCTATGTGCTTGTTATCACTAATCCATGTGTTGGCCCTACTCGGAGTCCTACTGGGCGCGTTGTCTAACGCCCTACTTCTACCTTAGCTGATGACGCAGGGGATGGCGGAAACGAAGGACGCGACGGGAGCCAAGCGTAGGAGCTTGGGGAAGCGAGCTAGATAGTTTACTTAAATTTATTTTGGAAATGTAATTTGAGTAACTTAGCTCGTCGGACTGTAATAATTTATATTTCTGCTATGGATTGGACTTTACTTTCGGATGTTATCCTTTTGAGGTAATTTAGTAATTTAAATGATGTAACTTCATTGCTATCTAAAAATTGGTAGGATAGACTCTATTATAATTTCCACATTAAGTTATATTCCGCGAGCTTATTTTCTACGTGTGAACCGTTCTCGTGGACTTAGTTTCCACGCACACGTAGGGTTGGCCAGTTAAGGGCCGGCTTTTAGAAGCTCGGACTTAACTCGCGTAGTGACGTCCCGCGCCCTTTGTCACTTTTATTTCAAAAAAAATAAAATAATAGACTCTGATTTTAGTGAAAAGGGGCGGGCGTTACAAGAAGAAGGCAGCCAGCAAGAGGTGTTCTTTGTTTGGAAAAATTAAGAAGAAAGGAGAAGGATTGGAAGAACAAGAAATCAAACGGAAAAGGTTAGTATTCTTAATTGATAAATTTGTTTTGAAAATAAAAGAACCATAGGGTTTGGCCAAGGTGTATGGCCGAACCCCATGGAAGAAGATTGGGTGATGATTGGTTTTTAAAATGGAAAGAAAAGAACCATAGGGTTCGGCCATGGTGTATGGCCGAACCATAGGGTTCGGCCATTGTGTATCGCCGAACCCCATGATTGATTAATGGAAGCACATGGTTTATTTAATGATGTTTGAATGATAAAAACCATGGAAGTTGTTAATAAATTTATGGGGTTTCAAGCATGAAGATATGGATTTATACTTATGTTTTAAGAGGATTTTAAATGAAGATATGGCTAGGGGGTGGGTTGGCCATTGCATGGCAGAACCATGATTGTATTATGGCTAAGATGTTGGATCAAAAGAATGGAAAAGAAAGGGTGAGGTTCGGCCATGGTGTATGGCCGAACCCCACCAACTATATTTGAGGATTTTAATTGATTAAAATGGAATAACTATGTGTGATTTCTAAAGAGTATGAACCATAGGGTTCGGCCATGGTGTATGGCCGAACCCCATGGAGTTGATTACTAATTTAGAAGGTAAATGAAAAAGGATGGATTTGTCTCCAACGGTGAGGTTCGACCATGGTGTATGGCTGAACCCCACTAGGGTTTATTTTTGGAAACCTTTTTATTTATGGAAGGTTGTTTATTAAGAAAGTTTCTAAAAATAGAAGGAGGAGATTAAAATAGGAAATGATAAATTTAGAAAGTTTCCATTTTAGGGACTTTCTAAATATGGACCTTCTAATTGTGGACTTGTTAATTATGGAATTGCTAATAATGGAGGTTGATGAAATTAATGGAAACTTAGGCATCATGGGTTCGGCCATGTGTACGGCCGAACCCCATGAACCAATTTTATGGTTTGTGGATCAAAATATGGATTTAGGTATTTGTAATTGAATGAGGTGTTAACTATGGATGAGACCAATGGCAAAGTAGTAATTATAGCTTAAGTGAAATATCATGGGTTCGGCCATGATGTATGGCCGAACCCCATGAGGTCTCTTTTATGGATTTGAATGGTTATGGAATTTATATGGACCTAATATGATTAAATGAAGGGAAGGATTAGAGTCTTATTTATGAATCATGAATCTATGATTATGGATCGGTTTGGACTTAGACATCATAGGGTTCAGCCATGATGCTTGGCCGAACCCCATGAATCAGTTATGGGTCTATTGTGTTTATGTGTTAAAGAGTGGAAGGTTTGAAATGATTAAACCAAGGGCAAAGTTGTGAATGCATGCTAAGATGGAAGGTTGGCCATGAATGGCAATCTTGTAAATATGGGGATTGGTTAATGGACTTTAAATGTTGTAAATCAAGTGGGACTTGGTTTTGATTTATTATTATATTATAAGGTAATGGGACCTCACAAGGTGTTTATGATCGTGAGCGGTTACCAGACAAAAAACGCAAGGACACGTAGCGGTCTTTGGTAGGATTCCACATCTTTGAAACCATCGTTTATGTACTTTGTGTTTATCTTATTTTTGATGAGATTATACTTCAAAGGATATGCTTTATATTGAATTTCAAATGCTATGTTTAATTGTATAAATAGCATGTGTTGATTTTATGTTTCAAAAGGTGATTTTAATGCTATATTTGTGTTATAAAATAGCATGTGTTTCATTGGCATCTCATGCATGGCATGGGGTGGAGGATTTGTAACCGGAGGGGTCACACTCCTTCGGGGCGTCCTAAAAACCAATGTGCTGTACCTTGATGTGATTTTCCATCAGGAAGAATCCAGAGGGATCCACACTCCGTCGGAGCGTCCGAAAGACCTATGTGGTGGGTACTTTTATGTACATGTGATGGGTGGGACTTATTGCATTTGTCATCATCATGGCATGGTTTTGGATATTATATTATAATATATGTTTTGTACTAACCATGTGTTAGCCGTAATTGGAATACCTACTGGGCGCGTTGTTCTAACGCCCTACTTCTACCCTAGTTGATGATACAGGAAATTAGGGGAACGATGAACGCAAGACGGGCCAGGCATAGGAACTTGAATGCTTTATTTTATAGTTTTGAATAAAGTTACTTATGGACATGTATTTGAGTAACTAGTTTCCGGGAATGTAATAACTTAGATGGTCGGATGTTTATTTGGATGATTATGACGTTTTAATAATGATTAAGGATTTGACGTACTTTGCTATCTGAATGGAATAGAACTTGATTCTATTATTATTCCGCATGTGATGATTCCGCAGTTATGGTTTTATTCCGCAAGTTGATATTATTATGTGTGAACCATTTTCGTGGACTTAGTCCATGCACACATAGGATTAGCCAGTTAAGGGTCGGATTTTAGAAGTTCGGACTTAACTCGGGTTGTGACGTCCCGCGCTATATCACTCTACTCTATTATAAAAAAAATAGACTCTGAATTTACGGGAAGAAGTGAGTGAAAAAGGGCGGAGCATTACAGGGACCTACTCCTCGACGGCAACCCTACAGGACCAAGTCTCCGTAGCTGACCCCACCTTCCTGAATGTCTCTCTAGAACAGTCTGTCAACTATCATAATCACGTGAGGGATGTACCCATGCCACGTCTCAATATCAAGTGACCAAGTCACATATACATCTCAACGCCATAGTCTCCGTATGTTCATATCGAGGCTCCCGCGGTCTCACGACTACTCTAGGCCTTACTCATGGAATCTATATACTTATCTCATCATTTTAACTATACAAAGGTGAGACAAGGATCTACTGATAGGACAGTTTCCTTTTTCAATAGACTGAGGCATAACATTATCAATATCATGTGAGGGATATACCCATACCACGTCTCAATCATCAATATCACATGAGGGACTCACCTATACCATGCCTCAATATAATCAATATCACATGAGGGACGTACCCATACCACGTCTCAATCATCAATATCACATGAGGGACACACCCATACCACGTCTCAATTTAATCATCATATGAGGGACGTACCCATACCACGTCTCTGTAACACCCCGGATTTTCAAGTGATCAATATATATGAATTTGCCCATTTAATTTATGAATTTAAATGATATGGACCTTAGATGGGTAAGATGTAGAGCCAATTGCCCAATTAATACCCAACGAGTTGTGGATATGGTTTCAATTGAAATAAATGGGTAAGATGGTTAATTGGGTCAAAATTTGTTAATTGGTTCAAAATGCCCAATTAGGACCCAATGGGTCAAGGTTGACTTAGTTGACCACCAAGTGAGTTCAAGTTTAAATTAAGTGGGGCTGAATTTAATTAGAAATGGAATCAAGGGATTGAGTTGACTTCAAATGAGTTAAATTAAGGTGGTGAGTTGAATAAAAGAATCAGTGAAGTGTGAAGATGAAGGTGTTGTTGTTGTTTCAAAAGTAACCAACTAAGGTATACACGTTGGAATGGGAGTTTCATCTCATGGATGAAACCCCCAAATGGAATATCAATGGGAAGTGGACGGTTTTGGTTGTCCAAGATAAGACAATACCGTTGGGAGATGGGAGTTTCATCTCATGGATGAAACCCCCAAATGGAATATCAATGGGAAGTGGACGGTTTTGGTTGTCCAAGATAAGACAATACCGTTGGGAGATGGGAGTTTCATCTCATGGATGAAACCCCCAAATGGGCCATTAATGTAGAGGTGGCGGTTTTGTGAAGGTTACAACATGATACTCAAAGATATACCAAGGCTACACCGTTGGAGCCTTGGGAGTTTCATCTCATGGATGAAACCCCCAAGTGGAGTATTAAGGAGGGAGGTAATTGAGAATGGGAGTTACACAAAGGGCTTTACCAAAGACATCACCCTTGGCCGACCACCCTCATTGGAACAAAACAAGTTTGGTTTTCATCTCACCCTCTTCCTCTCCCTCTTGGCTGTTTCTCTTCGTCAAACCCTCTCTTGGCCGACCACTCCTCAAGACAAAAGACTTGGAGCTTCATCTCAAGGTTCTCTTCCTATCACTCAAGGCCGAACTCTCTCTCTCTCTCTTTCTCTCTCTCTCTCTCTCTCTCTCTCTCTCAAGCTCTCACTCTCGGCCAAAGGATTAAGAAGGAAGGAGGAAGTGGCTAAGGAAGGAAAGGATTGGAAGAACAAGTCGGAGTGAAGGAAAACCAGAGGAGTCGCGGAATCGTTAAGTGCTCGATAAATTTCATAAATAAGAAAAAAAGGGTCAAAGGTCAAGGACAATGGCCAAACCCTAATTTCATTATGGATAAAAGACCCAATGATGAACCAACATGATCGAACCCCATGGAAAGTTGTTAAGGAATTTATATGGGATTAAATGATGTCCAAGAGGAAGTAAGGAACCATAGGGTTCGGCCATGTTGTATGGCCAAACCCGATGGAAAGGATATAAGTGAATTATAATGGATTTAAAGAATGGAAAATCATAGATGAATGCTTATGATTTTTAAAGGTTTAAAAAGGGTTTAAATGGATGGATGTATGAGAACCATCAAAGAATCAATCATACATGTATAATATGTTTTAATGGAAATAAGGAACCATCGAGTTCGGCCATGTTGTATGGCCGAACCCCATGGAGAGACAATGATGGAAAGTGTTGTTAGATTTAATTGATTTTTAATATGTTAATGAGGATAAAAAAGGATGAACCTAAATATATGGTTAAACCCTTCCATGGAGGGTCTTGTTTATGAACTTGAGATGGTGAATTGTTTAATGGAGAACATGGAAACAAAGGACCATGGTTTCGGCCATGTGTATGGCCGAACCCCATGGACCATTTTAATGGGTCATGTGGAGATTTAAGCATGATTAGAAATGTTGGCCAAAGGAGTGAAATTAAAGGACCATGGGTTCGGCCATGGTGTATGGCCGAACCCCATAAGGAATATTTTGTGGACTTATGGACGTAAAACATAAGGTGATGTAAACAATGGCAAAATGTAAATATGGTTAAAAATGAAAGATCAGCATGGCCGAACCCCATGAGGAATGTTTTTTTAAGGACTTAGGTGGTTACCAAGGTTAGATGAATAATTTGTTAGTGATTAGATTAATGAATCAAGATGACATGATCTTGGATTTAAATTTATAAGATCAAAGGATTACAAAAAGGGACCAAAAATCAAGTGGGTGAGGTTCGGCCGTGGTGTATGGCCGAAACCCACTAATGTGTATTTGGTGGACTAAGGGTTAAGTAAGTAACGAAGTGGTGATTGAGTAATAAATAAAAGGACTAAAATCAAGTAAGTGAGGTTCAGCCATTGTGTATGGCCGAACCCCACAAGGTGGTGTTTATGGACCTAGACATATTTGAAGATCAAATAGAACATGGGATTGATTGATTGGCATGTTATAAGGTAACGGGACTTCACAAGTGGTATACGATCGTGAACAGGTTTCGGACAAGAACACAAGGTCATACTAGTTGTCATTGGTAGGATTCTACCTCTTTGAAACCATGGGTTATGTAATATGGTTTAATCTCTTATTTTGATGGTTTATGTTGTAAAAATAACATGTTTCAAATATGAGGTTTTGATGCTATGATTATTCTATTACATAGCATGTAGACATATACATCTCATGCATGGCATGGGAGGGAAGTTTATAACTGGAGGCTATGCTCCGTCGGGGCGTCCGTAAGGCATTCGTAGGAAGACCTTGATGTGCATATCCATCAAGAAGAATCTGGAGAACACACTCCGTCGGGGCATCCGTAAGGCAACTGTAGGGATACCTTGATGAGGAGAATTCCATCAAGAGGTTATATGTACTTGTGATGGGTGGGACTCATTGCATTTGACACCATGACATGGCATTGTTTTTATATGGTTTTGACATTATGTTATTATATATGATTTGTACTGTAACACCTCGGATTTTCAAGTTATTAATATATATGAAAATTACCCATTTAATTTGTGAATTATTAGATATGGACCTTAGATGGGTAAAGCGTTGGGTCATTGCCCAATTAAGACCCAACGGATTATGGAAGTGTTTTCAATAGAATTAAATGGGGCTTAAATTAAAAAGGTAATGCAATATAAATAAGGGACGGTTTGGATGAGGTTGACACACACGCATACAGGCTAGATTTTCTCTTAGGAAATCTAGGAGTATGGTCGCACAAGGATAGTCTTAAATGGGTAACACGCATAAAAGATAATCCAAATAAAGATAGGATTGCTTTGGCCGTGGATAGGAGATATGCACATGTGCTAGAGTATCTCTAAAAGGAGTCCTTTCCTTATTAGGAGTAATAATAGGGAAGGTGCTAAAAGGAAGCAAGGGCACACTGCACTTGCTATCTAAGCAAGATAGACCGATTGGAAGTTGATAAAAGGAGAAACAAAGGGGTGCATGGCACCCTCTAATTAGGACTAAGTGGTGGATTTATAAAAGAAAGAGGGAAGGGGCGCATGGCAATACACACAAAATCAAGAAGGAAAAGGATTGGAAGAGCAAGAACAAACGAAGGAAAACTGGAGGAGTCGCGGAACCGCTTAGTATTTTGATGTTTTTGTTTAAAGAAAAGAACCATAGGGTTCGGCCATGGTGTATGGCCGAGCCCCATGGAAGAGAATTGGGAGATGAATATAGTAATTTTTATTGAATGGAGGAACCATAGGGTTCGGCCATAGTGCATGGCCGAACCCCATGGAAGGACATTGGTAATTTTAATGGAAGAAAATGAATGGATAAATATGTTGTTTTAGTGAAGAGAGTAATCCATCTAAGAATTAAGTGGATGATGTTAAATATGTTGGAATAATGTTAAGAGGGAATTTCATAAAGAAAGGACGTCCAAAATATGCAATGGAGAAGTCAGTCAACTGAATCATCGATTCAGTCGATTGAACTGGTATTGGACGAATCAGAAACGAGTTTCTGGGAGTTTCAGCAGACTGAATATGGGATTCAGTCGACTAAACTAATGGTGGCTAAAAATAGAAAGAGTTTCTAGGAGTTTCAGCAGACTGAATCTGGTGATTCAGTCGACTCAACATAGACATAACGGATAAGAAAAGGATTCTGGAAGTTTCAGCCGACTATGTAACGCCCCTCCCTTTTTCACCCATTTTTCGAAAATCAGAGTCTATTTTTTTTTTAAATAGAAGAGTGAGAGAGGGCGCAGACACCACGACGGGAGTTAAGTCCAAGCTTCTAAAGCCCGACTCTTAACTGGCCAACCTCACGCGTGTGCGGAGCTAAGTCCACGAGAACGGTTCACGCGTAGGAAGGAAGCTCGTGGATTATGATTATTGCGGAACATGATAATAAAGTCTATCTTACCGGTTTTTAGATAGAAGGGAAGATACAACATTGAATTACCAAAATGCCCCTATGTTCATATTTATATCACAAAATATAATCGTCCATAAGTAACGTCCAAACCATCGTAAGAAATGTAAACTTATACAACCCGACAAGCTAAGTTACATTAAAATTACATCTCCAAAATGTAAACGTAAATAAACTAAGACTGCGCTGCCCAAGCTCCTAAGCTTGGCTCCTGTCATGTCCACCGCTTCCGCCATCCCCTGCGTCATCAGCTAGGGTAGAAGTAGGGCATTAGTCAACGCGCCCAGTAGGACTCCGAGTAGGGCTAGCACATGGATTAGTGATAACACATATCGATAAAATAACATATAACAAAATAAGCATGTAATGAATGCTATGCCATGGGTGCTTATGTCATGTGTCCCACCCATCATCCGTATGATCATACAATGTATTATCCCCATGTTTACTTCTCGGTCGCCCTGACGGAGTATGGACTCCGGTTATGACCCCTCAGCTATCCCCATGTTTGCTTCTCGGTCGCCCCGACGGAGCATGGACTCCGGTTTGTTTATTTTTTTTCTGCCCATGCCATGCATGAGATGTACGTGCATTATGCTATGTAGTATATAGATAAACCATAATTTTGATATCCCATACATAGCCATATAATACATACTATTAAAATATAATCCATATGATTCATAACTTAAAACTCATCATAAGATAAATCATAATCATAAATCCATCATAAACCAAATCAAAATAATTTAAAACACCAGCACATATCCATCGCTTACAAAGAGGTAGGAATCCTACCGAATACCGTGTCGCGTTCCGTTACGTTTTCCGTTCGTTAATCCGGTCGCCGATCGTGTACCGTTTACGACGTCCGATACCTTATTACATTTACCGAATTAGTCCATACGTTATCCATGATTGAGTTCCTAACTAATCATAACCTAGATCCATTCAATGATCTTTAAATACATTATAAGTTTGTCGAAAATCGGCCCTTAACTTAGCCCATTATCCATTGGTTTAAATCACATACATAAATCCGATTTTGACCATTTCGAATATTCAAATGGGCGAGCCTAAAACGCAGCATCTATACATTCCTTTTCGTCATTCATATTGCATCGAATTTTACTTCTAATCCACATAGGGTTCGGCCATGTACCATGGCCGAACCCATGGTTCTTCAAAGTGGCTATAAATTACGGTTTTGCCACTCCTCTTCCATGTACATTTTGAATTCGTATTTGACCCATAACCTTGGGCCCATTTGTGATTCCCTAACCATGACATCATGTACCTAAAATCAGCCACTTATCCAATTAATTTTGCAAAACATTTAGTCCCATATATTATTCCATATTTGGCCCTCAAGGTGGCCCACAAAGGGATCATGGGTTCGGCCATATACCATGGCCGAACCCATGGTACCCTATCTTCATTTTCTTGGGTCCATTTTACTCCTTTTAATCTAATCTCCAATGAATTTAAATTTATCCATTCAAGTCTCCATTTTCATCCCATTTAAAACATCACATACTTACTATAATTCATAACCATTAATCCACCATTGGATCACCATAGGGTTCATTATCCATTCATGCCTTTTTAAGGCCACCAAATCATTCACATCATTCATAAACTCCCTCATAATTCTTTTAAAATTTTCAACATTTAATCATTAAGCACTTAAAATTCTAAACCATTCTCCATGCTTCCATTCTTAATTAATTAAATTACACAATGTCCTCCATTCCTTAAAACCCTAAGAAAATCACACATTACCTAATCACCCACCATGGGGTTCGGCCATACTACATGGCCGAACACTATGGCTCACAATTTCCTTCCAATTCCACATAATTCCATGCTTAATAACTTAATTACATTACATTCCTTAATCCATTTATTTTTCCTTAAACTAACCCTAATTTACCCATTAGGGTTTTGTCCACTTTCCATCCTTCAAATTGATGGATTTAAAATCCATGGCATAAAATCATTTGGCCACCATTAAATTTACCAATTGAATCCCAAATCTTAAACCCTAAAAATCCAAAATTTCTTGTTTAAGAAAATACTTACAATCCGACGCCGCCTCCTACTTTTGCCACTCCCGTCGGCTTCCTTAGCCTCCTTTCTCCTTCCTCTCCTTGTTTGATCGGCTAGGATGCTTGATCAATAGTGACAACTTCCAATCTTAGGATCGGCCATAATAGGGTTTGAATTGAGAGAGGGAAGAGGATGGAGATGGGAAAAGTGTCTCAAAGTCTTTACCTTGAGGTGGTGGGCCAACCTTTTCTTCCTCTCCCTAAGCTCTTCTCCTTCTTTTTCCAAATTTTTCTTCTTCTTTCTCTTGCTAGGGTGGGACGGCCATGAGAGAGCAAAATGGGGAGAGTGTGAAATGAGAGTTAGATGGAAAAGATAAGAAAATAGGATAAAACTTATGTCCTCTTGATTGATTAAGATAAAGCTTCCCATTACTTCTCCCACCAACCCATAGATATTTTATATTCTTGTTGACCCCAACACCCTAGCCAACGTTTTTTCTTCTCTTAAGCTTGGAATGAGGTGTTTTGGTCTCCCCTCTTTGACCACCACTTTAGCTTAGTTTAATTAACTAATTAATTGGATTATTTGATTAAGTTAATTAATTCCGACTTGAACTTAAATTGCCTTTATGCATACACCCATGGTTGACCAATTCAACCATGGTGGTCGGCCCCACCAGACCTTGGGTCCACACGCCACTTCACTTGGTGAGGTGGAGGTGGGTCCCACTTAACCACATCACCTTGGTCAACTTCAAATTGACTTAGGTGAATTGAACCCATTCAATTCATTCCAATTGGATCACCATTGGGCCCATGGCCCAATTACATTTTCATCTTACCCATTTATCTTAAAGCTTACATCATCTTAATCCATTGGGTCTCAAATGGGTATTGGGCCCAATTTAACCATCCTTGGCCCAATTGACCACCATTGACCCTTTAAGTAAACTTAAATCCAATCCATAATCCATTGGGCCCTAGTTGGGCTTTTGTCCAAATTTTGGTCCATTTACCATTTATTCCATCAAATTTCCCATTTCCACCATTAAAAATAAATAATAACCACATATTTATTGATTTAAAAATTTCGGGCCATTGCAACGACATTGTGAGGCTGTCTACCTCTAGTCTCAGTAGTTATTGTAATGTTCATCACATCTCACAACGTAGCCATGTAACGACCCAACCCAAACTAGCGGGTCATGATCGAACTAGAGGTTAGCCGAGTAAACCCTTACAGGTAATCAGTAATTCCCACAAACTTGTTTGCGATTGTGACATAATGGTGTAACCATGATTGAATCCCTAGTTTTATTTAGGACTTCTAAAAATAGAAACTTTCTAAATTTTGAACTTGTTAACTTTGGAGAGTTCCTAAATTTAGAATTCGAATTATTTCGAAACTTATATTGTTAAAATTTTTAAATATCGAAACTTGTTTTTTTATTTTTATTGTGTGACCCTGAGATATTGGTGCCTAAGTTCTCCAATTATTTGTAAAAGTAAGATCTGGAAGAGAAGTTACAAAAAAAAATCATGAAGGAGACGAGTTTTGAAATATTCGAATCTAAGTAAATAGCCTAGGGAGAAGC
This sequence comes from Chimonanthus salicifolius, assembly GCA_013350335.1. Taxonomy (NCBI): domain Eukaryota; kingdom Viridiplantae; phylum Streptophyta; class Magnoliopsida; order Laurales; family Calycanthaceae; genus Chimonanthus; species Chimonanthus salicifolius. The sequence continues at coordinate 6,190,046 of CM023541.1, forward strand.
CTATAAATAATCCTCCAAGGGGCCACACACGAATTTGCAATTGTGGAGGCCTTTGGTGAACAAAATCGTTGGAGCTCTCTCCATCTCTCTCCCCTTCTACTTGATGTTTTGTCAAAATAGGTTAGTATTTTATTTATTTTCTTATTTTCTTTGATACTTTGATTAGTTTAAATTAAGTATAAGAGAAAAAGGAAAGAAAAACTAGAAAAATTAATTGGAGGATTCGAATTTATTTGATGAAATTCGGATCTGAATTATTTGGTTAAAAACAAGTATGGTTGTCTCTCAGATTTGTTCTGTGCATCGTCACACAAAAATTAATATCTGGATATCTCGATATAATTTTTCAACAAAATTTATTTTGTTGGATTCCAATTTCATAGATCTAGTTTCAGTACAAATTTGGAAGCAAAAGAAGGTAATTTGATGCCCCAAATCCGATTTGAAACACGTACCAAAACCTAGTTCAGATCTGAGATACAATTTCGCTGGGTTTTACTAAATAAGCCATAACTTGTACTTTCAGCATTGAAACGACTTAAAATTGGTGCCTATTCTGATAAGAACGATGAGAATTATCTCAAGTTAAAATATGATGAATTTTAAATGAGGTTTGATACCCAAAACAAAGTCTGTAATTCGGACCTAGTTGTTGACTGCTGAAAAATAGACAGTTTTACAGGGTTGGATTGTGGAATTCTTATCTCGGTCTCTGATCAGCAAAAGTGTGCAAAATTTGTACCTAAACTGAAGCCCATAAACATATGTACCTCCAATAAAAGTCTTATAGGGGAAATCATCAATTTGAAGGGTCGAATATGGTCTGTAAGACAAAAACCTCAGATGAGACTTCAAACTATTGAGTAGTGTACATGTCTGAGTATTTTGATCATATTTTGATCATAACTCAGGCTACGGATGTCCATCTCAAATGAGCCAGACACCGTTGTAATCCACTCTCAGAGGCCTATCCACTGTATGAACATGAAACCTTGGTTTGATCCTATCTGATACCAGTAAATTCTATAAGATAGGTCAAATTTTGCTATGTTTAACTCTTTTAAACCTTAGACTCATTGTATTTTGTTTAGTACCCCTTAGATTTGATTTGTTTGGACATAACAATTTGGATATATTTCTTGAATTCTTTGATTTAAAAAGGATTTAAATAAAATAAAGTTATAATGGTCCAAAACTCTAATCAATGACAATAATTTTGGGGACTTGAACTTGTTGGAGCTTGGATTTGGTGGTGTCACAACTTGATAAATTGAAAAGTTTAGGTGAAGGAACTTAACCTTGTTTATTTAACTACTTTGGTTGTGCTTTATTGTTTGAAATTCGACTCGAATGCTTGGATTGTATGTTGAAATGTTAGTATGAGCATCTTGTGAATGCCATGATTGAATACGATGTGTATATTGAATTGATTAACACATGTAATATTTGTTAGTCGTCTTGTGTTCATTGAATTGATTTACACATGTAATATTTGTTAGCCTTTGTGTGAACATTAAGTTGATTAACACACGTAATATTTGTTATACGTCGTGGGTACTTTGAAATTATCTACATATGTTATTTTGTTCATCGTTATTGTGATCATGTTGATGGCATACATGACATGACATCCATGCATGAAATATTGTTGATTCGTCATGCATGAGCATCCACATTTGGGTGGGTGATTTATATTATTGATTAAGATCAACAACCCTGCACTCCATTGGGGACATTTGTTTGGCTCTTGTTTCGATTGCCCTGCACTCCCCTTTGGACATTCATCGTTCAAATTCGTTGGGTTATGACTATTTGTGCACATGTGCTATGCTTAGCTAAGTTGACCTTGGCATGATTCGTTGATTTGTTTCGTTAGCTGAGATGCATGGGTAGGGGACTTATGCATCATAACATGACATACATTTTTATAAGATAATGTTTAAATTAATTTGGATTTATTGTTTTATGCTTAGTTTATATTGTTATATGCATAATTCGTATGATTATTTCTTTCACTAGGCATAGATCTCATCCCCTACGTTTCGAGAAATCCATTGGAAGGAGAAGCCCATCAGGCAGATTAGTGGGAGGGACTTTGCTGGGAGCATTGGTTAAATAGTAGTTGTTACTTTGTTAGGAATTTTCTAGATTTTATTTGAGGAGTGAGACAAAACAAGTATCACTTGATTTATTAGTAGTTTGGGGTTGAGTTGTGCTTCTGTTTCCAACTTGTAGGTAGGGAAGTTTTGATTTGATTTGTTTTGATGTAGGCCTTATCGTATGATTTAAGGTTAGACTCTTTACTGATAGAAAATTTTATTTGTTGGACTATTGATTGATTCCATGCTAGATGAGGACTACTCCTATATGGGCATGATGATTAATGAACATGGTTAATTTATTAAAATATTCTGCACTCTCATTGCTCGCAATATTGTTAATTGAGAGAAAACAAAAAATATGGAACAAGGAATATGTCACTCCCATTACTAGATCATATTCGATTCATGTAAGCCTCCGTTCGTTGTGTTACAATGGGCAGGTCCTTACAGTATGGTTATCAGAGCTTTGGTTGGACCTTTATGTTCTGTTGGGCCAATATTAGAGAAGTTGAATCTAGTTTTTACTTTTTATGCTTAGTTGGGTAGAAATCCTTATTAGAGAGGACGATTAGTTTTTGGTGTCGGTGGTGTAGTTTAGTTAGCCCTATAGATGATTGTTATTTGAATTCTTGTATGTTTGTGAGAGGCAAAGCAATAGATACTCTTAAAATGGGAGATCATGAGAGTACTCCAAATCTTAGAGAAGACGTGGTGAAATTTTTGAATATTCGTCAAGGTAGTGATACAGTGGCTCAATATAAGGCCAAATTTATTGAGTTGACCAGGTATTCTCCTGAACTGGTAAAAAATGAGATGTTAATGGCAAGGAAATTTGAGCAGGGTTTAAGTGAGGTGATACAATATCTAGTGGCTCCGATGAGGTTGGCCACTTTTTCTGAAGTTGTCCAAAAAGACAAGTTGACAGAAGGTATCGTTGCTAGATTGCATGGTGCAGGAAAACAAGAGTCTAGAAAGATGAGTTCTTATCTGCCCCAGAATAAGGGGAAAAAAAGACTAGCCATTTTCCTCCAAAGAAATCTTCTTTTGGAGAGGCAACTAATTATGGTCAGGAGAGATTGCAATGATACAATTGCAAGATACGGGGCCATATAGCCAATAAGTGCAACCAGCTGAGGAAACGATAGTGTTATAATTATGGTAAGCGCGATCACATATCAAAGGATTGCCCGGACCAAATAAGTCGAATACTAGGAATCCACCTCTGCAGAATAACAATCAGTAGAACAAAGGACGTGGACAACTGCCCCAAACCAATAGGGGCTGTGTGTATGTTGTTACTCCGCATGTTGGTGACATTATTGAACCGACTGTTATGCAAGGTATGCTCATAATTATTGGAACTTGGGATAAAGTATTGTTTGGCTTTGGTGCATCGCATTCTTTTATATTATCTATGTTAGTTGATAAGTTGTTTTTAGACATGGATGAACCGGATGAATCTGTGCATATTACGACACCATTAGTTAGATACACTACAATAAGAAAAAAAATGTCATTCTTGTGTTATAGCAGCTGGTGGAGTTAATTTAGAAAGTGATTTGCTAGTTTTGGGTATGTTTTGGTTGATAACTTTTAGTGTAATCTTAGACTGTTCCAAGAGGAAAGTATCTGGTGGAACATCTGCAAGTATAACCTTTAGTCAAAGATTGAGTCTCACCCTTAAACCCTATTTTCCTTGTAAAAAAAGATAGTCTTTGGGTAGGTAGCAAGCTTAGGCTGGGAAAAACTGACTGGTTTACCTCCTCATCGAGATGTTGAATTTTTTATAGATTTAATTCCTGGTACCTTGCCTATATCTATGCCTGCATATCGTATGGTGCCAGTAGAACAGGAGGAGTTGAGAAATCAGTTGAGTGATTTGTCCAAAGTTGGGTTTATTCGACCTAGTACGTCACCTTGGGCAGCCCCAACCTTATTTGTTAAAAAGAAAGATGGTTCAATAAGGCTTTGTAATGATTATAGACGACTGAATAAAGTCACTATAAAAAATAAATACCCCCTTCCAAGAATTGATGACTTTCTTGATCAATTGAGAGGATCCAAGTGTTCCTCTAAATTGATCTTCGATCTAGTTACCACCATAGAGAATGTGACATTGCCAAGACATCCTTTCGTACAAGATTCGGTCTTTATGAATTCGTTGTGATGCCATTTGGAGTGACCAATTTTCCTGCAACGTTTATGGACTTGATGAATAGGATCTTCATACCTTATCTAGATAAGTTTGTTGAGGTTTTTATTGATGACAACCTGATTTATTCGTCAACAGAAGAAAACCATGAACGACATTTGAGAATCATTTTACAATTGTTGAGAGACCATCAACTTTATAACAAATTTAGTAAGCGTGAATTTTTGTAGGCTAAAATACAATTTTTAGTACATGTAGTCTCGGATGAAGGAGTGGCAGTGGAACCTACCAAGGTAAAGGTTGTACTTAAATGGGAAAGACAAGAAAACGTTTTTGAGACTCGTAGTTTCTTGGGTAGGCTGCTTACTATAAGAGATTTATTAGAGGCTTCTCCAAACTTGCAGCACCTATGAATAGACTGACTAGAAAGGGTGTTAAATTTGTTTTGGGAGAAACTTGTGAACATGTTTTCCAAGAATTGAAGACAAGATTGACACCCTCGCCAGTATTAGTAATTCCAGAAGGAGGTCACGATTATATAGTATATTGTGATGCTTCTAAAGATGGTTTGGGTTGTGTATTAATGCAAAGGGATCATGTTGTGGCTTATGCTTCAAGACAGTTGAAAGTAATGAACAAAATTATCCCATGCACGATCTGGAATTAGATGTTGTTGTTTTCGCTTTAAGGATCTAGAGGCACTATTTGTTTGGTGAGAACTTTGAAGTGTTCTCTGACCACTGTAGCCTCAAATATTTATTCACGTAAAAAGACTTAAATTTGAAACAGCGTAGGTGGGTGGAATACTTAGGGGACTTTAACTCTAAGATCTCCTGTCACCAAGGGAAAGCTAATGTGGTTGCTGATGCCCTGAGCCAAAAGTCTGAGAGGACTATTTAGATTCTAGAGGACATGCTTCGGCCTTGTGTGCTAGACATGAAAGGTAGTTGGGAAGACCATTTGTCTATGCTGGAGTTTGTTTATAATAATAGCTATCAATCTAGTATTCAAATGGCACCTTATGAAGCCTTATATGGAAGACCTTGTAGATCACCTCTGTGTTGGACAAAAGTCAGTGACAAGGTTATTTTGGGGCCAGAGATGATTAGAGAAACAACTGAAAAGGTGAAATTATTCCTGCAGAGGCTAATCACAGCACAAAGTCGACAAAAGTGTTATGCTGATCGTAGACGTAGACCTCTGGAATTTGCAGTTGGGGATCACGTGTTCCTTAACATCTCCTTGTCGCTGTATTTAGAGATTCAAAAGCAAAAAAAATTATGGCCAAGATATATTGGGCCATTTGAAATCTTGGGTAGAGTTGGGGAGGTGGCTTACCAACTTGCACTTCCACCTCAACTCGCTCGAGTTCACAACTTCTTCCACGTGTCTATGCTCCGGAGACATCTTCCTGACCCTTCACTTGTGATGAATTGGGAAGATGTTGAAGTCACAGAGGACGCAACTTATGATGAAAGACCAGTGAGGATTTTAGGTTAGAGGGAGCACATTCTTCGAGGTAAGAGCATCCACTTAATGCATGCACTGTGGCAGCACCAAGAAGTGGAGGGATCTACTTCGGATCGAAAGGACATGATCCAGAAGTTGTATCCCTGCTTGTTTGATGACCAAGTTTTGTACCTTATTAAAATTTGGGGCGACATTTCTTTTAAGGGGGTAGGTTGTAACGACCCAACCCAAACTAGCGGATCATGGTCGAACTAGAGGTTAGTTGGGTAAACCCTAATCAGGGAATTAGTAATTCCCGCGGATTTGTTTGAGATTGTGACATAATGGTGTGACCATGATTGAAATCCTATTTTTATTTAGAACTTCTAAAAATAGAAACTTTCTAAATTGAGAATTCGAATTATTTCGATACTTATTTTATTACAATTTTTAAATATCAAAAATGTATTTTAATTTTTATTGTGTGACACCTAAGATATTGGTGTCTAAGTTCTCCAATTATTTATAAAAGTATGATCTGGAAGAGAAGTTGTAAAAAAAAAAAAAAAAAATGAAGGAAACCACGTTTGAAAATTTCAAATCTTATGGTTTAAGAAATTAACCACTTGAAAAAGCTATTTAGAAAAAAAAAATAACAATATTAAATAAATATAATACCCAAGTCGAGTGGGCCCCACCTTGGGCGTATGTGGCAAGTGGCAACACTAGTGAAATTCGAATTTGTGCTTGAACCCTAGCCACCTCCTTGCTAAATTGAGCTTTTACTAATTTACCCCTCCTAATTAGTATTTAGGGTAAGGAGACGAGAGAAATTAAGTAAATAGCCTAGGGAGAAGCCTATAAATAAGCATCCAAGGGGCCACAATCTCATCCAAGGAGATGAGAGAAATTGCAATTGTGGAGGACTTTGGAGCCCTGTATTTTTCTAACCCAATCTACTTGGTGTTTTGTCAAAAAATGTTAGTATTTTATTTATTTTATTATTTTCCTTGATACTTTGATTAGTTTAAAGTAAGTAGAAGGGAATAAAGAATGAAAAACTAGAAAAATTAATTGGAGGACTTGAACTTATTTGATGAAATTCAGATTTGAATTATTTGGTTATGAACGAGTAAGGTTGTCTCTCAGATCTGCTCTACGCATCGTCACAAAAAAATATATATATATATTTGTAGTTCTCGATTATTTTTTCGATCAAAATTTGTTTTGTTGAATTTTAATTTCATATATCTAGTTTTTATCCTATTTGGAAGCAAAAGAAGGTGATTTGATGCCCAAATCTGATTTGAAACACGTACCAAAATCTAGTTCAGATCTGAGATACAATTTCGATGGGTTTTACTAAATAAACCATAAGTTGTATTTCCAGCATTGAAACGACTTAAAATTTGTTCCTATTCAATAATAACGACGAAGCCTATCTCCAGTTAAAATATGATGAATTTTAAGTGAGGTTTGATACCTAAAACAAAGTCTGTAAGTCGGACCTAGTTGTAGACTGCTGTAAAACAGACAGTTTTACAGTGCTGGATTGTGGAATTCTTATTTAGGTCTCAAATCATCGAAATGGTGCCACTGTTGGGCCTAAAATGAAGCCCATGAAAATATATATCTCCAATAAAAATATTAAAGGGGTAATCATTGATTTAATGGGTCGAATCTGGTCTGTAAGACAAAAACCTCGGATGAGGCTGCAAACAGTTGAGCAGTGTACATGTTTGAGTATTTTGATCATAAATCGGGCTATGATTGTCCATTTCTAATGAACCAGATATCGTTGTAATACTATCTCGAAGTTCTATCCATTGTACGAATATGGAACCTTGGTTTGATTCAATCTGATACCAAAAAAATTTACAAGATAGGTCAAATTATGCAAATTTTAACTCTTTTAAGCCTTAGACTAATTGTATTTTGTTTAGTACCCTTTAGATTTGATTTGTTTGGAAAAAACAAATTGGGTATATTTGTTGAATTCCTTAATTTAAAAAGGATTTAAATAAAATAAAGTTGTCATGATCCAAAAGTCAAATCAATGACAGTAATTTTGGGGACGTAAAGTTTGTTGGAGCTGGGATTTGGTGGTGTCTGAACTTGATAAATTGCAAGGTGAGGAAACTTCACCTTGTTTATTGAACTACTTTGGTTGTGCTTTATTGATTGAAATTCGACTCGAATGTTTTGATTGTATGCTGAAATGTTGGTAAGAGCATCTTGTGAATGCCATGATTGAATACCATGTGTATATTGAATTGATTAACACATGTAATATTTGTTAGTCGTCGTGTGTTCATTGAATTGATTTACACATGTAATATTTGTTAGTCTTTGTGTGTACATTGAATTGATTAACACACGTAATATTTGTTATACGTCATGGGTTCTCTGAATTATCTGCATATGTTATTTTGTTAATTGTTATTGTGACCATGTTGATGGCACACATGACATGACATCCATGCATGAAATATTATTGATTCGTCATGCATGAGCATCCACATTTGGGTGGGTGATTTGTATTATTGATTCAAGTCATTAACCTTGCACTCCTTTGGGGACATTCGTTTTGCACATTCGTTGGGCTCTTGTTTCGATTGCCTTGCACTCCCCTGTGGACATTCGTCGTGCACATTCGTTGGGTTATGACCATTTGTGCACATGTGCTATGCTTAGCTAAGTTGAGCTTGGCATGATTCGTTGATTGATTTCATTTGTTAAGATGCATTGGTAGGGGACACATGCATCATAATTGCATCATAACATGACATACATTTTTGTAAGATAATGTTTAAATTTATTTGGATTTATTGTTGTATGCTTAGTTGATATTGCTATTTGCATAATTATTTTATGGTTATTTCCTTCGCTGGGCATAGATCCCATCCCCTATGTTTCAGGAAATCCATTGGAAAGAGAAGCCCGTGAGGCAGATCAGTGGGAGGGACTTTGTAACGCCCCGCCCTTTTTCACTCGCTGTTTTTTGAAAATCAGAGTCTATTTTTTTTATAAATAGAAGAGTGAGCAAGAGCGGGGCGTCACGATGCGAGCTAAGTCCGAACTTCTAAAGTCCGACCCTTAACTGGCCAACCCTATGTGTGTATGGACTAAGTCTATGAAAACGGTTCACACATAACAATATAGACTTGCGGAATAAAATCATAACATGCGGAATTATAATAAAACCTAGTTCTATTCCATTTCAGATAGCAAAGTACGTCAACTCCTTAATCATAATTAACATTACACAATTATCCAAATAATCATCCAACCATAGCAAATCATCTAAATTATTACATGTCCGAAGTCTAGTTACTTAAATTACAAGTCCATAAGTAACTTAATCAAAATATAAAGTAATTGCATCCAAGCTCCTATGCTTGGCCCATTTCGCATTCATCGTTCTCCTTGTTTCCTGTATCATCCACTAGGGTTGAAGTAGGGTGTTAGAATAACGCGCCCAGTAGGTATTCCAATTAGGGCTAACACATGGTTAGTAGAAAACATATATAATAATATCATAATGTCAAAAACCATATATACCATGCCCTGTCATGATGTCAAATGCAATGAGTCCCACCCATCACAAGTACATATAAGTACCCCCACATAGGTCTTTCGGACGCCCCGACAGAGTGTGGACCCTCCGGTTTCTTCTTGATGGAAAAGCACATCAAGGTACCCCACATAGGTTTTTCGGAAGCCCCGACAGAGTGTGGCCCCTCCGGTTACATATGCTTCACCCCATGCCATGCATGAGATGCCAATGAAACACATGCTATTTTATATAATAAACATAGCATTAAAACTCACATTTATAACATATTTTTTTCAACATAAAATCATCAAATAAGATAAGAAATATTGTACATAAACCCATAGTTTCAAAGAGGTGGAATCCTACCAAAGACCACTACGTGTCCTTGCGCTTTCTTCCAGTAACCTCTCACGATCGTACACAACTTGTGAGGTCCCGTTACCTTATAATATATTAATCAATTAAAACCATGTCTCCGTTTATTTACAATATTTAATTCCATATTGGCCATTCACCATGGCCGAACCTCACTTTCTAGGTTTTTATCCCTCCTTTGGTTTATTAATCAAGTCCAAGTAGACCATACGCCTTTTATTCATTAATCTAATCATAAACAAATTAATCATCTAACATACATCAACTTTTCAATTCAGTAGACTGAATCAGGAATTCAGTCGACTGAAATATACTCAGAACTGTCTTATCCCTGACTCGATACTTTTCAGTCTACTGAATCACAGGTTCAGTCGGCTAAATCTGAGTCAAAACCTTCTTATCCCCAGTCAATCCTCTTTCAGTCGACTGAATCAGAGATTCAGTCGGCTGACTTTGGATCAGATTGACTGTATGTTCGGCCAGTGTAGATTCAGTTGGCTGAATCCTCAACCAACAACTTTCGTGTTTGATAAGCAATCTTTTAGTCGACTGAATCATAGATTCAGTCAGCTAAAATTTCCAGAATCCTTTTCTTATCCGTTACGTCTGTGTTCAGTCGACTGAATCACCAGATTCAGTCGGCTGAAACTTTAGAAACTCTTTCTATTTTCAGCCACCATTTGTTCAGTCGACTGAATCCCATTTTCAGTCAGCTGAAACTCCCAGAAACTCTTTTCTGATTCATCCAATACTAGTTCAGTCGACTGAATCAAAGATTCAATGGATTGACTGTTTTGTCAGTCTTCTCCATTGCATATTTTGTATGTTCTTTCTTCATGAAACTCCCTCCGAACATTATTCCAACATATTTAATATCATCCATAAAATAACCAATGTCTTTCCATGGGGTTCGGCCCTACATCATGGCCGAACCCTATGGTTCATCATTCCATTAAAATTACTATATTTCATCTCCCAATTTTCTTCCATGGGGTTCGGCCATACACCATGGCCAAACCTTATGGTTCTTTCTTTAAACAAAATTATCGAAACTACTTACCGGTTCCGCGACTCCTCCGGTTTTCCTTCGCTTGTTCTTGCTCTTCCATTCTTCTTCTTGTTTAGCCTCCTCTCCTCCTAGATCTTTCACTCGGCTGGCTGCTCTTTCCTTCTCTTGATATGTCGAGACTGATCTTTGATTAAAACCCCTTCAATGTGTATGTCGTGTGCCCCTAGTGTTATGTTGCCTTTCTTTTATTTAATACTCCACTCGGCCAATATCTTGCTGAAATATCAATTGGTGATTTTAGCCATGTAATATACATAGAAGTTGCTATGCGCCCCTCTTATAATTTAGCAACTTCCCTAGTATCACTCCTAACAAGGAAAGGACTCCTTTTTAAATAGATTCTAGCACATATCATGGATTGTGCATACTCCCACACGGCAAAGCAATTTCTAATTATATTCAGCCCCATTTAATTCTATTGAAACCATTTACCAAAACCGTTTGGTCGTAATTGGGTAATGACCCAACACTTTACCAATATAAGGTCCATATCTAATAATTCACAAATTAAATGGGTAATTTTCATATATATTAATAACTTGAAAATCCGGGGTGTTACTATACAACCCTCTTTTGAAAATTTTCATCTGAAAATCAAGTGAAGTAGGGTTTCAAATATTTACATAAATAGCTCAGGATGAGCTGTTCTCATTTCCGACTCGAATTCCCAAGTGGCTTTCTCAATGCCATGTCGATCCCATACCACCTTGACAAACTGGATCGCTCAGTTCCGTAATACCCTTTCTTCTGTGTCCACCACTCGAACAGACTTTTTGACGTATGTCACGTCGCTTTGGATATCTATGTCTTGCATGTTCAGTACATGAGAAGGATCAGGATTGTACTTCCTCAACATCGATATTTGGAACACATCGTGCAAAGATGCCAACTGTGAAGGGAGTGCCAATTGATAAGCCACGTCCCCCATCCTTCTTATGATTGAAAACGGTCCCGCATATCTTGGCGACAATTTCCCCTTCTTTCCAAATCTCATGTGTCCCTTTTGTGGCGAGACTTTCAAGAATACCATGTCCCCCACTTCAAATTTAAGGAACCTCCTCCTCTTGTTAGCATAGCTCTTCTGATGACTTTGCGTAGTCAATAGATGCTGCCGTATCAACTGTATCTGCGCTGTGGTCTCTGTAACCAACTTAGGTCCAATCAATGCAGGCTCACTAGCCTCTGTCCAGCACACAGGTGATCTACATTGTCTACCATATAATGCCTCAAATGGTGCCATCTGGAGGCTTGCCTGGTAACTGTTGTTGTATGAGAATTCTACCAATGGCATGTAACACCCTGGAATTTCAAAGTTATCATTTTATATGAAAATATTCATATTTACGGAATTGCCATTGTGATAAAATTTATTTGAATTTAAATGGGTCAAGGGCTCAATGAAGATCCAAAGGAGGGTAGTTTGTTTATAAAACAAATAAATGGATAAGATGGATTTAAACGGGTCAAGAATCATATTTGGGTCAAATTTTGATAAATGGGTCAAAATGGCTAGATGGGACCCAATGGGTCGTGTGAATGGCATGATTACCCATGGATGGAGTTCAAGCTTAGTTAATTTAAGTTTATTAGTTGCTTGAGTTTGGTTGAGTTGAAATGAATGATGGGTTAAATTGAGTAGAATTTATTAGTTAAGTTAAATTAAATGAATGACTTAGGTTGGGTGAGTTGAATAATTGAGTTGGAGGAATGTGTATTTTAATGTAAGTGAGTGAAGTGTGTGAATGAGAGGGGAAGTGTTTTAAATTCCAAATTTTGAGCTAGGAAAAACGTTGGTGCATGGGAGACATTACCATGCATGTAACCCCCATTTAGTGATGAATAAAATGGGAGTTACATTTTGAATGGGAGTTACATTTTGAAGTTACATGGGATGCATAGGGACGTTGGATGCATGAGAACATTGCATGCATGTAATGGCTACAATGGAGATAGTGGGATGGCTGTTTTGAGAGTTACAAATGCAAGAATAATGAGAGATGAATAAAGGAGAGAATGCAAATAATTACAAAGATATACATGGAAGATGTTGGAGGTGGGAGTGTGATTTCAAATGCAAAGTGTTTTACACGTTGGAAATGGTTAGAGTGCATTGGTTGGATCTTCAAAAGACAGCAATACTTAGATTGATGGTTCATGCATGTAACTCCAAGGTTGGAGAACAAATGGGTAACTGATTGGAGGAGTAACACCTAAAAGATTACAGCATATTTAATTCAAATTACATATTAAAACAATGAGAGTAACAAGGTGTGTTCACACTTGGAAGTGGGGAGTTTTTATTCCAATGATAGAACTCCCACATGGGACGTTAATGAGGGCCAAATGGGGTTGATTGGAGCTGCTGTTGGTGGAGTTACACTTGAGAGTAGTGGCTGTTACATAAGCCAAAATTGAGAGGCAACTAACAAAGGGACGGTGCAGCACATGGGGGTTACATTTCAAAGTGAAACTCCCATGTGAGAATCTAAGAAAAGGGGGGGTTACACTAGTCCAACCACAAGGGACGTTGGTTGCTTGGGGTGTTTCATTTCATAGATGAAACCCCCAAGTAACATAAAGAACCTTGATTGAGGAGAGGGAGTTACACAAGGATTAACCTTGGGCTGTTTTTGGTCAAGCAAAGGATTTTCATTTTTACTCTCTCTATCTCTCTATCTCTCATGGACGTCCTCTATCTTTCTAAACCAAGAGCAGCAGCTGGTTGTTCATTTCAATTAGTTTTTGGGTAATCCTTTCATCAAGACAAAAATCAGCAAAAGGGTTTTGGCAACAAGGTTAGCAATTTCATTCAAGACCAAAGTTCCCTTTCTCTCTCTCTCACTCTCTTAAGTCCTTGTCACCTGGATGAATTATCTCAAGGAGCTTGCATCAAGATCAGTCTCAACCCAAAGAACAGTAAGAGAGAAGGAGAGGTCAAGGAGATAAAGGGTCAAAGAAGGAGTCAAAAGAACCGAAGGAGACGCGGTATTAGTAAGTGCATTTTGAACCCTTGTTTAATAGATTGGTTAAGAAAATGAGATTTGGCCATTGTATGGCCAGATCCATCAATGGTTTAGACCTAGAATTATGATGTTTAAAATAATAAAATATGGACCATAGGGTTCGGCCCCATTGGATGGCCGAACCCCATGGAAAAACTTGGTGGATTCTATGGTATTTGAAAGTCAAAATCCATATTTTGGAGTGAGGATTTTAAAAGATTTTTATATGGAATTAAGCTTACTGTTTTGGAGTAGATATGACATGACTGAACCATATTTATCTTATATTAATTTGCTGATTAATTTCATAGATAAATATGGGTGGATTTCCATTAAGAGAACCATAGGGTTCGGCCATGTGTATGGCCGAACCCCATGGACTGTTTTTAGATGATTTTAAGTGTGTGTTTTAAAAAGGTTAAAACATAAATAAGGAAGTTTGTTTTGGACATAGATGAATGATTAAGAAATTCAAAACCAAAGGTCATAGGGTTCGGCCACCATGGAGGGCCGAACCCCATGCAAATAATGGTATGGTTTTGATGTATTTGAAACGTATAAACCATGAAGTTGGTGGACTGTTTTGGGTTATTATTTAAGATTCAAATACATGTTTTGGAAAGGGTTAAAAACATGGATCTGTATGACAAAGGACTGAAGTTAGCATGGCTTAAAACAGTGGTTCAAAACTGATGAAATGGACCATTTGGATCGGCCATTTTGGATGGCCGAATTTCATGAAATAATATGGTCATTTGGGACAAGTAGATGAACTGATTTAGATGGTGTTTAAGAGGTATAATGGCAGCAATATTATATTGATATTGTATGTTTTAATAACACCAAAAACATGTTTTAGAAGAACAAAACATGGACATAGGGTTCGGCCACCTTGGATGGCCGAACCCCATGTAAGTATTTGCTTGTTTGGTTTGGCTTTCAAAAAGATGGAAATCACATCAATTATGGATTTAGTATAAAGGTGATGATGGAAAATAGGATTAAAATCTTTAGGTTGAGGCTCGGCCATGCTATGTGGCCGAACCCCACCAATTGTCATGTGATGGACTTTGTTGTTTAAGAAAAAAATTAGGCAAAGGATAGTATAATGGCATTATTGTAAATAAGGATGAAAAGATGAAATGATCAAAAGAATGGACTTATGAGCCAAAACCTAAGGTGGTAAGATTCGGCCATGTAGTATGGCCGAACTCTACCAAGTGTCATTTGAAAAGTTTGGGATACTTAGATGGTATTAAGTAAATAAAAGATTTATCAAGGTTTAAATGGGTGAGGTTCGGCCATGGGGTATGGCCGAACCCCACAAAGTGGATTTTTGGGATTTAAATCAAATTATAATCATATGGTCAAATGATTAACTTGCTGCCATGTACATAGGGTATTCGGATTTCTAGAACGGTATACAAAGTCGTGATCGAAAGACGGTCCAAAGGAAGGGTCGAACAAAGTAAACTATTGTAGGTTTCCTACCTTGTTGTAACCACATAATTTATTTGCTGTTTTATGTTTATTTGAATAAGTTATTTGAATCAAATGTTATATTTACAAATGGCATGTTTTCATAGATATCTCATGCATAGCATGGGATGATGGGGAAGTAACCGGAGGCCACACTCCGTCGGGGCGTCCGAAAGACCATTGTGGGGTACCCTGATGATGAGAATCCCATCAGGAGGAATCCGGAGGCCACACTCCGTCGGGGCGTCCGAAAGACCACTGTGGGTTACCTTGACGATGAGAATCCCGTCAAGTGATGGCTATGTTGAATGGTGATGGGTGGGACTCATTACATGTTCATTTCATACATAGCATATTTTTACAGAATTTTGTCACACATGTATAACTATTATCCTATTTGCATGTTTTTGACTAACCATGTGGTAGCCCTATTCGGAAACACTACTGGGCGCGTTGATCTAACGCCCTATCTATATCTTTAGTGGATGATGCAGGGAAAGGAAAGAACGTGGTTGGAGAAGAGGACCAAGTACGAAAACTTGGGCGATTTGAATGATTGCAATGGACTATGAATGGATTATTTATGGACTTGCTAGTTGATTTATTTGGAACAATGTAATTTGTTAAATTAGATGTTGGCATGTAAGTAGATGCTATGGTCGGATTTATTTGAATGGTTTGGAATGAATAGTAGACTAAGGTTATATAATAATTTTGGAAAATAAATAAGGTACTTTGCTATCTAAAAATGGAAATTGGATTAATCATAGGTTCTATTATAACCTCAGTTAGATCTAGACTAAGTTAATTCCGCTAGATATATATGTACCATGTGCGGATCAGTTTTATGGACTTAGTTCATACGCACATGGGCTTGGCCAGTTAAGGGTCGGATTTAGAGATCCGAACTTAACTCGCGTCGTGACATTCCGCCCCGATCACTTATTGATTATTATTATTTAAAAAAAAATAAACTCTGAAAATTTAGAGTGAAAAGGGCGGGGTGTTACAGTTGGTATCAGAGCGAAACGGGAAGTTGAATCTTCCGAAGTAAGATTAAGACGGTTTCATGTCTCACTGACGGATAAGAATCCCAACTGACCGACTCTTCGGAGTCCGCTGACTGGGGGCCGGATTAATTTACTTCGTGGACTCGGACTGAACAAATCAAACTGAGAACAACAGTGAAAGATAGCAAAAGTACATTATTATAATTGATCTGTCAAGCGTAGACAAATAGGATATACATTCCCCAATACTCCCCAATTGAGAAAAACAAACATAGGGAATTTAGAGACTCTCCCCTCAAAAACAAATAGAAAATCAAGTTTACTTATTTGGAAATCTCCCCAAAATTGTGAAAAAATACAAACTATACGAGGAAACTACTGGTTCGCTTTGATACCAACTGTAACGCTCCGCCCTTTTTCACTCGCAGCTTTTCGAAAATCAGAGTCTAATTTTTTTTTTATAAATAGAAGAGTGAGCAAGAGCGGGACGTCACGACGCGAGCTAAGTCCGAACTTCTAAAGTCCGACAATTAACTGGCCAACCCTATGTGTGCTTAGACTAAGTCCATGAAAACGGTTCACACATAACAATATAGACTTGCGGAATAAAATAATAACATGCGGAATTATAATAGAATCTAGTTCTATTCCATTTTAGATAGCAAAGTACGTCAACTCCTTAATCATAATTAACATTACACAATTATCCAAATAATCATCCAACCATAGCAAATCATCTAAATTATTACATGTCCAAAGTCTAGTTACTTAAATTACAAGTCCATAAGTAACTTAATCAAAATATAAAGTAATTGCATCCAAGTTCCTATGCTTGGCCCGTTTCGCATTCATCGTTCTCCTTATTTCCTGTATCACCCACTAGGGTAAAAGTAGGGCGTTAGAATAACGCGCCCAGTAGGTATTCCAATTAGGGCTAACACATGGTTAGTAGAAAACATATATAATAATATCATAATGTCAAAAACCATATAAACCATGCCATGTCAAATGCAATGAGTGCCACCCGTCACAAATACATATAAGTACCCCCACATAGGTCTTTCGGACGCCCCGATGGAGTGTGGACCCTCCGGCTTCTTCTTGATGGAAAAACACATCATGGTACCCCACATAGGTTTTTCGGATGCCCCGATGGAGTGTGGCCCCTCCGGTTACATATCCTTCACCACATGCCATCCATGAGATGCCAATGAAACACATGCTATTTTATATAATAAACATAGCATTAAATCTCACATTTAAAACATATCGTTTTCAACATAAAATCATCAAATAAGATAAGAAACATTGTACATAAACCCATTGTTTCAAAGAGGTAGAATCCTACCAAAGCCCACTACGTGTCTGTAACACCCCACCCTTCTTAACTCGCTTCTTTCCATAAATTCAGAGTCTATTTTTTTATAACAAGTAGAGTTATTGAGCACGGGACTTCACGACGCGAGCTAAGTCCGAACTTCCAAAGTCCGACCCTTAACTGGACAACCCTATGTGTGTATGGACTCAGTCCAAATAAAATGGTTCACACATAGCAATATCAAGATGCGGAATAAACATCATAAGTCTGTGGAATCATAACATCAAAATGCGGAGTCATAATAGATCCAAGTTCTATTCCATTCAGATAGCAAAGTACGTCATAATCATCAAACCAAAACATTCAACCATCTAAGTTATTACATTCCGAAATCCAAATACTCAAATACAAGTTTATGAGTAACTTTATTTAAAACATGTAAACTAGGTCTTCCAAGCTCCTGTGCCTGGTCCGTCTTACGCTCATCATTCCCCTGATTACCTGTATCATCAACTAGGGTAGAAGTAGCGATTTAAAACAACGTGCCCAATAGGTATTCCAGTTACGGCTAACACATGGTTAGTACAAAACATATATTATAACATAATATATAAAACCACGTAAAATCCATCCCATGCAATGATGACAAATATGCAATGAGTCCCACCCATCACATGTACATAAAGTACCCACCACATAGGTCTTCCGGACGCCCCGGCGGAGTGTGGACCCTCCGGAAATCTTCTTGATGGAAATCACATCAAGGTGTTGCACATAGGTTTTTCGGATGCCCCGACGGAGTGTGACCCCTCCAGTTATAAATCCTCCACCCCATGCCATACATGAGATGCCAATGAAACACATGCTATTTTATAACATAAACATAGCATTGAAAATCATCATTTGAAACCACATACAACACATGCTCATTATATAAATAAACTTATCATGTAAAATCATCCTTTGAAACATAATTGGCCCTTGCTATTTTAAACACTTAAATATAGCATATGAATTTCAATGTAATAAAACATATCCTTGGAAACATATTTTCATCAAACATAATATAAAAACAAAGTACATAAGCTATGGTTTCAAAGAGGTGGAATCCTACCTAAGACCGTTCACAAGTCCTTGCGTTTCCGTCCAAGATTCGATCACCCATAGTGCACCGCTTGTGAAATCTCGTTACCTTATAATATAATGATAAATCAACACCAAGACTCACCTAATTACAAGGTTCTAAGTCTATAAACAAAACCCCATGGGGTTCGGCCATACTCCATGGCCGAACCCATGGCTTACCATTTTTCATACGTATTTACAAAAATGCCATTATTGATAACCCTAGCCCCTTTTCTTTGCTCAGGTTCCAAGTCATCCATTCATGCTTCCAAAGCACATAATTCCATAAAATAATTCATGGGGTTCCCCCATACACCATAACCCAATGTCCAATATTCTCTCATATTTACAAAAATGCCATTGGTTTCCTCTTTCCTTTAAATATTCCATAATTAGACCTTATAAATTTCCCTAACCAAATAAGTCCATCAAACACAACTCATGGGGTTCGGCCATACATCATGGCCGAACCCATGGTTCTCCACTTTGGTGTTTAATTACATTTTTACCATTCTTTTCTCCATCAATTCTTAACATACATTGTATCCTTTATTTTATTTTAAAACTACACATAACCTAACTCATGACATAGGTTCATAATCTCATTCATAAATCAGCCCTTAAACCATGAATTAAAGATGCCATTAATCCCTTAATTTGGACCATGGGGTTCGGCCATACATCTTGGCCGAACCCTATGGTGTATAATTTCCAAGTTAACTCCTCCTTTCCATAATTATATGCTTTCCAAATATAAGTTCCATACTTAGATATCATATTCCATAATTAAAATTACTAATTTAACAACCTCCTTCCATAAATAGATTGTTTCCTTAATTAACCAACCCTTTCCATAATTTGGAAACACCTTCCATGAGTAGAAGGTTTCCAAAATAACAACCTTCCTTCCATATTTAGATTGCTTTCCAAATTTAGAAATCATTACCATACTTAGATGTTTTCTAGTTTTAGCAATACTAACCATATTTGGAACCTTTCCATATTTAGATTGCTCTCCAAATTTAGCAACCATTTCCATCTAACATTCCAAACTTAACCCATGGGGTTCGGCCATACACCATGGCCGAACCCTATGGTTCATGATCTTGGCCATTGGTTTAGATCCAACCAAAATCGATCATCAATCCATAAAATGTTTGGTGGGGTTTGGCCATACACCATGGCCGAACCTCACCTCTTCCTTTCATTATTTTTTATCCAATAACTTAACCATAAACATCATGGTTCGGCCATGCCATGGCCGACCCACATCTCTATCCAATTCTCCCTTTAAAATTATCCAAATCTTCCATGGATTTCCGTCATTCAAATTTGCAAATCTAAACCATAAATCCCCATGGGTTTTATCATGAAATCACCATGTCTTTCCATGTTCCAAAATTTAAGAACATAAACCCAATTCATAAATCAAATCTCTCCATGGTTTTCAATCTTAAAATCAACAATTAAATAAAATCTTTCAATGGGGTTCGGCTATGCACTATGGCCGAACCCTATGGTTCTTTCTCTCCATTTAACCCATTAATCCAACACTTAATCTTTCTCCATGGGATTAGGCCAACCACCATGGCCGAATCCTATGGTTCTTTTGTTTCAAAACATAAAACTTGATAATGGGGTTGTAAAAACCATGTACCCCCTCCTTGCCTCTCCTTTTATTAGCTCTCCTTAGTCCCACATTAGAAATTTCTTAAGATAAGCAACCCTTAGCCGTGCGCCCCTTGTATTTCCCTTTTTTTTTACACGTATACTATATTGTACCTCAGTTTTGACCTTGTTAACTTCCGAGTCAGAAAAATTGGTAA
Source organism: Chimonanthus salicifolius (assembly GCA_013350335.1). Taxonomy (NCBI): domain Eukaryota; kingdom Viridiplantae; phylum Streptophyta; class Magnoliopsida; order Laurales; family Calycanthaceae; genus Chimonanthus; species Chimonanthus salicifolius. The sequence continues at coordinate 6,210,509 of CM023541.1, forward strand.
ACTACAAAGTTTTAACCCTTGAAGTCTTCTTTCCAACGCAAAATAAATCAAAGCAATCAGATATCGGAGTGGAAAGTTATAACCAAAAAACTGGACATATGTCAAACCTTCCTTATTTAACCATGGCCGACTTTCCCTCTTTAATTAGCCATAGCCGACTTTCCCTTGCCTTATTTAGCCATGGCCGACCTCTCCTTCTTAATTTAAAACCTTCACTTTAACTCTAATTAGTAAGTACTATGCGCATAACCTTAATCATAATCCAAATAATCTTTTAATTTAATTTAAGACTATCTACCTTCCCTTTTAGAATATCCTATGCGCATAATATGGATATTATTATCCAAATTTTGGCCATGCTTAATCTTTTATTTATTTCATAGATATTTCATCCCTTTTTAAATATCTAGCATATCATTGTGGATTTAAAATCCCACATATCTCTCATACGCAAAATCTATAGGTTTCATATTCAAAATTTGGCCATAAAAATCTTTTGTTTAAAATTAGATATAATTCATCACTAAATTAATTCAACCCATTTATATTTAATAAAACCAATTCCAACATTGGTTGGGTCCTAATTGGGTCATGGCCCAATTCCTTATCCATATAAGGTCCAATTCTAAAATCCACCATTTAAAAGAATAAGTGTCATATAAAATAATAATCTGAAAATCCGAGGTGTTTCAATACAATCCCCTTTTTAAAATTTTCGTCCTGAAAATCGAGTGAAGTTGTAACACCCCAATTTCTCAATGATATGAATATTTACGAAAATGCCACTAGAATGGTAAATTTAATAGATGTGATTGTAAATGAGAAAATGGTGGGGCCCATTGTTCAAATTAAGAACCTATGAACATATTATAAGGATCAAGTTTAAGTAAAGGGGTAATGTACATCAAATTGGGTCAAAATGGTTAATTGGGTCAAAGGACCCAATTGGGACTCAATGGGTCATGGTGGACTTATTTGACCATTGGGTAAGCTCAATTTTATTATGGTTAAGCTGAATTGATTGGAAATGAAATGTATGATAAATGGGTAGGCTTGATACAAATATGAAAATCACATTTGAATGGCTAAACCACCCATAAATGGGTCATGGCGTCAAATTGGATTCATGGGCTAAATGGGGACTCAATGGGTCGTGTTGACCATATGGATCATGGTTGACAGTGTGGACCCTCAAGTGAGCTTAAATATGAGTCAAATCAGGTTGAGTTGGGACTGAAGTGAGTTGGAATTAAATCAAGTAATGAGTTGACTCAAGTGCATTAGATGATATGCATTAAGTGTAGTGAGTTGGGTGAGTTGAGTTGGAAATCAAAGGGACTTTGAGTCAAGTGAGTCAAATGGAATTTGAAGGGTTGTCTTGACCTCAAACATCACCAAGGAAGCAAGTCCCACACGTTGGAAGTGAAGGGGTACCGTGGCCAAGCCAAGGGTCACCATGGTTGGGGGCGGCTTTAATGATGAAAGATGGAGGGGTCTTTCCATCTCAAAGGGTGCATTGGTTGGTGCCAAGGGATGCCTTGGTTGGCACCAAATGCCTCCTTGGTTTGAGCAAGAAATTATGAGGCAAATGAGAGGTTCAAGGGCTGTTTAACAAAAGGGATTAACCACACCTTTGGCCGATTATCACTCTTGGAAATCTCAAGAATTCTTATCTCTCTCCCTCTCTCAAGAACACATCTCCTTGGCCGAACCAGCTATTGGTGTTTTCACCACTGATCAAGCACCTTTTCGGCTAGAGACTAAGGAAGAAAGAAGGAAGGAAGCAAGGTCAAAAGGAGAGAAGAGAAGCAAAGGAATTTGGTAAGTATTTCCATTGAATTATGTTTAATAAAATGGGATAAATGTTCCATGATTTGGCCATGGGATGACCGAATCTACCAAAGGTTCAAAGTATGAATTGTGATGTATAGAAAGATGGAAAAACATGGACCATAGGGTTCGGCCACCTTGGATGGCCGAACCCCATGAAATTCATTTGGTTAGGTTGATGGTTTTGAAAGCTACAAACCATGCAAAACCATGGTGGTTGGTACATGTTTTGATGAGGCAAAGTAATTGTTAAAAAGGTTTGAATTATAGGCCATAGGGTTCGGCCAATTGGAATGGCCGAACCCCATGAAATGGTATGATATTTTTATGGTAATTTGTGATGGTTTTTAAGAGATAAAAACCATACAAAATTATGGGGTTTTTATGTGATTTAAATGGAGATAAGCTTACTGTTTTGGTTGGTCATTGGATGGCTGAACCATGTGGTAATCATAGCCAAAAGTATGTATGAATGTTGGAATCATTGAACCAAAGAGAACCATAGGGTTCGGCCATGAGTATGGCCGAACCCCATGGACTGTTTTCATGGGGTAATTGGATTAAAATCATGTTGGAATTTATGTCTTGTGTTATGATTTTGTGTTAAGAATCATCTATGCTTAGTTATGAATATAAATTGATCAACCATGATAAATGGTGGAATATGGGATAAAAATCCATAGGATGAGGTTCGGCCATGTAGTATGGCCGAACCCCATCAATGATTATTTGATGGACTTAGGCTAAGTTATAATGTAATTGGAGATGGTGAATGAAGGACCAAATCAAATGGTGAGGTTCGGCCAAGTAGTATGGCCGAACCCCACTAAGGTGGATTGGTTATATGACTTTGATTATTAAGGAAAATTAAACAAGGCTTACCCTAGTGGCATTATAGTAAATATGTATGAAAGGAGCAAAGGACATAAAAGAGGGGCTCAAACCAAAATTGTGAGGTTCGGCCATGTGGTATGGCCGAACCCCACCAAGTTATGGTTAGTAGATTAAGGTCTGTAAATAAAGTTATTTGAATGGTTTTTATCCAAAACAAATGAAGGCCGAACCCCACAAGGTGGTTTTTTGGGATTTAAACCTAATAAAAAATCAAGAAGATTAAGTATTAACTTGCTGTTGTATAAACAAGAAAACGGAAGTTGAACGGCGTGCGAGTCGTGATTGGGTGAAGCTCAAAAAGAACGAACACTTAAGCGAAGTTTCCATAGGTTTCCTACCTACTTGTAACCACTGTTATATTGGTTTTATCATGGTTTTTATAAGTTATGTTGTTATTGTTTTATGTTTCAAATGGGTTTTGAATGATGAGACATATTTATAAATGACATATATTCATTGACATCTCATGCATGGCATGGGGTGATGATTATGGATTACCTTGACGTGAGAGTCTCAAAGAAAGAACACTATGAAATAACTCAATGATGAGAGTCTTATCCACAGGAAATGAGGAGTACTGTGGATTATCTTGTCATGAGAGTCCCAAAGAAAGAACACTGTGAAATAACTCAATGATGAGAGTCTTATCCACAGGAAATGAGGAGTACTGTGGAATACCTTGTCGTGAGAGTCCCAAAGAAAGAACACTATGAAATGACTCAATGATGAGAGTCCTATCCACAGGAAATGAGTAGTACTGTGGATTACCTTGTCGTGAGAGTCCCAAAGAAAGAACACCGTGAAATAACTTGATGGCTATGTATACTTGTGACAGGTGGGACTCATTACATTTGCACTTACATACATAGCATTGATTTCAGATGTTTTTGATGATCAAATATTATGATATATGCATGTTTTTATATACTAACCTTGTGGTAGCCCTGATCAGAAAACCTACTGGCCGCGTTGATCTAACGCCCTAATTCTATCCTTAGAGGATGATGCAGGAAAAGGAAAGGGAAAAAGAAAAGGTTGAGGATCGCGAAGGAAGCCAAGCATAGGAGCTTGGGTGTTGAAATGGATTATTATTTATTGTTATTTGGACAAACTTCATGGATATGTATTAATGTAGATAACTGCTATGGTTTGATTTAAGTTTGAATGAAGGTTTAGTTTTAAGTAAATATGACTCGTACTTTGCTATCTGAGAATGGAGCAGTCTGAGGATTGATTATAATTCCGCATATTTGATTTATTCCGCAATCAGTTATGTATATTCCGCAAGTTTTACTTAGTTCCAGTGTGGATTGGTTTTCATGGTTTTAGTCCATGCACACATGGGTGGCCAGTTAAGGGTCGAACTTGGGTAGTCCGAACTTAGCTCGCGTCGTGACGTTGCCCGTCCTCTTCCGGTGTTATTATATTATTATTAAAAAAAATTAGACTCTGAATCTCGGAGAGGGCGGGGCGTTAAAAAAGTAGGATTTTGAATATTTACATAAATAGCTCAGGATGAGCTTTCCTCATTTCTGACTCGAGTTCCCATGTAGCTTCCTCAACGGCGTGTCGATCCCATACTACCTTGACGAACTGGATCGCTCGGTTCCGTAACACCCTTTGTTCTGTGTCCATCACTCGGATAGGCTTCTCGACGTATGTCACGTCGCTCTGAACCTCTATGTCTTGTACGTTCAATACGTGAGACGGATCAGGATTATACTTTCTCAACATAGATATATGGAACACATCGTGTAAAGATGCCAACTGTGATGGGAGTGCCAATTGATAAGCCACGTCCCCCATTCGTCTTATGGTAGAAAATGGTCCCACATATCTTGGTGATAATTTCCCTTTCTTTCCAAACCTCATGTGTCCCTTTCGTGGCGAGGCTTTCAAGAACACCATGTCTCCCACTTCAAATTCAAGGAACCTCTTTCTCTTGTCAGCATAACTCTTCTGAATGCTCTACGCAGTCAACAAATGTTGCCGTATCAACTGTATCTGCGCTGTAGTTTCTGCAACCAATTCAGGCCCAATCAGTGCAAGCTCACCGGCCTCTGTCCAGCATACTGATGACCTACATGGTCTACCATATAATGCCTCAAATGGTGCCATCTGGAGGCTTGCCTGGTAACTATTGTTGTATGAGAATTCTACCAACGGCAAGTGATCCTCCCATGCACCCTTGAAATCTAGCATACATGCTCTCAACATGTCTTCTAGTGTCTGTATTGTCCTCTCAGACTGTCCATCAGTCTGTGGATGAAAAGCCGTACTAATCAATAAATCTGTTCCCATGGCAGACTGCATGCTCTGCCATACTCTGCCTGTGAATCAACCATCTCTGTCGGACACAATAGTCTGAGGTATACCATGCAACCTGATGATATCCTTAATATACCACCGACCCAAAGTCTCAGATGAATCTGTCATCTTAATAGGAATGAAATGTACTGACTTGGTCAGTCGGTCTACCACGACCCATATCGCATCGTTGCCTTTTGATGACCTTGGCAACCCTGTAACAAAATCCATGGAAATGTGTTCCCATTTCCATTCCGGTACTGGTAAAGGTTTGAGTAACCCTGGTGGCTTCTGATGTTCCGTCTTAACCCGTTGGCAAGTTAAGCAATGAGCCACAAATACTGCCACATCTCTTTTGAGTCCGTGCCACCCATAACGTCTCTTCAGGTCGTGATACATCTTGGTGCTGCCCGGATGAATATAGAGTTTGGTCTGATGTTCCTCAACCAATAATTCTTTTCGGCAGTTCTCAGGTACATATATCCTTCCTCGGAATGCAAGACCCTATCCCGGTCTTAACTCCCATTCCAGTATAACTCTGCCAATGACCATCTTGGCCCATATCTCCTTTATTTCCAGATCTATCCTTTGTTTCTTGTTCAATCTTGTCAAATACCACTTAATTACATTACACTTACTCATATCAACCTATGAGTTTCTTTTCCGCAGAATTTACTCTGCCTCATGTTTTCTCTTTTTCTCTTGAACCCATTTACAATTCCTATGTAAATTCATGTACTCTGTTTCATTTTACTTACTGCCAAAAAAATATTTTTCCACATGTACTTACTCAATACGTTCATTCGTCTACTCTCTGTGTGAGATAGCCTGCCAATACGAGCCTATGCTCAAAGTTTTTCCTGATTCCATTTACTAGGTTTTCTAGCTGCACTATTCTGGAACTCAATCAGCTAACTACGGAGTCAGGTGATCAGTCTAACTCGAGAGTCGCCCATAGTTTCCCATTGAGTTTCACTAGACTCTTAACTTCACTCTCCTGGAATTCCATCGGCTAACTACAGAGTCAGGTGATCAGTCTAACTCAGCAGTCACCCATAGTTTCCCATTTGAGTTTCACTAGACTTTTCCCTTAAGTATATCTCCAAATATACGTATCTAAGTCATTATGTGACTAACACATTTTGGACATCACTTCTACGATACCACCTTTGAATACCAACTTTCCTGTGGTACAAGTCGTAATACGACTAACACCTTTTCCTTATATCGTAGAATGTATATCGAAACATGTCCCAATCATTAAATCAATAAGTCGTCTATGAGACCAACAGGTCCATCATACTTCCGACATATCTACCTTGGTACCGATACTTGATATTAACCCAAACCATCATGGAATCCATCATCCATGGTTACACACATCCATCCCTGGTACCATTTTATCAGTGAGTATCATCTGTCCATGATTAATAATCATCCATGAATATAACGCTCCTTCTGGGTATAATCCATTCATGGGCATGACTAATACCTTCGTAAAACTGATATGTCTATCATAAGGCTAACGGTCTAACATACGACCAATATATCAACCTATGGGACCAAAATGTCCTTCATGTTACCAATACGTATACCCTAATGCCAATATCCAGCATCAGTCCAAACCACCATTGAAACTCTCCTCCATGGTTATACGTATCCATGAATATAACCCCCTTTTTTGGTATAATCCATTCATGGCATAACTAATCCATTCTTGATCATACTTAATCCAGGCACATCTTCCACCATGAGATATTTTATCCATAGGAACCACACTTGAATGAATGACTGTAGTAACAATAAAAAATCATAATATACCCCGACTCCTTAGCAAGACTTAGGGCCCATGACTTACTAAACGGAAGACCCACGTCCAACGTGATCCGGTCTACATCCCCCTGCATCCCTTCACCCCAAGGGTGATTCAGTGGAGCTCTAAGGTGGTCGAATCGCGTCTGACGAAGCTAGTACCACCCCCACGGGGTAAAATAGTACCTAGCTCTGCGCATCCCGCACATCAAGTGTGCAAAACAGCCGTGAGAGCGCCCTCCAGCGCGTATCATGCGAGGACCCACTCCTCAACGGTATCCCTACGGGAACAAGTCTCCATACTTCATATCGAGGTTCCCACGGTCTTACATCCACTCCAAGCCTTACTCATGAAATCTATATATTTATCTCATCAATATCACGTGTGAAACGCACCCATGCCATATCTCAATAAAATCAAGTGACCTCGTCACCTACCTCTCAGTGCCAAAATCCTAGTAAACTCTTAAATTTGCCTTCTTTATTGAAATTTTATCAAACTTTCCTCACAATAGGTAGGGTTAGAACAAACCCTTCAAAACGTAACCACAACCTTTACAAAATCTTTCCTTTTTATCCGACATTCTCTTACCACCACTTAGGCTAATCTTCTGTATCACAAAAACAGAAGCATATCAAATGCCAACAATAAATCTACTCAATTAACCTTTGTTTTGGGGGGATTTCTCTATGTATCCCATAATGTCTCTTGTTTGGGGAGCTTTCCTATGTATCACATAATGTCTCTTGCTTTGGGGAAATTGCCAAATAAGCTCTCTTGATTTTGTTTTGTTTCCGGGGAAATACATCCTATGTTGCTACATTTGATAATCTGATTATTTTGACCATACTTCCTTTGCTACCATCCGTCTGAGTCTAACGAAGTAAATTAATGCACGAGACTGGATTAACTTACTCCGAGAGATTCAAGTTTCGGGTTCGCTCTGATACCAACTGTGACGCCCCGCCCTTTTTCACTCACTTTTTCCCGTAAATTCAAAGTCTATTTTTTTTTTTTATAACAGAGTAGAGTGATAGAGCGCGGGACGTCACGACGCGAGCTAAGTCCCAACTTCCAAAGTCCGACCTTTAACTGGCCAAACCTATGTGTGTATGGACTTAGTCCAAATAAAATGGTTCACACATAGCATTATCAAGATGCGGAATAAACTTCATAAGTTTGCGGAATCATAACATCAAAATGCGGAATCATAATAGAACCAAGTTCTATTCCATTCAGATAGCAAAGTATGTCATAATCATCAAACCAAAACATTCAACCATCTAAGTTATTACATTCCGAAATCCAAATACTCAAATACAAGTTTATGAGTAACTTTATTTAAAACATGTAAACTAGGTCTTCTATGCTCCTATGCCTGGTCCGTCTTACGCTCATCATTCCCCTGATTACCTGTATCATCAACTAGGGTAGAAGTAGGGCGTTAGAACAACGTGCCCAGTAGGTATTCCAGTTACGGCTAACACATGGTTAGTACAAAACATATATTATAACATAATATATAAAACCAGGTAAAATCCATGCCATGCAATGATGACAAATATGCAATAAGTCTCACCCATCACATGTACATAAAGTACTCACCACATAGGTCTTCCTGACGCCCCGGCGGAGTGTGGACTCTCCGGAAATCTTCTTAATGGAAATCACATCAAGGTGTTGCACATAGGTTTTTCGGACGCCCCGACGGAGTGTGACTCCCTCCGGTTATAAATCCTCCACCCCATGCCATGCATGAGATGCCAATGAAACACATGCTATTTTATAATATAAACATAGCATCGAAAATCATTATTTGAAACCACATACAACACATGCTCATTATATAAATAAACTTAGCATGTAAAATCATCCTTTGAAACATAATTGGCCCATGCTGTTTTAAACACTTAAATATAGCATATGAATTTCAATATAATAAAACATATCCTTGGAAACATATTTTTATCAACCATAATATAAAAACAAAGTACATAAGCTATGGTTTCAAAGAGGTGGAATCCTACCTAAGACCGTTCACAAGTCCTTGCGTTTCCGTCCAAGATTCGATCACCGATCACGCACCGCTTGCGAAATCCCGTTACCTTATAATATAATGATAAATCAACACCAAGACTCACCTAATTACAAGGTTCTAAGTCAATAAACAAAACCCCATGGGGTTCGGCCATACACCATGGCCGAACCCATGGCTTACCATTTTTCATACGTATTTACAAAAATGCCATTGTTGATAACCCTAGCCCCTTTTCTTTGCTCAGGTTCCAAGTCATCCATTCATGCTTCCAAAGCACATAATTCCATAAAATAATTCATGGGGTTCCCCCATACACCATAACCCAATGTCCACTATTCTCTCATATTTACAAAATGCCATTGGTTTCCTCTTTCCTTTAAATATTCCATAATTAGACCTTATAAATTTCCCTAACCAAATAAGTCCATCAAACACAACTCATGGGGTTCGGCCATACATCATGGCCGAACCCATGGTTCTCCACTTTGGTGTTTAATTACATTTTTGCCATTCCTTTCTCCATCAATTCTTAACATACATTGTATCCTTTATTTTATTTTAAAACTACACATAACCTAACTCATGACATTGGTTCATAATCTGATTCATAAATCAGCCTTTAAACCATGAATTAAAGATGTCATTAATCCCCTAATTTGGACCATGGGGTTCGGCCATACATCTTGGCCGAACCCTATGGTGTATAGTTTCCAAATTAACTCCACCTTTCCATAATTATATGCTTTCCAAATATAAGTTCCATACTTAGATAGCATATTCCATAATTAAAATTACTAATTTAACAACCTCCTTCCATAAATAGATTGTTTCCTTAATTAACCAACCCTTTCCATAATTTGGAAACACCTTCCATGAATAGAAGGTTTCCAAAATAACAACCTTCCTTCCATATTTAGATTGCTTTTCAAATTTAGCATTCATTACCATACTTAGATGTTTTCTAGTTTTAGCAATACTAACCATATTTGGAACCTTTCCATACTTAGATTGCTCTCCAAATTTAGCAACCATTTCCATCTAACATTCCAAACTTAACCCATGGGGTTCGGCCATACACCATGGCCGAACCCTATGGTTCATGATCTTGGCCATTGGTTTAGATCCAACCAAAACCGATCATCAATCCATAAAATGTTTGGTGGGTTCGGCCATACACCATAGGCCGAACCTCACCTCTTCCTTTCATTATTTTTGATCCAATAACTTAACCATAAACATCATGGTTCAGCCATGCCATGGCCGACCCACATCTCTATCCAATTCTCCCTTTTAAATTATCCAAATCTTCCATGGATTTCCGTCATTCAAATTTACAAATCTAAACCATAAATCCCCATGGTTTTTATCATGAAATCACCATGTCTTTCCATGTTCCAAAATTTAAGAACATAAACCCAATTCATAAATCAAATCTCTCCATGGTTTTTAATCTTAAAAGCAACAATTAAATAAAATCTTTCCATGGGGTTCGGCCATGCACTATGGCCGAACCCTATGGTTCTTTATCTCCATTTAACCCATTAATCCAACACTTAATCTTTCTCCATGGGGTTAGGCCAACCACCATGGCTGAACCCTATGGTTCTTTTGTTTCAAAACATAAAATTATAAATCAAGATACTAACCTTTTCCCCTTTGGTTTCTTGCTCTTCCAATTTTCTTTTCTTTTCCCTTTGCTTTTCTCTAAACAAGAACTCCTTCTCGTTACTGCCCTTTCTTATCTTACTTTGGCCGTGAAAGAGAATGATGAATTGAGAGAGGGAGACAGAAGAATAAAACTTGATAATGGTGTTGTAAAAACCGTGTTCCCCCTCCTTGTCTCTCCTTTTATTAGCTCTCCCTAGTCCCACATTAGAAATTTCTTAAGATAAGCAACCCTTAGCCGTGCGCCCCTTGTGTTTCCCCTTTTTTTTTTACACGTATACTATATTGTACCTCAGTTTTGACCTTGTTAACTTCCGAATCAGAAAAAGTGGTAAACTACAAAGTTGTAACCCTTGAAGACTTCTTTCCAACGCAAAATAAGTCAAAGCAATCAGATATTGGAGTGGAAAGTTATAACAAAAAAACTGGACATATGTCAAACCTTCCTTATTTAACCATGGCCGACTTTCCCTCTTTAATTAGCCATAGCCGACTTTCCCTTGCCTATTTAGCCACGGCCGACCTTTCCTTCTTAATTTAAAACCTTCCCTTTAACTCTAATTAGTAAGTACTATGCACATAACCTTAATCATAATCCAACTAGTCTTTTAATTTAATTTAAGACTATCTACCTTCCCTTTTAGAATATCCTATGCGCATAATATGGATATTATTATCCAAATTTTGGCCATGCTTAATCTTTTATTTATTTCATAGATATTTCATCCCTTTTTAAATATCTAGCATATCATTGTGGATTTAAAATCCCACATATCTCTCATGCGCAAAATCTATAGGTTTCATATTCAAAATTCGGCCATAAAGTCTTTTGTTTAAAATTAGATATAATTTATCACTAAATTAATTCAACCCATTTGTATTTAATAAAACCAATTCCAACATTGGTTGGGTCCTAATTGGGTCATAGCCCAATTCCTTATCCATATAAGGTCCAATTCTAAAATCCACCACTAAAAAGAATAAGTGTCATATAAAATAATAATCTGAAAATCCGAGGTGTTACAGTGTCATTGAGCTTTCGTTCGGTAACCGCTCACGATTGTACACACCTTCTGAGGTCCCGTTACCTTATAATATATCAATCAATTAAAACCATGTCTCCCTTTATTTACAATATTTAAGTCCATAAATACAACTAGTGGGGTTCAGCCATTCACCATGGCTAAACCTCACTTTCTAGATTTTTGTCCCTCCTTTGGTTTATTAATCAAGTCTGAGTAGACCATACGCCTTTTATTCATTAATCTAATCATAAACAAATTAATCATCTAACATACATCAACTTTTCAATTCAGTAGACTGAATCAGGAATTCATTCGACTGAAATATACTCAGAACTGTCTTATCCCTGACTCGCTACTTTTCAGTCAACTGAATCACAGGTTCAGTCGGCTGAATCTGAGTCAAAACCTTCGTATCCCCAATCAATCCTCTTTCAGTCGACTGAATCTCTGATTCAGTCGACTGACTTTGGATCAGATTGACTGTATGTTCGGCAAGTGTAGATTCAGTCGGCTGAATCCTCAACCAACAACTTTCGTGTTTGATAAGCAATCTTTTAGTACGGCTGAAATTTCCAGAATCCTTTTCTTATCCGTTACGTCTGTGTTCAGTCGACTGAATCACCAGATTTAGTCGGCTGAAACTTCCAGAAACTCTTTCTATTTTCAGCCACCATTTGTTCAGTCGACTGAATCCCATTTTCAGTCGGCTGAAACTCCCAGAAACTCTTTTTTTATTCATCCAATACCAGTTCAGTAGACTGAATCAAAGATTCAGTCGACTGACTATTTTGTCAGTCTTCTCCATTGCATATTTTGTATGTCCTTTCTTCATGAAACTCCCTCCTAACATTATTCCAACATATTTAATATCATCCATAAAATAACCAATGTCTTTCCATGGGATTCGGCCCTACATCATGGCCGAACCCTATGGTTCATCATTCCATTAAAATTACTATATTTCATCTCCCAATTTTCTTCCATGGGGTTCGGCCATACACCATGGCCGAACCTTATGGTTTTTTCTTTAAACAAAATTATCGAAACTACTTAACGGTTCCGCGACTCCTCCAGTTTTCCTTCGCTTGTTCTTGCTCTTCCAATCTTCTTCTTCTTTAGCCTCCTCTCCTCCTAGATCTTTCACTCAGCTGACTGCTCTTTCCTTCTCTTGATATGCCGAGACTGATCCTTTGATGAAAACCCCTTAAATGTGTATGGCGTGCGCCCCTAGTGTTATGTTGCCTTCCTTTTATTTAATACTCCACTCGGCCAATATCTTGCTGAAATATCAATTGGTGATTTCAGCCATGTAATATACATAGAAATTGTCGTGCGCCCCTCTTATAATTTAGCAACTTCCCTAGTATCACTCCTAACAAGGAAAAGACTCCTTTTTAACGAGATTCTAGCACATATCATGGATTGTGCATACTCCCACACGGCGAAGCAATTTCTAATTATATTCTGCCCCATTTAATTCTATTGAAACCATTTACCAAAACCGTTGGGTCTTAATTGGGCAATGACCCAACACTTTACCCATATAAGGTCCATATCTAATAATTCACAAATTAAATGGTTAATTTTCATATATATTAAATCCGGGGTGTTACAGACTTCGCTGGGAGCGTTGGCTTAAATAGTAGTCGTTACTTTATTAGGAGTTTTCTAGATTTTATTTGAGGAGTGAGACACAACAAGTATCACTTGATTTATTCGTAGTTTGGGATTGAGTTGTGCTTCTGTTTCCAACTTGTAGTTGGGGAAGTTTTGATTTGATTTGTTTTGATGTAGGACTTGTCGTATGATTTAAGATTAGACCTCTTTATTGATAGAAAATTTTAGTTGTTTGACTTTTGATTGATTTCATGCTAGATGAGGACTAATCATATATGGGAATGATGATTAATGAACATGGTTAATTTATTGAAATATTCCGCACTTTGATTACTCGCAATATTGTTAATTGGGAGAAAACAAAAAATATGGAACCATGAATACGTCACTGCCGTTACTGGATCGTGTTCGATTTGTGTAATGCTCTAGTCGTTGTGTTATATTGGGCGGATCCTTACAAACCATTCATAAGCTAAATGTATCTTAACTTTTCCATCCTAACTTTCATCTCTTGGAAATACATATAATAGCTCCACCCTACCAAACAAGACCCTTTAATACTATTGTCATAGTCAGAGCACTATATCTAACACACTCAAAGGTGAAATTACCAAATTCCATCTCACATTGATCCACAAGTGGTATAACTCATTCCACATAACCATACAATAACATGACATGCACCACATATAACTTCAACCTCAATATCTTAACTTCGGATAAATTTTTCACAATGATTTTAATGGAATTATCCCTTCATAAGCTTAACACATCCAAAACTTCCAAGTACACCCTTAATGATGTTTTCTCATGACAAGTCTTATCAAGGCATTAACATTAGCTTCCAAAATACTTAGCCTTACTTTGGGAAAGGATTGAATTCCACAATAGTTTTCATTTTAAATTTTACCCAATGAGCACTTTTTCCTTACAACTAGAATTTTAATCTCAAGTCAATCTTCTTGAAGATACCGTACATTATCCTTTTTACATTCTCCGAAGATTTCTTCTTCTTCTTCTTCTTCTTCATTTTTCTCAACTCTTAAATTTTCTCCAAAGAAAAAATTGACTACGAAATTCTTTGCTTCTTTCATAAATTTTCACATTCTATCCTTAAATGACAGATACTATTTAAGGAAACTTAAATCACAAAACATTTCCAAAATCAATTGAGTTTTTCCCAGCCTTCAGAACCTTACAATGGTTATTCAATTTGAAACACTAATCTCATAATAAGTACCAACACTATCATAATTGAAATTTTTGTAACAAGATCAATCATGAAATACCATCAAAGTACAATCTAACTCAACTACATCAATAGCTATCACACAATTCTAACAAATCCTGTTCACCCTAGAGGTCCGTTGTAACTCCAACTTGCGCCAACTACCTAAAACCTCGTTACCCGTCAAAGTAACTCGCTTGAGACTTAAAAATTCTCAAGACTTCCCTTTATTCAAAATTTCTCACAAGGACAAATTTGAGAAATCTAACAATCTCCAAAATCAAATTATAATCTAATCAACAACCACCTTACTAATCCCGAGGATTAATCTTATCTTTAGTCCAGATATGGCTAAGGGAATCTAGTTTACTCATGGTTCGACGTACCCAATCCAGGGAGTCGTCTACGCCTGCGGTTGCCTCTTCTAGCCATTTTAGTAAAACCACATTTCAATTGGTTTCACATCTAGGTAGGAATTCCAAACAACAACTAAACACCAATAGAACCTAAACTTAATCAAGCCACATCTCTTTAGAGCTGTGCTAACTTCTTCGAATCTAATGTTAATTTTTAGCTTCACATTTGAAGACTACACAATTGCTTCCCCCCTTAAATATTTCTACCTCACTTAGCCTAGGGGAAAATGGGTCTAATTTGTCTATAATATCGGGCCCAACCTCGTACTCACAGTCCGAGGGTTGAACCCAGGCTTTGATATCAACCTGTCACAACCAGCTCCTCCTACTACCTAAACGGGGCGAGAACTAATGCAATAACGTAGCTAATAGGTCCTACATCTGTGGAGCAATCACGAACCTTGGGAGACTCTCTAGAAGATTGGATACTCAATCTCTAGCCTAGAGCATGACTTGATCATTCTCTCTTAATCTCAATCTCGAGGAATTGGATACTTGAATTGTTTTCTTTTGATTTTCCAAGAGATAACAAATCTAAGATTTTTCCTTTGATTCTTGGGAGGTTATCTCACTGGTGGATGGCTCAATTAATTGTTATTCACTCCTCTACTAACTCCCAAAACAATGTTTGTATTTATAGGCAACACAAAAAAAAATTGTCAGGTTGAGGCACTCAATCGATTATGTATAGGCGATCGATCGTCAATGTTTGAAATCATGTTCACCAACCCGATCGTTGAGCATTAAATGCATGAAAGTCCTCCCCTGTGGTGCTAGAACACGATTGACCCTAGATGGGGGCTGAATATTTCAATCCCAGTTTCCATAGTGTTTACAAATTTCTTGATTGTTTAACTTTTAAATGCAGCAAAATAACAATCTTAATCAAGAGATTTGCTTAGTCTGATAAATTGTTTATAATTTCTTAAACAATCACACTAAGTTTAGTACCCTTTGGTAAATCAAGAGATTTGACTTTGTAGATCAAAGTTCAAGATTTTGTACCATAATGTTGACTTAACATAAGAGTCAAACATTTTGGTACACGGCCACAAAAGATACTTGGAGGTCACTACCTTCATCAAGTTCCTTTACTCCATCCTCTTCTTCTCTAGAGGATTTAGCTTGGACTTTTTCAATGGATGAACTGTAGTCAATCACCTATACTTTTAGTGCACAAATTGGTCATGATAGGTGATGTCATCCATTGGACTAGAAGAGGCAATTTTCCATGGATTCTTTCAGCCACTTTTGTTGTTTCATATCATTTCAAATATCTTGAACATATATTATGAAACAACACTAATGAATGCTACTCGTGTTTGATTAAGGCGCATAATCATTTCATCACTGGTCCAAGCTCTTTGGTCTTTGGGCTGAGTGGTCATGGAAGTTAAAGGTTTATCCAATACCTCTTCCATAGCTTAGACCACTTTCTATGCACCTATTTCCAAACATATTTATTGATGAAAACATTTAAAGTATTTTTCATCACAGATGGAGGTTTGGAAATATCATGTCTTTCTCTCATAGCCATTGTTCTAGCATGGATCAACTCGGACGATTAGATCCTTGTAAACAGCACGAGGCTTTGATACCAATTGAAAGTCCTTCCATGTGGTGCTAGAACACGATTGACCCTAGAGGGGGGGTAAATAGGTCAATCCCAGTTTCCATGATGTTTACAAATTTCTTGATTGTTTAACTTTTAAGTGCAGTGGAATAACAATCTTTATCAAGATATTTGTTTAGTATGATAAATTGTTTATAATTTCTTAAACAATCACACTAAGTTTAGTACCCTTCGCATATTGCTTTGATTATCTATGCTTGTGCACAATGTGTAAATAAAGATAATCAAATGGAAAGTGATGTGTGTTGAGAAAAGTGCTTTAATATGAAAACACAAACACACAATGATCAAACACCATAAGACTAAATTTATAGTGCTTCGGTTAACCAACCTACATCCACTGTTAGGACTATCTCAACCTTAGTATATCCCCAAATCCACCGAATGGGGATTTACGCACTCACAATTAGAGTAGGAATTCCACCTCACTCAATCGGTTGGTAATTCCACCAACCACTGTGCCAGAGACGACGCTCTAGAATTTTTTATAGTGGTTCTTGAGCCAAGCCTCCTTAATCCACTTTTGGGACAAATGTTTTAAATAAAATTAAAACCAAGAAGCACTTGCCTTAAAGCTTTCCTGTTGACGTGTGTTCATTCAAGATCCACCCAATGTGTGCATGTGTACTGACGCTCTGCCTTTTAGATGTCGTAAAGCAATCATAATTCCAGGGTGACTAGGAAATTGGTTGTACCAAATCCTTCCTAATTTATTATCCTTTCTCCTCTGTCTCTCCCTCTCTCTCTCACAAACTCAATCCATATGATTGGTTGTATTAGATTCCCCAAGTGTAGGCACGAGAGAGAGAGTGATCCTTTTGTTGGCTCTTGTTCAACCGATTTGCCAAAGGATACTAACTGGCTGCCCAAAGATTGGTATTTATAGACAAGGCAACCAGTTTCAGTAACAGTCATGTACCGACAGGTCGGGCGCACCGAGGGGTCGATGACTAAAAATATTACCGTTCAACAACCCGAACATTGCGCATTAAATGCACTCCCAATGGTATAATTCTTTCCTGGTCGACATGTCAGTGTCGCCGATGGGTCAACAGTCATGGCACCGATAGGTCGATCCATAAGATAGACTCGATCTGGGGCAATACCATGCTGACAGAGTTTCAAGACAGAATATAGTCTTACCCAGACCGACATGTCGACCTTTACCAAGGGGACGGTCCTAGTACTCTCGATCGGTCTTGAACTACTGATATGTCTGTTTTATCAAGAGTCCACATGAGTTCAAAGTCCAGAACTCATAAGTCTTTATCGAATAGTCATTGACCACGAGGGGTCGTTTCAGCCTTTCATCAAGGGGCCGGTGCATACGAGACTCTCGATCGGAGGCACACCCAGAATGACAGTTCTTATGATCCAAAACCTTTGTCAATCTGGCCAACCAGTCTTTGACCACGATGGGTCGATCCTATCTCCACCGAGGGGTCGATGAGTGCGACTGGTCGAGCTAACACTGAAACCAAATACATATTTCCAAGTTTGGTTCTAATTCACTGTCAAGCTTACCCCCTAAGCATTTAATGATTTTACCATTTGTTCAACTAAGCCTAGGAATGGTCCTCTTAAGGTGTGGGTACCACCTAAAGTCATCTATGGCTAAATACTTGTTTCGTGATTGCCATAATGATGAGCTTTAATCCGGTGGAGCATGATCTTCAATCTTGATCATCTTGAGTTTTCAAGCTTTCAGCAAGTGCTTCTTCCCGAGTCATGAAATTAACAAACTTAGGGACTCAGCAAGCTGTGGCACTAACAATGCACAGTAACGGTAACAAAACAGTAACCTCATGATTGATCGTACTACACGATTGATCGTCCGTGATTCTAGCGACAGATCGTGGGTTGGCAAAAGCATCGGCCTAGGACTGACTGTATATTTGAGTGTCAAGTCTAATCTAGGCCTAGGACGATAGGTCGTATGCCCGATATGTTATTGCCCTCTCTCGGAGATTGGTCGTACGACCGACTGATCGTGATATACCACACGAGGGGTCGCTGCCAGATGAGAGCATCGTCTTGAGCTTGACTGTATTTTTCAGTGGGTATCTGACTGAGGCTCCAGGCGATTGATCCTGAGGGTATTTTTCAGCCCTGATACCCAGACGAGTCATCGTCTGCACGATCTTTTATCCGAGACTTGATTGTGAATGACAGTCCAAATTTGTCTACGCCCAGGGCGATCGATCGTATGCACAATTGGATCAGCCCTGTCCCACAATAGATCGTGAATACGAATGTATCGTCCTGAGACCTTATGTATTTAACAGTCGATTTCATCCAGAACCATTGATTTTCCAGACGATTGCTCGTATGACCATGATTGATCGTTCTGCCATATGGCAATAGGTCTCCGACACGATGTGTTGTCCATGACAACAGATTTACATATTTTCAAGTTGGATTCCACTTGGTGTCAAACACATTTTAGGCTAGATTAGTTATCCAGATGGAATGTCTAATCCTAGAGATGGTCCACCTAAGGTTTGAGTTCTACCTAAGGTCATCTATGGCCAATTACCTTCTATGATTGCCGTACACATGTTGATCCTTTGAGTCTTTCATGCTTCAATCAACACTTGAGTCTTGAACCTTGAGCTTCTTCTCTTAAAGGCATCACTTCACCTAAGTTATGGAATTGACAAACAAGTAACTCGGCAAGCCGGGGCACAAACACAAGTTGCTGGCATGTGAGAACAGTCCCACATCACCTGGCAGCAGTAGGTGGAAAGTTGATTTAAGAGGGGGAAACCCCTGTCCCATTGTGAGGCCTTTTGGGCCTGATCATGTGGGCCAAGGCCAAAAGCAAAATCGTGCAGACCCGTAGTCCCAAAGCGGATAATATCACAATCTAGTTGAGTCTGGTCTTCACATGGACCTTAGATGAGCTCGTTTTAAAGGCCCATGGAGCATTGCTAAGTATGGTTATGTAAAAAAAAAAATCAATTGCGTTCTGAGCCCATATCGGGTTACAATGTGACAGTAACAAAATTAAAAGTTTTTACTTAAATTATGGCTGAAATTTCATAATTATGAATGGCTGAAATGTATGACAATATTTTGCTAAAAAAATTTAGAAGGTTTTCATAAATGTTGGACAAAACTTTAGACAAATATGTTAGCATAAATTTCTACTTAACTATATTAGAAAATTCGGCTTAGGTTGAAATTTTCAAAGTATTTACCCAAAATTTAAGCTGTGTAATTGGGATTCCCTAATTCCATGTTGGAAGACCTCCAACGATTATGCAGGATCTTGGAATTTCCCTAATTTAAAAAATCCAGTTGTATAAAAAATTAACTAGAAAATAATGTTTTTTCAAAAGTTAAAACAACAATTTCGGCACTCAGCATCACCTTATAAGTAATTTAGGAGATAATTAGAGGCCAACAATGATTTTAGAATTTGTTGACTTTTTACAGAGATTTACCCAAAATTTAAGTTGTGTAATTGGGAGTATTTGGAACTCCCTGATTCCAAGACCTCCAACGATTATTCAGGATGTTGGAATTTTCCTAATCTGAAAAATCGAGTTCTTTAAAAAAAAATAGCGGGAAAATCATGGTTTTTCAAAAGTCAAAACAACAATTTCGGCATTCACCATCACCTTATAATTAATTTAGGAGATAATTAGGAGCCCAATAGTGATTTTAGAGTTTGTTGACTTGTTACTGAGATTTTGGTTGGATTTTTAGGTTGATTATAATTTTTTTCTGAATTAATAAAACTAAATTATCGCCTAATTTGCCTCCGTTAATTGGGATAGTGATTTTATAATTTGCTGGACCAAGATTATTGTTTAATTTTTGGTCTGATTGATTTTTTAATTTAAAAAAAAAAAAAATCTAAATTGCCTTTCTTAATTAGGATATTGATTTTAGACATCGAGATTCTTGTTTCATTTTTGGTTGTGTTACAACAATAAATTATACTAAATACGGCGATTAGGAGAGTGATTTAGCTGTAATTATTTGGTCAACTGCAATTAGGAGATAAATTTAATAGCTAATTTAGGAAATAATTATGAACTTATAATTTGACATAAGTTTAGGCCAGCAATTTAGACACCACTTTTTTATGCTAGGAGACACTATTTTTCCAAAATAGTCTGAAATTACCATTTTGCCCTTCCAATTTAGATTGTCCGCGTTCGTTCACACATTCTTCTCTCCTGTAAGGAGTGTGCGGGTTGTGGAGAGGGATTTTAAACGAGGTCGTTTCTCTACCGACTTTTATAAACAATGTATCAAAATTCATCTACTCTGGATTTTATGAATTCCGGGACTGATTTTAAGTGAAAATGATATAGTTTTGGGCTTAAAAATCGTACCTAAAGAATTAAGTCCAAATAACATTCCCTCTTAATTCTTTTGGTACAATTTTTTAAATCCAAAACTATACCCTTTTCACTTAAAATCAGTCTCGGAGTTCATAAAATTCAGACTAGATGAATTTTGATACCTTGTTTGTAGAAATTGGTAGAGAAACCGTCTCGTTTGAAAACCCGAGCTAATTTCTATAAACAAGGTATCAAAATTCATCTAGTCTAAATTTTATGAATTCCGGGACCGATTTTAAGTGAAAAGAGTATAATTTTGGGCTTAAAAATCGTACCCAAAGAATTAAGAGGGAAGATAGTTTTTCCTTAATTCTTTGGGTATGATTTTTGAAGTCCAAAACTATACCCTTTTCACTTAAAATCAGTCACGGAGTTCTAATACCTTGTTTGTAGAAATCGGTCGAGAAATGGCCTCGTTTGAAAATCTCTCTCCACAGCCCGCACACTCGCTACAGGAGAGAAGAATGTCCGAAACATATTTTACACTGAAATGTTAGTTTAGACGGTCTCATTGTTTGAACGAACGCATTTTAAACTTTAAAATGATGTCTAACACAGAAGGGCAAAATAGTAATTTCACATAATTTTTAGAAAAATGGTGTCTCCTAGCAGAAAATAGCAGTGTCTAAATGGCCAACCTATGTTTATTGGTAAATTTACATTTGACATTTGACATAAAATATTGGTAAGTTTAGGAAATACGTTTATATTTATGTAAATTTTTCATTCTTTCTTATAAAAATTTGGAATTCTCAAGTTCACAACTTAAAAATATATTTTAACATGTAAATAATCGATATTTAATAATAAAAATTACATATTCATGTAGCCCATAATTTTCTTCATTTTCTAATCTTTTATTAAAATTTTTGAAGAAAAAATAAAAATCAGATGAGTGTGTTATCGACCGATATTCAATATCACAGTTCTCACCATATCAATCGATATATCAGTCTAAGCGAATTTTAAGCCCCAGAGACAAATAAGAAACATCCAAGCTATTGTTATCCCTTTTAAGCTATATTAGCAAAGTAGATACAAGCCAAATCAAAGGGTCGTCGGTCGACCATGGAGTTTTTTTATAGGAAAACTAAGAAGCTTCCAAACCCAGCTAAAGTTCAAACTGTCCGATTTAGTCAATATCATAATCGGGAAATTAATCAATGCAGTATATTTTCTCCTAATAAAAAATCAGATCAATCCATTAAAAGGATCAATTTATAAATAATTTCCATTTACTACAACAATGAATA
The DNA here is from genome assembly GCA_013350335.1 of Chimonanthus salicifolius. Taxonomy (NCBI): domain Eukaryota; kingdom Viridiplantae; phylum Streptophyta; class Magnoliopsida; order Laurales; family Calycanthaceae; genus Chimonanthus; species Chimonanthus salicifolius. Next base: position 6,232,583 of record CM023541.1, read on the forward strand.
TCTAATTTTTATTTTTGAAAATATTAAAATTTTGTAAAATAATTTTAAAAGAAAAATCTTTTTAGATCCTGAATATTAGATCAACATAAGGTTCGAATACAAGTTTCAAAATCACTATGTGAAGCTAATGTGCCATCCAAATTAGAGGCAGCCAATGAATGATTAATGTCAGAAGGAAGGGTACGATTGCAAAGATGAGACCAATTAGCAAGTTATCTTGTATTTAGACTTCAGTGGTGAGTCAATCGGGCTCAGTAGAAGAGATATGGGAGAGAGGGAGGGCAAATGCATTGGAAAGTGGCGGACTTTTGGCAGTTGGCACGAGCGAGAGGATCGATCAGTCAGAACCCTCACATGAGAGAGTGGGAAACGGAGTAGCTAGTAAGATCTTCGTGTCCGCTACAACTGCTGACTTTGCTCAGCACAGCTACCATCCTAGACTACGTTAAATGGACCTATAGCGCATAGGCCCAAGCCCCAAAAGCCACCAACTTTCCTTTCGTACCCTCGCTCTCTCAATGTATACTTGTATAGAGATAGGATAGGATGTCGAGTCTCTCTTCTCCCGCAGGACGTAAGCTATCGAATGAGGGTGGCGCCTTCTTTCAGGGCTGCATCGTAAATATCGTACCTTCTTGGTTTTTCGCACTTTCGTTGGTGCAGATAGGTAAAAGCTGCAGCAACTGTTACTCTGTCATTTATCGGGTATAACGTACATCGAGCTTTAAAGCGAAGGCATCCAGACGATCATGCGAGACCGGGCACGTATTTCACAAACTTAATCAAGAAATTCTGATATTTTAGGAATGCGAAATTCTCAATTTATTTAAGAATATGACTTTTAAGATTAAATGTCTTAAAAAATTATCTAATTTTTTATTATAACTCATGGATAAGTCAATAGTTAATATAATTTATAAATTAATGTTTAGAGATTTACTGAATACATTTTAAACATTTTTATCCTATATATATCTAATTCAGATCATACATTAAATGAGTCAATACATGACAATAAACTACAAATTAAACCATCTCCATCTCTTGGGTCAGGTGATTTTGATTTTGCTTTTAAAGATACATAAACACATTGTGCTCTCTTAAACATGGGGAGCTATATAGACATTCGGAATTTTTTTCTCTACATACCTTTATTTTAAAAGTTGATGAAAATTATCCTTTTACCCTTTCACTTAAAAACGCAGCATCGTTCGAACGGGTGATCCACCGAATGAAAAAAATTCATTCAGACGAATTCAAAATTCGTTTGAACGAATGGATTATGAAGTGAGATTTTCAAACGAAATCGTTTCTTTACCGATTTCTACAAATAAAGTATCAAAACTTATCTATTCTGAATTTTATAAACTCCGTGACTGATTTTAAGTGAAAAGGGTATAATTTTGGATTTCAAAAATCGTACTCAAAGAATTAAGAGGGAAGTTCCTTAATTCTTTGAATATGATTTTTGAAGTCCAAAACTATACCTTTTTTACTTCAAATCAGTCCTGGAATTCATAAAATTTAGAGTAGATGAATTTTGATACTTTGTTTGTAAAAATTGGTCGAGAAACGACGTCATTTGAAAATCCCACTTCCTTCTAACGAAGGAATTCCCAGTTCATTCGAACGAATGAATTTCTTTGTTCGAACGAGTGGACTCTATTGGGCTTCCAGCACATCCGCTAACCAACTGAGTGCAACTCTAGGGCAACTCCCTCCTATGTCCATACACTATGTTCCGCCCACCCACAGGTATACAGACCGATCCCCAACCAGATCAGGGTCCCTGGCCCTCAACCAGTCATATGACTCACATAGGACAACCCGCGCACATACCACAACCAACCCATGGGTCAGACTCACTAGAGTCCCACACCGGTTATACCACACGAGTATCCACCACACCAGTCCTCAATGGACTACCAACCAGAGCCATCTATGATCTCTTGAACCAAGTACTTGTAATAACCCGAATTTTTGATAAATATATATATTGGCATTTATTCATTTTAAATTGAAGTTTGATGTAATAAAATGCCAAATGGACCAAATTTTGGGACAATGGCCCAAGGATGGCCCAATTGGGCCATGGGTTGGATGAAATCCATTAAATGGGTCAATGAGGACTAATCGGGTCAACGATGGTCAAAGTGGGGCCGATAGCCATGTGGGGCCCAATGGATCAAAATCGGTTCAAATCCTAAGGTAAGTGGAAAATGAGGGAATCTAATTGGGCCATGGGCCCAATGGTTACCCAATAAACCTTGAATTGAAATTGATACATGTAATTGGTCAATTTGGGTCAAAGAGCCATGTGGGACCCAATGGGCCAAGGTAACTAAGCCCTAAGATAAATGGGTAAGACAAGAATCAAATTGGGCCATGGGCCCAATGATGATCCAATAAAAGGGATATAATTAATAAAATTTAAATCACCTAAATTAGCTGATAAATGGACCAAGGCAACATGGGCAATGGGGCCCACTTACCCATTGAGGTGGCGTGTGGACCAAGGAGAAAGTGGGACCAACCATCATGGTTGACTTGGTCAACCATGGATAAAATTAAGAAGACTAAGGTGGATTAAGGTAAATTAAATTGATTAAAATTATTGTAAAATTACCTAAGTTAAAATCAAGGGAATTAAAATAACATGGCCAAGTGGGGCCCACCTCCACCTCATCAAGTGAGGTGGCGGGTGGGGTAGGTATATGTGGGGGCCGTCCACCATGGTTGACTTGGTCAACCATGGGTGGATTTATTAGATAGATAATTTAAGGGAATTAAATTAGATGAAAATTAATTAACCTAAGTGAGGGCTTAACTTAATTAAGTTGATTAGTTAGGGTCAACATAAACAAGTCAAAGAGGACATGGGAGCCATGCTTGGTGGTTGGGTCTCAACCACCACCACCCAAGTCAAGCTAGCCCATGCTTGGTGGGTGGGGAAAATTAATGAGGAGTCTAAGTCACTCCAACCACCTCCATCTCATTTCAAACTACCCATTTGACTCTAGCCCTCCACACACACAAGGAAATTCTTTTTTCACCTTGCAAGAGAGGAGAAAAGAAAACTTAGAAGAAAAACTTAGAAAGAAAGAGGAAGAAAAGAGAAGAAAAAGATAAGTCTTGGGCCACCCCAAGATCAAGAACCATGAAGATCTCTCCCTCATCTCCATACTCTCTTTCTCTCTTAACCTAACCTCATTTACCTTAGCCAATCCAAGCATGTCCCACCATTGATCAAGCTCATCTAGCCAATCAAACAAGGAAAGGAAGGAGAAAAGAGGCCAAGGAAGTTGACGGGAGCGACAAAGACCGGAGGAGTCGTCGGATAGTAAGTATGTTCTAAACAAGAAATTTATTATTTAGGGTTTTTAAATTTTGAAATCCATCCTTGCCATATGATAGTGGCCAAATTATTTTAGGCTATGGAATGGATCTAAAATCCATCAAATGGAAGGCAAAGAAATGGAAGAGATGGTCTAAGGAAAAAATGAAATGAATGGATTAAGTATGGAAAATATGGAAGTTTTAATGGATTGAATGGACCTTAGGGTTCGGCCATGTAGCATGGCCGAACCCCATGGCCAATGTGGGATGATTTTCAATTAAGGTTTGAAGGTTTGAAATGGTGGAAATGATGTATGATAATTAGTTTTCAAGTGATTTTAATAGTGATTTTAAAGAGGATTTAAGGGCATAGAATGGGATGGATGAATGATCATAGGGTTCGGCCATGTAGCATGGCCGAACCCCATGATGAATAATGAGTGATTTATTAAGATTATTAGGTTTGAAGATAATGAAGAAACTAGGTTAAGTTAATGATGAAATTTAAATGGATTTACAAAGTGAATGATACATATTTTAGAGGGCCAAAATGAATGAGGATTATTGATTTTAAAAAGGGATTTCTCTTGGACAAAAACATTGGTCTAAGGATGGCATCAATGGATGATGAGCCATGAACCATGGGTTCGGCCATGGTGTACGGCCGAACCCTTGGTGGTATTTAATAATTCTCTTTATGATGGAAAAGTATAGAAAATGGTTAAGAAAAATGGATGGATTGTATGGATGTTTCAAGTATGATATGTGATGTTGGTGATTTAAATGGATGATTTAATTAGAGGTATGTTTAAAAGGGTAAATGAAACCAAGAAAAATGGGGAAAGAAACATCATGGGTTCGGCCATGGTGTATGGCCGAACCCATGACCCAAATTTTGATCAATTTTAGGCTAAGATTAAATGCATGTATCAATGCTTAGGAGTTTGATTTAAAGGGCCAAAATGATTAAAGTTTTGTGATTTTAAATTGGATTATTTTGGGACAAAACTTAGTCTTTGAAAATGGTATCCATAAAGGTGAACCTTAGGGTAGTGATTAGTGGATTTAATAAATGGAAAATAATGTAGAAGAATGCTAGATTTTAATGGATTTATAAAAATGATATGTGAGGGTTTAAATGGAATGAAAATGGGGACTTGAATGGATAATTTAAAATTCATTGGAGATTGGATTGAAGGGAGTAATATGGACCCAAGGGAATGGAAAATAAGCATCATGGGTTTGGCCATGGTGTATGGCCGAACCCATGACCCATTTGGAGGTCATGATTGTGGGCCACCTTTAGGGCCAAATGTGAAAGGTTATATGGGGTTAAATGTTTTTCAAAAATTAAATAATAGGTGGCTGATTTTGGATATGATATGGAATCATAAATAGGTCTAAGATATGGATGAAATCTAGACTTAAAATAGACATAAGTGGGTGAATGATTTACCATGGAAGAAGAGTGGCAAAACCGTAATAAGTGGCCACATTGAAGAACCGTGGGTTCGGCCATGGTACATGGCCGAACCCTATAGGGATTAGACATAAAAATCGGATATTTTGTGAATGGTTAAGTGAAGCGATTAGTTGCTGCATTTTAGGCCGCAAATTGGAAATATCTAAATTGGCCAAAAATCGGGTTTATGTATGTGTTTTAAACCACGAAAAATGAGGCTAAGTTAAAGGGCTGATTTTCGATAAATTTGTAACATAATTAATGACCATTAATGAGTCTAAGTAGATGGATCAATTATGAACTTAATCATGGATAACGTATGGACTAATTCGGTAAATGTAATAAGGTATCGGACGTTGCAAACGGTACGCGATCGGCGACCGGATTAACGAGCGGAAAACGTAACGGAACGCGACATGGTATTCGGTAGGATTCCTACCTCTTTGTAAGCGATGGATATGTGATGGTGTTTTAAATTATTTTGATTTGGCTTATGATGGATTTATGAGTATGATTTATCTTATGATGAATTTTAAATTATGAAGCATATGGTTTATATTTTAATATTATGCATTATATGACTATGTATGATATGTCAAGTATATGGGATACATATATATTACATAGCATAATGCATTACATCTCATGCATGGCATGGGCAGAAAAAAAATAAATAAACCGGAGTCCATGCTCCGTCGGGGCGACCGAGAATCAGACATGGGGATTGCCTGAGGGTTATAACCGGAGTCCATGCTCCGTCGGGGCGACCGAGAATCAGACATGGGGATAGCCTGAGGGCTATAACCGGAGTCCATGCTCCGTCGGGGCGACCGAGAAGCAAACATGGGGAACAGGATATTGTATGATCATACGGATAATGGGTGGGACACATGACATAAGCACCCATGACATAGCATTCATCACATACTTATTTTGTTGTATTTTATGTTATCGATATGTGTGTATCACTAATCCATGTGCTAGCCCTACTCAGAGTCCTACTGGGCGCGTTGACTAACGCCCTACTTCTACCCTAGCTGATGACGCAGGAGAGGCAGGAAGCGGTGGACATACCGGAGGCCAAGCTTAGGAGCTTGGAAAGCGCAGTCTTAGTTTATATTATATTCTACATTTTGGTGATGTAATTTTAAAGTAGCTTAGCTTGTCGGGTTGTATAATCTTACATTTCCTGCGATGGTTTGGACGTTACTTATGGATGATGCATTTTGTGATACAATCATGAACGTAGGGGCATTTTGGTAAATTCAATGTTATATCTTCCCTTCTATCTAAAAACCGGTAGGATAGACTCTATTACCATGTTCCGCAATAACTATAATCCACGAGCTTACTTCCCATGCGTGAATCATTCTCGTGGACTTAGTTCCGCGCACGCGTGGGGTTGGCCAGTTAAGGGTCGGGCTTTAGAAGCTCGAACTTAACTCGCGTCGTGGCGTCCGCGCCCTCTCTCACTCTTCTATTTAAAAAAAAAAAAATAGACTCTGATTTTCGTAAAATGGGTGAAATAGGGCGGGGCGTTACAGTACTAGACTCCCGGTAGCCTTATCGTTAGCCTCAGGCCCTATCTGCTGGTCTCAACACAACTTGCCCATCCACCCCTCACGGAATTCCATAGGCCTTCCATAGGGTGAGCAGGCCGAACTTACTCGTTAGACACCCATAAACTCCTTGTGAGTCAACCAACTCCTCGATAACGGTAACGGGTATTTACCCTTGACTGGCATCTGGTTCCAATTCCAGTAGTCCAAAACACATTCTCATAGTGCCATCTTTCTTCTTAACAAGCAAAGCCAACGCGCCTCAACGAGACGTACTCGGGCGAATAAAGCCAACAGAAGAAAGCTCTATGATTTGAGTCTCTAACTGTCTCTCTCTGGTGGCGCCATGTGGTATGGTGTAATAGAAATGGGTGAGGTGTCGGTCATCAACTCAATTACAAACTCAACCTCACGGGGTGAAGCATGTCACGCCCTGAATCCAAAGGTGGGCCCGAAACGTGACTAATTTTTTTTTCTAAAACAATAATCTAATGATTCACTAATACCATAAACATACTACCCATGTGAGTCACTAAATAAAACTTCAACAACAATAGTTATTGTAATGCCCTGCCCTTTTTCACTCGCCGAAAAACAGAGTATATATATATATTTTTTTTATGTAAATAGAGTGAGAGAGAGCGGGAGTATCATGACGCGAGCTAAGTTTGAGTTTCCAAACCCGACCCTTAACTGGCCAACAATACGTGTTCGTGGACCAAGTCCACTAAGCAGTTCACACGCTACATCAATTGCGGAATACACATATGGATTAAGATTCAATCCATAAACATATCAACAATTCTAAGCAAGGAAGTCAATCACATAAAATTAACTGAGGTTCAAATATCCAACACATTGCCAAACCATAGCAAAATAAATCTAAGTTATTACAGTCCCAAAGTGCAATTATCTCAAATACATTGTTCCAAAATAAATATTAAATAAATTAAACATAAGCTATCCAAGCTCCTAAGCTTGGCTTCTTTTACGTCAATCGCCCGTTCCATTTCCTGTTCCAACATCTAAAGGGCAGAAGTAAGGCGTTAGTCAACGCGCCCAGTATGAATTCCAAATAGGGTTATATACATTGGATCAATATAAAAATCAGAATTAAAAGTATCACATTAAAAACTATAACAAACCATAGTATCAAAATCAGTGCACGATAATCATATCCAAATCATACAATGGATGTGTCATGTCATAGGTGTCATATGCCAATGATCCCCCCACCCAATCTCCATATCATCATCATACAAATCAAATCAAGTGTTCCTTTGGCCAATTATTTCCACAGTGTTTTGTGATGTACCACCAGGTCACTGAATATCCCCCACGTATGTTAAACGGAAATACCGAATGAAGCGTGGACTCCTCCCATGTATGTTAATCAGAATCACCGAATGGAGCATGAACTCCTCCCACATGTCACTAGGAATCAGTATGGACTCCTCCCAGGTATGCTAATCGGAATCACCGATGGAGCGTGGACTCCTCCCCATGTATGTTAATCGGAATCACCGAATGGAGCATTGACTCCTCCCACATATGTCACTAGGAATCAATATGGACTCGTCCCACGTATGCTAATCGGAATCACCAATGGAGCGTGGACTCCTCCCCATGTATGTTAATCGGAAACACCGAATGGAGCATGGACTCCTTCCTCATGTTCCCTCCCATGCCATGCATGAGATCATGAATGCACAATTGTCATTTTGTATCAAAATACATATTTGATTGAAAAACAATTCATAAGCATATTCCATTCATTTAACAACAAATGATTCATCATATTCGTAAATCAAACCAAAAACTCATACATATGTAGATCCCTATGCATTTCAATAAGGTAGAAATCCTACCAAATTTCAGTTTACTGTCCTTGCTGTTCCATGAAGATATCGGTCACCGATCATGTCAAAACCGATCGTACACCTTTTTGTGAAATCCTATTACCTTAACAAATTCATCATACACATATGTTAATTTAATTATCCATTCAATTCCCATCATCCTTTACCTCATCCAGATAAACTTAAACAATCTGGAAAAATTATATTTAAAAATTTCACTTTTAAATTCAGTCGACTGAATCAAGAATTCAGTCGACTGAACCTGGCAGATTACCGTCTACTGCCCATCCTGTGGATGGTAGAAACCCGTCCCGCGGACGATAGAAACCGTCCATAGACAGTGCAATCTTTCCATAGACAACACCCTATCCATGTCTGTTACTCGTCCGCAGACGGTCGAAACCTGTCCCGCGGAAGATAGAAACCCGTCCGCAGACAGTGCAATCCGTCCGCAGACAACACCCTATCTATGTCTGTTACCCGTCCGCAGATGGTTGAAACCCGTCCCGCGGACAATAGAAACCTGTTCGTTGACAGTGCAATCCTTCCGCAGACAACATCCTATCCATGTCTGTTACCCATCCGCGGACAGTAGTACCCGTCCAGCAGACAGTGTAACCCGTGTTCAATCCTCTTTTGTTTGCATGTTTTACATTCTTTTCTTCATGAAATCTCCCCTTATCCTTTTTAAACATGTATTAAATCATTTATACATAAAAATCAGTGGACATACACTAACCAAAGTTAGGGTCTTGTCCATTTATCCTTTCAAACTTGTTTCATATTATAAATCGAACACCACCTTTCTTTGTGTTTCAACCATTTCCATCCTCTATATGGTTTTCCAATCACATGGCCTTAACATAATTCGGCCATCCATTTCAAATCAGTATATGGAATCCATAGGTTCGGCCAAATCATGGCCAAATGTATGGCTTCCCTTGGTCTTAACCTTAATCCTATAACGCCCCGCCCTTTTTCACTCGCTTTTCTTTCCGTAAATCAGAGTCTATTTTTTTTTTTTAATAAACAAAGAGTGATTAGGTCCATGAAAACGGTTCACACATAACAATATAGACTTGTGGAATAAAATCATAACATGCGAAATTATAATAGAACCAAGTTTTATTCCATTCAGATAACAAAGTACGTCAAGTCTTTAATCAATAATTATCGTAACATAATTATCCAATCAACATCCGACCATAGCAAATATTATCTAAGTTATTACATTCCGAAATCTAGATACTCAAAATACAAGTCCATGAGTATCTTAATCAAAGTATAAAAATAACAGCATCCAAGCTCCTATGCCTGGTCCGTTTCGCGTTCCTCTTTCCCCTTGTTTCCTGTATCATCAACTAGGGTAGAAGTAGGGCATTAGAACAACGCGCCCAGTAGGTATTCCAATTAGGGCTAACACATGGTTAATACAAAACGTGCATATAATAATATCATAATGTCAAAACCATATAAACCATGCAATACAATGATGACAAATGCAATGAGTCCCACCCATCACATGTACATTTAAGTACCCCCACATAAGTCTTTCGGACGCCCCGACGGAGTGTGGACCCTCCGGTTTCTTCCTGATGGAAAAGCACATCAAGGTACCCCACATAGGTTTTTCGGACGCCCCAACGGAGTGTGGACCCTCCGGTTACAAATCCTTCACCCCATGCCATGCATGAGATGCCAATGAAACACATGCTATTTCATCATATAAACATAGCATTAAAATCACATTTTGAAACATATCCAATACATGCTATTTTGTCATATAAACATAACATTTAAAACTCACATTTTGAAACCTATCCTTCGCAATATAAATTCATCAAAATAAGATAAAAACATTGTATATAAAATCCATGGTTTCAAAGAGGTGGAATTCTACCAAAGACCACTAGCGTGTCCTTATGTCTTTCGTCTGGTAACCGCTCATGATCGTACACACCTTGTGAGGTCCCGTTACCTTATAATATAACAATCAATTAAAATCAAGTCCCACTTGATTTACAAAAATGTCCAAGTCCATAAACCAAACTTGTGGGGTTCGGCCATACACCATGGCCGAACCTCACCCATTTTTGTTTTAGTTTCCCTTTTTGGTTTATTAATCAATAACCCCTACGTTAAACATTTAATCACTTCCCTTTTATTTAATCCAACATACATGAACCCTAAGTCCATCAAAACAATCACCATGGGGTTCGACCATACACCATGGTCGAACCCATGGTCTTTCATTTTTTACCATATTTACATTTATGCCATTTATACCACTTTTATTCATTAATCTAATGATAAACCAATTAATCATCTAATATACATCAAACCTTAAGTTCAACAAACGTTCTCCATGGGGTTCGGCCATACACCATGGCCGAACCCATAGTCCATTGATTTCACTTAATTACCATATTGCCATCCATGGCTAACATAACCCATTATTCTCATTTACAATATACTTAGGTTAATAATTAACCCACTAATCCAAATTCATGGGGTTCGGCCATACACCATGGCCGAACCCATGATCTTTCATTTTCAGCCAATATTACCAAATTGCCATTACCTCATGTTCAATTCCAAACTGATCCTTAATCCAAACATGATCCATAAGAATTGATTCATGGGGTTCGGCCATGCACCATGGCCGAACCCATGATGTCTAAGTTCCAATTTGATCAAAAGTCCATAATTAGAAACTTTCTAAATTTAATATCCATCCTTCCATTCTTCTATCTTTAGATCCTTTCTAAATTAAAATCCATAATCAATACCAATACACCTCCATATGGCCGAACCCTATGGTTCATAATGTTCTCTTTTAAATAATTATTCATCCAATATAAATTCCATATGACCCATTAAATTGATTCATGATTCTTACCCATTTAATCCCTTCAAAAATCATATACCATTACCAACATTCTTACATGGGATTCGGCCATGCACTATGGCCGAACCCTATGTTTCCTCCTTTCCAATAAAAATACTCTGATCATCCAATTTCCTCTCATGGTTTCCAACCCATAAACATAACCCATGACCTTCCATTAAAAATCTCCAAAGTCCTTCCATTTAAACTCTTTTAAAACATATATAATTTCCCATGGTTTTCATTATTAAAAATCCATAACCTAACCCATGTCTTTCCATTAAATTTACTACTTTCATCTACCAATTCTCTTCCATGGGGTTCGGCCATACACCATGGCCGAACCCTATGGTTCCTTATCTTAAACAAAAATATCAAAACCACTTACCGGTTCCACAACTCCTCCGGTTTTCCCTCGGTTGTTCTTGCTCTTCCAATCTTTTTCCTTCTTGATCTTTTCACTCGGTTGGCTGCCTCCTCTTCCTCTTGTCAATGCCGAGAATGAGAATTGAGAGAGAGAGAATTCGGCTATGGTGTGTAAGCCGTGCGCCCTTTCCCTCTTTTCTTTTTAATAAACTCCACACCGTCCTATCTTAGAAGATAGCAATTGCCATGCATATTGATTCCCACTTTGGATAGTCCTAATTAAAATATGCATTCCTGTGCGCCCCTTGTTCCTTTTAGTACCTTCCCTATTATTACTCCTAATAAGGAAAGGAATCCTTTACATCATGTGCATATCTCATTCCTAAAATCTTTCCATCCATCCAATATTAGTGTAACACCCCACCCTTTTTCACTCATTTCTTCCTGTAAATCAGAGTCTATTTTTTTTTATAAAAGAGTAAAGTGATAGAGAGCGGGATGTCATGACGCGAGCTAAGTCCGAACGTCCAAAGTCCGACCCTTAACTGGCCAACCCTATGTGTGCATGGACTAAGTCCATGAAAACAGTTCACACATAACAATATCAACATGCGGAATAACATCATAACTGCGGAATCATAACATGCAGAATAATAATTGAACCAAGTTCTATTCCATTCAGATAGCAAAGTACGTCAAGTCGTTAATCATAATTATCCAAAGTAAACATCCAACCATCTAAGTTATTACATTTCTGGAAACTAGTTACTCAAATACATGTCCATAAGTAACTTTATTCAAACATATAAAATAAATCATCCAAGCTCCTATGCTTGGCCCTCCTTGCATTCATCGTTCCCCTGATTTCCTGTGTCATCCACCAGGGTAGAAGTAGGGCGTTAGAACAACGGGCCCAGTTGGTATTCCAATTAGGGCTAACACATGGTTAGTACAAAACATGCATATAATAATATCATATTGTCAAAACCATATAAAACGATGCCATGCAATGATGACCAATGCAATGAGCCCCACCCATCACATGTACATAAAAGTACCCACCACATAGGTCTTTCGGAAGCCCCGACGGAGTGTGGACACTGCGGTTTCTTCCTAATGGAAAAACACATCAAGGTACCCCACATAGGTTTTTCGGACGCCCCGACGGAGTGTGGACCCTCTGGTTACAAATCCTTCACCCCATGCTATGCATGAGATGCCAATGAAACACATGTTATTTTATCATATAAACATAGTATTAAATCACATTTTGAAACATATCCAACACATGCTATTTTATCATATAAACATAGCATTTAAAATCACATTTTGAAATCTATCCTTTGCAACATAAATTCATCAAAATAAGATAAAAACATTATACATTAAACCCATGGTTTCAAAGAAGTGGAATCCTACCAAAGACCGTTAACGTGTCCTTGTGTCTTTCGTCCGGTAAGCGCTCACGATCGTAAACACCTTATGAGGTCCCGTTACCTTATAATATAATAACCAATCAAAACCAAGTCCCACTTGATTTAAAATACCTTCAAGTCCATTAACCAATCCCTATGGGGTTTGGCCATACACCATGGCCGAACCCATGGTTTATCACTTTCAGCCGATATTACCAAATTGCCATTGTCCTATTTATAGCCAATACATAAACCATGAACATATGTCCATAATTTAATCTTTAAATTAATTTATTTAAACACTTAGTCCCTCAAACACACCTTAGTGGGGTTCGGCCATACATCATGGCCGAACCTCACCCTCTTGGTGATTACCTGAATCCATAAAAAAGACATTCATCATGGGGTTCGGCCATACACCATGGCCGAACCCATGATTCTTCATCTTAGACCATATTTACATTTTTGCCATTCCCTCCAACAACTTATGCTTAAGTTCCAACACATAGGTCCATTCATTTATTTAAACATATTAGGTCCATACATGACCCATAAAAATTCTTTAACCACTTAAGTCCCTAAAGGACCTCATGGGGTTCGGCCATGCACCATGGCCGAACCCATGATCTTTCATTTTAGCCTTTAATTACAACTTTCTCAATACCTTCATCACCTTAGGTTTAGATTCCAAAACATAATCCACCATTGATTCATGGGGTTCGGCCAAGCACCATAGCCGAATCCTATGATGTATAACTTTCCATTTTCATCAACTTCCATTATTAGAAAATCCATAAATAGCAAGTCCATAATTAGAAGATTCATAAATAGAAACTTCCTAAATTTAATATACAACTTCCATAATTAGAAAGTTTCCAAACTTAGCATCCATCCTTCCATAATTAGAAGGTTTCCAAATTTAATCTCCACCTTCTATTTTAATCACCATGCTTAGATTCTTTCTAAATTAATATCCAACTCCATAATTAGAAAGTCCTTAAATAGAAACTTTCTAAATTTAACATTCAATAAAATACCAATCCAACTCCATGGGGTTCGGCCATACACCATGGCCGAACCCTATGGTTCTTTAATTTCCTTTTGAACATTATTTAATTATGATACATAGACATAATTCCATAATTATTTATGGGGTTCGGCCATACCTTATGGCCGAACCCATGGTCTAGGAATCTTCACAAAATCATCCATTAACACCCTTCTAAAATTAATGACAACTTCCATGGGGTTCGGCCATACACCATGGCCGAACCCTATGGTTCAAGATCCTTTCTTTAAAATTTATCAATAATATTCCATGTATCCAAAAACCATCAACCATACATCCAATTAAAACCATATAAATTTATTAACCAACTCCCATGGTTTTTCCTCATTAAAATCCATACATTAACCATATCTTCTTTCATGGGGTTCGGCCATGCACTGTGGCTGAACCCTATGGTTCATGCTTCCATTAAAATTATCAAATTCCTCTCCCAATCTTCTTCCATGGGGTTCGGCCATACACCATGGCCGAACCCTATGGTTCCTTATCTTAAAACAAATTTATCAAATAAAATACTAACCGGTTCCGATTGATTGTTGTTCTTCCAATCCTTCTCCTTCCTTCTTGATTTTTCCAAACCAAGAACACCTCTTGCTGGCTGCCTTTTTTTATTCTCTTGATGTATCGCCGAGAGAGAGAGAGAGAGAGAGAGAGAGAGAGAGAGAGTTCGACTATGGTGTAAACCGTGCGCCCCTCTTTGTTCCTCTCTTTTATAAATCCTCCTTGGTCCCAACTTAGAAGGTGCTTAAGATAACATACACCCTTAGGGCCGTGCGCCCCTTGCTTTGTTTGCCATTGCCGTGTGCTCCTCTTATTTCCCACTTTGGAGAGTCCTAATTAGAATATAACATGCGCCTATTGTAATTTAACAATTACCCTAATATTATTCCTAACAAATAAAGGACTCCTTTTTAGAGATACTCCAACTTATCCTCATGGATTTCGCATTTCCCATGGATATGGATATGTCACATACGGCCAAACAATATCTCATTCCTTATTTATGTAATATTGCATTACTAATTTAAATTCAACCCCATTTAATTTTTATTAAAACTATTCCACAATCCATTGGGTCTTAATTGGGCAATGACCCAACCCTTTACCCATCTAAGATCAATATTTAATAATTCACAAATTAAATGGGTAATTTTCATATATATTAATAAATTGAAAATCCGGGTTGTTACAATTAGAAGGTGCCATGCGCCCCTTGTGTCTTAATGAGATAACAATTGCCTATTGCTGTAATACCTCGGAATTTTTAAATCAATGAATATGTGGATATTATTTATTTTAATGATGGAAATTGAGAATTTTAATGGAATAAATGTTAAGTGAATCAAAATATGGACAATGGACCAATTATGGCCCAATTGGATCATGGATTGGATGAAATTCATTTAATGGGTCAATAATTAATTAGGTCAAGAATGGTCAAATTGGGTCAAATACCCATTTGGGACCCAATGGGTCAAGATAGTTAAGCTCTAAGATAAATGGATAAGGGTGAACTTAATTGGGCCATGGGCCCAATGGTGATCCAATAAGAGGAATAGATTTAATTAAATTTAAATCACCTAAGTTGGTGATGAATTGACCAAGGTGACATGGTCCAATGGGACCCACCTCCACCTCACCAAGTGAGGTGGCGTGTGGGCCAAGGATTGGTGGGGCCGGCCACCATGGTTGAATTGATCAACCATGGGTGGAGTAATGGAGAAGAATCAAGGAGATTAAAAGAGATAAGTGGAAATTAATTAACTTAACCTAATAATCTAATTAATTAAATGATTAAGCTAATCTAATCATGGTCAAATGGTCAAAACCACCCAAAGAAACACAAACCACTTAAAACAAACACAAAATAAACCATGTGCTTAGGGTGGTGGTTTTATCCCAACCACCACCACTAAGCACATTAGCCTATGTGTGGTAGGTGGGAGTAGTTAATGTTGGAAATAATTAACCAAATGAGATAACTCTCATCTCATTCTCCAATCCCCCTTCCATCTCACGTTATCTCTCTCTTTGCTCCCTCTCAAGATCGTTCCACACTCAAGGAAGGAAGAAGAAGAAAACTAAGGAGGAAAAGAAGGAGAAAAGCTTAGAGAAGAGGAAGAAGAAACCAAGGGTTGGCCGACCACCTCAAGACAAAGACCTTGAGACATCATTTTCATCTCCATCCTCTCCCTCTCTAAAATCTAACCCTACCTTAGCCAAACCCAAACCTTGGAGACTCCATCTTGATCAAGCATCTTAACCCAAAGATCAAGGAGAAGAAGAGAAGAGAAGGCTAAGGAAATCAAGAGGAGAAAGAAAAGTCGGAGGAGTCGTCGGATTGTAAGTAGTTCTTAAACAAGAATTCTACATTTTTTTATTAGGGTTAAGAAAAAAGAAAAATAAATGGATTAAGAATTTACTTGAGTATGGATTTATGTGGTGTTGGAGGACTCACAAACCATAGGGTCGAAGGTGATTAGATATTTTTTTATGAATTTTAAGGGTTAAGATCATGGATGGATGAACAATGGATAAAATGGGAGAGATAGATTAAGAAAAATAAATGGATATTAAGGACACTATGTATTTAGATTTAATTAAGCATGGAGGTATGATTTTGAAGAATGGAAACCATGGAATGTGATTAATGGTTTTAAAGAGTTTGAATGACTAAATGTTAGTGATTTTGTAAAGGGATTTTAAATGAGAAAATCATGGAGGATGATTTATAATTGTTAGGATTTTTTTTTAATGATTAAATGCAGTAATTTTTAAATGATGAAATTTGTGGGAAATGTAAATGGTTCTATGGCCTCAAGAGGCATAAAAGAATAATGGACCATGAACCATGGGTTCGGCCATGGTGTATGGCCGAACCCTATCGTGATGTTTAATAATTGTAATGGGTGTGAAATATGGAAATGGATGGAGAAGATGGATAGTTTGAAATGGACTTTAAGTAGAGTAAATAATGTTTTAAAGGAATGGAATTAATGGGAAAGCATGGACCATGGGTTCGGCCATGTTGCATGGCCAAACCCCATGGGGAAATTTGATGGTTTAAGTATGTTTGAAACCATGAAAAGAATGGGGAATGTGGTATGATTAAAGGAGTCATTAATGGACTCAAAAATGTACCAAAGAATGATCAAAGTGATGATTTAAAGGCATGATGTAAAATCCCTCATGGGAGGGTTCATTTTGGATCTAAGTAATATAAATAGGTCCAAGGAAAGATAAGGAAAAGACATCATGGGTTCGGCCATGGTGTATGGCCGAACCCATGACTCATATGAGAGCCATTTTATGGGCCAAGATTAGGGTCTATGTAGATGATTAAATGAATGGGGATTAAGTCAATTAAGTGGCTGATTTTAATAATTCTATGATATGGTTGATGGGTCACTAATGGATCTAGGTTATGGATCAATTTTGGACTTATGTATGGATAAATGAGTAATTAATCATGTAAAGGAGTAGTAGCAAAAATGGTAAATATTGGCCAAAATGAAGAACCCCATGGGAGGATGACCATGGACTTAAGTATGTTCAAAAATGATCTTATGTGATAAAAAAAAAAAAGGTTGATGGACTAAATGGGACCCACAAAACCTAAATAGTGACCGATTATTCATATGAAATTGGACTTAGACATTTTTAAAGATGACCTTATGAATGGTTAAATAAAGCCTAGGGTGGATGATTTTTAAACTCATGTAATTAAAATAATTAGTGAACTTAAATGGTTAAAAATATGGACTGATTTGGTAATATATAATAAGGTATCGGGACATCACAAACGGTGCGCGATCGGTGACCGGATTTATTGGACGGAAACGAAAAAGGACACTAGTCGGTATTCGGTAGGATTCCTACCTTTTTGTAAGCCGTGGATTATGTGTATGTGATGGTTTCCATGATTTATTTCGGTAATTATATGATTTATTTTAAGATGGGTTTTAATGCTATGGATTATATTTTAATGCTATGAATTATGAATTAAGGATATGAATTATATATATTACATAGCATAATGCACTTACATCTCATGCATGGCATGGGCGGGAAAATAAAGAAACCGGAGTCCATACTCCGTCGGGGCGACCGAGAAGCAAGCATGGGGATAGCCTGAGGTGCTATAACTGGAGTCCATGCTCCGTCGGGGCTACCGAGAAGCAAACATGGGGATAGCCTGAGGTGTTATAACAGGAGTCCATGCTCCGTTGGGGAGACCGAGAAGCAAACATGGGGATAGCTTGATATGCTATAACCGGAGTCCATGCTCCGTCGGGGCGACCGAGAAGCAAACATGGGGACACCTTGACGAGGCCTTGCCGTCAAGGGGGATATGACATTGTATGATGGTATGGATGATGGGTGGGACACATGACATAGGCATCCATGGTATGGCATTCATTTTATGAGTTTTATTATATTGTTATCGGTATGCTTGTTATCACTAATCCATGTGCTAGCCCTACTCGGAGTCCTACTGGGCGTGTTGTCTAACGCCCTACTTCTACCCTAGCTGATGATGCATGAGACGGCGGAAACTGTGGATGCGATGGGAGCCAAGCTTGGGAGCTTGGAAAGGGAGCTAGATAGTTTATTTATGTTTATTTTGAAAAATGTAATTTTGAGTAACTTAGCTTGTCGGCATGTAATAATTTTAGATTTCTTGCTATGGTTGGACTTTACCTTTGTATGTGATAATTTGAGGTATTTTAGTAATTAATGGTGTATCTTCCCTGCTATCTAAAACTGGTAGGATAGATTCTATTATAACCCCCGCTTTAATGTTTATTTTTCGCAAACTTAATTCTACGTGTGAACCGTTCTTCGTGGACTTAGTTCCATGCACACGTAGGGTTGGCCAGTTAAGGGCCGGGCTTTTGAAGCTCGGACTTAACTCGCGTCGTGACGTCCACGCCCTTTGTCACTTTTCATTTTAAAAAATATATATATATATATATATAGACTCTGATTTTCGGTGAAAAGGGGCGGGCGTTACAATTGCTGTTTTTTATCCAAAGAATAGATACCTTTCAACCGTGTGCATAGATTTGCAAATCCTCATACACGGCCATGCAACCTTTCAATTTAATCTTAGATATCTTCTCAAGATATTCTAGCATATCACATGGATTGCATAACTCATATTCGGCCATGGACAATTATCCCATTCCTTATTTATATAATATTGCATTACTAAATTACATTTAGCCCCATTTAATTTATTTGAAACCATTTCCACAGTCCGTTGGGTCTTAATTGGGCAATGACCCAACACTTACCCATATAAGATCCATATCTAATAATTCACAATTAAATGGGTAATTTTTATATTTATTAATAACTTGAAAATCCGGGGTGTTACAAATCCCATATTACTAACTCCATACATACCTCTTTACCATCTCCTTCATTTCTTTTAAATCTGAACTTTACTCCTCAGTCCTTCTCCTTCCTTTCTTGTTTTTCACTGATTTCTCTAAGTACAATCGATGGTGTGGGTGGGGAGAGAGATACAAGAGAGAAAATCTCTTTGTTTCAAGGAGATACAATCGGCTAAGAGGTGGAGTGTGCCCTTTGGGCTGATATCTTTTATATGAAAGACTAAACCCTTTCTCTCCCTCTCATAATGATTTGTATCCAACGAAGGAGTCCCTTGGTCGAACCAAAGCACCCATTGCTTCCCCAACGTGTCCCTTGGGTGAACCAAAGCACCCCATTGCTTCCCAACGTGTCCCTTGGGTTTGTGCCTCTTGAGATGGAAGTCTCTCCCACTTCCCATCTCAACTCAACTTAAAACAATTCAACTCAACTTAAATGAACTCATTTTTCAACTCAAACACTTGAACTCAACCACATCTTATTTCATTTAAACTTATTTAATTGACTAATTCCTTTAACTCAACTCATATGAATTCTCCAATATTGACCAAGTCAACCATGACATGGTCGACCATGACACATGGTACTTGGGGTCCCACGTATCCATGTCACTTACTTGCCACCTCACTTGATGAGGTGGATTCTCATGCCTTGGATCTTAATTGGGTATTTGACCCAATTATCTTTTACCCATTTTCTTAAAAATAAACACATCATAACCCATTGGGTCCCCATTGAGCAATTGACCCATTTATTTTCAATTCAACCTTATCCATGACCCGTTGGGTCTTAATTGGGCAACTGACCCAACTCCTTACCCATTTAAGGTCCAATTCAATTATTTCAATATCAACCAACAATAATTCACCATCAAATAACCATTCCAATATATAATCATGAAATAAAAATTCAGGGTCTTACAGTTATCCACTAACCCACTATTAATAATCTCAGATGCCTATGCGAGATCCACTTGTGTTGAATATTCCTAAACACAACAAGAAAATTTACCCGGACAATTTTCACTCAAAACACACGAAAACAATATATTGAGCACACCAACACACAAGCATATTTCATAGAAATATCAAAACTTATAGACATAAGGTTTTATGCCACAAGAGGCATATTTATTATCAAAATACATAAAATAGTACATAGATTCATTTCATTTCCTCGTGTGGGAAACTACTGAAAACATTCCAATTTTGACTCTCAGCGAGGCACCATTGGTTCTGTAACACCTCGTATTTTCAAGTTAGGGATATATATGGAAATTGTCCATTGAAATGGTGAATTAAAAGGATATGAACCCTAGATGGGTAAATGTTGGGTCAAATGCCCAAATAAGACCCAACGGATGGTAGATGTGGATCAACGGATCATATATGAGCTAGTTAGAAGTAAATGAGTAAGGCTTGATAATTGAATCAATTGGTCAATTAAGACCCAACGGATGTTGTATATGGTTCAAGTGAATCAAATGGGTGAAGTTTTATTTAATTGGGTCAAAATTGTTAATTCGGTCAAAATGCCCAATTGGGACCCAATGGGTTGTGTTTGACATGGTTGACCATCAAAGTGAGTTCAAGCTTAATTAAGTTGGGACTGATTTGGGTTGGAAATGGAATCAAAGGGTTGAGTTGATTCAAGTGAATTAATTGAGTTGAGTCAAAAGGGTGAGTTGAGTTAATTAATTTGAATTAAATGAGTCAAGATAAAAGAGGTGAGTTAATGGAAAATTGGAAAGGTGCACTCCACCAAGACCAACTCAAGGTGGTCCACACGTTGGACATGGAGTTTCATCTCATGGATGAAACCCCCCAAATTGGAACAATAAAGAGAGGTGAAGAGACATGATGGTTGCAAAGGGGTGCCACCAAAGGACACCACCTTTGGCCGACCCTCATTCATTAAAAAGGAGATGGACGGTCTCATGGGACACAAAAAGAGTTGCAGCCGATTGGTCATGGGAGATGAAGGGACATGAGGTTTCATCTCAAGGATGAAACCCCCAAAGGAATCATAAAGAGGGAGGTGAAGAGACATGATGGTTGCAAAGGGGTGCCACCAAGGGACACCACCTTTGGCCGATCCTTATTAACCAAGGAAAAGGTTTGGATTTCATTTCCACTGTCTCCCTCTCCCTCTTGGCCGAATCACTCTCTCCTCCTCTTGGCCGGCCAACATTTTAAGAGAAAGAGATCAAAAGTTTTCACTCAAGGCCGCCCACCCTCAAGTCAAGGACTTGGAGTATTGACCATCCCAAGTTTCTCTCTCATTTTCTCTCTCAAAAATCTACCTCCTTGGCCGAACCAGCTCTTGGTGTTTTCACCATTGATCAAAGCACACAATCAGCTAAGGACTAAGGGAGCAAGAAGGAAGGAAGCAAAGATCAAAGGCAAGAAGAGAGGCTTAGAGGATTGGTAAGTACTCCATGGAATTGTGTTTAATAAATTGGTTAAAGGGAACATGATTTGGCCATGGTATGGCCGAATCTATCAAAGGTTAAACCATGGATTTTGGTGTTTAAAAAGGGTTCAAATCATGGATCATAGGGTTCGGCCACTTTGGATGGCCGAACCCCATGAAAGTAATTTGATAATTTGTACGGTTTTGAGAGATAAAAACCATACCACGTATGAAGATTTTAAAGGGTTTTAAAATGGAGTTAAGTTATTATTTTGGGTCCGCTATGGGATGGCTGAACCCTATTGTTTTTATGGCTAAGATGCAGTTAATACTCTATGTATAGTTATTGGGAGAATTGCATCAAGAGAACCATAGGGTTCGGCCATGTGTATGGCCGAACCCCATGGACCATTTTATGGGATGATTAGAATTAAGAATATGCTTGGAAATTATAAATGGTTTAAAAGGTTGTAAAAGATCCAAGAAAAATAAGGGAAATAACTCATGGGTTCGACCATGGTGTATGGCCGAACCCCATGACCTATTTTATGGGTCATTTCATGGGTTAAGTATGAATCTAGGCATGTGTAAGTGAATAGGTATTAAGTTAAGGAAATGGCTGATTTATAATGGGTTTTGTGTCATGATTAATAAGGCATGGATGGACCCATGTTTATGGATCAGTTAGGGATATGGACATGCATAAATAGAAGGTGATTAACCATGGGAAGAATGAGTGGCAAGGATGTAAATATTGCCAAAAATGAAGAACCATGGGTTCGGCTATGGTGTATGGCCGAAATCCATGGGGGATGATTGTGGACTTAGGGTTTAATTAAAGGACTAATTAAAGATGGTGAGGTTCGGCCATGTTGTATGGACGAACCCCACTAAAGTGGATTTGTGGTGGACCTTGATTATTAAGCAAAAATTAAACAAGGGTTAGTTAGTGGCAAAACCGTAAATACAAGTTATAATGGAATGAAGGATTAAAGGACTTGAAAGAGGGGTCAAACCAAAGTGGTATGGTTCGGCCATGCTGTATGGCCTAACCCTACCAAGGTATATTATTTGATATAAGGTGTTTATGTAAGTTATATGGATAATATTGATCAAATGAAAAGGAAGATCAAATCCAAAGTGGGTGAGGTTCGGCCATGGGTATGGCCGAACCCCACAAGGTAGTTTTTCGGATTTCAATTTAATTAGAAATAAAAAAGATATGTTATTTACTTGCTGTTGTATAAACAGGGTAACGGGACTTGAACGATGCACAAGTCGTGAAAGGGTGACGGATTGAGAAGAAAGGACAACTTAAGTGAACTTTCTGTAGGTTTCCTACCTACTTGTAACCACTTTTATATTTGGTTTTATCATGGTTTTTATGAGACATTTATTATACTATTATTTATCATATTGGATTTGAATGATGAGATTTATTTACATGTTTCATATATTCATTGGCATCTCATGCATGAACATGGGATGATGATTACGGAAACCAGAGCCCACACTCCGTCGGTATGCCCGTGACGCAACTGTGGGGCCTCCTTAGGCGATGAGGGTCCCACCAGGAGGAATATCATGGTGATAAGAGTCACATCAAGAAGAAATGAAAGAATATTGTGGTTTACCTTGACGATGAGAGTCTCGTCAAGTGATGGCTATGTATATGTGTGATGGGTGGGACTCATTACATTTGCATACATACATAGCATTGATTTATATGTTTTTAATGACCATAAATTATGCATGTTTTATATACTAACTATGTGATAGCCCTGATCGGAAAACCTACTGGGCGCGTTGATCTAACTCCCTATTTCTATCTTTAGAGGATGATGCAGGAAAATGAAAGTGAAAGGCAAAGGCTGAGGATCACGAGGAAAGCCAAGCATAGATGCTTGGGTGTTGGAATGGGTTTCTATTTACTGTTGTTTGGATACATTTTTATGGACATGTAATAGTCTAGTAACTTTGCTATGGTTTGTGAATAGTTTGATGATGGTTATTTGGTTTAAGTAGTTTATAATGGATGACTTGTACTTGCTATCTACTCAGTATAATTCCGCAATCAGTTAGTTCCACAATTAGTTTAGTATTATTCCGCATGACTTATTTAGTTCCGTGTGTGTATTGTTTATCATGGTTTAGTCTATGCACACATGTTGGCCAGTTAAGGGTCGGACTTTGGAAGTCCGAACTTAGCTCGGGTCGTGATGCCTCCCGCTCTCTTCCACTTGTTTATTTATATAAAAAAAATAGACTCTGATTTTTGGAAGGTTGGAAAAGGGCGGGGCGTTACAGGTTCCTCCAATCCTTTGTCTGGCTCATCCTGCAATGCAAGGGACGTGAGCAACAACCCAATGGAGAGAGTGTTGATATGAAAATTGTGCAAAGTTTTAAATTTATAATCTCCCAAGCACACGAACCATTTATAGTACAACGTTATGAGTGCGAGGTCAATCCCACAGAGAAAAAACAAAATATATGCATAAGTAGATCAAAATATATATGTTTGGAATCTAGTGCTTGAGTTAATATGGTTCATAGAAAACATTGAGATTAAAAATAAATCAAAGTATAAAAATCAATCCTAATTTTATAAATTTACTTCTAAATTAACAATCTCTCATTTAAAATTCAAAACCAAAAGTTAGAACATTGACTTGAACATGATTAAAATGATGGATTAAAATAGTTTTTTATGGATAATCTCACACCTAAGTTCAAGAAAGCAAAATTTATGTTTACTTACCTTAGATCTCAAACTAGTTAACCTGTATTGAAGGAGTGGTTTGTATACATAAAATAAAATACATGACTTTTAAAATATATGACAAACAAATTAAAAGAATTAAAATACAACATACATTGATAAGAACTAACATAACCGAAGACATGAATTAAATTTATGAATAAAATAAATGACATAATGTAAAAATGCGTAATTTAAAGGTGGTTATGGAATTATTCTATCATTGCCCAAAATAAATAAATAAATAGGAAATCTAGATCTGCAATTCAATGCATAGAATTAGACCTGTAATCGGACCTTGCCCGGCCCGCGGACTGTCCGGCCCGAATCTTAAAGTCCATTAGTGAACCGGACTCTAGAGTCCAATAAAGACTCTTGGATAGGTCCGAAGAGTCCGATTAAGATTCGGGCGGGACAGTCCGCGAGTCCGCGAGTGCGATGACTTAATGAAAATTTTTAGGGTTCACCGTCGCTTCCCATTCTTCCGTATTTCAATTTCTTCTCATTCTTCTCCTTCTCACGCTCGCCGCTCTCTCATACTCGCCGCTCTGGAAAGATCTCCCTCTCACCTCACTGGATCTCTCTTTTCTCCTTCTTTCCCTTCTCCTCTCTCTCGTACCTCTCTAGAAATCCGATCGAGACTTCCATCGCCTGCAGCCTCTGCACTCAGATCGAGACTTCATCCGATTCCCTTTTGTTGATTCCAGCCCTGTTTTGTCGATCTGCAAATCTAGGTCTCTTTCTCTCTCTGGGTCTCTCTCTATCGGTCACACACACACTCTTTGGCCTAGACTCTTCTTACCTCTCTCATTTTATTTTTCTTTTTTCAGGTTGAATCAAACGTACCATTGTCAGAAATCGCTGCCCGATTATCGTTTCAGGCTGATTTATTTTACTTTTTAATGTTTTATAAAAGTTATCTCAAAAACCCATTGACAAACCCATCTCCACTGAGTGAAAACTCTTCCCTTTTTTTGAAATGGGAAAAAATTAAAACCAACCCTTTTTTTTCTTTTATAAGTGGAGAGAATTTGAGTATGAGGGAGCATTGACCTGAGCATGATTCCTGCAAAAAGCTCGACCAAAGCCATTATCAGAAAAAAAGATAAAAAAATAAAACAGAATGCCATCGATGTTGATCAAGGAAGAACCATGTATGTCATGCAATGAATAAGTGAGATAGAAGTTCACTTCTCTGCCTTTATTTCCCATATAGAGGCCCTAATGTTAAAGTGTAGAAAGAAACCACATTGAAAAGAGCAGAGTCCAACAGATTATCAAATAGGCCAAAAGAAATAATCTCTGCCCAATGAAGAGAGGTCAATCTGACAAATGGAAAGAAGGAAGAAGATAAGTGGGTGGGAAAAAAAAAGATGATAAAAGGAAGTCATGATGGTGGCCTTTTCCTTAATTTATAAACTCTCCCTTTATAAATGTTGTAATCTTCTATGAATAAACTTGGTCTACTTTGCTATAATTCTGTTCATAAAAATTCTATCACTGATGTGTCACTGTATTAAGATTTTGAAATCTGCAACCTCATAGTATGCTATGCTGGATTTGAATTGCAAATTGCAAGTAGAATCTCATTGCCGTAGATGTCCAAGTACTGTCCTGTCCCTTTCAGATTTAGTAATGCATCGTTTTGATGCTTGTACTCTGAATTGAAGTGCAAACTGTATTTTTCTAGTGAAAATTTATAGAAGGGCATGCTTCATTGTCTGTGTTTGTAATAGATTCTACCTCAGTTGTTGTGTAACAGCATTGAGCTAAGCTTTTCATTTCATACCAGTCAATTTTTAGGACCATATATCTGATGGTTACAAGTGGATGTTGTTACAACTGATCTTGAGGAGTTGGGATTGTGTTTTGGATTCCATTTGTTTGATTATTTTAATAGAACATGATGTAATATGTGAGGTGCAGTAATTAGAAACTATAGATGCTGACAACCTGATATTATGTACAAAATAGTTTGCATATACTGTCAATTCTGATTCTGATTTCAATGGAGCTATAGATGTACAATTAATAGTCTGTTAATATTGTCCTAACTCCTAATTTATGAATGAATGCCTATAAAATGTGTCCTTAGACACCAACAGGCCACAACTATGTAGATTCTGTATGTAATGAAAAGTACAAAGATGCCTGACACGGGAAGTATAGAAAGGAACAAAGTACAAGGCTAAATATTGTATAGCTATAGAGAAAGAAAGATGGAATAGGGGTTTACCAAAATGTAATGCGTATATATAGTATAAATAACTTTGCCTGTATGTTTCTAAGGGATGTAGCTTCCTTAGCCTCTCTATACTTTTTTTGAGACCATCCACTTGTCTTGATGACCACTATCATATGAAAATGAAGAAGATCCGGCACAAACTTAGTTCACACATGATATGTGTGTCTTAAGATGCAAATAACCTGACATTTACTACATTTAGTGTATGAAACTGCACTTAGGTCAACCTTGAATTGTTAGTTCATCTGTTGATTTGGGTTGGGGTGGTCCATAATCACTTGATTGGATGGCTTCATAGGAAGCTGTTGATTTCGTAATCTGGGTAAAGTTTCATAGGAAGTTGCTGTTTCATAAGCTATTTTGCCTAGTTTGCAAATAGTTGACATCATCGTCACCAAAGCTTGATTCCATTTATATGGGCTTAAACCTTTTTTGTTCAACTCTCTCTTGAGCCATGCTTTATTTCAGCCTTGAACCAGCATGTCATTTCTCACTACCATATTTCAAATCCTTACTGATTGCCTCAAAGCATTTGTGCACCTTGATTGCCTTCTTGTAAAAATTCTTTGTAAACATGATGAACTCCCCATTTTAAACACTTTGCTTATTTGAACATAACTGTTTATGCAGTACAATTGTCTAATCCTAATGAGAGGAACGACTTTATTGCGGAGAATGAGATAGATACGACATCTAACTCTTCTAGATCCCAAAAAGATGTACACAGAAAAAGGACGTCGACTGTTTGGAATGATTTCCATTACGTGGAGATGAATGGAGTTGGGATTGCAATATGTAATCATTCTTCGAGATTATTTACAGGTTCGAGTAGTAGTGGAACTTCCCACTTGCGGCACCACTTGCATTCTTGTAAGAAATATGATCCAACACAATCGGGTGGCCATAATGAAACAGAATGTGCCGATTTTCATTTAGAATTTGATCAACAATGTAGTATAGAGGATCTTGTGAGTATGATAATGTTGTATGGGTATCCTTTTTCAATCGTTGAACATCAAGGGTTTATAAAGTATTCGAGGAATCTTCAACCTCAATTCCAGTTTGTCTCAAGGAATACCATCAAGGGCATTTGTATGGGTTTGTATGAGAAGATGAAAGGTGAGTTATATAGGGATTTAGATTCCCTTACTAGTCATATTAGCCTTACCACTGATATGTGGACATCAATACAAACTCTAGGCTACAGTTGTTTAACTGCACACTACATAGATGTCGAATGGAATTTGCAAAAGAGATTACTCCGTTTTAAAGTAGAACCTATTCCTCATGATGGAGAAAACTTATTCAATTCCGTTTTCAAGAGCATGATAGATTGGAATATTGATTGGAAGGTATTTGCAATAACAGTCAATAACCATAGAGTAAATGATTCTTTGGTTTCAAAGCTTGTTGGGAAGTTGGGGGGGGGGGGGGGGGGGGGGGGGGGGGGAGCTTAGCACTTGGTGGTAGACTATTTCATGTGCGTTGTTGTGCACATGTTTTAAATTTAATAGTCCAAGAAGGCATGAAGGTAATAAATAAGGATGTTGACAAGATTCGCGAAAGTGTCAAATATGTCAACGGGTCACAATCAAGGTTGAAAACCTTCAATGACATGTGTAGTCAAGCTAGAATAAATTCCAACAAGAAGTTGATCATGGATGTCCCTACAAGGTGGAATTCCACATATAAAATGTTAGATGTGGCTTTGAAGTATAAAGATGCATTCCAACGTTTGGAACATTTTGATGCCAACTATAAAGAGAAAGCGGGAGCGCCATCTTGGAGTGAGTGAGAGAATGCTGAAAAGATTTTTAAGCTATTAGAACCGTTTTATAGTGCTACAATTGTTTTTTCTGGTTCTAAATATCCCACTTCAAATTTATTTTTTTCTGAAGTTTGTGATATTCGGTTACATTTATATGAACAATCAATCATTGTAGACGATACACTTGCCTCTATAGTGGATAAGATGTTTGGCAAGTTTGAGAAGTATTGGGACATTTGTAGCTTACCTTTGGCGATTGTACAATTCTTGGATCCTCAATATAAGATGAAGTTGATGGAGTTCTATTATCCAAATTTTTTTGGGCTTGATGTTGCTGAGGATCAAATGGCTAAGATTTTATGTGATATTAAAGTTCTTCATAAAGAGTATGAGGCTAAATTGCCAATGCATAGTGCAAAAAGTCAATCGCCCATTTGTGGAATTGCTTCATCGACATCACATGGAACAAAACGGGTGAAAAGATTTTCGAAGTTTCTTGCTGAAAGTTCAAGTTATGTTCGCAAATCAGATCTTGATTTATATTTGGAGGAAACCATCTTTCTGGAGTCTGAGGAATTTGATGTGCTCCAGTGGTGGAAAAGCAATGCTCCCAAGTACCCTATTCTTGCAATGATGGCCCGTGATATTCTAGCCATTCCGGTGTCGACTGTTGCTTCAGAATCTGTTTTTAGTGTTGGAGGTAGATTTCTTGACCAATATCGCAACTCTATGTATCCAGAAACTGTTGAAGGGTTGGTGTGTGGCCAAGATTGGTTGCGGAATCAAATGCAAGGTATTTTTAGTGTTTATTTAAATTTGTTGCCTTGCTTTCCATTTATTTGATTGAAGTGTGTAAGTATCTATATTTCTTATTTTATGTTAGGTGGAAAGAGTTTGGGCTCGCTTTAAGCTGGGCTTAGTAATATGAGTTTGGGTTCTATGTGGATTGATGAGTGGTAGTCTTTTATGTCTTAAATAAATTTTACCGATCAATGTCTTTTGATTTATGGTTTTTTTTTTTTTAATTTTGACTTACACGATTGTTTTTCTAATGTAGTGCTGTGGATGACATGGATGCCTCAACTTTTGCAACTCAACAATAATATTTGTCATGTTTGATTCTGATTTTGTTCAACTCTATTCTACTAACATGATTATCCAATGTTTGAACTCCTCCCTGACATGATTGTTTGCTTGTTTTATGGGATGCAAGATTTTGACAAGGATCCTCTTGGATGGGTTGGTTGAAAATGTCAAATTATAGATAGATGAAGGGCCTTGAATTTAAATGGAATCAACCCACATAAATCTTATGCACTTGTATGTTTTCTATTTATTTTCCTTTGTTTTTAAACATCAAGCAATCTTGGACAAAGCCCTACACTTTTTACGATATGATTCTCATGTGAAGAAAGTGATACGATTGTTGATTTTAGGCTTTTGGTGTTTGGTCTGTTTGTTAATTTTTAGTGTAAATTCATGTGGGCTTTTTTGTCGGTTGTTTTGCATGTGAATTGCAGGTGAAGAGGAGGATAAATTTGGTTTATGGTGGAGGGAGTGAGATGTTTGAAACTTGTAATTTTGGCAAAGGATCTCAAGAAATCTACAAAGATGAAAGAGGATATAGTAGAGAGCTCTAATTCAAAAATCATTTTAGTTGAATTTAATTTTAGTGGATTGTAACATTATTATTATCATCATCATGTATATATCTCTCTCACGAAGACCTCATTTGAAGGAAATGATGCATATTAAATTTTTCTTTTTTGAATTTTAATACTCAAAGACTTGATTGGAATTTAAAAAAAAAAAACCATCAATTGAAAAGTTCAAATATATCTTATTTTCTCTTTAAAATTATTTTAAGGAGGTATTTAATGTGCCTTAAATCCATATTTTGTTTAAAAACTTTGAAAACTTGAAAAAGAGGCAAACGGGTCTTTATCGGGCCGCGGACTGTCTGTCAGGCTTATAGGACCGGGCCGGGCTTAAGGCTAATCGGACTGGTGTTATCGGGTTGGGCCGCGGACTGTCTGATTGTTCAATCGGGCCGGACCGGATCCTACCGGGCCGGGCCGGACCTGACCTGGGTCCGTTTACAGGCCTACATAGAATTTAAAAATATATCGAATAATCAGACTTTTCAAGAATTTAAAATGGACATCTCTTATTTACTTAATCGAATAATTAAATACATGAATTGGAAGAACAATTAAGAAGATAACTAAAAATCTAACTTACAGTGAATGCTCACTTGTGAAATTCGCATGAAGTACAATGTCTCTTGTTCTTTAGGGCGTTTTCTCCAATCTTAGGTCCTCTTGAGCTCCAGGTCTAATTCCCTTTTTCACCATGGTCGAATGGGGTACTTATTGGCTCAAGGAATGGATGGACGGTGGAGATTTAATCTAAGTTTAAGATGATGGATAAAAGAATGGGATTAAATCTAATGAACAATGGGTGGTTGGGATTAAAAACTAAAAACCTAGGGCTACAGATAGGGTTACACGAATTTGGCTTCGGCATTGGGTAACTTGATGGCTACGGTATATTGGAGAGAAAGAATAGGAGAGAGAAAATAGGGATTGGATATGGCTTTGTGATTTTCGAATTTGGCTAATTGGTTTAGGGTTTTGGGTTGTGCAATTATGGATTGATGGTTGGGATTGAAAGGATGGATGAGATCTAAAGTCTAAATGCATGAATGGTTAGATGA
The DNA here is from genome assembly GCA_013350335.1 of Chimonanthus salicifolius. NCBI lineage: Eukaryota > Viridiplantae > Streptophyta > Magnoliopsida > Laurales > Calycanthaceae > Chimonanthus > Chimonanthus salicifolius. The sequence goes on from CM023541.1 coordinate 6,263,832, forward strand.
TGAGATGATGACATGGAGGTCAACTCAATGCAATATGTGCATGGATGGATTAAAAGAATGCAAAATTCGTATGATGCTATGTATGATAAAGATGTGAGGTGTATATGCATGAACCTAGATGGATTTAGAGTTAAATGCAGGGAGAAAATATTGGGCAAAAATCGTGCAAGGCATGGATGGGTAGGATGGTGATGTGGAATGGATAACTTGGAGAGGAATTGTAGGGATTTTCCAAGGAGTATGCGCATGAATGGATTGTAGAATGTATGTGTTGTGTAATTCAATGTATTATGCGCAAGAGTGGCTAAAATCTAGGGTGTAATCATGTGTCTAGGGTTTTTAAATATGAATGCAATGAAATGGAGGGCTAGGATTAATTGAACCTAGATCTAAGGGTGTGATGATGAATGAATGATCTGATCTATAAGATGATGAGATGAAGCATAAATGAATGATAGTCTAGGATTAACTTATATGAAATGTTAAATGAATGGCCTAGATCTAATTGTGATGAATGAACAAATTGGATTTAATAGGTGGATCTAGGGTTTTCCTATGTTTTATGAATGAGATGTATGAAATGAATGGTTTGGATTGCAAGATTGGGTTAGTGGATGGTGTGGATGAGTGATTGAAGATTGGATGGTTTAGATTACATGGGTAGGATGGGTTTTGGATATGGGTTTTTTGGGTTTGGACTTAGAATGGATTTGAGCATAGGGTTGGTGAATTTGAATTTGGACTTGAAGCATTGGAATTTTTAAATTGAACTTGGACTTGGACTTGGACTGGAGCTTGGATTTTGGCTTGCTAGGCTTGAATTTACTTTGGCTTGGCCCACATTGGGAAATGCACATGGAGTGCTTGGCTTGGTCCAATGTTTGGCATTTTGGAGCGAAGCTTGGCCCAATTGCAGTGGATCTCTGGCCCATGGATCTTGATTTTCAACTCTTGGCCTATTTGATTGCACACTTGCTTTAAATTTAAATAATCAATCAAACCACTTAAAAATCTAAATAATGAATTAATCCGGACTCTCATAAATGGATCCAAATTATCCAATATACATTTAAAACCCTAAAAGTGGCATGATTTAATTATAAAATTTTAAATCTTTGATTTTAAGCTCTCTTGCGGTAATTATCCACTGTTTTATGAAGATTTCTTGTTTTTCCCTGAATTTTCTTACAAAACTAAAACAAACCATTAAATGCATTTTATATACACAAAATCAAGGCTAACTAACCTAAATAACAGGGGTAAAATTGTAATATTTTCAGTTTCAACAAATACCCCCAAACTTAGATTTTGCTAGTCCTCGAGCAAAAACCTAAAAAATAAAAATTGAAACTAAAAACCATAGTCTAAAAATCTTAAAACCTAAAAATCCTAACTAACCTAATACTAAATTTATTCATATGCTAGACCTAAAACTATACCACTTTCGCTGGCACTCTCGATTGCATTTAGCATGTGCAACAAGACTTTAAACCCCTAGGTTACCCCTGGTGGACGAGTTGTAGTCTCGTGAGGGCTTGTAGTGATGATACCCACAAACATCCAAATTGTCTAGTCTTAGTTTCAGCTTCGGCAAAAACAAGTCCATAAAAATCTAGACATCATACGATTCCAAAATTCATTTTATAAGATTTATAATCGGAGTGTAGTGTGTGCTTAGCCAATATTAAAATAGTTTTCTTTTCCAAATAGACACAAGTTTCGTAACCAATTTTTGGAAAATGCGCTTTATCTTCAAACCTCACTAGATATCTCTTAGAAAGACTAAAGCTTAGGGGTCTCGGTTCTTTCGAACTTACTCTCTCCCTAAAACTTTTAAGACAATATTTTTTTTTTATTGGACTCAACTAGTGTAACCCCCTAGATACCCCCAAATTTAAATTTGACATTGTCCTCAATGTTCAACAGTTAAATGCAAAATGTCTGGACATTGTTAATTTTGGGTTTCGACGTATCTAAGAGGAACAACCTAAAAACCAAAAAAAACTAACTCATCTTAAACTAACTTTCTAGATTGACTCAATTTTATAGAATCCTGTGATGGATGTGAACTCTATTATTTTAGCAAATTTTATACAACCTAGTCCTTTATGAGTGAGTTCCATACGATGCGGCAGATGGTGGTGGTCAATATGCTTAACTGAGTACAATACATCATAGGCTAAATATCTTTTTTCATAAAGATTTTTTCCTTTTGGCATAAAGAATACCCATGGATCTTTGGGATTATTAGCTATGATAGTACCGCCCTCAATTTTATTCATCAAGTTATTTTCTTCATTTTCCCCAACTAGACACTCGTCACTTTGGTCAAAACTCTAGGATGTTGATGAAACCGACATGACTTCACAAACCCTCCTATGTTCTGAAATGGATTGATGACTAACTTGGGTTCCACCTGTTGGTGACCTAACTTTAACTAATCACTTAGTTGAATCACGCCTCCAAGTACACATGTTCACTCAATCAAGACCACACAAGACAAAACAATTTCAAACAAAATAAATGACCTATTCTAAAAAATAAAACCTAAACTAACATAGGGTTCTAGGATGACTCCTAATCTTTTCTTAAAAAATTCTAAATCTCCAAATAAGAATTTAATCTCAATAGTGGCCAAGTAAGTTCCTAGTTAAGTGGGGGAGTGTAACACCCCAGAATTTCAATCCGCTAATTCAATATAATTTCCCTTAATGATGACGAATGAATAAGGCTGATACTATGTATTAGGTAAAATGAGGAAAAAAATAATTAAGTAAGAATGTGAGATTAGAGGGATGATGGAGTAATTAAGCGAGATTTAAGAAAGACTAAATTAAGGGATGATTTAGTTAAATAATTTTGAAAGTGGAGTGGAACATAATTAATTAAATTAATTAATGGAATTTTAGTGATTAGTTAATTAAGAGGGATTAGGGTGATTTAATTAAGTTACTAATTTAATTTGATAATACTCGATGTAATGGATTTTTAATTAATAAAAATTAATTAATGATGTGGCGAAGGTGTCACATAAGTGATGACGTGGCAAGGCATGATGAGGTGACATGCCACATGACAAGATAAGGATGAAAGTAACATCACCACCTCACCTTTAGTTTGGACCAATGAGTGCTCTCCACCTGACCACCCCACCTTTAGCTTAGACCAATCCACCTCACCACCCCACCTTTAGTTTGGACCAATAAGTGCTCCCCACCTCACCACCTTTAGATTTGTTTTTTGACTAAAAGCAAAAGGAGGATAAGGTAGAGAAACAAGCAAAAAGGAGAGGAGGAAAAGCTAGGACTCCATTTCTACCTCTTTTCCTCCATTCTCTTTTGCTATCCTCCTCCTCCTCCTTTTTCTTCTCTAAAAGTCTGAAGCAAGAAAGAGAGAGAGAGCTGGAATTTCTCTTCCTCTTCCTCCTCTTTGGCGCAAATATCTCTTGAAAGCTTGGAGCTTGGAAAAAGGAAGGAAGGACTTGAAGACTTGATTAGAGTTTGAACAAGTAGGTTCTCTTGTAACGCCCCGCCCTTTTTCACCCGTTTTTCGAAATCAGAGTCTATTTTTTTTTTGAAATAGAAGAGTGAGAGAGGGCGCGGACGCCACGACGTGAGTTAAGTCCGAGCTTCTAAAGCCCGGCCCTTAACTGGCCAACCCCACGCGGTGCGCAGAACAAGTCCACGAGTACGGTTCACCGCGTAGGAAGTAAGCTCGCGGAATATAGTTACATGCGGAACATTATAATAGATGATATCCTACCGGTTTTAGATAGAAGGGAAGATACAACATTAAATTACCAAAATACTCCCATGTTCATGATTATATCTCAAAATGTTAACATACAGAATTTAATCCAGACCATAGTAATAAATCCAAATTATTACAATTCAACAAGCTATGCTACTTGAGTTATAACATTTCCAAAATAAAACTTGATAAACAAAGTAGCCGCTTCCCCATGCCCCTAAGCCTGACTCCCGTCACGTCCATTGTTTCCTCCGTCTCCTGTATCACCAGCTAGGGTGGAAGTAGGGCGTTAGTCAACACGCCCAGTAGGACTCCGAGTAGGGCTAGCACATGATTAGTGATAATACACATACCGATAAAATAACATTTAACAACATAAGCATGTGATGAATGCTATGCCATGGGTGCTTAGTTATGGGTCCCACCCATCATCTACATCATCACGAATATCTAATCCCCCTTGACGGCAAATCCTCGCAAGGTGTCCCCATGCTTGCTTCTCGGTCGCCCCGACGGAGCATGGACTCCGGTGATACCATATCAATGTCCCCATGTCTGTTCTCGGTCGCCCCGACGAAGCATGGACTCCGGTGATACCATATCAATGTCCCATGTCTGTTCTCGGTTCGCCCTGACGGAGCAGGGACTCCGGTGATGCCATATCAATGTCCCCATGTCTGTTCTCGGTCGCCCCCGACGGATCATGGACTCCGGTTTGTTTATTTTTTTCCGCCCATGCCATGCATGAGATGTAGTGCATTATGCTATGTAGTATATATAGATAAACCATAATTTTGATATACCATACATAGCCATATAGTGCATAATGTAAAAATATAATCCATATGATTCATAACTTAAAACTCGTCATAAGATAAATAACAATCATAAATCCATCATAAGCCAAACCAAATAATTTAAAATACCATCATATATGCATCGCTTAGAAAAAGGTAGGAATCCTACCAAGTACTGATAACGTCTTTTTTGTTCTCGTCCGATATTCGGGTCGCCGTTCGCAGTACCGTTGTGATGTGCCAATACCTTATTATACATTTCCCAGTTAGTTTATATCTTATCCATGATTAGTCTCTAACTGATCATAAACCTATGTTCATTTGATGATCTTTAACCACATTACAAGATTACCATAATCAGCCCTTATCTTGGTCTTTTTTTTTTTTCCATTAATTTCAACACGTATATAATTCAATCCATAACTGAATCTATACACCTAGATCCATTAATACCTACCATCATGTCATGAGATCATTAGAATCAGCCCCTTTAATTCAATATCATCCCTATTTATCCTACCGGATTAGTGGTTGTCTTAGAAATACTCAAAAACTGTACTTCCAATTCAATCGATGAATCTCAGATTCAGTCGGTTGATTTTGAATCAATCGTCTGTTTGTCTATCAGTTCAGTTTCAGTCGACTGAAATACACATTCAGTCGCTGAAACATGGTTCATACCATTTCAGTCGACTGAATCACAGATTCAGTCGGCTGATTTTGAATCAGATTATCTGTTTGTTCTGCCAGTTCTATTTTCAGTCGACTGAATCATAGATTCAATCGGCGAACCATTAACCATCCATTTACGTGCTTAATACGCATTCCTTCAGTCGACTGAATCATATATTCAGTCGGCTGAAACTTCCAGAACCCTTTTCTTGTCCGAGACGTTTGAGTTCAGTCGACTGAATCAGTAAATTCAGTCGGCTGAAACTCCCGAGAAACTCCTTTTGTTTTCAGTCACCATTAGTTCCAGTCGACTGAAACTCTAGTTCAGTCTGCTGAATCATGATTCGTCGACTGAATCTCAGATTCAGTCGGTTGATTTTGAATCAATCGTCTGTTTGTCTGTCAGTTCAGTTTCAGTCGACTGAATACACATTCAGTCTGGCCGAAACATGTTCATACCATTTCAGTCGACTGAGTCACAGATTCAGTCGGCTGATTTTGAATCAGATTATCTGTTTAGTCTGCCAGTCGATTTTCAGTCGACTGAATCATAGATTCAGTCGGCTGAACCGTCAACCATCCATTTACGTGTTTTAATACGCATTCCTTCAGTCGACTGAATCATATATTCAGTCGGCTGAAACTTCCAAAACCCTTTTCTTGGTCCAGACGTCTGTGTTCAGTCGACTGAATCATAAGATTCAGTCCGGCTGAAACTCCCAGAAACTCCTTCTGTTTTCAGTCACCATTAGTTCAGTCGACTGAAACTCTAGTTTAGTCGGCTGAAACTCCCAGAAGCTCGTGTTCTGATTCGTCCCATTGTCATTCAGTCGGCTGAAACTCCTAGAACTATCGTTTCTTGTTCGTTCATTATCTGTTCAGTTCGACTGAATCTCTGATTCAGTCGACTGACTGTTCATCAGGCCTTTCATTTCATGTTTTTGGACTTCCTTCCTTCGCGATTTCTCTTAAATATTCCATTTTTAACCATTACGAAACTTAGTATCATGTTTAGAGATACTTACAACCCGTGGCTCTCCCGGTTGTCTCTTGCTCCTCTTGTTCCTTATTCTTTCCCTTTCTCCTTCTTCTTTCTTCTTGATACCCGGCCAGTGGTGAGTTTTGATCGAGGTAAGATTACCAGGGTTTTGATTCGGCTAATGGTAGGGTTAGATTTTTGAGAGAGAGAGATAGAGAGAGAGAGAAAGAGGAGATGAAGACAATATCTCAAGCTTGGGTCTTGGGTGATCGGCCAACTCTTACTTCTTCTTCCCTTCGTCTAATTTCCTTTCTCTTCTTTTCTCCTTAGTGTTTCTTTGGAAGAGAGGGGAGGACGGTTTTGGTGTGTGAGGGAGAGTGGGAGAGAGAGATGGGTGTCATGATTTGTTTGACTCCCTCCACCAACCAAGCATGGAGGGAAGTAGGGCTTGCATGCCCCCATTTTTAGGGCCATTGTCCCCTTTAGTGGAGGGGGTTGGGGGATGAGTTTGAGTCCCAACTCATTCCAATGAGTTGGTGAGTCAAGTAAGATGGAGACCATCTTGACTCACCCCATTTCCTATGTGACTCACTTTAATTATTTAATTTATTATTTAACTTAGCCCTTTTATTTTATAATTTAAATTGCTATTTAATTCCCTCAATTCCTTTATGAATCCACCCATGGTTGACTAAGTCAACCATAGTGTCGGCCCCACCAATTTCTTGGTCCATTGTGTCCCATATATCTCTTTGAACCCAAATTGGCTATCTTTGACCCAATTACTTACCATTGACCAATTAAATGTTATTAATTCCAATTCATGGTTTATTGGGTAAACATTGGGCCCATGGCCCAACTAAATTTATTTTCTTACCATTTACCTTGGAGTTTGAATCAATTTGATCCGTTGGGTCCCACATGGTTATCGGCCCACTTTGACCATTATTGACCCTTTAAATGAATCCTATCAATCCATGGTCCATTGGGCCATACTTTGGCCTTTGTCCATATTTTGATCCTTTAACATCCATGACATCAAAATCTCCATTTTCCATTATTAAAACAAATAATTGCCACATATATATTGATTTAGAAATTCGGCTATTACAATAGATCCTCTTTTAAAATTTTCGTCCTGAAGATTCGAGTGAAGTAGGGGTTCTAAAAACTCATGTAAAGAGACTGGGATAAGCGGGTTTCATCTCCGATCAATTCCAAGTGGTCTCTTCATGCCATGTCGTTCCATACCACTTTGACGAATTGAATGGCGCGGTTCCGCAGAGAGTACTCTATGTTTCACTCCCGATTACTCGACCGGCTTCTCCACATATGTCACATCGCTTTTTACATCGATGTCTTGAACATTTCACATGAGAAGATCAGGGTTATCTTCCTCAGCATAGATACATGGAATACATCATGTCGAGATGATAATTGTGGAGGGAACGCTAACTGATAAGCTACTCCTCCCACCCTCTTCAGATCGGAAACGCCCACCCCACAAATTAGGCGACAGTTTTCCTTTTTTCCGAACTCATGGTGCCCTTTCCGTGGCGAGACTTTTAAGAACACTAAGTCTCCCACCTCAAACTCGAGGAACCTTCCTCCTCTTGTCGGCATAGCTCTTCTGACGGCTCGGTGCAGTGAGTAGATGTTGCCGTATCAACTTATCTGTGTTGTAGTCTCCGTAACCAAATCCGGCCCAATCAATGCGGCTCACGGTCTCTATCCAACACATGACGATCTTACACGGCCTACCAATAAAGGCCTTAAATGGAGCCATCTGGAGGCTTGCCTGGTAACTGTTAGTAAGAGAACTCCACCAGTGGCAAATGATCCCCATCTGTCCTTGAAGTCTAGCATGCATGGCTCTTAGCTATCCTCACGTTGGTGCTCAGTTTCCTCCTGGACTGTCCATCAGTTTGTGGATGAAATGTTGTGCTAGTTTAATACTTCGGTCCCCATAGCCGACTGCAGGCCTGCCATACTCTGCAGGTGAATCGGCCATCCGGTCGGACACAATAGACGGGGAATACCATGCACACCTGTGATTTCTCTGTGAATCTGGTCATTGATGGAAGGAAATGTGCAGACTTGGTCAATCGCGTCACTATGACCCATATCGCATCGTTGCCCTGGATGACCTTGGCAACCCTGTTACAAAATCCATGGAATGTTTTCCATTTCCATCTTGGCACGGTAAGGTGCGAGTAAGCCGGTGGTTTATGATGTTCGCCTTAACTTGTTGACAAGTAGGCAACGAGCAGCACAAACTTTGCCACATCTTTTCTTAAGTCCATTCCACCAATAGTGCCTTTTAATATCATGAGACATCTTGGTGCGGCCCGGGTGGATAGAGAGTTTGGTTGGTGTGGCTTCAATTAGCAACTTCTCTTCTGCAATTCTAGGTACATATGTCTGCCTCGAAACATAAGACCTTGTCCTGGTCGCACCTCCCACTCCAGTACAATCTCACCGGTAGACATTTTAGCCAAATCTCCTCCACTTCTGGATTTGTCGTTGCTCCCGTTCAATCTCGAAGACCCATGTGGGACGTATGATCAAATTATATATGGTCCCATGATTATTGAGGTAGAGTTTAAACTCTCTGATGGTATTCAGTACCTCCCATTCCTTCTGATCATGCTGGCTACTGTCGCACTGTGACAAGCGGCTGAGGGCATCTGCCACTTTGTTCGCCTTACCAGGATGATACCGAAGTGCGAACTCCATAATCCCCAGATATTCCATCCATCTGCGCTGTCTCATGTTGTCTTTCGATCAAACAAGTATTTCAGACTCTTGTGATCCGAGAACACTTCAAACTTTTCACCATAGAGGTAGTGTCTCCAGCTTTTGAGAGCGAAGAAGACCACTGCTGCTAGTTCTAGGTAATGTGTGGGATAATGGCATTCATGAATTTTCAACTGTCTTGGACCGTAAGCCACTGTACGATTACCTTGACTGAGTGTACACCCAAGTTCCTCACCGGAGGCATCACAGTACACTTCATAATTTCGCCTCTTTCCCGGCAAGATCAGAATAGGAGCGGTTGTAAGCCTCTCCTTAAGCTACCTCAAATCTTTGATTGCACAGATTGGACCACTCAAACTTGACTCCTTTCTGAGTGAGTCGGGTAAGTGGAGCTGCAATCTTGGAGAAGTCCATGATGAATTTCCGATAATAACCGGACCAATCCCAGAAAACTGCGGATCTCGGTCACATTTGTCGGCCGCTTTCCATTCCTTGACTGCTGCCCACCTTAGCCGGGTCCACGGCGATATCTATTCCCACCAACTACTGGCATCTTCGATCAGCTTGAGAGGGGTGGCCAGTAAAACTTTTATCAATAGGACTGGAAATTTGGGAGCAGATTAAAGATCTGTGTGATCCTCTTTAACCAGTGTTCCGCTCCAACAGCCCCTTCTGGTGCCCCTGAAGTAGGGAGGGTGCTGTTGTTGAAAATCCTTGACCATTTTCCTTTTACTGGGGTCTCTTGGCGGGTCGCATTTTCCGCTTGAGTGTTGTTGGAGAGCAGAAGCGACTGCCAGCTTGAACTTACATCCCTTAACTCGGGAGGTACACCTTGTATGTGTATACTGTTTTGTCCCTCGGCTGGATGAGGTGTGGCACCTCCTCTTGATGCAGTGGGGTGCACTTCCTCTTGATGAGGTGGTGGTACCTCCTCTTCTACCTGGGGATTTCTGAGAGTTCTTCTTCTTGGTGGCATTTCCTAAGTCCTTGAAAAAAAATATCAACTTAGTTCTTTCGTAACATTGTTGCTTCATATTTAGCTTTGAAGGACATTGCTAATATACCATACTTAGTTTTGAGGGGATATTCCTAAGGATTAAGTGGTTGTCTCTCATATTGGTGAAAATTGCCAAATATGCATACTTGGTTTTGGGGAAAAACTTCCCCAGATAACTATGTTTGTCCACTTTTGTGAAGTTGGGGAAAATTTTCCTATGTCTGATAAATCCATCAATGTTATAATGATTGTACTTCCCTTACTATCATTTTCTTGCGTCAAATGTGACGTTCAGATTGAATGTTTCAGTCTGAGTCAATCGAAGTAGATTAATCCGGCCCCCGTGCAGCGGACTCCGAAGAATCGGTCAATTGGGATTCTTATCTGTCAATGAGACGTGAAACCGTCTTAATCATACTTCGAGAGATTCATTCTTCCGATTTTGCTCTGATACCAACTGTAAACGCCCCGCCCTTTTTCACCCGTTTCCGAAAATCAGAGTCTATTTTTTTTTTTTGAAATAGAAGAGTGAGAGAGGGCGCGGACGCCACGACGCGAGTTAAGTCCGAGCTTCTAAAGCCCGGCCCTTAACTGGCCAACCCCACACGTGCGCGGAACAAAGTCCATGAGTACGGTTCACACGTAGGAAGTAAGCTCGTGGAATATAGTTACATGCGGAACATTATAATAGACGATATCCCTACCGGTTTTAGATAGAAGGGAAGATACAACATTAAATTACCAAAATACTCCCATGTTCATGATTATATCTCAAAATGTTAACATACAGAATTTAATCCAGACCATAGTAATAAATCCAAAATTATTACAATTCAACAAGCTATGCTACTTGAGTTATAACATTTCCAAAATAAAACTTGATAAACAAAGTAGCCGCTTCCCCACGCCCCTAAGCCTGACTCCCGTCATGTCCATTGTTTCCTCCGTCTCCTGTATCACCAGCTAGGGTGGAAGTAGGGCGTTAGTCAACACGCCCAGTAGGACTCCGAGTAGGGCTAGCACATGGATTAGTGATAATACACATACCGATAAAATAACATATAACAAAATAAGCATGTGATGAATGCTATGCCATGGGTGCTTATGTTATGTGTCCCACCCATCATCTACATCATCACGAAATATCTAATCCCCCTTGACGGCAAATCCTCGTCAAGGTGTCCCCATGCTTGCTTCTCGGTTGCCCCGACGGAGCATGGACTCCGGTGATACCACATCAATGTCCCCATGTCTGTTCTCGGTCGCCCCGACGAAGCATGGACTCCGGTGATACCATATCAATGTCCCCATGTCTGTTCTCGGTCGCCCCGACGGAGCATGGACACCGGTGATGCCATATCAATGTCCCCATGTCTGTTTTCGGTCGCCCCGACGGAGCATGGACTCCGGTTTGTTTATTTTTTTCCGCCCATGCCATGCATGAGATGTAGTGCATTATGCTATGTAGTATATATAGATAAACCATAATTTTGATATACCATACATAGCCATATAGTGCATAATGTAAAAATATAATCCATATGATTCATAACTTAAAACTCGTCATAAGATAAATAACAATCATAAATCCATCATAAGCCAAACCAAAATAATTTAAAATACCATCATATATCCATCGCTTACAAAAAGGTAGAAATCCTACCAAGTACTGATAACATCTTTTTTTGTTCTCGTCCGATAATTCGGGTCGCCGTTCGCGTACCGTTGCGATGTGCCAATACCTTATTATACATTTCCCAAGTTAGTTTATATCTTATCCATGATTAAGTCTCTAACTGATCATAAACCTATGTTCATTGATGATCTTTAACCACATTACAAGATTACCATAATCAGCCCTTATCTTGGTCTCTTTTTTCTTTTTTCCATTAATTTCAACACGTATATAATTCAATCCATAACTGATCTATACACCTAGATCCATTAATGACCTACCAATCATGTCATGAGATCATTAGAATCAGCCCCTTTAATTCAATATCATCTCCATTTATCCTACCGGATTAGTGGTGTCTTAGAAAATACTCAAAAACTGTACATTCCAATTCAGTCGACTGAATCTCAGATTCAGTCGGTTGATTTTGAATCAGATCGTCTGTTTGTCTGTCAGTTCAGTTTCAGTCGACTGAAATACACATTCAGTCGGCTGAAACATGGTTCATACCATTTCAGTTGACTGAATCACAGATTCAGTCGGCTGATTTTGAATCAGATTATCTGTTTGTTCTGCCAGTCTATTTTCAGTCGACTGAATCATAGATTTAGTCGGCTGAACCATCAACCATCCATTTACGTGTTTAATACGCATTCCTTCAGTCGACTGAATCATATATTCAGTCGGCTGAAACTTCCAGAACCCTTTTCTTGTCCGAGACGTTTGTGTTCAGTCGACTGAATCATAAGATTCAGTCGGCTGAAACTCCCAGAAACTCCTTCTGTTTTCAGTCACCATTAGTTCAGTCGACTGAAACTCTAGTTCAGTCGGCTGAAACTCCCAGAAGCTCGTTTCTGATTCGTCCATTGTCAGTTCAGTCGGCTGAATCCCTGATTCAGTCGGCTGAAACTCCCAGAACTTCGTTTCTGGTTCGTTCATTATCTGTTCAGTCGACTGAATCTCTGATTCAGTCGACTGACTTTTTCGTCAGTCCTTTCCATTGCATGTTTTGGACTTCCTTCCATTGCGATTTCTCTTAAAATATTCCATTTTTAACCATTACGAAACTTAGTATCATGTTTAGAGATACTTACAACCCGTGGCTCTCCCGGTTGTCTCTTGCTCCTCTTGTTCCTTATTCTTTCCCTTTCTCCTTCTTCTTCCTTCTTGATACCAGGCCAGTGGTGAGTTTGATCGGGGTAAGATTACCAGGGTTTTGATTCGGCTAATGGTAGGGTTAAATTTTTGAGAGAGAGAGAGAGAGAGAGAGAGAGAAAGAGGAGATGAAGACAATATCTCAAGCTTGGGTCTTGGGTGATCGGCCAACTCTTAGCTTCTTCTTCCCTTCCTTCTAATTTCCTTTCTCCTCTTTTCTCCTTAGTGTTTTCTTTGGAAGAGAGGCGAGGACGGTTTTGGTGTGTGAGGGAGTGTGGGAGAGAGAGATGGGTGTCATGATTTGTTTGACTCCCTCCACCAACCAAGCATGGAGGGAGGTATGGGCTTGCATGCCCCCATTTTTAGGGCCATTGTCCCCTTTAGTGGAGGTGGTTGGGGGATGAGTTTGAGTCCCAACTCATTCCAATGAGTTTGGTGAGTCAAGTAAGATGGAAACCATCTTGACTCACCCCATTTCCTATGTGACTCACTTAATTATTTAATTTATTATTTAACTTAGCCCCTTTTATTTTATAATTTAATTGCTATTTAATTCCCTTCAATTCCTTCATGAATCCACCCATGGTTGACTAAGTCAACCATGGTGGTCTGCCCCACCAATTTCTTGGTCCATTGGGTCCCATATGGCTCTTTGACCCAAATTGACTATCTTTGACCCAATTACTTACCATTGACCAATTAAATGTATTAATTCCAATTCATGGTTTATTGGGTAAACATTGGGCCCATGGCCCAATTAAATTTATTTTCTTACCATTTACCTTGGAGTTTGAATCAATTTGATCCGTTGGGTTCCACATGATTATCGGGCCCACTTTGACCATTATTGACCCTTTAAATGAATCCTATCAAATCCATGGTCCATTGGGCGATACTTGGGCCTTTGTCCATATTTTGATCCATTTAACATCCATGACATCAAAATCTCCATTTTCCATTATTAAAACAAATAATTGCCACATATATATTGATTCAGAAATTCGGGCTATTACATCTCTAACCCTCTTGGTTATTTGATTTATATGTTAAAATGTTTTATCTCTTCATCTAAGTTCTTACAGCAAAGAAACTATGGAGAGAATATAAGAAATGGAGTGTAATGAAGAGATAATGGAGAGTAGTAGGTCTTTTCATAAAAGATATAACATGGAAGTTTTACTTAAAATGCCTTGATGTTTAGATATTTTCTTTTAAAGTATTTTTATAAATCCATTAGAATATTTGAATGTCTTTATTTACTGGTTTTTGTAAGAAAAAAAGGGTTTAAGAAAATGATATCTTATGATGAAGTTTGGAAGAATGATTCATTGTAAAGCTGTTTATACAAATCAGTCCAAAAAATGGACCTTTAAACATCTCAAAATGATTTTTTGGGAATTTGTAACTATTTTTCAAAAAAGTGTCTATTCATAATTTTCAGGCATCTGAAGGTACCTAAAATAATTTTACAACAATTGGACAGTTCTAAGATAAAAAACTGTTTTTACATATCAGTCCCGAAAATGGACCTATAACCATTTCAAAATGATTTTCTGGATTTTTTTAATATTTTTATATTTTTTAATATTTTTTCGTGTATTCTACTACCAAACATCTTTCCAAAGAGTATTTACTCGAGTTATTCCCTTTACCCAAAAAATCCCAAAATGATTTTTACAAAAACAGTGCGTAGTTTGTATTTCAAAACAAGAAAAGCTAGTTTTGGGCATCTTCACTTGATTTGAATTTTTTTTTTCTAATAATAAGTCTTTTGTTCCTAAATTCTAATTCGCTAAAGAATATATCAGTGACTTTAATAATTTGGAGTTTTATGAATTATTTTTAAATGGAGTACAATGGGTAAAATGACGATTTTACCCTTGATTAGGATAAAACACACATGTGGAGTCATTTAGACTCTAATGACCTTTGTGAAATGACTCTTAAAGCTTAATTAAGATTTTCATAAATTTAATTAGAGGGTTTTTATGCTATAATGACGTGAGAATTATATGTTGACATATGTGAACGAATGAAGAGCTGAGAGTAACTCCGAGATTGCCCGATCTACTTCGTGAATCATTTATCTCCACTGATCGGCTAAGATTAGTTAAGTTTTCCTTCTTCGTTGAAATGCTATGGGTGTGAATCTAATATTTGTTATTCAAAATGAACTGAGTTCTTTGAAAATTATGTATGCTTGATTTATGATATGATTATAACAATGATACTTTTGAATGGTTTCACATCACCTGATAATGATGATTTCTCCGCATTTTAAATGTATGATGGTGTATCTTATCCTAAAAGGATTTTGGAATTAACTGATCTATGTATGGTATTTTCTTTACTTAAAGGGTTGCTGTGGATTTCAATTAAATGGGTTGCTATATATATATATATATATATGTATTGTGAAAAGAGTACTTTCAAGTTCATGAGAATGATGGACAACACATGACATGAGATCATTGGCATCATTTATATTCATATTTCTCATGCATGAAGCATGGGATGGGAAAGACATGGAGTGAAAATAAAGGACCAGTTTATCCAAATGGACCTTAGGGCCATGATTATTGTGATGGGGTACAATCAATGAACCAAAGTGCCGAATGTAACGACCTGACCCGATCTGTCGAGATTCCTAGGGAGATTTTCGGATCTCCATGTTGGATTAAGTGTTTCAGTGGCAATGGAGAGAGTGCGGGCTCCATGGTGGGCCGAGTTTGCCTAGTTTCGAGCTTGGGAGCTCGAAGGGTATTTTAGTGATTTTAAATTATTATTACTTTTTTTGTCATGCAAAATATTTGAAAATCACATGCTTTTCTCCCGATGTTCGACGTCCGACCTTTTTAGCGAATTTTAGATTTTAGTCTTGAAAACTCCATGTCAATTTTGAAACTTTGTTATCACACCTTTCGAATTTTTCTAAAAAAAAATGAATATTACTAATAAATAGATAAATATATATATATATATATATATATATATATATATATATATATATATAATAATATAGTCTTATAGAATAAAATAAAATAAAATCAAAAGTCTCTAGGCTTGATATTTTATGAGAACAAAAAAAGAAGAAAAAAAAAAGACCTTGGTGAACCCTAATCCAAGCCATAACCTTAAACCCTATTTCTCTCACCTATAATAATATCTCTTTCAAACCCTAGCCTCCCTCTTGTCATCTTCCTCCTCCCTTTCCCATCTCCCTAACCCTAAACACTCCTCTTCCATTCCCTCAAGCCGCCGCCGCCACCACCACCACCCCATTGCTTGAGCCGTCGCCCTCATCCTTTCATGTTCCTCTCCAACCCTTTCTTTTCTCATGATTCCCTCCCATCTCTTGGTCTTCTTTCTCTCTTCCCTCTCCCCTTCTTTCTATTTGCAAGCCAAGACCCTAACCCATGAAAACACTAACCCGCCGCCACCCCTTGCTCTGTTCTCTCATTATCTCCTTCCCTCTTTTTTTTCCTCAAAAACCCTAAACCCTAAGCCGTCGCTGGCCTTTGCTCTCTTTCTCCTTATCTCATTCCTTCTTTTTTTTTTTTCCCCTCAAAAACCCTAAACCCTAAGCCACCGCCGCCCCTTGCTCTCTTCTCTCATTATCTCATTCCCTTTTATTTTTTCTCAAAACCCTAAATCCTTAGGGCCGCCACTACCACCATCTTCTTTCTTTTTCCCTCTTTTCTCTCTTCTCCCCTTCTTTTTCTTCTTCAACTCGAGCCCAACTAGCCCAAGCCCATCATATCCAGGCAAGTTCTTTCTGGGCCCAACCTAGCTCGTTCGGCCCAAAGGTACCAAGCCCACTAGTTGTAGTCCAGGCCTAGTTTTCCAAGCCCAACTCGGTCTGGCACAGTCCTTTCAGTGCAATCGATCTTGCCAGTAGTTTTTGCCATCTCGGTTCAACCCAAGCCCGACCTGTTTCTAGGCTCGGCTCAAGCCTGTTTAAGGCCCGACCTGGGCCCACTTTGTGTCCGTTTCAGGATCTTTTCTAGCCCACTTCGGGGACATTTCTGGAGCTCGTCTGGACCACTTTCTGGAGCGTATGCAAGCCCATTTCCACTCAATTTTACGGGACCGTCCCAGTTTCTCAGGCCCGGTAACTCATGCATCGCTCATTTCAACCCTGCAACCTGTTTTCATCACTTGGATTTCAAAAATGCACACAAGTGAGGGGACTTATCACTGTTTAGCATGCATTTGCATATATTAAACTGTTATTTCTGGACATAGAGCGGCTCTAGTGTAACCCTCTATTTATTTAGCCACTCGGTAAGTGAAAACTGTTGAAATAAAAATGTGGCAAAGGGTCCGCTCGGGTTTACTCCTGTCAATTGCATGCATTTGTGAAAAAACTTTAACTGGATAAATTGATATTAAATATGATTATTGGAAGACGATATGATACATTGCATGTTTACGCATAGAGGCGTGTGTTTAAGAACTTGTTATGCGCCTCTTGGACCTCACGACGAAGAATATTATGGATTTTGATTTATTATATCAGAACATGTTTATACTGTTATACTTGATCCTGACATTATGTGCATGCAGGAGAGGTAATCCACAACGGACAGTGTACCATTGGGTGTTGAGATGGAGGGATTGTTTATTTGTTTATATGTGCATATGTGTATATGTTTATGATGAGGTGATGATTTAGTGTTGGGAGGACTTCCACGTTACGCTCCGGCGGTTGAGACCCCCATAGGAGATGTAGGTTTCCCTGTTCTGTTCTAGCGGTTGAGGTGCCTGCCCTTGAGATTGGCTTCCCCGTTGTGCTCCCATTGTTGAGACCCCCATAGGGGATGTGGGTTTCCCAGTTGCATTCCGACGATTGAGGCAGTTGTGTATTGCGTGGTTCCCGTTTTTATTGGTAGGGAGACCGAAGTTGTTGGAGGATCTGTGAGAGTTATGGAGGTGATGTCTTGGACTGGTCAGTTGGACCATTGGTTAGTAGTATAGTTGAGTACTCATGTTCGTAGACATCCATTTTATTATGGTGTTTATTACTTTTCATACATGTGATATATATTTATGATACTCACAAGTGATATGCCTTATCCCTTCACTGGGCTAGTTGGCTCACCCTTTACATTTGAGGACCTTTGTGAGTTATAGAGGTGATGTCTTGGATTGGTCGGTGGGACCATTGATTAGTAGTATTATTAAGTACTCATGTTCATAGACATCCATTCTGTTATGATGTTCATTACTTCTTCATACATGCGATATATATTTATGTTGCTGATAAGTGATATGCCCTTCACTGGACTGGTTAGCTCACCCTTTACCTTTCAGGTACCCCGAACGTAGAGGGACTAGGCAGGCCCCTTGAGTAGGCACCCGGGGAGGAGCAATAGTAGTAGATATTTCATATTCATGTTCATGTTTAGTTTTGAGAGACCTTTGCTTGTATAAACTCATTATCACACGTTGTTTGGATGATTGTATAACTATATTGAATGATCAGTGGTTGCTTGTTGTTCTTCTTACTATGTTAGATTTGGACATTATTAGATTGTTGAGAGAGAGATAGTTACCTTGTTTTAAAAAAAATGCCCGTTACCTGTTCCTTGGTTATGTTTTGAGACTTTATGGAGATCACGCGCTCTTAGCGGGATAGGGTGTTACAGTTGGTATGAGAGCACGGTTCAACTCTCGGACTGTGCATGGGACAAAGCTTGATGTGATGATAAATAGATATTAGGTTCATCCCCTGTGTGATAGGGTAGATTGAACTGAGTTCTGGGGTAGTTCGTAGACAACCTAAGTTCGTGTGGCATGTTTAATGCACTATCTTTCAGTTAGTTTGCTTGAGTCATATTTAGTGGTGAATTGTTGCTTGGTTTAAGGTAGACCGGCGTTTGATTCTCCTGTTAGTCTGTGGCAAGGTCGATCGCTTGATTGAGTGTGTGGTGCAGAGTGACGTGGTCACGAGAATTGTGGGATACAAAGCTCTAGGTTTTGAGTCAGATTGGTCATACTCCCTACGGTAATTAGAGGTGTTTCTCGGTGGGACCCATATTATTGGGGAGGTCCTCACCTTAGAGGCGTGTCGGTGGTATTTTCAGAGTGGCTTGAGTACTGTGATGGAGTTACGGGGGCTTCAGATTGCCATTGAGATGAGATTGCTCGAGAGTCTAGTGTTGAGAAGATGCCGTGTTGTGGGTCTACCCCCTGTGTCCGTGGGGGGCTCGTGTTTAGAGAGCGAGGACACCGTATGTGGGCCTCCCTTGTAACTTTCGTATAGAGATAGATTCATTGGAAATCCATAGGCACCTACTGAGTGAGTCTGGCAGGCTAACTCTGTAGATGGCCGATGGAAATCCATGAGAGGTTGATGGGCTTGGTGTGTTTGAGGTGTCAGTTAGGCCCATTTGGGGCTTAGGTTTGTGGAGAGATCCTGGGGGCCAAACCTATGGTTGTATGTTTGGCTCTAGGATTCCCGCAGTTCCAATGTTATGGCTAGAGGTAGTTGTGGCTTTGTTAAGAGCTTTTATAGGCTAAACTGGTATGGTTGACCGTCGGGACTCGGGTGAGACCGGTATACCGTTCAAATGCAATGTCAGAGTGAGTTGGGAGCTCGGTGGTTTGAGTTGTGCACATGGGTGTCTCTTAACTCTTGACTAATGTATTGCCCGTTTCCAGTGTTCCCTCTCTGTTTTTGTCTTGAGTTTCGCTGGTTACGGACCAGATCTGTGGATCGTGCATTTTGACCTTTGGAGTTAGTATTGGAGGTCAGTTTATGAGTTTTGGAGATGTCAAAGTTTGATGTCATTTTGAGATGGATTGGTCGTCTTCCTTTCAGGTTGCCTTGGACTGTTCCTGTATGCAGGTGACAAGTCAGTTCCTCGCGGTGGATGCATTGTCGAGTGACTTACAAATTACAGTCTGAGTGTGGAGGAGTCGTACAACTTGGTGGCTAGTTTGAGTTGAAGGAGAGTTTGGGGTTGGCAGATGTTGGGATACCTAGCGTGGTTTGGGGGCTTTCGGAGGTCTTTCTGGGGAAGTTTATTGGATTTCCGTCACATTAGGAGATAAGGTTTGTTGTGGATCTACTCCCCCGGTGCAACACCTGTTTCGATTAGTCACCATCGGGTGGAGCCAGTAGGGGTTTTGGAGCTGAAGAGTTAGCTCGGGGAGTTGGAGTCTCTTGGCTACAATTGGCCCAGCGCCCTCCTTGTAACGCACCGGCCATGTTGACCAAGAAGGGGATGACTCTATGAGTTTGTACTTTGATTACCGGCAGAGACTTGGGAGTTGGAGAAACAACTCAGGAAGTTAGAAACCCTTAGTTTCATTCGGCCTAGCACTTCATCTTGGGGTGCATCGGCGTTGTTTGCTAAGAATTAAGATGGCTCCATGAGACTGTGTATCGACTATCGACAATTGAACATGATTACAGTAAAGAACAAGTATCCATTGCCAAGGATTAATGATCTGTCTAACCAATTGAGAGGATCCGAGTGCTTCACCAAAATGGACCTTCATTCAGGTTACCGTCAAGTGAGGATGCGGGAGTGTGATACTGAGAAGACTGCCTTCCACAATCGTTTTGGACTCTTTGAGTTTGAGGTTATGCCGCTTGGGGTGACTAATGCCCCAGCAACATACAAACATAATTAATAGGACATTCAGACCGTGCCTGGACCGGTTGTAGTGGTGTTCATCGACAACGTCTTCATATATTCAGCATCAGAGGAGGATCATGAGCAGCATCAAAGAACCATACTTCATGTTCAAAGGGATCAAGAACTCTATACAGAGTACGATAAGTGTGAGTTTTGGTTGCCAGAGGTTCAGTTTTTTGGGCACGTGGTGTCAACTAACGGTGTCGCCATGGACCCGACAAAGGTTGATGCTGTTTTGAGTTAGGAACGACCACGGAGTGTGACTGAAATCCACAGCTTTTGGGGTCTTGTAGGATAATATCAGTGGTTTATCAAGGATTTCTCCAAAATCAGGACACCCATGACAAGATTAACTCGTAAGGGTGTGCAGTTCGTCTGAGACGAGACTTGTGAGGTGGCCTTCCAAAGGCTAAAGCAGAGTTTGACTTTCACTCCGGTATTGATGGTACCAGAGAGAGGACGTTGGTACACGGTATACTATGATGCTTCCGGTGATGGTTTGTACTGTGTACTGATGCATGATGAAAAAGTGGTGGCTTATGGTTTGAGACAACTTAAAACCCATGGAAAGAACTATCCTATTCAGAATTTCCAATTAGCGGTTGTAGTTTTTGCACTTAAGGTTTGGAGACACTACTCTCATGGTGAGAGATTCGAGGTTTTCTCAGATTATCATAGCCTAGAGTATCTGTTCACACAGAAAGAGTTGAACATGAGACAGAGACGATGGATAGAGTATCTGGGTGACTACGACTTTGTGTTGTCTTACCACCCTAGTAAGAAGAACGTGGTTGTGGACGCCTTGAGTCGTAGGGAGAGGGCAACCTTATCAAGTCTGATCGGAAGATATATAACATCTAGACTTTGCAGCATGGTTGTTTAGAGAAATATTTATGATAGAGTTTTGAGATCTCAGCAGACAAATTAGAGGTGTATTGCTTTGAGGTGTTGTGGCTAGTAGCAGTGGACCTTTTGAATGGACTATGAGACGAGTTGGTGGTTTGACCTTTCAGGGCAGGCTATTTGTACCCATGTAAGGGTAGTGCCGCGAGAAGGTATTGCGACACTTCCATCACTCTAGATTCATTGTGCGTCTGGAACATGCAATGATGTGTCCTGATTTGCTTTAGTAGCTCTGGTGGAGAAACATGAAGAGGTTAGTGGCTGAGTCTGTGACCTGTTATTTGACTTGCCATCAGATCCAGAAAGAGTAGTTGAGAACTGATGGTGGGTGGTGGTCTTTTCCGATCCTTGAATGGAAATGGGGTCATATTATTATGGTTTTCGTGATTGAGTTGTCGAGGTCAACTCAGAGACATGATGCAGTATGGGTCATAGTGAATCAATTGACTTAGTTGGCCTGTTTTATTTGGATGAAGACGGAAGATCCTATTGAGACTTTGAGTCGGATGTTTTGGACGGAGGTTGTCAGACTGCATGGCATACCTTAAGTCAACTGTTTCAGACCGGGACCCGAGGTTTGTCTCTTGGTTCTGGCAGGGCTTGTAAAAAGAGTTGAGCATATAGTTGTGTTTCAGTACAACGTTCCACCAGCAGAAAGATGGTCAATCGGAGCGGAATATTCAAATCTTAGAGGATATGTTCCGAGCTTGTGCTTGGGATCATGGCGGCAGTTGGGAGAGCCACTTACATCTGGTTGAGTTTGTTTACAATGACTATCAGTCCAGTATCTAGATGGTCCTATATAGGGCCTTGTATGTCAGACCATGCAAGTCGCCCATGTGTTGGAACGAGACCAGTGATATAGTGATGTCAGGACCAAGTATAGTCAGGGAGACATTTGAGGAAGTGAGATTGATCAGACAATGGTTGTTGACTGTCCAGAATAGGCAAAACAGTTTTGCTGAGCATATGAGGAAGTACTAGTAGGAAATTGAGGATACGAGAGATCAGAGGCTTCATGGCAAGACTATTCGCTTGATTTTAGTGGTTTAGCAATGAAGGGGCAGAGAGTCTTCTCCTTGAGAGAATGATGCAAGAATGTGAAAGCAGTTCCTAGCCTTGTTTGAATCTAGAAGTACGAGTTCAGTTTGAAATTTGAGGACAAATTTCCTTAAAGGGGGTCGTTTGAGGACAAATTTCCTTAAAGGGGGTCGTGTTGTAATGACCCGACCCGATCTGTCGGGATTCCAAGGGAGATTTTTAGATCTTCATGTCGGATTAGGTGTTTCGGTGGCAATGGAGAGAGTTGTAACGCCCTGTCCTTTTTCACTCCACGCTGTCTGAAAATTCGAGTCTATTTTTTGTTTTTTTAAATAACAGAGTGCGCAAGAGTGGGACGTCACGACGCGAGTTAAGTTCGAACTTTTAAAGTCCGACCCTTAACTAGCCAACCCTATGTGTGCATGGACTAAGTCCATGAAAACGGTTCACACATAACAATATAGACTTGCGGAATAAAATCTTAACATGCGGAATTGTAATAGAACCTAGTTCTATTCCATTTCAAACAGCAAAGTACGTCAAGTCCTTAATCATAATTAACATTACACAATTATCCAAATAATCATCCAACCATAGCAAATCATCTAAATTATTACATGTTCGAAGTCTAGTTACTCAAATTACAAGTCCATAAGTAACTTAATCAAAATATAAAGTAAAAGCATCCAAGCTCCTATGCTTGGCCCGTTTCGCGTTCATCGTTCTCCTTGTTTCATGTATCATCCACTAGGGTAGAAGTAGGGCGTTAGAACAAATCGCCCAGTAGGTATTCCAATTAGGGCTAACACATGGTTAGTACAAAACATATATATAACATAAAGTCCAAAAACCATATAAACCATGCCATGTCATGATGTCCAATGCAATGAGTCCCACCCATCACAAGTACATAAAAGTACCCCCACATAGGTCTTTCGGACGCCCAGACGGAGTGTGGACCCTCCGGTTTCTTCTTGATGGAAAAGCACATCAAGGTACCCCACATAGGTTTTTCGGACGCCTCGATGGAGTGTCGCCCCTCCGGTTACATATCCTTCACCCCATGCCATGCATGAGATGCCAATGAAACACATGCTATTTTATATAATAAACATAGCATTAAAACTCACATTTAAAACATATCTTTTTCAACATAAAATCATCAAATAAGATAAGAAACATTGTACATAAACCTATGGTTTCAAAGAGGTAGAATCCTACCAAAGACCACTAGCGCGTCCTTGCGCTTTGGTCCGGTAACCTCTCACGATCGTACACACCTTGTGAGGTCCCATTACCTTATAATATATCAATCAATTAAAACCATGTCCCATTTGATTTACCATAAAGTCCAAGTCCATAAAACATTCCTCATGGGGTTCGGCCATACGCCATGGCCGAACCCATGATCTTTCATTTTTACTTATATTTACAGCAATGCCATTATACATATCCATAGCCATTTACTTGCTTATTTTCATAAGGCTTATGTTCCAAAATAATCCATACAAATAGTTCATGGGGTTCGGCCATACACCATGGCCGAACCCTATGTCCATTATTTTCACCTATTTACATTTCTACCATTGTTCTATCTATGACTTTCCATTTCATTCTTTAAAACATGCTAATAATAACCTAAATCCATAAAGGACCTCATGGGGTTCGGCCATATATCATGGCCGAACCAATGATCCTCCATTTTAGCATGTATTTACAACTTTGCCATCATCTCCATGATCTCCATTCGATCAATCACCAATTTAAGTCCATGTATATTTTTCCATGGGGTTCGGCCATACACCATGGCTGAACCCATGGTCCATGATTTTTATCCTCCAAACTTCCATTAAAAAAAATAACCAAAGTCCTTCCAAGGGGTTCGGCCATACAACATGGCCGAACCCTATGGTTCATAAATTAGACATTATATACATGGATCCACCAATGATCCACAACCATAAAACCATAAATAAAACCCTCCATTCCTTTAATCATGTTAGGTCCAAAATTGATCCACTAACCGTGACATAAAAACCCCAAGTCCAGCAAATATTTTCCATGTCATTCGGCCATACACCATGGCCGAACCAATGTCTATCATTTATTTACATCTTTGCCATTCATACAAATCCATCACCAATAACCTTCCATGGTTTTCATGATCTAATTGCATCTAAAAACCATCAACCAAACATCATTTAAAATAAATCATAATTAACCTTTCACATGGGGTTCGGCCATACAACATGGCCGGACCCTATGATTCATCTTTTCCTCCCATAAATCAAATTAAATTTAACAATCATCGTCCATAAAACATAACCAATGTTCCTCCATGGGGTTCGGCCCTTCATCATGGCCGAACCCTGTGGTTCATCAACTTCTCTTAAACCATTTAAACCCATATAAATTTCTTATTAATTTTCCATTAAAATATCATATGCTTCCCTTAATTTTTCTTCCATGGGGTTCGGCCATACACCATGGCCGAACCCTATAGTTCCATATTTCCTCTTTTAAATCCAATCAAAACATCCTAACCGTCCATGGTTTTCAACGCATAAAAATACACCATGTCTTTCCATGGGGTTCGGCCATGCACCATGGCCGAACCCTATGGCCTCCTTTCCATTAAACGTGCTATATTCATCTCCCAATTTTCTTCCATGGGGTTCGGCCATACACCATGGCAAAACCCTATGGTTCCTTTCTTTAAACAAGATTATCAAAATACTTACCGGTTACGCGACTCCTCCGGTTTTCCTTCACTTGTTCTTGCTCTTCCAATCTTTCTCTTTCTTTAGCCTTTTCCTCCTTCTTCTTGGTCTTTCACACGGCTGAGAACACCCTCTTGACAGAGCACAATGCGTTAATCCTTCCCTAGATTGTGTTGCCGTGCGCCCCTTATGTTGCCTCTCTTTTATAAATCCAATTGTCCTATCTTAGAAGGTAACAAGACCCTTTAAATTAGCCATTACCTAATGCCGTACGCCCCTTACTGAAATAGCCATTGCCATGTGCTCGTTGTGTCTTTCTTCCAATCGGTTCTATGTTTAGAAGGTGCCATGCGCCTCTTTCTGCCTTTCCTTTATCAACTTCTTTCACTCGGTCCTATCTTGCATGAAATAGCCATTGCCGTGTATATGCTTCCCACTTTGGGAGAGTATTAATTAGAAGATGACATGCGCCCCTTGTAATTTAGCAATTGCCTTATTATTACTCTTAACAAAGAAAGGACTCCTTTTTAAAAAGATACTCTAACATATCTTATCTTGTATGCGCATATCTCATGGATATGCAATGTCACACACGGCCATGCAACTCCTAAAATCTTTCCATGTTCCCTCTATGCGTGTGTGTCATCCTCATCTAGACGTGTGGCCCATTTAATTTTATTGAAACCAATTCCACACTCCGTTGGGTCTTAATTGGGCAATGACCCAACACTTTTACCCATATAAGGTCCATATCTAATAATTCACAAATTAAATGGGTAATTTTCATATATATTAATAACTTGAAAATCCAAGGTGTTACAAGAGTGGACTCCATGGTGGGCCGAGTTCGCCTAGTTTCGAGCTCGGGAGCTCGAAGGGCATTTTAGTAAATTTAAATTATTATTATTTTTTTGTCATGCAAAATATTTGAAAATCACAAGGTTTTCTCCCGATGTTCGTCGTCCGACCTTTTTAGCGAATTTTATATTTTAGTTTTGAAAACTCCGTGTCAATTTTGAAACTTTGTTTTCACTCTTTTTGAGTTTTTCTAAAAGAAAAAGTGAATATTACTAATAAATAGATAAATATGTATTTATATATATAAATAATAATATAGTCTTATAGAATAAAATAAAATAAAATCAAGAGTTTCTAGGCTTGATATTTTATAAGAACAAAAAAAGAAAAAAGAAAAAAGAAAAAAAAGGGCCATGGTGAACCCTAATCCAAGCCATAACCTTAAACCCTATTTCTCTCACCTATATAATATCTCTTTCAAACCCTAGCCCCCCTCCTCTCATCTTCCTCCTCCCTTTCCCAATTCCCTAACCCTAAACCCTCCTCTTCCTTTCCGTCAAGCCGCCGCCGCCGCCACCACCACATTGCTTGAGCCGCCGCCCTCATCCTTTCACATTCTTCTCTAACCCTCTTTTCTCTCTTGATACCTTCCCATCTCTCGGTTTTCTTTCTCTCTTCCCTCTCCTCTTCTTTCCTTTTGCCAAGCCGAGACCCTAACCCTTGAAAACCCTAAGCCGCCGCCGCCCCTTGCTCTCTTCTCTCATTATCTCCTTCCTTCTTCTCTTTTTCTCAAAAACCCTGAACCCTAAGCCGTCACTGCCCCTTGCTCTCTTCTCTCTTTATCTCCTTCCCTCTTCTCTTTTTTCTCAAAAACCCTAAACCCTAAGCCGCCGCTGTCCCTTGCTCTCATCTCTCCTAATCTCCTTCCTTTTTCTTTTTTCTCAAAACCCTAAATCCTTAGGGCCGCCGCCGCCACCGCCACCATCTTCTTTCTTTTTCCCTCCTTTCTCTCTTGCACCCTTCTTCTTCTTCAACTTGAGCCCAGCTCCCTGAACCCATCAGATCCACGCAAGTTCTCTCTGGGCCCAACCCAGCTCTTCCGGCCCATCGGAACCAAGCCCACTAGTTGTAAACATGCCCAGTTTTCCAAGCCCAACTCTGTAACACCCGGATTTTTCATTTCATAAATATATTGGATTTGTCTATTTAAATTGCTAAATTTGTTGAATTTAAGATTAGAAATTGAAATGGACCTTAGATGGGTAGGAAGTTGGGTCAATAACCCAATTAAGATCCAATGGATTATGGATAGGGTTTGATTTGAAAATAATTGGGTAAATGTAATTAAATGGGTCAATTACCCAATAGGGACCCAATGGGTCGTAGATGAGATGATTTGAAGGTAAATGGGTAGGATTAATTTAATTGGGTCAGCTATCCAATTGAGAACCAATGCATAAATCCACCTCATCAAGTAAGGCGGCATGTACAAGAGGTGACAATGCCATGTAGCATGCATGGAAGCCAACTAGGCAAGGTGCCACATCATAAATGACATGGTAAGGATATGACCCATGTGCCATGTGGTGACTATGTCACCACACGCATCGCCGGCTAAGTCATGGTTGACTTGGTCAACCATGAATGACTGAGCTCAACTGAGTTCCAATTAAAGGAGTTAAGTGGAATTAGTTGAGTTGGGAAATGAGTTCAAATAATCAAAGTGAGTTGAGCTGAGTTGAATGGAAGTTGAGGAGACTTCTTAATGAGTTAAGTGGGAGATGGAGGGTTTCCATCTCAATGGAAGCGACCCAAAGAACTCGATGGGAGTTAGGTGTATCCTTGGTTAAGCCAAGGGACACCTTGAATAGTCAAAGAAATAAATAGGGGAAGAGGAAGAGCCTTGGACTGTTACAAAGGGATACCAACCAAGGGGCACTTCACACCCCTTGGTTGACCACTCTCTAGAGCAAAAAGGATTTCCTATCTTTTTCTTCTCTATCCCCCTTCCACTTACACATCGATACCTGGAGAAATTGTTGAAGAACAAAGAAATGAGAAGGAGTAAGGAGTAAAGACAGAGAAAAAGAAAGAAGGAGACATGAAAAGGTATGAGGATAATATAGGATTAAAATTAAGAGGAAAACCATAGCTTGGCCATGGAGTGGCCGAATCTATGGATTTAATAATGGATGAAATGGAATGGCCAAAATGTTTTAAGACCATGGAATGGAAATCCATTTAAGGATTAGTTTCGATTTGAAAACGAAAGAATGGTGACATTCAAATCTTTGTGTTAACACAAAGACTGAATAGCTATGAAAGGATGCTAGCTTTGGCTAGAGAGTAGAGAAAATCCACTAAGAGTTATATGAATAATATATATATATAAATGTAAGAATGATAAGGAGTGGATTTTATGAAGAAAGGATGTACGAAATAATCAAACGAAAGAGAGTGACAAACAATCAGTCAACTGAATCTGGTGTGGCTGAAGACAGAAAACCATTTCTGGGAGTTTCAGTTGACTGAATCTTGGGATTCAGTCGACTGAACCATGTCTGGAATAAAATATATGGGGTTTATTGGTGTTTCAGCTGACTGAATCTGGGATTCAGTCGACTGAACATAGACGTATCGAAGAAGTAAAGTGATCTAACGTGTTTCCGCAGACTGAATCTATGATTCAGTCGACTGAACGAATACTTGTGAAACACGTAAACTGTTGGTTGAGGATTTAGCCGACTGAATCATGGATTTAGTCGCCTGAATCTATACTGGCTGAACACACAGTCAATCTGATCCAAAGTCAGTCGACTGAATCTGTGAATCAGTCGACTGAAAGAGGATTGACCAAGAGTACAAGGGTTTGACTCAAAGTCAGCCGACTGAATCTGTGATTCAGTCGACTGAAATGTAGAGAGTCAAGGAGTAAACAATACTAAGTTGGGTTTCAGCCGACTGAATGTGTATTTCAGTTGACTGAAAGTTTGCGGTAAGGCAGAACACTATAGCTAAGCGTGATTCAGACAATTGAAATGAAAAGTTGATTTTATTTGATGTTATCTCATGCATGGCATCGGAGGGAGAATATGGGACAACAAGCCAATTATGAGCTGTCCGGACATGACTTGGGGCTTGAAAACTAACTTGAAAGAAGCTATGTGAACCATTGATATTTTGGCTTTGTCGAGATTGCTAGATAGGGGTACGGGGCAATGTGGGCCAAAGAGCTCTTGGGTAACCTGTCCAAAAACCTGTGTAGAGGGAGGAGTCCACGTTCCATCGGTAATTCCGATTAACACACATGGGGAGGTATAACAGTGACCTAGTGGTACCGTCACAAAACACTGCGGACGTAAATGGCCAAGGGAACACCTTGATATGGCTTTATTTTATCAAGGAAACTATTTATATGATTTGTATGGTGTTTGATATGGAGATTGTAATGCCCCGCCCTTTTGCAGCCTTCCGAAAATCAGAGTCTATTTTTTTTTTTTATAAATACGTAAAGTGGAAGAGAGCGGGAAGACGTCACGATGCGAGCTAAGTCCGGACTTCGAAAGTCCGACCCTTAACTGGCCAAACCTAGGTGTGCATGGACCAAGTCCATGAAAACCAATCCACACATAGAACTAAGTAAAACTTGCGGAATATGCAAACTGATTGCGGAACTAAATTGTTTAGATAGCAAAGTACAAGTCATGATTACTTTAAACTAAACATTCATTCAAATTTAAATCAAACCATAGCAGTTATCTACTTTATTACTTGTGTCCATAAAAATGTATTCAAAACGTCAATAAATAAACTCCATTCCAACACCCAAGCTTCTATGCTTGGCTTTCCTCGCGATCCTCGGCCTTTGCCTTTCCCTTTCCTACGTCATCCACTAAGGATAGAAATAGGGCGTTAGATCAATGAGCCCAGTAGGTCTTCCGATTAGGGTTACCACAAGGTTAGTATAAAAACATGCGTATAACATATAATACATGATCATCAAATACTTCCAAAACAATGCTATGTATGTATGCACATGTAATGAGTTCCACCCAACACAAATATACATAGCCATCAATTGACGGGACTCTCATCGTCAAAGTATTCCACAGTGTTTTTTCATTTACTCTAGATGGGACTCTCATCATCAAAGTATTCCTCCTGGTGAGACTCTCATCACCTAAGGAGGCCCCACAATTGCATCACGGACATTCCGACGGAGTGTGGGCTCCTGTTTCCATATTCATCACCCCATGCCATGCATGAGATGTTAATGAGTACATACCATTTGTAAATAAATTCTAACATTCAAATCCCATTTGAAACATAATAATTTAACATAAATAACTCATCAAAATCAAGATAAAACATCAAATATAAGAGTGGTTACAAAGGGGTAAGAAACCTACATAAAAGTCACTTAAATTGTCCTTTCTTCTCAATCCGTCACCCGTTCACGACTTGTGCACCGTTCAAGTCCCGTTACCTTGTTTATATAACAGCGAGTCAATCACATATCCTTTTGATTTCTTTTTAAATCTAAGTCCCAAAAACCACCTTGTGGGGTTCGGCCATAAAGCATGGCCGAACGTCACCCACTTTGGATTTGATCTTCCTTTTCATTTGATCAATACTATCCATATAACTTACGTAAACACCTTATATTAAATAATATACCCTGGTAGGGTTCGGCCATACAGCATGGCCGAACCATACCACTTTGGTTTGACCCCTCTTTCAAGTCCTTTAATCCTTCATTCCATTATAACTTGTATTTACGGTTTTTCCACTAACTAACCCTTGTTTAATTTTTGCTTAATAATCAAGGTCCACCACAAATCCACCTTAGTGGGGTTCGGCCATACAACATGGCCGAACCTCACCACCTTAGATTTGGTCTTTTCAATCCTTCATTCATAAAATTGCTTACCAATCCATCCATTTAATTACCTTAGTCCTTAACCATCCACTAATGTCATTTTATGGGGTTCGGCCCTATACATGGCCGAACCCTATATTTCCTTTTATTCATCAAAGGATGGTTCTTATAATTCCATCCATTGGAATATTTTAAAACCTTTTGAGAACCAAACACCATGCATAGCACTTGGTGGGGTTCGGCCATACACCATGGTCGAACCTCATCCCTTTGGTTTTGGTGCTCCCCTTTATCATCCTTTATGATGAACATAAATATCCAAATCCCTCATTCTTTCAGCTATGTTAAACCCTTTTTAAAACATCATGAAAACCATTAACGATTTCTAATCATAATCTTAAATCCAAATACCCATACAAGGGTCTATGGCCGAACCCTATGGTTCTCTTGACTCAATCCTTCCCATAATTATTCATGGTTTTGACATAGTAATTTAGCCATAATCTTAGTATGGTTCAGCCATCCAATGGCCAACCCAAAACATCAATCTTAACTCCAATTAAAACACCTAAGAACCTCCATAACATTGCATGGTTTTTAACTTCCAAAAACCATCAAAATAACCAAAACATTTCATGGGGTTCGGCCATCCAAAGTGGCCGAATCCTATGATCCATGTTTTCTACCACTTTTTAACTTCATCTTCCATGGTTTTTACCTTTGATAGATTTGGCCATACCATGGCCAAATCATGTTCCTTTAACCCATTTTTCTTAACAAAATTTTATGAAATACTTACCAATCTCCTTTGCTTCTCTTCTTTCCTTTGATCCTTGCTTCCTTGTTTCTTGCTCCCTTAGTCCTTAGTTGATTGTGTGCTTTGATCAATGGTGAAAACACCAAGGGCTGGTTCGGCCAAGGAGGTAGATTTTGAGAGAGAAAATGAGAGAGAAACTTAGCCTTGGGTGAAAGTGATAAACCTAGAGATGCAAATCCTTTTCTCTAAGTCCTTTTGTTTTGATGGAGGGATCGGCCAAGGACTGAATTGTGTGAGAGACAACCAAGCAAAATTCTTTGTCTTGAGAGGTAGGGAACGGCCAAGGAAAGGAGAGGGAGAGAGTGATGTAAAACTCTAACTCCTTGGTTAATGAGAGTTACTCAAAGGTGGTGTCCGTTGGTGACACCGCTTGGTAACCCCCATGTCTTTTCATCTCCTCCATTATGGTTTACTTGGGGGTTTCATCCTTGTGATGAAACACCCATGCCTCTTCACCTCCCTTGTCCAATCGGCTGCAACCTTTGGTGGTGTCTCTTGAGACCGTCCATCTCCCCTTGATTCCCATTAACACCCCATGTGGGGGTTTCATGAATGGAAGAATCTTCCCATTTAACCAACGTGTGGGGGAGTTTGTTTTGGAGTCTTTATGATCAAGGCAACTCCTCACCTCCCCACTTGACTCATTTGAATTAAAAGGTCTCTATGGCTTCCAATTTAACTCACCCAACTCATTAGCTCAACTCACCCCATTTAATGCCACTCATTTAATGTACTTGAGTCAACTCCATTGTTTGATTCAAATTCAATTCACTTCAGCCTCAACTCAATATGATTTAGCTCAACCCTTTTAGCTCACTTGATGATCCACATGGTCAACGTGGTCAACATGGTCAACTCGACCCATTGGGTCCCATTTGAACCTCTTGACCCAATTAGGCGCCATGACCCATTTGAGTGACCATTGTCCATTTAAATGGGATTTACCCAATTGCACATAGCTTACCCATTTATCCTTCATTGCACTCACATTCCATTCAGCCTAACCCAATTTGAATTGAGCTCATCCAAGGGTCAAACAAGTCTACCACGACCCATTGGGTCCTAATTGGGTAGTTGACCCATTTAATCACACATACCCAATTATTTCCACCCGAATTCTATCCTTGGTCCATTAGATCATAATTGGGCTATTGACCCAACATTTACCCATCTAAGATTAATATCTTTTTAATTCACCATTCCAATGGCATTTTCGTAAATATGGATATATTGAAAAATCGGGGTGTTACAGAGATTGGGTGAGGGACCATTGGCATATGACACCCATGACATGACACATACATTTGCATGATTCGGATATGATTATCATGCGTTGTTTTTGGTACTATAATATGTCTACAGTTTTTAATATGATGTTCTCATTCTGATTTTTATATTGATCCTATGTGTATAACCCTATTTGGAATTCCTAGTGGGTGTTTTGACTAACGCCCTACTTCTACCCTTTAGATGATGGAACAGGGAATGGAAAGGACAATGGACGTAAAGGAAGCCAAACTTAGGAGCTTGGGCAATTTTATGTTTACTTTACTTAGTTGATTTCGGAACAATGTATTTGAGATAATTAACATTTTGGGTTTGTAATAACTTAGTTTATTTTGTTATGGTTGGATGATGTTTTGGATATTTAAGTTTCAGTTAATTTAATAGTGATTTGCTTCCTTGCTTATTAATAACATGGATATGGATAATATTCTATTCATATAATAATTCTGCAGTTATTTGTAAAGCGTGTGAATTGTTTTAGTGGACTTGGTCCACGCACACGTTTTGTTGGCCAGTTAAGGGTCGGGTTTGGAAATCAGGACTTAGCTTGCGTCGTGATGTTACCCGCTCCCTCTCACTCTTTATTTCAATATATATATATATATATATATATATATATATATATATACTCTGATTTTCGGAGAGTGAAAAAGGGCGGGGCGTTACAGTTGGTATCAGAGCGAAACTGGAAGTGTGAATCTTTCAAATGTAAGATTAATACGGTATCATGTCTCACTCACAAGATAAGAATCCCAATTGACCGACTCTTCGGAGTCTACTGTACGGGGGCTTGATTAATTTACTTTGTTGAGAATCAGACTGTAAGCATTCAATCTGAGAACAACACTTGATGAGAAGAATAACAACAAGGGAAGGACAATCACTATAAGTATGGATTTATCAAACACAGAAAAATAGGACATATTTCCCCAAAACAAAAAAATCAGCATTTCCCCAAAATGAGAAACAATATGTGATACATAGGAAAATTCCCCAAAAAAAGAAATACAAGATGCTGATTTGGCAATTTCCCAAACTATGTAAACACAAAACTTTATGAGAAAACTAAGTCAAGCGATGTTTCAATGACTTAGGAAAATACCTCCGAGAAGAAGAAGAACCCGACAAAACGCGCATCAGGAGGAAGAGGTACAACACCCACATCAGGAAGAGGGGCAAAACAGTGTTAACATTCCTGAAGTATCTCTTGAGTTATAGAGACTAGTGCAGGCAGTGGTCACTTCTGTTCTACAGCAACATCAGAACCACAATGGAGGCGCAACCTCCAATGAATCACAGGACCGGAATATGGTCAGGGACTTCCAACAGCAGCGTCCCCCTTATTTCAAAAGGAAAGAGGGACCCGTAGAAGCAAAAAACTGCGTTGAGAACATCACAAAAATCTTTAAGCTGCTCAAGATCACCAGTAATGAGGACCGCATACTGCTAGCTGCCTCACAATTGGTGGATGATGCCGGCAAATGGTGGAGAGTTATAGAACGTCAGCAAGCACAGATTCCAGCGGGGGAAAGAACCGAGATGACGTGGGACCAGTTCTTTGGAATGTTTCTGGATCATTGTTTTTCAGAAGAGGAAAATGAGCGCTCGACACAAGCGTTCATATCTCTGGTCCAGGGTACCGTGACGGTTGCGGATTACTATCAGGAGTTTCTCCGTCTATCATGTTATGTAACATCCCAGATTTTTAATGCAATTATTATATTGGATATTATCTATTTTAATTGTTAAATTTAAGATTTATAGATGGAATAAATGTTAGAGGGATAAGAATTGGGGCAATGGCCCAATTATGATCGAACGGATCATGGATAGAGTTCATTTTAATTAATTGGGTCAAATACCCAATTGGGACCCAATGGGTCAAGATGAATTAATTTAATCGGGTCATGTACCCAATTAAGACCTAAGGCATGGGATCCACCTCATCAAGTGAGGTGGCAAGTGTATGAGGTGACATGGAAGTGGCATAGCCAAGTGGGACCCAAATCCACCTCATCAAGTGAGGTGGCGTGTGGTCTAAGGTCACATGTAGGGCCGGCCACCATGGTTGACTTGGCCAACCATGGGTGAGTTCAAGAGGGTTAAGTGAAGAGAGTTGAATTAAGGATTTAGTTAAGAAATAAATTCTAAGTCTTGAGCTAAGAGTTACATAGGTGAGTTTAAATCAAGATTGAGTTGAATGGGAAGTGAGTTCACAAGTGAGTCACATGGAAGTTGAAGAGACTTAAGTGAGTCAAAGAGGGAGGTGGAGGGTTTCCATCCCTAGACAAAAATAGTTGGGAAGGGGGAGATGGCCAAGTGTAAGCCATGTGTCTCCT
Source organism: Chimonanthus salicifolius (assembly GCA_013350335.1). NCBI lineage: Eukaryota > Viridiplantae > Streptophyta > Magnoliopsida > Laurales > Calycanthaceae > Chimonanthus > Chimonanthus salicifolius. The sequence goes on from CM023541.1 coordinate 6,299,044, forward strand.
TGGTTAACCAAGGGACACATGGGAAAGACCAAGATGTAAAGAGGGTGGTTGGGAGATTAGGGCTTACACAAGACTCCACCCTTGGCCAATCCTCCCTTAGACCAAAAGAGCTAGAGAGTTTCATCTCATCTCTCTCTCCCTCTCTCTAAACCTTAGGGCCAATCCTCTCCTTGAGACAAAGAGAAGTTAGACTTTCATCTCATTTCCTCTCCCTCTCAAGGAACCTCTTTGGCCGAACCCTCCATTAGGGGTTTTCATCTCAAACCCTCTCCCTCTCTCAATCAACACCTTGGCCGAATACTCCATTAAATATCAAGGAGGCTTTCAATCTCTTTTCCTCCCATTTTGGCTCGAGACTTGGAGGAAGGACAAGGACTAAGGAAGGAGAAGGACGGAGGAGCAAAATCAGACCTAAAGAAACGGAGGAGTCGCAGAATATGTATGTATTGTTTAACAAAGGTTATTGATGAAAAAGAGGCTAAGGAAATCATGGGGTTCCATATTGGATTGGAAAGATTGGCCAAAATGTTATGGGCCATAGAATGTAAAAGAAAAATCCATCCAAGAAGATGGTTAAGCATTTGGAATGTAAGGAATGGAGTTCATAAGAAAATGATCAAAGAACATGGTTCGGCCCCTTGCATGGCCGAACCCTATTTTTGATATATGAGGATCATTGAGGACTCAAATAGGACTAGATGAGGTTCGGCCATGTTGTATGGCCGAACCCCATCAAATGACCTAAACATGTGGGATGTAAATGTTTTAAGAAAGACCCATCTTCAAAGTGTTATAAGAGGGGAAGAAGATAAAAATGAAGAACCATGGGTTCGGCCATGTTGTATGGCCGAACCCCATGGATAATTTTTATGGATCTAAATATGTTTTAAATGATTAACTAGGGACTATCAAGTTAAGAAATGAGAAGATGGAAATGAACATGGCCGAACCCCATGGATCATTTTATGGATCTAAGTATGTGTAAAAAGTTAAGTGATTAACTATGAAAAGAAATGATGGCTAAGATGGGAAGATGATGAAAATGAAGAACCATGGGTTCGGCTATGTTGTATGGCCGAACCCCATGGATGACCTTTGTGGATCTAGGTGTTTAAAAAAGTTAAATGACTAACTAGGGATGATTAGATTAATAAATAAAAGAATGAATGAGGATTGACTCGCATGGTTTAAAATAAAGCAACGATTAAAGGAAGGGGGTCAAAACCAAAAGAGTAAGTTTCGACCATGTTGTATGGCCGAACCCCACTAATGAGTTTTGGTGGACATGAACACACCCTATGGCCGAACCCCATTGGGGACTTAACCGGTTTAAGGACTATGATCGTAAATGGAAATAAACATGGGATGATGTAGGGGATGATGGAAATCAAATGGATCATCGATTTAATTTATTTATGTGTTGAATGTAATAAGGAAAAGGAGATTCGCAAAGGGGTTTGCAATCCGGTTTCGACGTGATCATTGAACGTGACTGGCACGAAAACAACAAGGACATTATCTTGGACGTTGGTAGGATTCCTACCTTGTTGAAACACTTGGACTTATGTATATGTGATGGTTTTTATTTCTATGTGTTATGATCTATTTTTGGTACCAAAGTGTCATGTTTTAAGAATGGGATTTTAATGCTATGATGTCTAATATGAAATAGCATGTTTACACTTACATCTCATGCATGGCATGGGAGGGATCATATGAGGGGAGTCCACGCTCCATTCGGATATCAAATAAACAAACGTAGGGAGGGATCTACACTGATTCTGAGTGAGATATGGTATATGAAGTTTGAAATGAAATAGGAGTCCATGCTCCATTCGGTGGGACCAATAAGGTATATGTGGGGAGTCATGACAATGAATACCTTGATGTAGCTTGTACATCAAGAGGATTATTTATGTGATTGAGATATGGTTGATGGGTGGGAAATCATGGCATATGACACCCATGGCATAGCATTGACTTGCATGATTTTGACATTATGTATCTATTATGATTTTTATACTAATCCATGTGTTTGAACCTACTCGGAATACCTACTGGGCGCGTTAACTAATGCCCTACTTCTACCTTAGATGATGATACAGGGAATGGACGGAACGAAGGACGCGAAAGGAGCCAAACTTAGGAACTTGGATAATTTAGACTTGCTTTATTTACATTTTTATTTCGGACAATGTAATTTGAATCATTCGCATTTTGGGATTGTAATAACTTAGAACTATCTTGCTATGGTTTGTTTTATTTTGAACATTTGAACTTAAAATTAATTAAGGTGATGTACTTCCTTGCTTAAAAATGAATAGGAATAGTAACTTTAATTTTATTATAATTCCGCATTAGGTTTATTCCGCTGGTATAGCCTTAATGCGTGTGAACCTTTTTAGTCGACTTAGTCCACTCACACGTATGGTTGGCCAGTTAAGGGCTGGGCTTTGGAAGCTCGGACTTAGCTCCCGTCATGGCGTCTCGCTCTCTCTCACTCTTTATTTCAAAAAAAAAAAAAATTGGACTCTGATTAAATGTTATGCTTTGTACATGGTAGACATAGAATATAAGAAGACTCGGAAGTTTGAATGAGGCCTATGACCTAGCTTAAGAGCCAATGTCACAGTATTCAATTCAACTACTTTGGCTAAAGTGATTAGTCGAGCTAGTATAGCTGAGAAAGAGCTGATGGAAACGGTCAAGATTGTGAATAGTTGCTGAGGTCAAAGTGGGGGAAATGTTTTCCACCCGAATAAGAGATTCAAATCCAACTTTGGGAGACCCTCACCTTCTACTGGGTCAATTGGAGGTTTTCGTCCCAATCTGCCCACCACATCAGGATCTGTCTCTCAGGTTCCTCGAGGTGTTAGCACCTGTTTTCAGTGTGGCCAGCAGGGCCAGTTCAAGAGGGAGTGTCCACAGATCAGTAGACCTCCTCACTCCAGGGGTACCTTCTGTCCTCCAGCTCGACCAACTCATTCTCAGGCATCTAGAGCATATAACTAGATAGGATGGGCACCTATTCCGACAGGATCAGGATGACTGTAGACTTTGGTTCCTCCAGAGACGGTGGATCACTCGGTGATTCAAGGTATGGCAGTAGTTGGAAGTTCTTATGCTTTTGCATTATTTGATTCAGGAGGATCCCACTCCTTTGTATCTGTTGCCTTCATATCTGCTACGGACACCTTAGTACAACAATTGTCTACCGCACTTACTATTGTATCCCCTATTGGAGACACATCACTGGGTCTGATCTGCACTTCGGTAGACACTGAACTAGCTGGGTTCCGATTTAAGTTCAATTATCTGGTACTCGAGATGACAAAGCACGACATCATATTTGGTATGGATTGGTTGGCTAACTTCCAAGCCAGCATTGACTGCCATCTCCATAGGGTGATATTTTGGTCGCCTGATAGAAAACGATATGTGATACATGCCGACAGACAGAGCATTCCAATGACTAGGAGATTACATGAGGAAATGAACAGTCTAGTACTAAACAACATCAGACTAGATACAGCGCCAATGGCTGAACTACCTGCGGTAGTGAAAGAGTACGCAGAGGTATTCCCGACAAAATCCCTGGTTTGCCTCCAAAGAGGGAGATTGATTTCGAGATCAAGCTATATCCTGGCACTGCTCTAGTATAATTTCCGCATTACCCGATGGTCCCAGCAGAAATGTTCGAGTTAAGGAAACAAATTGATGAATTACTCAGACTAGGATGCATCCGGAACAGCACATTATCCTGGGGAGCACCGGTATTGTTTGTAAAGAAGAAGGATGGTACCCTTCGGATGTGTGGATTACAGGAAATTGAACCAGCTGACAGTTAGAAACAAGTACCCTCTACCCAGAATTGATGATCTATTCGATCAACTCAGAGGTTCCAGTCATTTCTCCACGATTGATCTGATGCCAGGCTACCATCAAATCCGTATAAGGGATGAAGACATAGAGAAGATGGCTTTCAGAACTTGGTATGGACTATATGAGTATGTGGTCACGCCGTTTGAACTCACTAATGCACCAGCTGTGTTCATGGATCTGATGAACAGAATCTTTCGTCCTTATTTGGACAGGTTTGTAATTGTCTTCATAGATGATATTCTGATTTATTCTACCAGTCAGGAGGAACATGCTGAGCACTTGCGGATAGTTCTGGGCACCCTGAATAAAAACCAATTATATGCCAAAGCAAGAAAGTGCGAGTTTTGGCTACCTGAGATCAATTTCTTAGGACATGTCATATCAGTGGAAGGAATAGCCGTGGACCAGGCTAAAGTGGCAGCAGTTAGAAACTGGAAAGCTCCAAGGAATGTGACCGAAGTCCGCAACTTTCTGGGATTGGCTGGTCATTATCGGAAGTTTATTATGGCTTCTCCAAGATTGTAGCTCCACTCACCAGACTCACTCAGAAGGGAGTCAAATTTGAATGGTCTGATGTGTGCAACCGAAGGTTCGAAGACCTGAAGGAGAAGCTTACAACTGCTCCTATTTTAATTTTACCGGAAAGAGGCAAGGGCTATGAAGTATATTGTGATGCTTCGGGAGAAGTACTTGGGTGTTCTGTCACTCAAAGTCATAAATATAGTGGCTTATGGTTCAAGGCAGCTGAAAATCCATGAACGCCACTATCCCACACATGATCTGGAATTAGCCGCAGTGGTCTTCGCTCTTAAAAACTGGAGACACTATCTTTATGGCGAGAAATTTGAGGTATTTTTAGATCACAAAAGTTTGAAATATCTGTTTGAATAGAAGGAACTCAACATGAGGCATCGCAGATGGATGGAGTATCTGTAAGATTATGAGTTCGCACTTCGATATCATCCTGGCAAGGAAAACAAAGTGGTGGATGCCCTCAGTCGCATGACACATGCAACATTGGCCAGTTTGATTATGAAGGAATGGGAGATGCTGACAACTTTCCGGGAGTTTAATTTGTTGCATATCAAGGACCGTGGAAGTATGTACAATCTGATGGTACAGTCTAGCATGGTTTCCAACATTGAGCAAGAACAGCGGACAGATCTGGAAGTGGAAGAAATATGAGCCAAGATGTCTACTGGTGAGGTCTTACCAGAATGAGAATTACGACCATGACAAGGTCTCTTATTCTGAGGCAGGACATATGTGCCTCAAAACTGCAGAAGGGAGCTATTGATCGAGGCACACCAAACAAAACTCTCTATATGTAACACCCCGCCCCTTTTCACTATGCTTAGCCGAAAAATTAGAGTACATTTTTTTTTTTTTTGAAATAAAGAGTGACAAAGAGCGTGGGATGTCACGACGTGAGTTAAGTCCGAGCTTCCAAAGCCCGGCCCTTAAGTGGCCAACCCTACTTGTGAGTGGAACTAAGTCCACGAGAACGGTTCAGAAGCTTGCAGAATATAAACTAAATGCAGAATTATAATAGAGTCTATCCTACCAATTTTAGATAGCAAGGAAGTTACATCACTTAATTAATAAAATACCTCAAAATTAGAATGTCCAAGGTAAAGTCCAAACCATAGCAAGTAATCTAAAATATTACAGTCCAACGAGCTAAGCTACTCAAATTACATTTTCAAAATAAAACTTAAGTAAATAAACTAGCTTGCTCCTCTAAGCTCCTACGCTTGGCTCTAGTCACGTCCTTCCTTTCCTCCATTTCCTGTGTCATCATCTAAGGTGGAAGTAGGGCGTTAGACAACGCGCCCAGTAGGTACTCCGAGTAGGGTCAACACATGGATTAGTATAAACAAACACATAGATATAAGTATATCAAAACCATGCAAGTAAATGCAATGCCATGCAATGGGTGTCATATGCCATGAGTCCCACCCATCATCCATATCACCATCATACAATGTCCCGTTTGATGGAAAAACACATCAAGGTATCATAAACACATAGTATCTTTCTTGATGGAAAAGCCTCATCAAGATAATCATAAACACATAGTAACCTTCTTGTTTGAATAAGCTCATCAAGGTATCATAAACACATAGTATCCCTCTTGATGGAAAAGCCTCATCAAGATATCATAAACACATAGTATCCCTCTTGATGGATAAAGCACATCAAGGTATCCCCATGTTTGTTTATCGGTCGCCCCGATGGAGCATGGACTCTGGTTCCATTTCATCCCTCCCATGCCATGCATGAGATGTAAATGTTAACATGCTATATAATATTACAAACCATGGCACTAAAATCCCATCATTAAAACATAAAATTTGATTACCAAAATAGATCAAGTAAAACATCCATATATACATAATCCATGGCTTACAATGAGGTAGGAATCCTACCAAATACCAACTAGTGTTCCTTTGCGTTTCCGTCCAAGAATTCGGTCACCAATCGCGCACCGCTTGCGAGGTCCCGTTACCTTATTACACATCACAAATTAAACCCACGTTTTAATCATGCCTAAGTCCATTACTCATACCTTAGTGGGGTTCGGCCATACACCATGGCCGAACCTGACCCACTTGATTTCGGGTCCCATTTTAATCCTTAGATTATTTTAGTCATATGAATCTAAACCAGCCACCTTTTGCTTCATTAACCAACACATAAGGTCATCATAAAAGTCCTTAAGTCCATAACCATCCTCCATGGGGTTCGGCCATACACCATGGCCGAACCCATGGTTCTTCATTTTTGGCCATAATTACATTTTTGTCACTCCTTCTTCCCATGGTCAATCACCTCTCATTTACACATGTCCATACCTCTAACTGATCCATAAACATGGATCCATCAATGCCTCATTAATCATGATACAAAAATTATGTACATCATACATTTTCTCAACCTAAAGCCCATTCACTTAAACACATGCATAGACCCTAACTTAGCCCATAAATGACTCCTAAAATGGGTCATGGGGTTCGGCCATACACCATGGCCGAACCCATGATGTCCTTTCCTCATTTTTTTTCTTGGATCTTTCACAACATTTAGATCCACAACAAAGTCCCTCCATGAGGGGATTCCATCATACATTTAGGTCATCATTTTTTATCATCATTAAGTACATTTTGAGTCCATTGAAGCCACCAACATTCCCTCATCATTTTCCATTTTTTTCATCCATTAAAGGCACTAATAAACCTCCATAGGGTTCGGCCATACACCATGGCTGAACCCATGGTTCATGGTTCATCTTTGTTTGTAACATTTAAGACCACAAATACTCATTAACCTTTCTCCATGGATTCCCTCACTTAACCCCTTTAAAACTTACTATCATTTAGCCATTCAAAAACCTCAAAATCATTAGCCATTGTTCCATGGTTTCTATCCTTTAAACCTATGGAGAAATACTTAATATCCTTTCATGGGGTTCGGCCATACAACATGGCTGAACCCTATGGTCCATTATTCCTTCAAAATTCACATTTCCGTGCTTTGTTATTTGATGGTTCTCAAGCAAGAAACCCTAGGGTTTGGCCATGCAAAGGCCAAACCATACATCTTGATCATTCACCATATTTTTGACATGCATGAGGTTCTCTCCATGTATCTATAACATTTAGGGTTCGGGCATGTAATGGCCGAACCATGGTCTTTTACCCATTTTTGCCATGCATGCATACATAACCCATAGATATACATAGTGTCCTTAGTATTCCATTATTTTTCTTAACCTATCTTACCCATTAGGGTTTGTCCATTTCTCATCCCCTTCCTTGGATGGATTTTAGATCCATGGCCCATGATATTTTGGCCACCATTTAATCCAAGAAAAATGGACTTTCCATGGTCTCCTTTTAACCCTTAAAATTACAATCTTGCTTGAGGACACATACCAATCCCGCGACTCTTCCGGTTTCCTTGTGCTCCTCTTGGATCCTTAGCCTTCCTTCTTCCTCTTCTCCTTGATGTTCGGCCAATGGGTGAGCTTGATCCAATGAAATCTCCAAGGGTTGGTTCAGCCAAGATGTAGTACATTTGAGAGAAGGAGAGGAGGAGAGGATGGAAAAATACCCTAAGTCTTTGGTCTTAGGGTGGTGGTCGGCCAAGCTTAGATTTTCCTCTTTTTTTTCTAAGTCTTTTTCTCTTCTTTCTTCTTGGTGTTTTCTTTGGATGAGGGGGTCGGCTGGGAGAGAGGGAGTGAGGGAGAGAGTGAGATGAAAAAGAGATGGGAAATGGGATGGAAACCCTAGATTTTTCCATCTCATTTTGGGTTGCTTAGGTTGGACTCCTCCATTTCCCCTTTTGCCCAATCATAGTCCATGCATGCCCTTAATCTTAGCCGCTTGTCTAGCATACCACTCTTGTACACGGTTTTGGGCTTGGTTGTTTGGTGATTTGGGTGAGGTGGAACCACCACCTCACAATTGGCCAATGCATGCCCTAGCATGCCCCCATTTTATGGATCTTTGTCTAGACATGCCACTCTTGTACATGGTTTTGGGCTTAGTGGTTTGGTGGTTTGGGTGAGGTGGAACCACCACCTCACAATGGGCCAATGCATGCCCTAGCATGTCCCCATTTTATGGGTCTTTGTCTAGCCATACCACTCTTGTACACGGTTTTGGGCCTTGGTGGTTTGGTGGTTTGGGTGAGGTGGTACCCCCACCTCTTTCTTGGCCAAGGCATGCTCTCCACCTAGGCTTTTGGTCTAGCCAAAGGGGAAGCATGCCCTCCATGTGGCACACCACATCAGCCAACGATTTTGGGGTGGTTTTATCTTGATGGTTGGATGGTTTCCATGAGATGAAACCACCCATTTGACTCACCCATTTCCTAGGTGACTCACCCCCATTGAACTCACTCCATGTAATGCAACTCATTTATTTAATTTGATATTTAACTTAGGTCATTTAATTACATAATTTAATTCCATTTATTTCTCTTCAATTTCTTCATGAATCCACCCATGGTTGACCAAGTCAACCATGGTGGCCGGCCCCACCAATGCCTTGGCCCACCCGCCCCTCACTTGATGAGGTGGAGTTGTGTCCCACTTGATTATGCCACCTTGATTTATTCCAACATAACTTAGGTGATTTTAATCAATTTATCCAATTCATTTCACCTTGATCCTCCTCAATTTCCCTTTGACTCATCCATGGTTGACCAAGTCAACCATGGTGGTCGGCCCCACCTATATCTTGGTCCACACGCCACCTCACTTGATGAGGTGGAGTTGGGCCCCATTTGATTATGCCATCTTGATTCATTCCAATTTACTTCGGTGATTTTTAACCACTTCATTCCATTCCATTTACTTTGATCACTATTGGGCCCATGGCCCAATTAAGTTCACCTCCTACCCATTTACCCTAATGCTCAAACCATCTTGACCCATTGGGTCCCAAATGGGTATTTGACCCAATTGACCATCCTTGACCCAATTAACCATCATTGACCCATTTAAATAAAATTAATCCAATCAATGGCCCATTGGACCATACTTGGGCCATTGCCCAAATGTTGATCCATTTACCATCCATTCCATCAAAATTCTTAATTTCAACCATTAAAATAAATAATAGCCAATACAATTATCATTTAAAAAATCCGGGCTATTACACTATACACCCGGGTAGCACCAAGATGTACCATGATTTGAAGAGACACTATTGGTGGCATGGACTCAAAAGAGATGTGGCAGAGTTTGTTGCTCAGTGCCTGACTTATCAGAAAGTTAAGACTGAACATCAGAAGCCACCAAGACTACTCAAACCCTTACCAGTGCCGGAGTGGAAATGGGAACATATTTCCATGGATTTTGTGACAGGGTTGCCAAGGTCATCAAAGGGCAACGATGCAATATGTGTCATGGTAGATCGATTGACCAAGTCTGCACACTTTCTACCCATCAAGATGACAAATTCATCTGAGACTTTGGGACGACGGTACATCAAAGATATCATCAGACTACATGGTATCCCCAGGACTATTGTGTCCGACAGGGATGGCCGATTCACCGGCAGGGCGTCGCAGGGTATGCAGTCGGCTATGGGGATCAACTTGTTAATCAGCACAACTTTCCATCCACAGACTGATGGTCAGTCATAAAGAACAATGCAAACATTGAAAATATGCTGAGAGCTTGCATGCTAGACTTCAAGGGTGGTTGGGAAGATCATTTACCACTGGTTGAGTTCTAATACAACAACAGTTACCAGGCAAGTCTCCAGATGGCTCCATTTGAGGCATTGTACGGTAGACCCTGTAGATGTAACACCCCAATTTCTCAATGAAGTGGATAATTACGAAAATGCCCCTGGTTTGGACCCAATGGGTCATAATGGATGATTTGACCATTGTGTAAGCTCAAATTAAATGGGGTTAAGCTGAACTTATTGGAAATCAAGTATAGCAAAAATGGCTAGGCTTGATGCACAAGTGAAAACCATTTAAAAGTGGCAAAATCAGCCCATTAATGGGTCATGTTGTCAAAACGGGTCAAGGGGCTAATTGGGGACCCAATGGGTCGGGTTGACTAGGTTGACCACGGATGACCATGTGGGCCCTCAATTGAACTCAAGTATGAGTTAGTTCAGCTTGAGTTGGACTGATTTGGAGTGAGTTTGATTTAAGAAAAGAGTTGACTCAAACTTGGTGCATTAAATGTGTTGAGTTGGATGAGTTGAGTTGGAATAAAAAGATCATGACTCAAGTGAGTCAAGAGGAGGTGGAAAGGAGTTTTAATCTCACCCAACAATTAATCAAACCCATCCCAGCCGTTGGAATGAAGAGGTGCCTTGGCAAAGCCAAGGGACACCAAGGTTGGGCGGCATCATGCATCTCATGAGATGCATGTGTTGTGAATGAAAGGGTGCAACGTTTGGGTGAAGGAGTGTCTTGGATGACACCTAATATCCCATCGTTTTTGGCAAAATTTAATGAGGGAAGATGAATGGAAGATGGGGTTGAAATTACAAAAGGGAAAGACCAATTGTTGGCCGATTTTCATATTGAAAATCCAAAGAATTCCCATCTCTCTTTCCCTCTCTCCAAATTCGTTTTCTTGGCTGAAATAGCAGAGGTGTTTGCACAACTGGTCAAGCATAAAACAGCAAAGGAAGGAAGGTAAAGAAGGATTGGAAGTAAAGATTAAAAACAATGAAGTTTGGTAAGTGTTTAGTTGTTATTTTGGTTTAATAAAATGGAACAAATGGAGCATGTAATGGGCCATGGTTATGGCCGAATGCATCAAGGTTTTAACCTTGGATTAGATGGCTTAAAAGGATAAGGAAATATGTCATTGGGTTCGGTCATCTTGGTTGGCCGAACCCCATGAAAAATAGGGATTGGATTTGATGTTCTTAAAGGTAAAAAACCATGTCAAACCATGGTGAATTATACACATGTTAATTGGGTCATTTTGTGGCTGAATTAAGTAAGGTTGTAAAGTGTGTTGATAAGGTTTAAAGGATGGAAATTTAGAACATGGAGTTCGGCCACTTTGGATGGCCGAACCCCATGGAAATAATTGGTTGATTTGGATGGTTTTTGGAATTTAAAACCATACAAGTATGGGACTGTTCTTAGATGTTTTATTAGACTTAAAGGGTATGTTTTAAAAAGGTTAAAACATAGATATGGAAGTTTGATTTAGACCTAGATGAATGATTAAGAAGTTCAAAACCAAAGGTCATAGAGTTCGGCCAATGAGCGTGGCCGAACCCCATGTAATTAGGTTGGTTATTGGATGATTTTTAGGTGGTAAAACTCGGTTATGTTATGCTGTTTATTACATGGTTATTGAAACATAAAAGTATGTTTATGAGGATCAAGTCATGGACATAAGGTTCGGCCACCTTGGAGGGCCGAACCCCATGAAAGTATTTGATGATTTTGTGAGATAAAAACCATATAAAGTTATGGTGTTCTTATGGCAATTAATGGAATACATGTTTACTGTTTTTGGTTGGATGATATACGGCTGAACCATGTATTATTCATGGTTGAATTAGCATGTTAAAACCATGAGTAATCATGGTGAATATTGAACCAAGTGAACCCCCATGGCTGAACCCCACCAAGGTGGTTTGATCATAGTTATGGTTGTATGGACCCAAAACAAAGGGGTATGGTTCGGCCATGCTGTATGGCCGAACCCTACCAAGGTATTTTTGTAGAAATTGATGCTTAATAGGGATTAAACGAATGAGAAACCAAAGGATAAAAGGTGAGGTTCGACCATGGGTATGGCCGAACCCCACATAGTGCATTTTGGCACTTAGACCCAGTTGAAATTACATAATAATGTTTAATTTGCTGCTATGAAAATAAGGTATCGAGACTTGCGAGAACGGCGTACGAATCGTGAACGGCTGACGGTTAAGAAAGATCAAATACTGAAGTGAATCTTCAGTAGGTTTTCTACCTACTTGTAACCACATTTACACTTGTTTTCGTGATGGTTTTTATGAGATATTGTCATACTATTATCTATCATATTTTGAATGATGAGTTATGTATTTACAAATGACATACAATGCATTGGCATCTCATGCATGGAGATGGGATGATGATTCAGGATATGCTGTGTTGCAATTATGAGTTACCGTCCTCCTTAGGCGATGAGAGTCCCGCCAGGAGGAGTAACATGATGATAAGAGTCACATTGGTCTCTTTAGGTGATGAGAGTCCTGCCAGGAGGACTAATATGTGATATGAAACAACTCAATGATGAAGTGTTTTTCCATAGGTAATGAGGATTATTGTGGATTACCTTATCGTGTGAGTTCCATATGAAAGTGTATTGTGATTTACCTTGACGGTGAGAGTCCCGTCAAGTGATGGCTATGTATGTGTGATGGGGTGGGGCTCATTACATTTGCATACATACATAGCATGGTTTTATATGTTTTTGATAATCATGTACTATGATATATATGCATGTTTTATACGCTAACCATGTGGTAGCCCTGATCGGGAACCTACTGGGCGCGTTGATCTAACGCCCTAATTCTATCCTTAAAAGATAATGCAGGAACATGGAAAGGGAAAGAGAAGGTCGATCACCGGGAGGGGAGCCAAGCCTAAGCGCTTGATTGATGAACAAGACTTCTTATTTATTGTCGTTTGAGTTATAATTGATGGACATGTAATAAGTTAATACTTTGCTATGGTTTGATTAGGTTATTAACTATGGATGGTTGTTTTATGTTAATTATTAATTGAGATTGTTACTTGCTATCTATTCATTCTATTTCCGCAGATTCTGCAAGTTATTGTTTAGTTCCATGTGTGTATTATTTATCATGGTCTAGTCCTTGTACACATGGGTGGCCAGTTAAGGTTCAGACTTAAGTAGTCTGAACTTAACTCGCGTCGTGACGTCCCTCCGCCCTTGTCCGGTGTTTAAGGTTAAAAAAAAAATATAGACTCTAAATTTGTCTCGGAAAGGGCGGGGCGTTACAGTAGATCACCAGTGTGTTGGATAGCGGTCGGTGAGCCTACTCTTATTGGACCTAATTTGGTTGCAGAGACCACAAAACAGATTAAGTTGATACGACAACATCTGCTCACTGCACAGAGTTGTCAGAAGAGTTACACTGATAAGAGAAGGAGATTCCTTGAGTTTGAGGTGGGAGACTTAGTGTTCTTAAAGGTCTCGCCACGAAAGGGACGCATGCGATTTGGAAAGAAAGGGAAACTGTCACCTAGATTTTTGGAACCCTCTCCAATCCAAAAGAGGGTGGGAGAAGTGGCTTATCAATTGATACTTCCTCCGCAGTTATCATCACTACACGATGTGTTTCATGTATCTATGTTGAGGAAGTACAATCTTGATCCCTCACATGTGCTGAATGTATAAGACATAGAAGTGCAAAGCGACGTGTCTTATGTCGAAAAGCTGGTCAGAGTGATTGAGACGGAACAAAGGGTGTTGTGGAGTCGAGCAATTCAATTTGTCAAAGTGGTATGGGACCGACATGGTAATGAGAAAGCCACTTGGGAACTTGAATCGGAAATGAGAGTAACTCATCCTGAGATATTTATGTAATCTGTTTGAAACCCTACTTCGCTCGATTTTCGGGACAAAAATTTCAAAAGAGGGTAATATTGTAACACCCGGATTTTTAATTTCATAAATATATGGGATTTGTCTATTTAAATTGCTAAATTGGTTGAAATGGACCTTAGATGGGTAGGGAGTTAGGTCAATAACCCAATTAAGATCCAATGGATCATGGATAGGGTTTGATTTGAAAGCAATTGGGTAAATGTAATTAAATGGGTCAACTGCCTAATAGGGTCCCAATGGGTCGTAGATGAACTGATTTGAAGGTAAATGGGTAGCATTTATTTAATTGGGTCAGCTATGCAATTGAGACCTAATACATAAATCCACCTCATCAAGTAAGGTGGCATGTATATGAGGTGGCATTGCCATGTGGCATGCATGGAAGCCAACTAGGCAAGGTGCCACATCATAAATGCCATGGTAAGGATAGGACCCACGTGCCATGTGGTGACCATGACACCACATGCATGGCCGGCTAAGTCATGGTTGACTTGGTCAACCATGAATGAGTGAGCTCAACTAAGTTCCAATTAAAGGAGTTAAGTGGAATTAGTTGAGTTGGGAAATGAGTTCAAATAATCAAAGTGAGTTGAGCTGAGTTGAATGGAAGTGGAGAAGACTTCTTAATGAGTTAAGTGGGAGATGGAGGGTTTCCATCTCAATGGAAGAGATCCAAGGAACTCGATGGGAGTTAGTGTCTCCTTGGTTAAGCCAAGGGACACCTTGAATAGTTAAAGAAATAAAGAGGGGAAGAGGAAGAGCCTTGGACTGTTACAAAGGGATACCAACCAAGGGGCACTTCACACCCTTGGCCGACTACTCTCTCTAGAGCAAAAATGATTTCCTATCTTCTTCTTCTCTATCTCCCTTCCACTTACACCATCGATACCTGGAGAAATTGTTGAAGAACAAAGAAAGGAGAAGGAGTAAGGAGTAAAGACAGAGAAAAAGAAAGAAGGAGATGGGAAAAGGCATGAGGATAATATAGGATTAAAATTAAGAGGAAAACCGTAGCTTGGCCATGGAGTGGCCGAATCTATGGATTTCAAAATGGATGAAATGGAATGGCCAAAATGTTTTAAGACCATGGAATGGAAATCCATTTAAGCATTAGTTTCGATTTGAAAACGAAAGAAAGGTGAGATTCGAATCTTTGTGTTAACACAAAGACTGAATAGTTATGAAAGGATGCTAGCTTTGGCTAGAGAGTAGAGAAAATCCACTAAGAGTTATATGAATAATATATATAAATGTAAGAATGAGAAGGAGTGGATTTTATGAAGAAAGGATGTACGAAATAATTAAATGAAAGAGACTGACAAATAGTCAGTCGACTGAATCTGGTGTGGCTGAAGACAGAAAACCATTTCTGGGAGTTTCAACTGACTGAATCTTGGGATTCAGTCGACTGAACCATGTTTGGAATAAAATATATGTGATTTATTCGTGTTTCAACCTACTGAATCTGGGATTCAGTCGACTGAACATAGGCGTATCGAAGAAGTAAAGTGATTTGACGTGTTTCAACCGACTGAATGTATGACTCAGTCGACTGAACGAATACTTGTGAAACACGTAAACTGTTGGTTGAGGATTCAGCCGACTGAATCTATAATAGCTGAACACACAGTCAATCTGATCCAAAGTCAGTCGACTGAATCTGTGATTTAGTGGACTGAAAGAGGATTGAACAAGAATACAAAGGGTTTGACTCAGAGTCAGCCGACTGAATCTGTGATTCAGTCGACTGAAAGGTAGCGAGTCAAGGAGTAAACAATATTGAGCTGGGTTTCAGCCGACTGAATGTGTACTTTAGTCGACTGAAAGTCTGCGCTAAGGCAGAACACTGTAGCTGAGAGTGATTCAGTCGACTGAAATGAAAAGTCAATTTTATTTGATGTTTCCAGAAACCTCAGTCTAACTGGAAGGATGCAGGGATGGTTTAAATAATATGGATAATCAAATTGACATTAGTATGTGATTAAATTCATTAAGGTAAAGAGATTTCGTGAAACGGTTAGCGATTTGTTATGAAGTGATCGTCGTACGAAATCTTCACAAAGCAGCAAGGATATTACAGGGATTTGGTAGGATTCCTACCTTATTGAAATACATGTGGATCTCATATAATTGTGTTACTGGTTTTGTATTTCCCAACATGATCGCTTACTTTGATTTATGATGTATATGTGTATGAACTGTTTTCGATGGCAATATGTAATTTGAAATAAAAAGGCAGTATTTCATTCATAATCTCATGCATGGCATGGGAGGGAGAATATCGGGTAACAAGCCAAGTTATGAGCTGTCCAGACATGACTTGGGGCTTGAAAACAAGCTTGAAAGAAGTTATGTGAACCATCGATATTTTGGCCTTGTCCGGGATTGCTCGATAGCGGTACGGCGTAATATGGGCCAAAGAGCTCCGGAGTAACCAGTCCAAAAACCCTATGCAGAGGGAGGAGTCCATGCTCCATCGTTAATTCCAATTAACGCACATGGGGAGGTATAAAAGTGACCTGGTGGTGCCGTCACAAAACACTGCGGACGTTAATGGCCAAGGGAACACCTTGATATGGCTTTATTTTATCAAGGAAACTATTGATATGATTTGTATGGTGTTTGATATGGAGATTGGGTGAGGGACCATTGGCATATGACACCCATGACATGACACATACATTTGCATGATTTGGATATGATTATCATGCGCTGTTTTTGGTATTGTCATATGTTTACAGTTTTTAATATGATGTTCTTATTCTGATTTTTATATTGATCCTATGTGTATACCCGACCACCCCTCTCACTCCTTCAACCTCACCCTCTCACTCATGTCTTATCCCTCAGCTTGACGGTGAACCCTCTTCTCTCTCTACTGACTTCACCTTCTCTGGGAAAGGGAGGAGAAACGAGGCAAGGAAGAAGGAGAAATCGAGTCGACAAAGAGCAAAGGAAGCAAAGAACTTGCCCTTCATCCACTCTGTTACACCTACGAATCCTTTTAGGTAGGTAGATCTATGGTGTTTTTAAGTAAAATAATAACACTAGGGTGTTTAGAAACTATGTAAGTACGAATCTAAAGGACAAGGAATACAAATAATGAATATGTGAGTAGAGGAGAAGTATGGAAGATGAACCCATGAATTTCGACTGAACCCTGCCGACATATCGACTTTGTCGATGTGTCGTCTGGAACAAGAAGTCCAGTGAATGAGAACTTCGAAGTATTGAACAGAATGGACCCAACCTAGGATGACACATCGCCTGTGTCGATGTCTGGGCATGGGTATGACTGAAATGAAAATGAAACGTACAAATGATGAACTGATCTCAGGACTACCTATCGACAATGTCTATATGTCGGCCTGAGGTACAACAGATATAATATGGAATGAATGGATGATGAATTGGTCTCAGCACGACCCATCGACAGAGTCGATGTGTCGGTTTGAGTATGGTAGAACCAAAGATGAAATAAAATGTGATAAACTAATCTCAGGACGATGTATTGACCATGTCGATATGTCGGCCTGGAGATGATCCGAAATAAACTGAAAGAGGGTGAACAAAGAATGAATCTGCGGACATATCGACTATGCCCATGGATCTTGGACAAATGTATTAACCAAACCAACATATCGGTGTGGGTATGCTGAGAATGAAATAAAGACAACAAACTGGTTCAAGGACAAGGTATCGATGGAGTCGATATATTGACCTGTGAACGCAGAATGAGTATTAATACTGACAGACCTGTTGACGAAATTCAACACATCAGATATATCCACAAGTATATGTATCGACTGGATCAATACATATGGTTTGAAAACAGAGGACAAGTACAAACACTATTGACATGCTCGACACTTCAGACCAATGAATCCCTAGATGTATCGACTGGGTCGATTCATGTGGACTGAGAACAACTAGAAAACATGAACATGAACAGACATAGCCAGTCGACATATCAACATTATCGATGTGTCAACTGTGTCCAGACTGCGCTGTATCGACAATGTCGATATGTCGGCTTGAGACATGGATAGTTTCATAAGGCTAATATATTTGATGATAAATCAGATGCATTTGGAGTCTTTTAGACTCTGAAGACCATACAGTTGACCCTTTAGGTCTTGGCTAGACCTACGTAAATTAGACAAAAGATTCTACGTGATAATAACATGAAATTATAATTTGAAACATGTACATGGACAAAAGGAACCAAGGGTAGTCCTGGCGCCGTTCGAGCAACCGCATGAGTTTCTCTTTAGCTGATCATTTTAGATTAGGATTTCCTACTTTATCGAAGCACATAAGTGTGAAATTGCTTATTATTTCTGTAATAGCCCGAATTTTCGAATCAATATATATTTGGCATTTATTGATTTTAATTTGAATTTTAACATGATGGAATACCAAATGGATCAAAAGTTGGGACAAGGGTCCAAGAATGGTCCAATGAACCATGAATTGGAATTAATACAATTAATGGGTCAATGGTAAGTAATTGGGTCAAGATAGTCAATTTGGGCCAAAGTAGGTAAGCCCTAAAATAAATGGGAAAGACAAAATATAATTGGGCCTGGACCCAATGGTGATCCAATTAAGATAAAGATACATTAAATAGATTAGATAATTATAAAACTATCTAAGTTAAGATGTATCAAGATTAAGTAATATGGCCAAATGGGGCCCACCTCCACCTCACCCATTGAGGTGGCGTGTGGACCAAGGAAAAAGTGGGGCCAACCATCATGGTTGACTTGGTCAACCATGGATAAATTTAAGAAGACTAAGGTGGATTAAGGTAAATTAAATTGATTAAAATTATTGTAAAATTATCTAAGTTAAAATCAATGGAATTAAAATAACATGGCCAAGTGGGGGCCCACCTCCACCTCATCAAGTGAGGTGGCGGGTGGGGTAGGTATAGGTGGGGGCCGTCCACCATGGTTGACTTGGTCAACCATGGGTGGATTTATTAGATAGATAATTTAATGGAATTAAATTGGATGGAAATTAATTAACCTAAGTGAGGACTTAACTTAACTAATTAGGTTGATTAATTAGGGTCAACATAGACAAGTCAAAGAGGACAAGGGAGCCATGCTTGGTGGTTGGGTCTCAACCACCACCACCAAAGTCAAGCTAGCCCATGCTTGGTTGGTGAGGAAGTTAATGTTTGAGTGAAGGCTACTCCAACCATCTCCATCTCATTTCAAACAAACATTTTTCACTCTATCTCTCCCTCCCACTCTCAAAAACCGTCCCATGCATTGGAGGAAAGAAAAAGAGAAGAAAACTTAGAAGAAAAAGAGAAGAAAAGAGAAGGAGAGAGCAAGCCTTGGTCCACCCCTTCAAGATCAAAGGCTAAGATCTTGTTTTCCATCACCTTCCCCTCTCCCTCTCTAAATCTAACCCCATCTACCATAGCCGATCCAAGCATATTTCACCATTGATCAAGCACATCTAGCCGATCAAACAAGGAGAGGAAGAAGAAAGGAGGCCAAGGAAGTCGACGGGAGCGACAAAGACCGGAGGAGTCGTCGGATCGTAAGTATGTTCTAAACAAGAAATTTAATTTTTTTAGGGTTTTAAGTTTTGGAATCCATTTCCTTGGATTGGATGGTGGCCAAACCGTCATAGGCTTTGAATTTAAAAATCCATCCAATGGTAGGATAAGGAATGGATAAAATGGAGGAATGGATTAAGTAATGGATTAGGGATGTTAAGTATTTAAAATAATTGTTATGGATTTGTGAGGAAACTTTGGGCCATAGGGTTCGGCCATGTAGCATGGCCGAACCCCATGGTGGCAAATTAAATGATGGATGATGGAAGTATGGAAAAATATGGAGAAAAGG
Organism: Chimonanthus salicifolius; assembly: GCA_013350335.1. Classification (NCBI taxonomy): domain Eukaryota; kingdom Viridiplantae; phylum Streptophyta; class Magnoliopsida; order Laurales; family Calycanthaceae; genus Chimonanthus; species Chimonanthus salicifolius. Next base: position 6,318,910 of record CM023541.1, read on the forward strand.
TTAGGTTTCCTAACTGCAAAGTAATTGATGATTTTATTAAGGTTAGAAGGTTTAAAATGTTGGAGAATGATTTATGATAATTAGTTTTCAAGTGATTTAAAATAGGTGATTTTAAATAGGGTTTAAAGGCATAGAATGGAAGGCCGAACCCCATGGTAAATAATGGGTAATTTATTAAGATTATAAGTTTTAAAGATAATGGAGAAAAATGATAGATTTAAATGGATTTATTGAGTATAGAATGTGATGTTTAATGGGATGAAAATGGTGATGTAAATAGATGATTTAATTCAAATGGGGGTATGATGTTTTAAAGAAATCATGAACTATAGGTTCGGCCATACAAGGTGGCCGAACCCCATGGTTAGTGATCTATGAAGGTTAGGGCTCTTAGATGCTCAATGGTTAATGTTTTCTAAAGTTTGAAAATTATGAGTATGGTAAGTGATTTTAAAATGGATTATTTTTGGGACAAAACATTAGTCTTTGAAAATGGCATCCATAAAGGTGAACCCTAGGGTGGTGATTAGTGGTTTTAATAAATGGAAAATGATGTAGAAGAATGCTAGATTTTAATGGATTTATGAAAATGATATGTGAGGTTTTAAATGGGATGAGAATGAGGACTTAAATGAATAAATTAAATTCATTGGTGATAGGATTAAATGAGACAAAATGGACCCAAAAGAAGGGAGATAGGGTACCATGGGTTTGGCAATGTTGTATGGCCGAACCCATGATCCCTTTGTGGACCACCTTTAGGGCCAAATGTGAAAGGACATATGGGGATTAAATGTTTTTCAAAATTAAACAATAGGTGGCCGATTTTGGATATGTTATGGAATTATAAATGGGTCTAAGTTATGGATGAAATTTAGACTTAAAATAGACATAAGTGGGTGAATGATTAATCATAGAGGAGAGAGTGGCAAAATGGTAATTATTAGCCACTTTGAAGAACCATGGGTTCGGCCATGGTACATGGTCGAACCCTATGTGGATTAGACATGAAATCGAATGCATTATGAATGATTAATTGGAACGGATAGTTGCTGCGTTTAGGTTCGCAAATTAGAGTATTTAAATGGCCAAAGAAATTGGATTTATGTATGTGTTTTAACCTATGGATAATGGGCTAAGTTAAGGACCGATTTTTGATAAACTTGTAATATACTTAAGGATCATTGAATGGATCTAGGGTTATGATCAGTTAGGAACTTAGTCATGGATAACGTATGGACTAATTCGGTAAATGTAATAAGGTATCGGGACGTCGCAAACGGTACGCGATCGGCGACCGGATTATCAAACGGAAAGCGTAACGGAACGCTACGTGGTATTCAGTAGGATTCCTACCTTTTTGTAAGCGATGGATATGTGATGGTATTTTAGATTATTTTTTATTTGGCTTATGATGGATTTATGATTATGATTTATCTTATGATGAGTTTTAAGTTATGAATCATATGGATTATATTTTAACATTATGCATTATATGGCTATGTATGGTATATCAAAATTATGGTTTATCTATATACTACATAGCATAATGCACGTACATCTCATGCATGGCATGGGCGGGAAAATAATGAAACCGGAGTCCATGCTCCGTCGGGGCGACCGAGAATCAGACATGGGGATAGCCTGAGGGCTATAACCGGAGTCCATGCTCCGTCGGGGCGACCGAGAATCAGGCATGGGGATAGTTCTATGACCAGAATCCATGCTCCGTCGGGGTGACTGAGAAGCAAACATGGGGATAATACATTATATGATCATACGGATGATGGGTGGGACACATGACATAGACACCCATGGCATAGCATTCATTACATGCTTATTTTGTTATATTTTATTGTATCGGTATGCGTGTTATCACTAATCCATGTGCTAACCCTACTCAAAGTCCTACTGGGCGCGTTGACTAACGCCCTACTTCTACCCTAGCTGATGACGCAGAGGATGGCGGAAGCGGTGGACATGACAGGAGCCAAGCTTAGGAGCTTGGGAAGCGCAGTCTTAGTTTATTTACGTTTACATTTTGGAGATGTAATTTTAAAGTAACTTAGATTGTCGGGTTGTATAAATTTACATTTCTTGCGATGGTTTGGACGTTACTTATGGACAATTATATTTGGTGATATAAATATGATCATAGGGGCATTTTGGTAATTTAACTTCTATCTAAAAACCGGTAGGATAGACTCTATTATCATGTTCCGCAATGATTATAATCCGCGAGCTTACTTCCTACGCGTGAACCATTCTCGTGGACTTAGTTCCGCGCACGCGTGGGGTTGGCCAGTTAAGGGTCGGGCTTTAGAAGCTCGGACTTAACTCGCGTCGTGGCGTCCGCGCCCTCTCTCACTCTTCTATTTCAAAAAAAAAAATAGACTCTGATTTTCGGAAAGCGGGTGAAAAAGGGGCGGGCGTTACAATTTCTATATTTGTATCTTTCTTGAAATTGTGAGTTTTGAATTATGAAAATGTGATTATTTCAATATGATTTCTATTGAGTTAGTTTATATGGTATTTTCATGTATTGCAACAGTATTAGAACTATGTGATGTATGTTTTGTCATCATGATTGCATACACGATCCTCATGCGTGGTTGCATGGGAGGGATTTACATTACCGAGCTAACAATGAAATGTCCGGACCTCGCTTGGCCTCGTGTACGATGAATATACAAGTATTATACTTTGGACCCGTCCTTGTGTATGATTGTTACGACATTAATTGGGCAAAAGAGCTCCTGGGTAGGTCCCGAAACCCTATGTAGAGGGTGGAGGCCACACTCTACCAATAGTCTCGGTTAATTTGTTGATGGGTAACAACACCCTGGTGGTCACCGCCTCAAATCGTGTGGACATAAGTGGCCAATAATGAGAACCATGAGATGAAATGAGAATTATGATTTGATGCATGGGTAGGGGATGACATTTCATTAATGCATAGCACCCATGGCATATCATGTTATGATTTTTGAATCGTGAGACTTTGATACTCCTTTATTTTATTTGAGAAACATATATTGATCATAAGCGATGATTTTTCCCCATTGTCATTCTTATTATATGATAATATGATATTACATACATAGTGCATTTTTATGATCGGAATTTTCTGCTGGACAAGTTGACTAAGCCCGTATATTTTCCTCTAAATGTTAATATAGATCAAGGCAAAGGAGAAGAAGCTGGACCCAGCCGAAGTCAGGCATGATTAAAGGATGGATCTAGAGATGATTGAAGATCTCTTTAGTTCTTTAGTTTGATACTTTATTAGGACATTATGATTCATAGGAGAAACTTATTAGGACTGTAATAACTTAGATTTTTGAGTTATATTTTGAGTTGTTAATGTATTTGACTTATGTTTGATTAATTTCCTATCTTTGCTAAAAAATGATTGGTATCATATTTCCTCAATTATTATTTTTACAGTGTGGTGCTAGCACGTGCACAAATGTTTAGTGGGTTTTCCCGTGCATGTGCTAGATTGGGCCAGTCGGGGTCTGGTCTTCAGACTCGGACTCGGCTTGCGTCGTGACATCTCCATTCTTTTTCTATATAAAAAAAAAAATTACTCTGATTTAAGCATTGAAAAAGGGCGGGCGTTATAGTTGGTATGAGAGAAAACTTAAGCTCACAACTTAACTAATACCAACGTTACAGTTGGTATCAGAGAGAAATGAGAAAGCAAAGGAAGGAAATTACTCTAAGTCAAACTTATCCAACGAACTTAGAAGAATCCTGCCTCCAAGCAAAGGATGTCAATAAAAACATATGAATCTTCACCAATCAAATCGATAATAAGAAACGATCTGACCATCATTAAATCATAAAAGAATGTTTCATGAGATAGGAAGAATGCCACCTCGAAGAAGGCACACCGGACTCAATACAGAACGCGTCGAAGAGACTGTAACACCCCAATTTCTCAATGAAGTGGAAAATTACCAAAATGCCCCTGGGTTGTTAAATTAATTATTTTGTGATGATAAGTAAGGAAATAGTGGGGCGTATTGCTCAAAATAAAATCATATGAGCACATTATGAATGTTAAGTTTGATTGGTTGGGTAATTTTCATCATTTGGGTCAAAAATGGCTAAATGGGTCAAAGGGCCCAAATGGGACCTATCGGGTCTTATTGGATTATTTGACCGTTTTGTAAATTTAAATTAAATGGGGATAAGCCTATTTGATTGGAAATCAAGTGGAGAAGAAATGGGTAGGCTTGATCCATGTGTGAAAACCATTTACAAATGACCAAAATTCCATATTTGGGTCATGGAGTCAAAAACGGGTCAAGGAGCTAAAAGTGGACCCAACGGGTCGAGTCGACTATTGTTGACCGTGTGAACCCTCAAGGGAGCTCAAACACGAGTCAAATCAGTTGAGTGGGACTGAGGTGAGTTGGAATTAAATCAAAAGGTGAGTTAACTCATGTGCATTAAATGAAATGCATTAAATATGATGAGTTGGGTTGGAATAAAAATACCTTGAGTTGGGTGAGTCAAAATGGAAACCCATGGGACTGTAAATCAGTGAGTTCAAGTGGGAATTGGAAGAGTTTTGCTCAGCTTTAACCACCCAAAACAAGTCCCACACGTTGGGGACTTGTTTGGGGTGAGTTCCATGATCAATGATAAATGAAATGCATAGTTTGAGGTGAGTTGCTTGGGAATCTGATTGGCTGCATGGGTAGCTGCCAAGGGGTGCCTTGGATGGCACCCAATACCCATTGGTTTGTGCATGAATTTATGAGGGAGTGGAGGAGTTTTGGTGGCTGAAAATACAAAAGCAATAAGCAACCATTTTGGGCGTGTTTTACCATTGTGAAAGCCTTACAATCCCATCTTTCTCCCTCTCTCCAATTGGTGTTCTTGGCTGGAACAGCAGAGGCTTTTGGTACCAAATATCGAAGCATATAACCAGCTGAGACAAAGGAAGAAAGAAAGAAGGAAACAAGGATCAAAAGTCAAGAAGAAAAGGCTTGGGAAAATTGGTAAGTATTTCATTGAGTTTTGTTGAAAAACATGGAACAAGTATGGTGTGGATTGGGCCATGATCATGGCCGATTACATCAATGATTAAACTTGATTAATGGAGGTTTAGAAATAAGTAAGATGACCATTGGGTTCGGCCACCATAGAGGGCCGAACCCCATGTAAGAGATGGCTTGGTTTTCACGTTTAGGGAAACATGGAAACCATGGAATTTATGGACTGTTTTTAGATGATTAAAGGTATATGTTTTACAAAGGTTAAATCACAAATAAGGAGTTTGATTTAGACCTAGTTGAATGATAAAGAAATGTAAAACCAAAGTTCATAGGGTTCGGCCACCATGGAGGGCCGAACCCCATGCAAATGATGGTTGGTTTTAAGGTGTTTGAAACATGGAAACCATAGAACTTTGGTGGACTGTTTTTGGGTTTTTATTTAAGAATCAAATACATGTTATAGAAGGGATGATAAACATGGATCTGAATGACAAGAAGACTGAAGTTAATATGGGTTTAAAAAGTAGATTTAAATTGATATTATGGACCATTTGGATCGGCCATCTTGGATGGCCGAATCCCATGAAATGTTGTGGTCATTCGGACAAAGTGATTAACTTATTTCTATGGTTTTGAGAGGTAAAAATGCAGTAGTAATATACTGATTAATACTTGTCTAAATGAGGATTTAAAACATATACATAAGGACCAAGACATGGACATAGGCTTCGGCCACTTTGGATGGCCGAACCCCATGTTAGTTTTGATGATGTTGGTGAGTTTTAAACCATATAAAATATGGTGTTTGATGTGATTTATGGAAGTTTAACTTGCTGTTATTGGTTGGCCAACATAGGGCTGAACCATGTCATTTTTTTAGGGTTAAGTTATGGATTCAAATCAGGGGTAAATCATGGACTAGTTGAACCAAGAGAACCATTGGGTTCGGCCATGTTTATGGCCAAACCCCATGGACTGTTTTCGGATGTCATGGTTGGATTGAATCCTATTGGAAACTATGATTTGTTTCATGCTTTTGATCTAAGAATTACCTAGGTTGAGTTATGGATTTAATACTAAGTTGACCAACCATGTTATAAGATGGAAAGTGGAGACAAAAACCAGATTGGTGAGGTTCGGCCATGTGTATGGCCGAACCCCACTAAGGGTCTTTGGTAACCCTATTGTGTAGCCGACTTTGTGATTGAAATTATGGGAAAGAGTGATTATTGATCAAAGGTGGAATAATCATGTGTATGGTTGTATGGACCTTAACAAGACATGTTTAAAAGGGTTAAGTGTTTAAGAGTTGATTAAATAAAGTAGGAAGTTAAATCCTAAGTTGGTGATGTTCGGCCAAGGGCATGGTCGAACCCCACATGATGCGGATGGGTCGTAGATATGATTGAATAAGTAAATGATGTTATGACTTGCTGATTGGTATATGGATAAGGTACCGGAAGTCGAACGACGTGCGAGTCGTGACCGGGTGACGCGAAAGAAAGATCAGTTACTGAAGGGATTCTTCAGTAGGTTTCCTACCTACTTGTAACCACGGTTTTTACCCAGTTTTTCTTATGATACTCTTGTTTTAATATATGTGTTTCAAAGGATATATTATGCATTAACAAATGGCATACATGCATTGGCATCTCATGCATAGTCATGGGATAATGAATGAAGTTCTGCAGTGATGGCTACAAATGTACATGATGGGGGTTGCTCATTGCATGTACATATTTTATAGAAGAGATGAAAGTGTGTTGTAATTTACCTTGTTGGTGCAAGGCACGTCAAGTGATGGCTACAAATGTATATGATGGGGGTTGCTCATTGCATGTACATAGAAGAGATGAAAGTGTGTTTTAATTTACCTTGTCGGTGCAAGGCACGTCAAGTGAAGACTATGAAAGTACATAATGGGGGATGCCCATTGCATGTGCATATTTCATAGCATTGTTTTAACTGTTTTTAATGATCATGTATTATGATATATATGCATGTTTTATATGCTGACATGTGGTAGCCCTGATTCGGGAACCTACTGGGCTCGTTGATCTATCGCCCTAATTCTATCCTCAGAGGAGATTGCAGGTACAAGCAAAGGGAAAGGAAAGGTCGTTGACCAGGAGGGGAGCCAAGCCTAAGCGCTTGAATGATGGATTGGATTACTTTATATTACTATCATTTGAATACTTTTGTTGGACATGTAATAATTCACTATTTGCTATGGTTTGATTAGGTTGATAACATTTGGATGGTTGATCTATGTTAAATAATGTTTAAGACTGTTACTTGTTATCTGGTCTTTCTATTCCGCAATTAATCTAGGTTATTCCGCATGTTGATGTTAGTTCCATGTGTGATTCGTAATCATGGTCTATTCCATGTACACATGGGTGGCCAGTTAAGGTTCAGACTTGGTTAGTCTGAACTTAACTCGCGTCGTGACGCCGCCCGCTCTCTTTCAATGTTTTATAATAACTTTAAAAAAAAAAATTAGACTCTGAATTTCTCGGAAAGGGCGGGGCGTTACAGAGACGAGTGGCAATGTTCCACCTGTGCCCCCGAACTCTAGAGCTTTGTACAAGCAGTGGTAAACTCAGTACTACAACAGAACCAAACAAGCGGTGGTATCAATACCGTGATCGGCTCCCGAGATTGGACTCTGGTCAAGGATTTTCAACAGCAGCATCCCCCTTAATTTCGTGGAAATGAAGGGCCCATTAGAGCTGAAAACTGGATTGAGAACACCAATAAAATACTGAAATTGTTAAGGATCATGGATGACCAGGATAGAATCCTGTTGGCCACATCTCAACTGGTAGATGATTTGGAAAAATGGTGGAAAACACTGGAACATAGTCAGATAGTGGCAGAAATGACCTGGGAGAACTTCACAGAGATCTTTCTTGCAAACTATTTCCTAAAGGAGGAGAAAGAACTCAAGGTCCAGGAATTCGTAGTCCTAGGTCAAGGACATATGAGAACTGCTGAGTATCAGTAACAATTCTGCAGACTTTCTTGCTATGCTCCATACATGGTGGACACAGAATATAAGAAAGCTCGAAAGTTTGAGAGAGGTCTAAGCCCCAACATCAGGGCCAAAGTGATAATCTTCAAATCCGCAACTTTTGTGGAGGTAGTCAGCAGAGCTAGTATCGTAAAACAAGAACTGATGGAATCGGCCAATTACATAGAAAACAGAAGGAGCCAGAACGGGGGAAACTCTTATCGACCTCCCAATAAATTTCGTCCCATCTCTGGAAAACTTTCAGTTTTTACGACATCTACTGGAAGACATGGCCCTAGTAACCCTGCAGCCTCAACACCAGCAAGACAGATATCTAAGGGAGGCATCACATGTTTTCAGTGTGGTAAGGAAGGACACATGAAGAGAGGCTGAACACAACTCCACAAATCACCTCAAGTACGAAACTCATTCCGTCCACCAGGAAGGCTAGCACAGTCGCTAATGTCTCAAGCACAAACTTAGACAGGATGATCACCTCTTCCAATAGCTTCAGGACAATTGTACACTCACATCCCTCTTTTAGAGACAGCAGATCACTCTGTGATCCAAGGTATGGCAGTTATTGGCAGCTCTTATGCAGTAGCATTGTTCGATTCAGGAGCATCACATTCCTTTTTATCTGCATCATTAGTGTCTGCTACTGGTTTATTTGTACAACATTTATCAACTGCACTCACCATAGTATTACCAGTTGGCAACACATCCCTTGGTTTGGTTTGTACACCCATTGACACCGAACTAGCCAATTTCAAATTCAAGTTCAACTATCTAGTTATGGACATGACAAAGTTTGATGTGATATTTGGCATAGATTGGTTGGCCACATTCTAGGCATGTATTGATTGCTATCGGCGAAGATTTGTAGTTTATGGGAACAAATAGAAAATTCCAAATGTATGGTAGATCTCATGACGAGGATAAATAGGTTTTACTGAATAGTATCATATTAGAAGAGTCACGTGTGCCCACATCGCCTGCAGTAGTGGGAGACTTTGTTGATGTCTTTCCAACATAACTCCCTAGCTTACCCCCAAAGTGGGAGATTCACTTTGAGATTAAATTACTTCTTTCATTGCACCAGTGTCACTCCCTCATTATCAAATGGCGCCGACAGAGATGTCAGAGCTAAATAAACAGATTGATGATCTACTTCGATTGCCATTCATCCGACACAACACTTCATCGTGGGGAGCACTGACATTGTTTTTCAAAAAGAAAGATAGCTCTCTGCGAATGTGTTTATATTACAGAAGGTTAAACCAGCTCACCATCAAGAACAAATATCCTTTACCCCGAATTGATGATTTATTTGATTAACTTAGGGGATCCAACCATTTCTCTAAGATAGACCTCAAATCAGAGTCAAGGAGGAGGATATAGAGAAAATAACTTTCAGAACTTGATATGGGCTATATGAGTATGTGGTGATGCCTTTTTGGACTAACAAATGCACAGGTAGTGTTCATGGATTTGATGAATCGGATCCTCTGGCCATATTTGAACACACTGAAGAACAACAAATTGTTTGCTACAGCTAGCAAGTGTGAGTTTTGGTTGTCCGAAGTAAAATTTTTGGGACATGTTGTGACAACAGAAGGGATAATAGTGGACCCAGCAACGGTAGCGGTATTAAGAGATTGGAAAGCTCCAAAGAATGTCACAGAAATTCAGAGTTTCCTTGGGTTGGCAAGATATTACCGCAAGTTCATCCAAGATTTCTCCAAGATTGCAGTCCCACTCACCCGATTGACTCAAAATGGAGTCAAGTTTGAATGGACAGATCTGTGCAAGAATATATTTGAAGAGCTTAAAAAAATACTCACAATAGCTCTTATCTTAATCTTTCCAGAGCGAGTCAAAGGATATGAAGTATTCTGTGATGCTTCAGGTGAAGGACTCAGATGATCTCTTACCCAAGGTCCACATGTAGTGGCTTACAGGTCCAGATAATTGAAAATCCATGGGCAAAATTATCCCATCCATGACCTTGAATTAGCAGCGGTAGTATTCGCACTCAAGAGTTGGCGACATTACCTTTACGAAAAAAGATTTGAGGTATACTCTGACCACAAGAGTCTGAAGTATTTGTTCGATCAGAAGGAACTCAATGTGAGGCAGAGAAGATGGATGGAGTACCTCCAAGATTATGACTTCGCCATTCACTATCATCCAGGCAAGGCAAACAAGGTTGCGGATGCACTTAGTCGCGTGACTCATGGAACCGTAGTGAATCTAATTATGCAAGAATGGGAGATGATGTCAGCAATTGAGGAATTGAATTTGCATATAAGTGGCAGAGGATGTGTGTACAACCTCATAGTACACTCTACCATGACATCTCAAATTGAACAGGCACAAAGTTCAGATCCAGAAGTGGCAGAAATATGGGCCAAATTATCTATAAGAGAGATAATGCAAGATTGGGAACTGCGGCCTGGACATGGTCTCATGTTCAGAGGCCGAATCTATGTGCCACAATATTGTAGGGGAGCACTATTGACAGAAGATCATAAATCAAAGTTCTCCATACACCTTGGAAGTACAAAAATTAATCACGACCTCAAGAGGTAGTATTCGTGGTGTGGAATCAAGAAAGTTGTGGAAGATTTTGTATGCAAATGCCTAGCATGTCAAAGGGTTAAAACAGAGCATCGAAAGCCAGCCAGTTTACTCAAGCCCCTCTCCATACCAGAATGGAACTGGGAGCACATCGCCATGGATTTTGTGACTAGATTACCTAGATCTTCAAAAGGCAACGACGCCATATGGGTCATAGTTGACCGTCTCACAAAGTCAGTACACTTCATACTTATCAAGATGACGGATTCATTTGAGACGCTGGTAAGCGGTACATCAAGGACATTATCAAATTACATGGGATACCTAGGACCATTGTGTCTGATTGTGACGACAGATTTACATGCAGGGTATGGCAGAGTTTGCAGATAGCTATGGGGACAGATTTGTTATATAGCACCGCATACCACCCACAGCCTGATGGAGAGTTAGAGAGGACCATACATACCTTGGAAGATATGCTAAGAGCTTGTAGGCTAGACTTCCAAGGCAGTTGGGAGGATCACCTTCCACTAGTGGAGTTTTCATACAACAAGAGTTACCAAGCGAGCCTCAAGATGGCTCCATTTGAAGCATTGTATGGTCGACCCTATAGATCTCTAGTTTGTTGGACTGAGGCAGGAGAGTTTGCATTTATTGGACCAAATTTGGTTGCTGAGACAACAGAACAGATCAAGGTCATTCTACAATATTTGTTGACTACTCAGAGTCGACAAAAGAGTTATGCTGACAAGAGAAAAAGGTCATTGTCATTTGAAGTGGGAGACTTATTATTTCTAAAGGTCTCACCATAGAAAGGCCAAATGAGATTTGGAAAGAAAGGGAAACTGACATCGAGGTTTATAGGGCCATTTCCAATCCTTGAGAAGATTGGTGAGGCTGCATATCGTATAATACTTCCCTCACAGTTGTCAAACATGCATAATGTCTTCCATGTTTCAATGTTACGGAAGTACAATCCTGATCCGTTGCATGTTTTGGATGCACAAGAGTTAGATGCTTAGAGTGACGTACCCCAAGTCGAAAGGCCCATCACAATCATAGGCGCATAACAAAAGGTACTAAGGAACAGGGTGATCCCTTTTGTCAAAGTGGTCTGAGAGTGAGACAGAAATGAAGAACTCACTTGGGAAATGGAATCTAAAATGAGAGTATCTCACCCTGAATTATTTGTGTAATTTTTGTTTTCTTTTTGAACCCAACATTCGTCAAATTTTCTAGACAAAAATTCCAAAAGGTGGTAGTATTGTAAGGACCTGGAGTTTTAACTCCCTATCTTATGTAATTTCTTTTTAAAAGAATGAAATAGATAATAAGAGTTTGGTCCAAGAATAATGTGAATAAAATGTGGAATTGATTGTACATTGAAATAAGTAAGGAAAACAAAATTTCCCATCCAACGATACATCAACTGGGTCGATGTGTCGGTAAACTGAACCTTCCCAGACGATGCATCGACTAGGTCAATGTGTCCGTGGAAGCTGAAATCCAAATTCGAAGTATAAGTTTCTAGGACGATGCATCGACGTGGTCGATGTATTGGTGAAAAACGTTCTGTCTATCACCGCCCTTACACAACTATTTATGCATGGGAATCCGCCCACGTCGTTTCATTCTTCCAAACACCCATTAAAGGCTCAAGGGCAACCAAAAGAGGAAGATAAAAAAGAAAGGGAAAACGAAGGGAAAAGGAAAGAAAAGAAAGAGAAGAAAAAGAAAGTAGAGAAAAGGAAGAGAGGAAAAGAAAGAGATAAAACAGAGAAGGAGAGGATACTCGACCACCCCCCTCACTCCCTCAACCTCACCCTCTCACTCACATCTTATCCCATAGCTTGACGGTGAACCGTCTTCTCTCTTTACTGGCTTCATTTTATCCGGGAACGAGAGGAGAAATCGAGCCGACAAGGAGCGAATGAAGTAAGGAATTCGCCCTTCATCTGTAACACCCCGCCCTTTTCACTCTAAAATCAGAGTTTATTTTTTATTTTTTTAATAATAAACTAAAGTGATAAAGAGCGGAGTGTCACGACGTGAGTTAAGTCCGGACTTCTAAAGTCCGACCCTTAACTGGCCAAACCTATGTGAGCATGGACTAAGTCCATGAGAATGGTTCTCACATGGTAAAGTATAATATTTGCGGAATATTACTTAATCTCAATCTAATTGCGGGTTATAATAGATCCTAAGACTACTCCATTTTTAGATAATAAAGTACATAATCATATTCTCCAAAATTACTAAAATAACCTTAAACTAATCATTCATTCCAAACCATCCAAAACATGCCTAACCATAGCAAATAGTTAACTGCATTATTACATGCCAACATCATCTAACTATCAAATTACATTGTCCATATAAACTTAAATAAAAAGTCCATAAATCAATCCATAATTAAAAGTCCATTCAAAAACCCCAAGCTCCTATGCTTGGTTTCCCTCACAATCCTTGTTCTTCCCCTTTCCTGCGTCATCCACTAAGGATAGAGATAGGGCGTTAGGCCAACGCGCCCAGTAGGTGTTTCCGATTAGGGCTACCACAAGGTTAGTATAAAACATGCAAATATCATAATAGTACATGATCATCAAAACCTTATAAAAACAATGCCATGTATGTTATGCACATGTAATGAGTCCCACCCATCACAAATATACATAACCTCCTCTTGACGGGATTCTCATAGTCAAGGTACCTCACAGTGGTCTTTCGGACGCCCCGACGGAGTGTGGCCTCCGGTTTCCTCTTGATGGGATTCTCATCGTCAAGGTACCCCACAGTGGTCTTTCGGACACCCCAACGGAGTGTGGCCTCCGGTTTCCATAATCATCACCCTATGCCATGCATGAGATGTCAATGAGTTCATGCCATTTGTAAATACATCTTAACATACTAAACCACTTTGAAACATAATCACTTAGCACATATTTCATCAAAATTAAGATAAAACATCAAATATAAGTGTGGTTACAAAAAGGTAGGAAATGTAACACCCCAATTTCTCAATGAAGTGGATAATTACGAAAATTCCCCTGGTTTGGTAAATTAATTATTTTGTGATGTCAAATAAGGAAGTGGTGGGGCCTATTGCTCAAATTAAGGTCATATGAGCACATTATAAATGTCAAGTTTGATTGGATGGGTAATGAACATCAATTGGGTCGAAAATGGCTAAATGGGTCAAAGGGCGCAATTGGACCCAATGGGTTAAAATGGATGATTTGACCATTGTGTAAGCTCAAATTAAATGGGATCAAGCTGAACTGATTGGAAATCAGGTATAGCAAAAATGGGTAGGCTTGAAACACAAGTGAAAACCAATTAGAAATGGGAAAATTAGCCCATGAATGGGTCATGCTGTCAAAACGGGTCAAGGGGCTGATTGGGGACCCAATGGGTCGGGTTGACTAGGTTGACCACAGATGACTGTGTGGGCCCTCAATTGAACTCAAGTGTGAGCTAATTCAGTTTGACTTGGACTGATTTGGAGTGAGTCTAAATTAAGAAAAGAGTTGACTCAAATATGGAGCATTAAATGTGATGAGTTGGATGAGTTGGGTTAGAATAAAAATACCATGAATCTAGTGAGTCAAGGGAAGGAGGAAATGAGTTGTAATCTCACACAACACATGATCAAACCCATCTCAGCCGTTGAGTGTGAAGAGGTGCCTTGGCAAAGCCAAGGGACACCAAGGTTGGGCAGCGCCAATCCATTGAAGGGATGCAATGATTCATTTCCAAGGGGTGCAACGTTTGGCACCAAGGGGTGTCTTGGTTGACACCCAATGTCCCATCGGTTTTGTCAAGATTTAAATGAGGTAAATGAATGGAAGTGGGGGCTGAAACTACAGAAGGCAAAGGTTGCCTTTGTTGGTCGTTTTTGTCATTGCAAATCCAAGAATTCCCATCTCTCTCTCCCTCTCTCCAATTCATTTTTCATGTCTGAAACAGCAGAAGTTTTGGCACGAGTTATTCAAGCATAAACCAGCAAAGAATTAAAGAAATAAAGAAGGAAACAAGAGAGGAGGAAGCAAGGATCTTAGCCAAAGGAAGTTTGGTAAGTATTTATGTGTTATTTTGGTTTAATAACATGGAACAAATGGGGTGTGTATTGGGCCATGGTTATGGCCGAATAGACCAAGGTTTTAACCTTGATTAATAGAGGTTTTAAAATGGTAAAGATGACCATTGGGTTTGGCCACCATGGAGGGCCGAACCCCATGTAAAAGATAGGCTGGTTTTGATGTTTTGAAACATAGAAACCATGGAGTTTTTATGGACTGTTCTTGATGTTTCTTTAAGACTCAAATGCATGTTTTAAAGAGGGTTAAAAACATGGATTTGAATGACATAAGGACTGAAGGTATCATGGGTCTAAATCATAGATTAAAATTGATGAAATGTACCATTTGGATCGGCCATCTTGGATGGCCGAATCCCATGAATTGTTATGGTCATTTGGACAAAGTGATGAACTTATTTGGATGGTTTTGAAGGATAAAAACATGGTAACATTGTACTGATTTTTATATGTGTAAATGACACTTAAAACATGCTTAAGAGGACCAAAACATGGACATAGGGTTCGGCCACCTTGGATGGCCGAACCCCATGAAGGTATTTGATGATTTTGGTGAGTTAAAAACCATATAAATTATGGTGTTTTATTTGATTTGATGAAGGTTAACTTGCTGTTATTGGTTGGCCAATATAGGGCTGAACCATGTCAATGTTAGGGTTAAGTTACTGATTCAAATCGTGGGAAGATGATAGACCAAATTAAAACAAGAGAACCCCATGGGCTGTTTTGGGATAAATGGATCATGGTATGGGTTCAATGGACCACTTCATATGGAGTATTTTGTGTGGAAGGTTTGTATTGAATTAAAAGGTTTCAAATGTAAAGATCATGGATCATGACAATAGGCTTTGGTGTGGATCCATTACATGGAATGGATCGGTAGCTTTAAAAGGTTAAATCCTAAGTTGGTGATGTTCGGCCATGGGCCCCACATGATGCGGTTGGGTCTTAGATATGAATGAATAAGTAATTGATAGTATGAATTACTGATTGTTATATGGACAAGGTACCGGAAGTTGAACGACGTGCGAGTCGTGACCGGGTGATGCTAAAGAAAGATCAAGTACTGAAGTGAATCTTCAGTAGGTTTCCTACCTACTTGTAACCACAATTTATGATTTGGCTTTATTATGTTCTTATGAGATATGTGGTATTTGAGTTACGTTACAAATGTGGTTTTGAATGATGAGTTAAGTATTTACAAATGATATACAATGCATAGACATCTCATGCATGGCATGGGATGATGATTATGGAAATCGGAGCCCACACTCCGTCGGAATATCCGAGATGCAACCGTGGGGCCTCCTTCGGCGGTGAAAGTCACCCCAGGAGAATTGACAGGTGGTTATGGAAACCGGAGCCCGCACTCCGTCGGAATGTCCGAGATGCAACTGTGGGGCCTCCTTCGGCGGTGAAATGTCACGCTAGGAGAATCTAACAGGTTGATATGAGACACGGCAAGTGAAGGCTATGTGTATGTGTGATGGGGTGGGACTCATTACATTTGCATACATACATAGCATGTTTTCATATGTTTTTGATAATCAGATATTATGATATATGTGCATGCTTTTATATGCTAACCATGTGGTAGCCCTGATCGGGAACCTACCGGGCGTGTTGATCTAACGCCTTAATTCTATCCTTAGAGGATAACACAGGACGAGAAAGGGAAAAGAGAAAGTCGATGACCGGGAGGGGAGCCAAGCCTAAGTGCTTGAATGATGAACAGGATTACTTATCTACTGTCATTTGAATTATATTTTGATGGACATGTAATAAGTTAATACTTGCTATGGTTTGATTAGACTATTAACTATGGATAGTTGTTTACCTTAGTTATCAATTGAGACTGTTACTTGCTATCTTTTCATATTATTTCCGCAGTTAATCTAGTTTATTCCGCATGTTGTTGTTAGTTCCATGTGTGATTCTTTATCATGGTCTAGTCCATGTACACATGGGTGGCCAGTTAAGGTTCAGACTTGAGTAGTCTGAACTTAACTCGCGTCGTGGCGCCCCCTGCTCTCTTTCACTCTGTGTTTCTTTCAAAAGAAATTTTCAGACTCTGATTTTCGGAAAGGTGGAAAGGGCAGGGGCGTTACAGTTGGTATCAGAGCGAAACGAGAAGTTGAATCATCGAAGTAAGATTAAGATGGTTTCATGTCTCACTGACGGATAAGAATCCCAACTGACCAACTTTTCGGAGTCCGCTGACTGGGAGCCGGATTAATTTACTTCGAGTGACTCAGACTGAACAATCAATCTGAGAACGACAATGAAAGATAGCAAAGTAAAGTACAGTCATCATAACTGGATATGTCAAACATAGCAAGTAGGATGCACTCCCCTGAAACTCCCACACTGAAAAACAAACAACAGGAATTTAGAGATTTTCCCAGAAACAAAAGAACACAAAGAGTGATGATTTGGTAATCTTCCCAAACAAAGTACATGATATTATGCATGATCAAATTCCCCTGAAAACCAAGAGTGGTTTATTTAGAATTGCTGTTGAATATTCTTGTGTTTTAAATGTTGTGGCACAGATATGTCGAGCAACGAGGAATACACTGAGTTATGGGATAAAGGGACACCTAGTTGTCCAGTAGATTTGGTATCAACTTCCAACAGTATCAGCATGGAAGCCAATGTGGACCTTCAAGAGGGGCCTCCCGAGGAGGAGGAATGGAACTTAGCACCATTGGAGGAGGTGAACCTAGCACCATTACCGGAGTATCTTATGGAAGATATTCCTTGGTTAATGGGACCTCCTGAGGAAGAAGAAGAGGATCTAGCACCTTTTCTGGAGGATCCTATTGCAGATGTTCCTATTATATTGGAATTGCTTGGGGAGATAAATCCCTATGATACGTGTGAGTTGTGCAATCAAGACGGGCACAACTGTATGTATTGTCCTCACCCTTTAGGTGTTGTCTGCCCGTTCTGTGGACTGCATGGGCATGGAGAGGTGAGGACTAATTGTCCTTATATCTGAGGACCTGGCTTAATACCCTGCACGACATGTGAAGTATTGGGGCACACGGAGATGACGTGTCCTGATAACCGTTTCAAGTTCGCTGATGATGCGGAGTCTTCTACGGAAGACTAGGCTAGGAATTAATATGAAGGGGTATTAAAAAGAGGGTTAGTTTGTAAGGGTGCATTTTGTTATTTATAGGGTTTAGTTTAACTCTATCCGCCCTTGTACAAAAAAATGAATTATGAATTAATATAAAGTATGCGATTTTATGATTTTATGAGGATTTATGGCATTTAATGCATATTGATAATGGAAACTAAATCTATGATGTTTCCATGAATTAGGAATAAATGGCGCCACAGAAAAATGTTGTAAAGGATCCGAAGGGAAAAGAAAAAGTTTTACAAATCGGATTAGTTGAAAGGACTTCAAAAATGAAGACCCGTCAGGACGGTAAAAAGAAAGATGAGGTGTTCGTAATCACACCACAAGGGAAGGTGGTACCTCGACGCAAGAAGGTGGTACATGAGAAGGTGCAATCGGTACATGACAAAGAGCGATCAATTCATGACGAGGAGAGGTCAGTTCATGAACGATCGCGCAATGAGGAAAAGTCTCATCATTCTCGGCGGGAAGAGGAGGAGAATGACCCTACGTATCAACAGGATGAGGAGGAGGAATATGACTCGTCATATCGACGAGAGGAGGAAGAGAACAGCAACCTGACTGTACCCTATGTGCCTCCTGAACTGCACAGCTTGGTGCAAGCTGTAGTAACATCTGTCCTCCAACAACATATGAGAGGAGGGGGAAGCACGAGTGAAAATAATGGCCGTAACATGGTCAGAGATTTTCAACAACAGCGCCCACCTTACTTCAAGGGTAGAGAAGGGCCTGTCGGAGCCGAGAACTGGTTGGAGAAGATTTCTCACATACTGACTCTTTTGAATATCAAGAGTCATGCTCATAAAATTCTATTGGCCACTTCACAGCAGATAGATGACGCTGCCAAATGGTGGAAAATAGTGGAGAAACAGCGGGCACTTGTGCTAGAAAGAGAAAGAATTGCTATGACCTGGGAGCAATTCTTAGCGACATTCTTAGAGCGCTACTTTCCGGAGGAAGAGAGAGAACGTCAGATTCAGGCCTTTATGACATTAGTGCAAGGCTCAATGACGGTGGCTGAGTATCACCAAGAATTCCTCAGCCTGTCAATTTATGCATTTTATGTTGTGGACACGGAATATCGGAGGGCTCGCAAGTTCGAGCGTGGTTTACAGCCAAACATTAGGGCCAAAGTAACCGTGTTCAAAGCAGCCACGCTGGCGGAATTGGTCAGCAGGGCTACCATTGTGGAACAAGAATTGGCAGAATTTGCAAGAGTGGACAACCGCCGAGCGCCGAGTGGGAGGGGTGCGTATCAACCCAACAAGAAGTTCAGATCGAACTTCAGCAGACCCTCGCCGTCTGTTGGATCAACTAGGGGCTTTCATCCCAATCAGCCCTCCCAATCAGTAGCAGTCACTCAAGCATCTAGAGGAGTGAACACCTGCTTTCACTGTGATCAACAAGGTCACTACAAAAAGGACTGCCTAAAACTCAACAGGCTGTCATACTCCAGAGGATCATTTCGTCTGCCAGTTAGACCGGTAAACTCCAGAGGAGGCAGAATGCAAAGTCGGGGAGGTCGAGGATCTAACTCTGCTGGAGCTGGACGATTATTTACTCTAACTTCTCCGGAAGAAGAGGACCATGCTGTGATATAATGTATGGCGGTAGTAAGTAGTTCTTATGCATATGCACTATTTGATTCTGGAGCATCACACTCCTTCATAGCTGCATCATTTATTACTGCTACCGGTACATTAGTTCAAAGATTAGCCACAGCACTTACTATTGTATCCCCTGTCAGAGATTCGGCATTGGGCTTATATGTACGGCGGTTAACACTGAGTTAGCTGGACTCAGATTTGAGTTCAATTATCTGGTACTTGACATGTCTGAGTATGATATAATATTCGGCATGGATTGGTTGGCTAAGTTTCATGCCAACATCGGCTGTTAGCGTCGAAGAGTGACATTTATGTCACCCGAGGGCAAGCAATACGTAGTTCATGCAGATAAACAAAGTGGATTGCAGGAAGGATTAAACCACGTGGTATTGAATAATATCACCATAAATAAATCTCCAGTTACTAAACTTCCGGTAATTGTACAAGAATTTGCGGAGGTATTTCCAAAGGAACTCCCTAGTTTACCACCTATGAGGGAGATCAACTTCGAGATCAAGTTGTACCTTGGCATAGCACCAGTGTCGTTACCACACTATCGGATGGCACCAGCAGAGATGTCGGAGGTAAAGAAGCAGATTGATGAACTGCTTAGGCTAGGTTGCATCAGGAACAGTACATCATCATGGGGAGCACCAGTGCTGTTTGTGAAGAAGAATGACGGTTCACTACGGATGTGCATGGAGTACCGGAAGTTGAATCAGCTAACAGTCCAGAACAAGTACCCTCTACCCAGAATTGATGATTCGATCAATTGAAGGGTTCCAACCATTTTTCAAAGATTGATTTGATGTCTGGTAATCATCAAATCCGAGTTAGGGAGGAAGATATAGAGAAGACGGCCTTCCGGATGCGGTATGGACTGTACGAGTTCGTAGTCATGCCATTTGGACTCACAAATGCGCCGGCAGTGTTCATGGATTTAATGAACAGAATCTTCCGTCCGTATCTGGACCAGTTTGTAATCGTATTCATTGACGATATTCTGATATATTCCAAGAGTCAGGAAGAACATGCAGAGCACTTACGGACAGTTTTGAATACTTTGAGGCAGCATAAGCTGTATGCCAAGGCCAGTAAATGTGAATTCTGGCTATCCAAGGTCAATTTCTTGGACATGTTATATCTGAGGGAGGTATAGCCGTGGATCCAGCTAAGGTGGCAGCAGTGAAAGATTGGAAAGCACCCAAGAATGTAACTGAAATTCGTAGCTTCTTGGGATTGGCTGGTTATTATAGAAGATTTATCATGGATTTTGCGATGCCTCGGGAGAGGGACTGGGTTGTACACTCAGTCAGAGTAATTGTGTGGTGGTGTATGGTTCAAGGCAGTTAAAAATACATGAACGTCTTTAGCCCACACATGATTTGGAATTAGCTGCAGTGGTTTTCGCTCTCAAGAGTTGGAGACACTACCTCTACGGCGAGAAATTTGAGGTATTTTCGGATCATAAGAGCTTAAAATATCTTTTTGACCAGAACGAGCTCAACCTCAAGCAACGAAGATGGATGGAGTATCTGGCGGATTATGAGTTTGCGCTTAGATATCATCCAGGCAAGGCAAACAAAGTGGCGGATGCCCTCAGCCGTATACCACATGCATCCGTGGCATGTCTGATCAGATCGGAATGGGAGATGTTAAATACCATCTGAGAATTTAAACTCTATTACAACAACCGTGGGACCATATACAATTTGGTCATACAATCTAACATGGTCACCAGGATTGAACAAGAACAAAGAACAGATCCGGAAGTGGAGGACATATGGGCCAAAATGTCCACTGGCGTAGACATACCGGAATGAGAATTACGACCAGGACAAGGTCTTTTATTCCGGGGAAGAACATATGTGCCAAAGAGTTGCAGGAAAGAGCTACTGATTGACGCACATCAGTCCAAGCTTTCTATCCATCCAGGCAGCACCAAAATGCACCGTGGTCTAAAGAGACATTATTGGTGGCATGGACTAAAAAGGGATGTGGCGGAATTCGTGGCACATTCTCTAACTTGTCAACAAGTTAAGACTGAACATCAAAAACCACCTGGGCTACTCAAACCCTTATCAGTACCAGAATGGAAATGGAGCACATTTCCATGGACTTTGTGACCGGATTGCCGAGATCTTCAAAAGGCAATGACGCCATATGGGTCGTAGTCGACCGGCTGACCAAGTCCGCACATTTTATTTCTATTAAGATGACGGATTCATCTGAGACATTGGGTCGGCGGTACATCAAGGAAATTATTCAGTTTCATGGCATTCCCCGAACAATAGTATTTGACAGAGATGGCCGGTTTACCGACAGAGTGTGGCAAAGCATGCAGTCAGCCATGGGGACAGATTTATTGATTAGCACCGCATTCCATCCACAGACTGATGGACAGTTAGAAAGGACGATACAAACCTTGGAGGACATGCTGAGAGCATGCATGTTAGATTTCAAGGGTGGATGGGAGGATCACTTACCACTGGTGGAGTTTTCGTATAACAATAGTTATCAAGCAAGCCTTCAGATGGCTCCATACGAGGCCTTATATGGTAGACCGTGTAGGTCACCGGTATGTTGGACAGAGGCTGGAGAGCCTGCATTGATTGGACCGGAACTAGTCGCAGAGACTACCGCACAAATTAAGCTGATACGTCAACACTTATTGACTGCACAGAGTCGGCAGAAGAGTTATGCCGACAAAAGAAGAAGATTTCTTGAGTTTGAAGTGGGGGACATGGTATTTCTAAAGGTCTCGCCAGGGAAGGGACATATGAGATTCGGAAAGAAGGGAAAGCTGTCGCCAAGATATGTGGGACCATTTTCCATCATAAGAAGGATGGGGGATGTGGCTTACCAGTTAGCACTTCCTTCGCAGTTAGCAGCTCTACATGATGTGTTTCATGTGTCAATGCTAAGAAAGTATTATCCGGATCCGTCCCATGTTTTGAATGTTCAGGGTATTGAAGTGCAAAGCGATGTGACGTACGTCGAGAAGCCGGTCAGGATAGTGGAGACCGAACAAAGGGTATTGCGAAACAGAGCGATTCAGTTCGTAAAAGTGGTATGGGACCGACATGGTGATAAAGAGGCCACATGGGAATTGGAATCGGAGATGAGAACAGCTCACCCCGAATTATTTATGTAATTTACTTTGAGAACCCTACTTCACTCGATTTTCGGGACAAAAATTTTTAAAAAAGGGTTATATTGTAACACCCCAATTTCTCAATGAAGTGGATAATTACGAAAATGCCCCTGGTTTGGTAAATTAATTATTTTGTGATGTCAAATAAGGAAATGGTCGGGCCCATTGCTCAAATTAAGGAGGTCCCGTTATCTTATAATATAAAATCAATCAAAACCAAGTCCCACTTGATTTAAAATATTTAAAGTCCATAACCAATCCCCATGGGGTTCGGCCATACACCATGGCCGAACCCATGGCTTACCCATTTCACCCTTATTTACGAAAATGCCATCCATGGCTATCATTCCATAATCCCATCCTTTCAATCATTAAAAATTGTCTAAGTTCATGTTTGATCCACAAACCATCTCATGGGGTTCGGCCATACATCATGGCCGAACCCATGATCTTTCAATTTAGGTGATATTTATAATTTTGCCACTAGCTTAGGTTTATGTCTTCCCATTAATCTAATCATCATATTAAATCCATACAATTCATTCATTTTGATTTATGGGGTTCGGCCATACACCATGGCCGAACCCATGATCCTCCATTTTGGCCTTTATTATCAAATTGCCATTATCTAATTATTTCCATCCTTCCATTAATTAACACATAAACCTAAACCCATAGAATTAATTCATGGGGTTCGGCCAAGCACCATGGCCGAACCCTATGATGTCAAAATTTCCTTTTTACATCATCTTCCATTATTTAGCCAATCCATAATTGGATAGTTTCCATATTAATCATCCACCTTCCATAATTAGAAGGTTTCCATAAATAATCTCCACCTTCCATTATTAAAAGGTTTCCATAAATAAATGTTTTCTAATTTGGCAACCTCCTTCCATAATTTAGATAGTTTCCTAAATTAGAAACCATCTTTCTATAATTGGATGCTTTCCAAATTTAGCAACCAAAATCCATCTACCATTCCAAACAACCCCATGGGGTTCGGCCATACACCATGGCCGAACCCTATGGTTCATGATCTTGACCATTTAATCCCTTTATAAAACTTCCATGGATCTAAAACCATTAATATAACTTCCATGGGGTTCGGCCATACACCATGGCCGAACCCTATGGTTAAAAATCTTTTTTTTAAAAAAAAAAAAAATTATTAATCCTAGAACCTCCATGATCTAATCACCTTATTAATTTCCTTTCCATGGGGTTCGGCCATACCCATAGCCGAAGCCTATGGTTCCATTCTTTTTCTCTTTTTAAATCCAAAACACCTAACCATTCAAGGTTTCCATGATCTGAAATTTAAGAACATAAACCCATAATTATTTCCATCATTCAAACTTCCATTAAACAATCAATGTTCCTCCATGGTTTTCAATATTAATAACCCAATAAAATAAACCATAGTTTCCATGGGGTTCGGCCATGCACTATGGCCGAACCCTATGGTTCTTTCTTTCCATTAAAATCATAAAATCCATCCCCCAATCTTCTTCCATTTAACAATTCTCTTCCATGGGGTTCGGCCATACACCTTGGCCGAACCCTATGGTTCTTTTCTTTTAAACCACAACATATAATCAAACTACTAACCGTTTATGCGACTCCTTCTTGCTCTTCCAATCTTTCTCTTTCTTAGCCTCTTTCCACTTCTTCTTCTTGATCTTTCACAAAACCGAACTAATCTTGAAGTTGAATGTATTGCCGTGAATTAGAACTTGAGAGAGGGAGAGAGAGAGATAAAATTCAGCTATGAAGGGTGTAAAACCCTGTGCTCTTGTCCTCCTCTCCTTTTATAATCTTCCCTTCGTCCAATATTAGAATGTACTTAAGATAATCTTACTCCCTTAGGGCCGTGCGCCCCTTGTTTAATTTAGTAATTGCCGACCTCCCTATCTTATTTAGATAGCACTTGCCGACCTTCCTATCTCTCTTTTAGTAATCTCCCAATCGGCCAATGCTAAAATAATAATAGTAATGCCGTGAGCCCTTGCCTTGTTTGCCATTGTCGTGTGCTCATCTTATTTCCCTCTTTGGAGAATCCTAATTTAATCTTAGACACTTCCCTAATTTAATTTAAGACAATATGCATACCCTTTTTAAAAGATCCCATGCGCCTATCATAGATAAACAAATCCCACATTCGGCCACACACTATCCCATACACGGCCATAAAATCTTCATTTGATTTTTAAACATCTCCTTGGATATTCAAGTCCAATATTCGGCCATGCATTATCTTTTAATTAATTTTGGACATAATGCATTACTAAAATAATTCAACCCATTTAAATTTTTACTAGAACCCTTTCCAAAACCGTTGGGTCTTAATTGGGCATTGTCCCAATACTTTACCCAATTTAAGATTCATATCTAAAATTCACAAGTTAATGGATAATTTTCATATAAAATAATAAATTGAAAATCCAGAGTGTTACAATATATACCCTTTGGGTCTCACCCCAACACTAGTAATCTCAATATCATCATGCCCATTAACACAACATCCTATACTCACATCCTAGATAGCATTCTAGGTATACATCAATGAGTAATATAGAGGGGATCATAATCATATTTACATGGGCAATAATACATATGGTAGAATCATATCATAACCATAATCACTCGATGATAGCAAGCATAGCACATTCCATTATAATTCATACATTCAACATACTTATCACATTGGGTTATTTTTAGGGACATGGACCACCTACCAACCTTGAGATTCACATCTTGGGTTTGTTTACATATATTCTTAATCCTTAAATTTGTTCAACCATCTCATTGTGATTCATCATCATAAGTAAAAATACTCCCTTCTCATAACATAAACCCAATTAATTTCTTCAATAAATCATCTCAACCCTTCACAAGCGTCTCCAATAAATATCACAATTTTCTATCATCATAACAGGATAAGAGACATGCTACAAATCACATAATAGGGAAATTTATAACATCTCATGCATAGCATATGGCACATGTTGTTGCTACAAATCTTACATTTATTACTCGCAAGCATACAAACCAGTTAAATAGTATAGCATATGAGTGTGAGGTCGAATCCAAAGGAAATCACAAATTATATGTTTAAATCAAATAAATTAAATTGATATCCCTCTTAAAAAGATATGATATGTGAATTAGAATTAATATTTTTATAGAGAATTCTAAAAATTGAATTTTAATTAAGCTTAGATCTAAAGAAAACAAAATTTTAAAATTACATTAGCAATTCCAAATTAGATCCATTGAAATTTTTTATCTGTAATACCATGCGCAAGAAGGGGTCTATAGTGTAGAGTGTGCCTATGGAAATTCCCTGGTATATAAATGGTAGCATTCTTCCTTCTAGCATGAGGCCTCTTGAGAGCAACAGTGGGTTCGCTAGCCAAAACAAAGTCGTACGGGCCCTTGTGTGGAGCAAAAACGGACAATATTGTGCTATCGAGTCGTTACAAATGCTATCAGAGCATGGTTCAACTCTTTCCCTGAGGGTGTGGACTTGGTTCTTATGTGTACAGAGCCGGGAACGGCTCTGGCTTTAAGGAGGATAGATTGTAATACTTTCCCTAGAGAGGGTCTATAGTGTGGAGCGTATCTATGGAGAAAAAGGTCCCATATTATTAGTTGCGTTGGAAATTCCCTGGTATATAAGTGGTAGCCTTCCTCCTTCTAACATGGGCCTTTTGGGAGCAAGACTGGGTTGGCTCGCTAAAACAAATCTGTGCAGGCCCGTGTGTGGGTCCAAAGCAGACAATATTGTCCTAATGGGACGGGTCGTTACATTATCTCTTTATTTGAACGGTGAAATTAATTAGTCCTTATCACCATTTAAAATTACAAGGTTAAGAATAAAATAATTACAAGTCCATTCCTAGTTAAAGAATAAAGAATCTTTTTAGAATAAGACTAAATTTATACATAAAATTTACAATAATTAAACAACAATATAAACTTGAATTTACAACAAACAAACAGATTCATTATTTTGAACAACTAATTAAATAAAAGACAATAGGAAATAAAATAAACAAATAAAGCAAATGACAGAACAATGAATAATTTAAAAGGTGGTAGTGGAATAGACCATTCTTCGTCCAAGATAAATAAATAAATATAAGATCTAGATTTGAAATTCAAGTAAAAATCCAAACTTCAATTCATGCTCATCATCAAAGTGAAAAATTCATAAACTTTAATTTAAATATTCGAACATTAGTAACTTAGATTCAACACTTACGACCTAAGTTCTAATTATTTCGTGTTCAATTAAAAAACATAGAATATAAACTTTAAAATTAAATCTAAACAATCATAAAAGAAATCTGAGAAATTTGATGTTTCAGGGTTCTAAGAGCTTATCTTATATTTATTTAATGAAAGAATTCAAGTACAAGATGTATTGGAAAAATACAACAAAGACAAATAAAATAGATTTTATAAAATGAAAGCTGACTTGTAAAAATCGTGTAGGCTCCTTTGTCTTGTATATTTCCTTCAATCTTCAGTCCTCTTTAGCTCATGATCTAATCGAATTCTATGGTGTGCCTTAGTGCTCTATTTATAGGTTCTTGGTTGGAATGGATGGCTGAGATTAAATCTTGGTTTAAATGATGAATGGAGGGCTTGGATTAAATCATCTTGAATATGGATGGAGGATATTTTAAGTTGAAAAGGTTAGGGTTCATAGGTGTACAGGAATTTGGATTGCATGAAGGAGGGGTTGTCCTGATGGTTAAGCAGGGAAAGGAAAAAATGTAGGGATTGGATGGCTTGGTCGAATTTTACGTGTGGGATTAGGTTTTTATGAAATGCATGCAATGTATGGTTGAGATCTAAAGTTGGAGTGAATGAATGGTTGAGATGATATTTGGTGATGTGGAGGGTTGACTCTATGCAAAATTCGAATGAGGTGTAAATGGATATGGGAAAATCGTGTGGAGGTGTTGTGGATTGGAGATGATTTGTACATGAGAAGGCATATGCGCATGGATTGGGTTAGGGTTGCTTGGGTTTTAAATTTGGGTTAGATCTAAGTGGATGGCTATGATTACTTTAGGTTTAGATCTAATGGTTCTAAGGATATTTAGTTGAAATAAATTATATAATTGGGTAGGTTTCTATTGGAGGGTTGAGATTCTAAGGTTGACCCATTTGATGGATGAAATGCATGGCCTAGATCTAAAATGAATTATGTAAGTAATGGATTAGGTAAGGTGGCTCTAGGGTTTACCTAAGTATATGCATGAGATGGATGGTCTGGATTTAAGATGGTAAATGGATGTTGTGGATGACAAGGAGAGGGACAAGGCTTTGAGCGTGTGGACTTAGGTTCTATGGTGGATTATCGAGTATGGGCTGTAACACCCGCCCCTTTTCACCGTAAAATCAGAGTAAATTTTTTTTTTTAAAATAAAAGTGACAAAGGGCGCGGACGTCACGACGCGAGTTAAGTTCCGAGCTTCTAAAGCCCGGCCCTTAACTGGCCAACCCTACGCGTGCGTGGAACATAAGTCCACGAGTACGGTTCACGCGTAGCAAGTAAGATCACGGAACATAAAAATAAGTGCGGATGATAATAGACACTATCCTACCAATCTTCAGATAGCAGGGAAGAGATATCCATTAAATTACTAAAATGCCCTCATACTGTACTGTCCAAAATAATTTATAAAACATAGCAAGACATCTAAGTTATTACATTTCCGACAAGCTAAATTATGCAAATACACATTTTCCCAAAATAAACTCAAACAAAATAATTAGTCCGCCTTCCCAAGCTCCTAAGCTTGACTCCCGTCCTGTCCTTCCGTTCCGCCATCTCCTACATCGTCAGCTAGGGTAGAAGTAGGGCGTTAGAACACGCGCCCAGTAGGACTCCGAGTAGGGCTAACACATGGATTAGTGATAACAAAGCATATAGATAATACATAACGAAGACCATAAAAATGAATGCTATGCCATGGGTGTCGATGTTATGAATCCCACCCATCATCCATACCATCATGCTGTCATATCCCCCTTGACGGCAAGACCTCGTCAAGATACAAACAATCACAAATCATCCCCATGGACGGCAAAACCTCGTCCAGATATAAAACAATCACAAATCATTCCCCTGGATGGCAAAACCTCGTCCAGATATAAAACAAACACAAATCCTCCCCCTTGATGGAAGAACCATCATCAAGGTATCATAATTACATACAACATCCCTGATACATCAAACACATCAAAATATCTCCATGTCTATTTATCGGTCGCCCCGACGAAGCATGGACTTCGGTTTCATTTCATCCTTCCCCTGTCATATCCCTCCCATGCCATGCATGAGATGTAGATGCCATATGCCATGTAATGAATATAATAACAAACCATGACATTTAAAGAAAATCCCATCAATAAAACATATAACTTGATTACCCAAAATAGATCAAGCGAAGCCTCCATAATCACATCATAGCATTAAAACCCATTTTAAACCAATCATATGCTTACCGGAATGAATCAAGTAAAAACCCCTACATAATACATAATTCGAAACCAATCTTAAAACATACCATATAATTTCCGAAATAATTCAAGGAAACCATCACTCAATCCATGGCTTACAAAAAGGTTAGAATCCTACCGAATACCGACTAGTGTTCTTTCTTCCGTTTCCGTCCGACAGACCCGGTCGCCGATGATGCACCGCTTGCGATGTCCAATACCTTATTACATACACATAATCAGTCCATATTTTAACTATTTCTAAGCCCATTAATCATTTCCAAGTCCACATGAATAATCGGTCACCATTTAGGTTTTACGGGACCCATTTAATCCATTAACCCCTTTAATTTGTGAGTTTAAAACTAACTAGCCATCCTAGGCTTTATTTAGCCATACATAATGCAATTACTTAGAATCCCTAAACCCATGATCATCTCCCATGGAGTTCTTCATTTTAGCCATTATTTACAATTTTGCCACTACCCCTTCCTCCATGGCTAATCACTCATTCATCCATGCATGATAAAGTCCATACTTGATTCATAGATTTGGATCCATTAATGACCCATCACACATATCTTAAAAAATCATTGAATTTAGCCACTTAATTTAACCTAAAGTCCATTAATTTAATCATATAAAAACACATTAACCTTAGGCCATAATGATCTACAATTGAGTTATTAAAAATCAGCCCTTTAAATACTCTAAACCTCATTCATTACTCACATACATAACACCAAACTTAATCCATAAGTTTACCCACAAATGGGTCATGGGTTCGGCCATACACCATGGCCGAACCCATGATGTCTTTATCCTATTTTTCTTTGGCCTATTCACACATTTAAATCATCATCCTTGATCACATTCGAATCCATAAACTTAGCCACATAAAGTGGTTCATAAAATTAATTCATGGGTTCAAAATACCCAATTCATCAAGTCTTCCCATGGGGTTTACCTTATGCATTTAAACCACATTGAGTCCATTATCCATTCATGCCCTTTGGAGGCCATAAACATCATTCACATTTCAATCTAACACATCACAAGTCCCTCCATGTGGGGATTTCATCATACATTATTAACATTCCCCATTTTTTTTTATTTTTTTTCATAAACATTAAATCCACCACTTGACACCATTACACCACCATAGGGTTCGGCCATACACCATAGCCAAACCCATGGTTCATGGTCCATTAGTCCATTGGTGCCCTTTTTTATCACAAAGACACTTTACATTTATTCATTAAGCACTTAAAAATCCTACCATTCTCCATACTTCCATCTCCTATGATTCTCTCATTTAAAACTTCTTTACAAAATTCACGACATTCAATTATTTATAACACTAAAAATTATAAACATTCTCCATGCTTGATTAATACCTAATTACACAATGCACTCAATCCATTTATTTTTCCTTAACCTAACCCTAATTTACCCATTAGGGTTTTGTCCACTTTCCATCCTTCAAATTGATGGATTTAAAATCCATGGCATAAAATCATTTGGCAACCATTAAGTTTACAAAATGAATCACAAATCTTAAACCCTAAAAATCCAAAATTTCTTGTTTAAGAAAATACTTACAATCCGACGCCTCTTCCGACTTTTGCCACTCCCGTCGGCTTCTTTAGCCTCCTTTCTCCTTCCTCTCCTTGTTTGATCGGCTGGGATGCTTGATCAATGCTGAAAACCCCCAAGCTTGGGCTTGGCCATGATAGGGTTTGATTTGAGAGAGAGAAGGGAGGAGAGGATAAAGAGGTGTCTAGCTTCCTTGGCTTTGAGGTGAAGGGCCCAAGCTAAATCCTTTCTTCTCTTCTTCTCTTCTTCTTTTCTTCTCTTCCAAATTTTCCTTCTTCTTTTTTTTTTTTTCTTCCTTAGAGATGAGGAACGGCCATGAGAGAGTGTAAGAGATGGAGAGAATGAGATGAGGGTGAAATGGAGAGAATAAGATAAAAACTTATCTTATCTCTTTGGGTTGCTTTAGTTATACTTTACATTAACTCTCCCAACCACCCCACATGAGATATTTCTCATGCTTTATGACCCAAGACAACTAGCCAACGTTTCATTTTTTTTTTTTTTTGATGCCTTAAGATATTTTCCATACTTTAATGGTTTATGCTTTATGCTTTAAGATTCATGGTGGTATTTGAGATAAACCACCACCCAACGTTTTTTTTTTTTTTTTTGTGTTTACAAATGAGATGGCTTTTGGTCTTTATTTAACCATTTGACCATTTGGCCACCTCATTTGATTATTTTAATCATTTAATAAATTAACTAATTACCTTAGGTTAATTAATTCTCACCTAATTTAATTCCATTTCTTATCTTCCTTCTATGTATCCACCCATGGTTGACCAAGTCAACCATGGTGGTCGGCCCCACCAAACCTTGGCCCACACGCCACCTCACTTAGTGAGGTGGAGGTGGGTCCCATTGGACCATGTCACCTTGGTCAACTCATCACCAACTTAGGTGATTCAAATTTCATTAAGTCCATTCCCACTAGATGGGCCACCATTGGGCCCATGGCCCAATTACAGTCATCCTTACCCGTTTATCTTAGAGTTTACATTATCTTGACCCATTGGGTCCCAAATGGGTATTGAGCCCAATTTGACCATCCTTGGCCCAATTGACCACCATTGACCCTTTAAGTAAACTTAAATCCAATCCATAATCCATTGGGCCCTAGTTGGGCCTTTGTCCAAATTTTGGTCCATTTACCCTCTATTCCATTAGATTTCCAATTTCCACCATTAAAACAAACAATAACCACATATATTTTGATTTACAAATTCCGGTCCATTACATTAATCATTATTGACCAACTAAATGAATTTCATCCAACCCATGGTCCATTGGACCATACTTGGGCCTTTGCCCAAATTTTGATTCACTTAACATTTATTCCATTAAAATTCTCAATTTCCATCACTAAAATAAATAATAACCACAGTGATTCACAAATTCCGGGTCATTACATGGGCTTTGGATTAGGTTATTTGATTGGGCTTCAAAATAGACACCTTGGACTTGAGCTAATGGACTTGAACTTAGATTTGCACTTGCGCTTGCTGGACTTCGTCTTGCATAATTGCCTGGCCCAACTATGAATTGAGCATGGACTACTCTGAGTCTGGCCGAGTGTTTGACATATGGAACAAAGACAGTACAGATCAAAGAAAATAAATAGATCTCATAAATGGATGCCACTTTCCTGAAAACATTGCGTCAAACACCAACATTTTTCTTCATTTATTCTTCACATGAAATACCCTATTTAGTCTTAAGATCAATAGGACTTCCTAATAGGATGAAACGTGGCTTGGGATCGGGTCAAATCAAAGAAGGCTATAACTCTCTAAAATTGAATACTTTGAATCAGAAAGGTTAGAGGTCTTCATGATGTTAAATGAGATATTTTCCTCTATTTTTTTTCAGCACTATTCAAAATATTCATTTTTTTCTTTTTCTTTCACATCATTCTTTTGATGTCTTGATGTTCCCTTTTTCTTTTTTTTCTGATGAATATATTTTTCCATTTGGCTTTCTGTATCGTTCATTTTTCTTTTCTTTTCAAGTTCCTATTTATTAATTTATTTAAAATACTATCCCAATATTTATTTCATCTCTAACATTTTTTGAGTCTAGAATAGGCCACAGATATTTCAATAAATCTCAAACTCCATAACCGGAGTTGGGTATGGTAAACGTGACTAAGGAATAAAACATGCTCTATAAAGCTCAATTGGGGAATTGTCAAGATAAAATGACCAAAATTGGTAGGCATGATGGCTCAAACGATCCAAAAATGGCTTATATCTTATCCTAAGATTCAACAGGTGATTTCGTTTTTTAAAATAAATTCAGAAAAATTTTAGGCGTAGTAACTCAAATTTGATGGCATTCTCTGTGTTATAATCAAAATAAAAGAATAATGAGACCAACAACGACTTAATGCACTTATCAAAGAAACAGAAGTTTACTTATAACCCTTAGAAGAAAAGACTGGCTCTAAAGCTCATTGGGCTTAAGTCTCCACTAGTATTCCTTTGGCGATCACTCGACTCATGAACATTTTTCTTTTTCAGATTAATCTTAATATGGTTGTGTACAGAGGAGTTTTCAAGTATAAATCTCATAAAAATATTTTCGGAAAAGTATAATACAAAGATTTTTATTCATGTCTAAATGATAAAAATGTGACTCTTTTAAACGTCAGATCGCCAAGACGCAAGTAATCTCTTTTAAACTAAATTTGGCAGTGTTTAAGCCCCAAGAAGTCTCAGTCCTCACTTACTCTTCTCTAAAAAATAATTCTGCTTATTTTTGTTTAAGCAATACTATGACTTGTTTATCGTCAGATTGTCGAGACGTTTATAGGCTGATAAGCGAAAATTGATAGTTCTTTGGAGTTCAAGTCGTCCCAATCTTTCTGAACTTACTCTACCCTTGGTTACATCCAAAAATATTTGCGTATTCGTGTTTATGGGTCTATATTGACCAGCTGTCACACAATGGACTCCTTGATTAGATATTATTCCATTGCAATTTCTATGTCCACATTTGTGACACCTTGCTAGCCTCTTAGCTTTCCTTTTTGCAGCCAGAGTGCTTCGACCACAAAGATGTCTAGGTTTCTCCTCTTGGATTTCCAGCTTCGTCACCTTCATAGCTAAGGAAAAAAATTCCTACACAAATTTGGGGGAATTTGTGTTCTAGACAGACACAATGCGAAGATAAAAACTTGACCGTCTATGTGCATGACTTCTATGCAGTTCTTTAACGTTTGCTTGTCACAAAGTTAAAGATGGATGATGGATGATAAATAACTTTTTTAAGGGGTCTCAGTTTGAAACGTACTCTCCCCTATTTTTTGTATGGATGATATATGATGAACTATGACCTCAGTACCCCCAAACTTATATAGAACATTTTCCTCAACGTTCCCTAATCTACACTGGCTATTGTAAAAGAAGAAATATTTTAGAAAAGGAATAATCGGGGTTTAGACGTACTTTTGGATGTGCATGAAATGATGTATGATTTCCTAGGCTAGACTGACTCAACTAAGGACTCTAACTGACTTAGACATAGACAGGTGGATAAGATGGGTAGGTGGGCTGAGAAAATGGGTACTGGTGATGGATTATGGGCATGGGTAAAAATGGGTGTTTATCAATCCCGGTAAATTGGATCAGTGAACAAAATTGCAACTTCTGCCTCTAGATGGTGATACTTTAAGAATGGTTTCAATCGATGACCATTGACTTTGAAAACATGACCAGGCTTAGGATGCTTGATCTGATCTACTACATGTTGGAATACAGATGTAACAATGAACGGACCAGACCATTTAGATTTCAATTTCCCAATGAAGAGATGCAACCAAGAATTGCACAACAAGACCTTTCGACCAACTGTAAACACTTTCCTAAAAATGTGTTTGTCATGAAACATTTTCATCCGGTCTTTGTACTTTCTAACTGTCATAAACCTTAATTTCTTATTTTCATCTCAACTGGAAGATGACAGACTTTTCCATAACCCAAATGATAGGGTGATATTCCTATTAGTGTTTTAAAAGCAGTTGGATATGCCCATAGTGAATTAGTAAGTCTGGAAGACCAATCTTTCCGAGTTTGATTGACTGTGTTCTTGAGGATATGCTTGATCTCTCTATTTGAAATTTCCACTTGTCCACTTGTTTGCGAGTGATATGGATTAGCAACCTTATGCATCACCCCATATGATTTCACCAACTTTCGAATGGGCGATTAAAGAAGTGTTTTCCTCCATCACTAATGATGGTTCGAGGAACACTAAATCTAAAGAAAATATCTTCTTTCAAGAAACAGATTACGACATTGTGATCATTTGTTTTGTTTGCCACCGCTTCGAACCACTTTGATACGTAGTCAATGCCTACAAGGATGTATAAATTGCCGAAATAGTTGGGGAATGGTCCCATGAAATTGATGCTCCAAACATCAAAAGTTCAACGGATAAGATGGGGTTTAAAGGCATCATATTTTGACGAGATATACCACCTAATCTTTGATATCTATATCATGAAATACAGAAGGTATGGGTATCATGAAACAAGGATGGTCAATAAAATTCACACTGCAATTTTTTTGCAGTTGTCTTTCTTTAGAGACACAACGATGAATAATTTGGTCCGTACAATGTTTAAACAAATATGGATCATCCGAAATGAAACGTTTGACATGTGCCAGAAACTTAATCCTATCTTGCCAAGTCCAATGTGAAGGCATTTGACCAGTAACAAGATAATTGAAATTATCTGCAAACCATGGTACTTGGGACAGTGATAGAGGTTTGCATTGAACTATCCCTTTTAGAGAAATCCCATCGTTGAGAATCTTTTCCTAAACTTTCCAAGAAATTCCATCATTTTTATTTTGTTCCAAAAATACCCCATTTTTTATAGACTCAACCAGTGTACGGCTAGATGTGGTTAAGACATCCTAGAAAAGTTGCATGAGTCTCCAAGCTTCAAAACCATGATGATGACATTTGCTCAATGTATCCTTGAATCTTTCCCACGATTATGAGAATTGTTCACCCTCTTTTTGTGCATAATTTGAGATTTCTTTCTTGAGGGCGTTTGTTTTAGAAAGGGGGAAAAAATTATCCAAGAATTTATTAACCAATTGATCCCATGTTCTGATAGAATTTGCAAGCAAGGAGTTCAACCATGACTTCATTTTTTCTTTGAGGGAAAAAAAAATGCGTGAAATTTAAAAGCTTCTTCAGTGACATTTTGAATTTTAATTGTGGCACAAATCTCTAAGAATTCTGTGGTTGGTGGGATGACAATACCGGATGGTGTATCAGCTATGACCGATGAAAAGTAATCTCTAAGAGTTTTCACAATTCTAGGTCCTTCGGCCATTCTAGGTGAGATGTAGATGATGATGATGATGATGATGATAATGGTGATGGTGGTGTATTGTCTATGTCTAAGACTGAGCCTGACTGGGCTCCGAACGCAACGATCGGTGAATTGATGGCAGTGTAACTCGATCCAAGCTATTGGATGAATTATGTGACCAACGAGGCATACACTGACAAGATCATTCATGCTTAACCAAATAACACACAAAATAGGCCTAAAATATAGTATTCAAATTGCACTATTGCAATTGAATTTTTATTGGGTTATAAAAGGGGATCCTAAAACTAGACCTTGCTCCTAATTTTATCTCCAAATAATCTAAGTCTCCAATGAGAGTTTAATCACAA
This sequence comes from Chimonanthus salicifolius, assembly GCA_013350335.1. Lineage (NCBI taxonomy): Eukaryota > Viridiplantae > Streptophyta > Magnoliopsida > Laurales > Calycanthaceae > Chimonanthus > Chimonanthus salicifolius. The sequence continues at coordinate 6,355,332 of CM023541.1, forward strand.
GATGGCCTAGAAGTTCCCAGGTAAATGGGGGAGCACAGACGGCATCTCGTCCCAACTTATCCTTAGATGTGCTCGACCTCACTCCTTGGTGACAGAACTAGCCTTGGACACCATTCTTGAAGATAAACTATTTATTGGTTACAAAAATTGATTTAGATTGAAAAGTTTCCTAATGAGCATGACACCCTAAAAACTAATCCTAATGGTTCCAAAATTGAATTTATTTAGGAGTTGCATGAACCATTTTACTATCTTATTTTTCTAGATATTGTGAAAAATGCAATCCTACTTTACCACAAAACATTTAAGCAAATATGCAAACAATAATAAAACAAATCTACACTAATGCATGAATACTAACATCCTAAATGCATGGACAGATTAAATGTGCAAACTAATTAAACAAAATACAAGAAATGAACACCTTAAAAAAAATTCTATATGTATACATGAGAAAGGTAAAATAAATAAAAAAGGTGATTAGGCACTCATCTTAGCCTAATATGCATATTTTCCAGCAATTTTTAAGCGCACAATTAAAAACCTGCAAAACAATACATACAAGCCTTGGCGTAGAGTCTAAATCAAAGAGCGCATGAACCTAAACTAAATGCATTTTCCTAAACTACAACTGGTGAAGGAGTTGTATTATTTACAAATTAATCAAAATTTTAAATGAAACAAGACCATAAAAATTTAAGACTGGTTTCACCACTTTAATTAATGATTGGATCTTTTAAAAGTTAGATAAAATTTCTAAAACTAGAAAATTTCTAAGTTTGGAAAGTTTCCAAAAATAATTTTTTCTAAAAATAGGAACTTCATTAAAATAATGTCTCCCAAAGTAAGTTATTAAAAATTTCAAGATTACAAAAAATCTTGCTAAAGAAGGAAGCTAATAAATTAGAAGATCTTTAAAAAAAAATAGAAAATTCTAATCATAGAAGTTTCAAAATTTAGCAACTTTCCAAAAATAGATTAATTCTAAAATATTGATATTTTCAAAAATATCTAATTAAAGGAAACTTTCCAAAATTATATTTTAAAAAATAGAAATTTCTAATTTTAAAGAGTTGCTTAAAATAGAATATTCCAAAAATAGTAATCTTTCATAAATCATATAATTTTAATGGTACTCAATTTATTTATTTATTTATTTTGTTAGTGCCCCGGCTTACAGAGTCCCTAAGTTTGTCAATTCCATGACTCAGGAAGAAGCACTTATTAGAAGCTTGAAGACTCAAGGTGATCAAGATTGAAGGTCATTTTCCACCGGATTAAAGCTCATCGTTATGGCAATCACAAAATAGGTATTTGGCCAATGATGACTTTAGGTGGTACCCACACCTTAGGAGGACCATTCCTAGGCTTAGTTGAACAAATGGTAAAATCATAAAAAAACCTAGAGAGGAAGATTGACAGTGAATTGGAAGCGACCTTGGAAATATGAATTAAGTTCAACTTCAGCTTGACTAGTCATTCTCACCGATCCCTCGGTGGAGACAAGATCGACCATCGTGGTCAAAGACTAGTCAGCCAAATTGACAAAGGTTCTGGAACATTGAACTGTCATTCCGGGTATGCCTCTGATCGAGAGTCTCGTTTACACTGACCCGTCGGTGATGAACTTAATGACCCCTCGCGGTCAATGACTCGTCGATGATAACTTATGAGTTCTGGAACTTAGAACTCAAGTGGACTCTCGAGAAAACATACATATAAATAATTCATGACCGATCGAGAGCACCACGACCTACCCCTCAGTAAAGGGCGACAAGTCGTTCTGGGCAGGACAAGTTTCAGGACATGAAACTCTGTCTGCATGTTGTTACCCCAGATTGAAACCCTCGTAAGGACCGACGTCTGGTTGCCATGACTGTCGACCCATCGGTGACACCGACCTGTCTACCGGGAATTAATTGTGCCATTAAGAGTACATGTAATGTGCAACAGTCGGGTGGTTGAACGGTAATAAATATGAATACCGACAATCGGTGCCCTCGACCTGTCAGTACTGGACAATTTGAAAAATTGTGTTGACTCATCTAAAAATATGAGAGTTGTGTGATCATTTAATCATCTTCCTTGAACTAAGAAAATTCACACTCTAAGGAACGATCAACTCTCTTGTGCCTACATGTGAGAATCAAATACAATCAATCTATTGATTGAGTTAGTGAAAAAGAGAAAGAGAGGAAAAAAGAAAAAAAAATCCAAACTAGGAAAGATATTGGCAGAACCAGTTTCCTAGTCACCTTGAAATTGTGATTGGTCAATGACGACTATAAGGCGGAGCGTCGGGATTAACTCGGGCACACATTGGGCTAATCTTTGAGAAGCACACATCTTGGATAAATAATAATAAGGCAAGTGCATTTTCGTTTTAATTTTGTTTTAAAACCTTTATCCTGCGAAAGTGGATTAACTAGGCTTGGCTCCGGAACCACTATTAAAAATCTAAAGCGTCGTCTCTAGCACACGTGGTGGGCGGAATTCCCAGCCAAATCAAAGAGGTGGAATTCCTATTTTACATGTGGTGGGTGAAATTCCCAGCCGATTGAGTTAGGTGGAATTCCTCTTTTAATTGTGAGGGTGTAAGTCCCCACTTAGTGAATTTGGAGATAGCTCAAGGTTGAGCTAGTCCTAACAGTGGATGTAGGTTGGCTAACTAAACCAATATATATCTTGTGTCCATGTGTTTGTAATGTTAGAGCTAATTCCTTTTGTTGATTGCTTAATCACATTTGCTAACACACACACACACACACTTGATTGTTATATCCGCTGCACTTAATTAATCAATCAAGTAATTTTGAAGAGGACCAGCAGTTTTTAGATTGACCTATTCACCCCCCCCCCCCTCACCCCCCTCTCTCTCTCTCGGGCCAATCGTGTTCTAGAACCAAAAGGAGAACTTTCAATTGGTATCAAAGCCTAGTGCTCTTTACAAGGATTTAACCATCCGAGTTGATCCAAGCTAGAACACCATAGGAGACAGCCATGCAATATCCAAACCCCCTTACTTGGATGGAACAAACTATGCCTCATGGAAAGCCAAAATGAGAAGTTTCTTTGTTTCCATATGTAACACCCCATTTTCTCAAAAAAGTGGATAATTACGAAAATGCCCCTGGTTTGTTAAATTAAATGTTTGTGATGTTAAATAAGGAAATGGTGGGGCCCATTTCTCAAATTAAGATCCCATGAGCACATTATAAATGTCAAATTTGATTGGATGGGTAATGTACATCAATTGGGTCGAAAATGGCTAAATGGGTCAAAGGGCCCAATTGGGACCCAATGGGTCATAAGGGATTATTTGACCATTGGGTGAGCTCAATTTAAATGGGGTTAAGCTCAATTGATTGGAAATCAAGTGGAGCAAAAATGGATAGGCTTGATGCACAAGTGAAAACTATTTAAAAATGGCAAAATCAGCCCATTAATGGGTCATGTTGTCAAAACGGGTCAAGGGGCTGATTGGGGACCCAATGGGTCGGGTTGACCAAGTTGACCACGGATGACCGTGTGGGCCCTCAATTGAACTCAAGTATGAGTTAGTACAGCTCGAGTTGGACTGATTTGGAGTGAGTTTTAATTAAGAAAAGAGCTGACTCAAATATGGTGCATTAAATATGTTGAGTTGGAATAAAAAGATCATGAGTCAACTGAGTCAAGAGGAAGTGGAAAGGAGTTCTAATCTCACACAACTCTTAATCAAACAAATCCTAGCCGTTGGATGAAGAGGTGCCTTGGCCAAAGCCAAGGGACACCAAGGTTGGGCGGCATCATCTCATCTCATGAGATGCATGTGTTAAAAATGAATGGATGCAACATTTGGATGAAGGGGTGCCTTGGATGGCACCCAATATCTCATCGTTTTTACCAAGAAGTAATGAGGGAATGGAGGGGTCTTGGGGGCTGAAGTACAAAAGGGAAAGACCACCATTGTTGTTTGATTTTCACATTGAAAATCCAAAGAAGCCCCATCTCTCTCTCCCTCTCTCCAAACTCTTTTCTTGGCTGAACCAGCAGTGGTGTTTGCACCAATTGATCAAGCATAAATCAGCAAAGGATTAAGGAAGAAAGAAGGAAACAAGAGGAAAGAAGGCAAGGAGCAAAGGCAAAAAAAGTTTGGTAAGTGTTTATGTGTTATTTTGTTTAATAAGATGGAACAAATGGAGCATGTATTGGGCCATGGGTATGGCCGAACGCATCAAGGTTTAAACCTTGAGTAATGGAGGTTTTAAAGTTGAAAAAGGGAACATTGGGTTCGGCCACCTTGGAGGGCCGAACCCCATGTAAATAATTGGTTGGTTTTGATGTATTTGAAACATAGAAACCATGCAATTTGTGGACTGTTTTAGATGTTTCTTTAAGATTTAAAATGCATGTTTTAAAGAAGGTTAAAACATGGACTTGAATGTTATGAAGGACTGAAGGTATCATGGGTCTAAACCATGGATATAAATTGATAAAATGGATCATTGGGTTTGGCCACCTTGGCTGGCCGAACCCCATGAAGTGTTATGGTCATTTGGATTGAGTTTTTATAAAGTGGAAACCATGCAAAGTGATGGACTGATTTGGATGGTTTTGAGACGTAAAAACCCGGTAATATTATACTGATTATTACATGTTTAAATGAGACCTAAAACATGTTTATGAGGACCATTGCATGGGTTAAATAGACTAAGTTTATGGGTAGTATTTGTTATTGATTCCATGATGTTTTAAAAGGGTTTAATATAACTGAAAGAGTGATGGATTTGGATGTTAATGTTCATCAAAAAGAAAGGCAAAATGGGGCACCAAAATCAAAAGGGTGAGGTTCGGCCATGGGTATGGCCGAACCCCACCAAGTATTATGAATGAAGAATAAAATGGATCAAAAGTGTGATGGTGAGGTTCGGCCATGTGGTATGGCCGAACCCCACTAAGATGGAATGATTGTGGATAATGGTGATCAGCAAGATTAATCATTGGTTGTTGTGGACAATGGTTTTTGATATGGCTTAGCCTAGTGACAAAGCTGTAAATACGAGTAATAATGTAAATATGGGTAGAAAAAGTTTAAAAGGACATGAAAGAAGCGTTAAAACCAAGGTGGTATGGTTCGGCCATGGTGTATGGCAGAACCCTACTAAGACATGTTTAAAGGGTTAAGTACTTAAGAATTGATCAAGCGAAAAAGGAGGTTAAATCCTAAGTTCGTGATGTTCGGCCATGAGTATGGCCGAACCTCACAAGATGTTTTGGGTCTTAGATGTGAATGAATAATTAAAGGATAGTGTGATTTACTTATTGTTATATGGACAAGTGACGGAAGTGAACGGCGGGCAAGTGACGCTAAAGAAAGATCAAACACTGAAGTGAATCTTCAGTAGGTTTCCTACCTACTTGTAACCACAGTTTTATCTTGGTTTTTATGAGACTCATGTTTTATTTTATTGGTTTTGAATGATGGATATTATTTACATGTTTTATATATACATTGGCATCTCATGCATGGACATGGGATGATGATTATAAATATTGGAGCCCACACTCCGTTGCAATGCCCGAGATGCAACTGTGGGGCCTCCTTAGGCGGTGGAAGTCCCACCAGGAGAATTACCTGATGATTATAAATACCGGAGCCCACACTCCATCGGAATGCCCGTGATGCAACTATGGGGCCTCCTTAGGCGGTGAAAGTCCCGCCAGGAGAACTAATATGTTGATATAATACACGTCAAGTGATGGCTATATGTATGTGTGATGGGGTGGGGCTCATTACATTTGCATACATACATAGCATGGTTTAATATGTTTTTGATAATCAAACATTTGATATATGCATGATTTATAAGCTAACCATGTGGTAGCCCTGATCGGGAACCTACTGGGCGCGTTGATCTAACGCCCTAATTCTATCCTTAGAGGATAATGCAGGAACAAGGAAGGGGAAAGAGAAGGTCGATGACCAGGAGGGGAGCCAAGTCTAAGCACTTGATCGTTGATTGGGATTTCTTTATTACTGTCTTTCTAGTTATATTTTGTGGACATGTAATAAGTTGATACCTTGCTATGGTTTGTTTAGGATATTAACGATGGATGGTTGGTTTATGTTATTTATTAATTGAGACTGGTACTTGCTATCTATTCAACCTATTTCCGCAGTTAGTCTAGTTATTCCGCAAGTCATTGTTTAGGTCCATGTGTGTATTATCTATTATGGTTTAGTCCATGTACACATGGGTGGCCAGTTAAGGGTCGGACTTAGCTCGCATCGTGACGCCGCCCGCTCTCTGTCGTTGTTATTTTATTATTAATTTAAAAAAAAAATTAGACTCGGATTTCTCGGAGAGGGCGGGGCGTTACACATGGATTCATCGGTATAGGATATTATAAATACTAGATGGTAGGAACCCATGGAAGAGAAGATGATAGCGTCCACCTCAACCATGTTTACGACACCCAAACCTTTTGCCTCTTGGACCCCTAGTGAAAAAGTTGTTCAGACAGCTGATGGCAAAGCCATGAATGCCCTTAACTGTGCAGTATCCTTTAGCTAGTACAGGCAAATTATGACCTGTGGAACTGCAAAGGAGGCATGGGAAGTTCTTGAAAGAACTCATGAAGGCATCTAATAGTTAAGAGGTCCAAACTTCAGATCCTCCAAAATGAAGTTGATACTATTAAAATGAGGGAGGATGAAGTCTTCATGGATTTCTTTTCCAAGATAAGCGACATTGTGAATCAAATGTACTATCTAGGTGACGGGATACTCGAGGACAAGGTATGTACCAAAGTTGACCAGAATCTTACAGAAAGATTCAAACTGAAGGTTGTGTCTATGGAAGATAACAGAGATGTGTCTCGAATGAACATCGATGATTTGGTTGGTTCACTACAAACCTATGAACTACACTTTGAACAACCAAATGACAAATCCATTACCTTGAAATCTTCCTTAACACATAAGAAAACAAAAGAAAAAAATGATTTTTCGGAAGATGAGTTCTCAAGTGATGAAATGGCAATGTTTGACAAAAAATTTTATAAAAACTTTGTTAAAATAAACAACTTGAGAAGAATAGGAAAGGGTGAATCAAGTAAAAGATACCCTAAAAGTCAAGAAGAAATTAGAGGGAAAGGGAAGGAGAGAGAGGTTGCCAAGGAGCAAACTTGTTATAATTGTGGGGGGAGAGGACACTTCATGAACGAATGTCCCTTAGATAAAATTAAGAAGGCTATGAATGTGGGTGTGACCCATGTGGAAACCTCTGAATCAGAGAGTGATTCCGATAAAGTGACTCCAATTGATGTATCAAAAAGTCTTATAGCCTCGATCATTGGTGATCAAGAAAATTCCACAGTTGTAATGGAGCATGATGAGAGTGAAGATGATGAAAATCTTCAAGCTTCCTACAGTGCCATATTCCTTGAAAGTGAGAGGTTCGCAAAGAAATTAGAGAAGGTTAAATATGACAATCTGAACCTCTCTAATCAAATCGAGGATTTAAAAACTGAAAAATCTCTCCTAACCTTTAAGCTAGAACTCTCTGACAATGAAAACTCAACTAAAAAAGAGTAATAAAAAACTTCAAGAAGAGATAAGTATTCACTGCAAGGATGTTGAGAATCTGTGGCATCACAACAACCTTCTTGAAGAGGATCTTAATGAATTTTCTTTGGAAGTTAAGGAATTGAAAATTCATAAAGAAAAATTCCAAGATAAGTTTACCCAATGAGATGAAATACTTAAAAGACTCCTAGGTTCGGGTAAACAATATGGTAATAGGTCTGGTCTTGGTGCCTCATTCACCAAAGAACCTATGAACAATAGGGTGTTTGGAAAAACAAATGTCTCTCACCTTTCAACGGGAAATTGTTATTTCTGTCACAAGGTTGGGTATTTCAAAAGAAATTGAACTAATTGGAAGAGACACTTGGAAAGGCAAGTACAAGTTAAAAGGCACAATCCAGTAAAGCCTATGCCTAAAAGACACCCAACAACACCTAACTTTAAAAGAAACCCAAGGAAGGTGGACACAAGGCAAGACTCTTTGTTAAGACAACTGAATTATGTCTTAAAAGAGTTGAAGGATCCCAAGTTTGGTCATCAAAGGTACTATCATAGGGGTGTATATGCAATACCAAATGTCACAATCTTTGTACCCAGGAGACAGACCACCATTCATTTTTTATTTTGGTTTAAGATTCACTTCCATATTTTAGACCACTACAAATGGACTCACAAGAAACCATGTTAGTTCACATAGCAGAAAAGTGTTGTGACATGAGGAGAGAAAAATTGGCTAACTACAAGTCTATAATGTACTCTTCATGGCTATAGTATATATTCTACTTGGAAATCAATACATTCCTTTCAAAGTATTTTGAACTTTATGTGTTTTGGAATGTAAATTTTGATCTTGTGCATGTTTTAATGATCTGATGAATTATTTTGGCATATCTGTGTTTTATCATATTGGAATAAATTTGTGTATGCCATGCTTAGAATAAGATTTCATCAAGTTGCACAAATCTGGGATGATTGATCTGCTATCTAAATCTCTCAGTATAGTCGTCATGTCAGTGAATAGACTAGTCAGTGTGACGGACATGTCAATACTGTGCTAAATCGAGCACCGTTAAAAAGGGCAAAAATTGTCGAAAGGTTCAACCTGTCGATAGAAACGACATGTCAGTGAGATAGAATGATTAAATTAAAAATGACCATTTCTGCGAAAATGACAATTCATTCGAATTTGTTGTCTCCTCTCTCGCGAAGGTCTGATGATCTCCCTTTCACCTCCTGTGCCCTAGATTAGTTGATAGGACCTCTTGGAGTGATTTCTCGCAGAAAACCATAGGGTTTTTGTTCCTCCCCTCTCTAGAAGCCTGAAAATCATGGTTTTTGTGATTTTTTTAGATCATTTTAGGCTCAATCGTCACTTGATTCACCTCCAAGCCACTATTTGAGGATCTCCTCTTGCAAAAACCATGCCCAGAAAGATGGGAGCGCAGTCACAGCTTCAGACCTCTAAAGAACGAGGAGAAACCAGTTAGTGGCCCAAAAGAAGCAAAGATCGACCTTTCGATCTTGCCCTAGCCCTAGCTTTGGAAATCCTTTTTCTGTTCCGGCTGGTAAGTTCAAACTCTCTCCCCATAGACCAGAATCCAGTTCTCATAAGAAAACCCAACCAGAGGTTGAAGAAGAAGGCACCATCATGAAGAAGAAGACACCATCATTGACAAAGAAGTCATCATAGTCGAAGAACGTCGTGAAGGAATGAGAGAATATGCAGAAGAGGAGAATGGTCTTAGAACTAGTAACGAAGACCATATCATTATCCCTGATGACAGAAGTGAGGAAGAAAGTCATCATTTTGAGGACTTCTAGAGAGACACTAAGGAAGAAGAAGAATACTAATATCCTGTAACACCCGCCCCTTTTCACCTTAAATCAGAGTCTTTTTTTTTTTTTTCCGTGACAAAGGGCTCGGACGTCACGCCGCGAGTTAAGTCCGAGCTTCTAAAGCCCGGCCCTTAACTGGCCAACCCTACGTGTGCGTGGAACGAAGTCCACAAAGAACAGCTCACACATAGACGTAAGCTCAAGGAATATTACAACTAAGTGCGGAATTAACAATAAAGACTATCCTACAAATTTGAGATAGCAGGGAAGATAACATTCATAATATTACCAAAATATCACAACGTCTCAACTTCTAAAATAAACCAAAATATATGAAGTAATCTAATTATACAGTCCGACAAGTTAACTGTTCAAATATACATTTCCCAAAAATAAACTTTAATAAAGTAAACAGTCCGCCTCCCCAAGCTTCTAAGCTTGGCTCCCTTCCCGTCCTTCTGCTCCGGCATTTCCTGCATCATCAGCTAGGGTAGAAGTAGGGCTAACACATGGATTAGTGATAATAAAGCATATAGATAATAGTATAACGAAAACCATAAAACGAATGTTATGCCATGGGTGTCTGTGTTGTGAATCCCACCCATCATCCATACCCTCATGCTGTCATATCCCCCTTGACGGCAAAACCTCGTCAAGATACAAACAATCACAAATCATCCCCCTGGACAGTAAAATCTCGTCCAGATATAAAACAATCACAAATCATCCCCCTAGACGGCAAAACCTTGTCCAGATATAAAACAATCACAAATCATTCCCCTTGACGGCAAAACCTCGTCCAGATATAAAACAACCACAAATCATCCCCCTTGATGGAAGAACCATCATCAAGGTATCATAATTACATACAACATCCCTGATACATCAAACACATCAAAATATCTCCATGTCTGTTTATCGGTCGCTCCGACGGAGCATGGACTCCGGTTTCATTTCATCCTTCCCCTGTCATATCCCTCCCATGCCATGCATGAGATGTAGATGCCATATGCCATGTAATGAATATAATAACAAACTATGATATTTAAAAAAAATCCCATCAATAAAACATATAACTTGATTACCCAAAATAGATCAAGCAAAGCCTCAATAATCACATCATAGCATGAAAACCCATTTTAAACCAATCATATGCTTACCGGAATAAATCAAGTAAAAACCCCTACATAATACATAATTCAAAACTAATCTTAAAAGATACCATATAATTTCCAAAATAATTCAAGGAAACCATCACTCAATCCATGGCTTACAAAAAGGTTAGAATCCTACCGAATACCGACTAGCGTTCTTTCTTCCGTTTCCATCAGCCAGACCCGGTCGCCGATCACGCACCGCTTGTGACAATTAGTCCATGCATTAACCATTTAAGTCCATAAATCACATCTTAGTGGGGTTCAGCCATATACCATGGCCGAACCTCACTAACTAGGTTTTGCGGGTCCCATTTAGTCCATTAAATATTTTAATCATATGAGTCTAAAAACCAGCCACCCTAGGCTTTATTAATCACTCATAAGGTTGTTACTTAGAGTCTTAAAGTCCATGACCACCTCCCATGGGTTTCTTCATTTTGGCCAATATTTACGGTTTTGCCACTACCCTTCCATGGTTACTCATTTACTTAATCCATGTACATTATGGTCCATAATTGATCCATAACTTAGACCCATTAATTGATTCACAAAATGGTTCCATTGATGTCTCATTAACCATGATATGCATATTAATAATTTAGTCCTTAACTTAGCCTAATTTTTCCATTCATCCAACCACATACACACACCTTCCTTAGTCCATAAAATGACTTACAATTGAATTATCATTCTTAACCACATCTTGGGTCCCTAATTGATCCATCAACCATACAACAAGACCACTTACCTCAACCATCTAATTAACCTAATTCCATTAATTTTTAAACACATGCACACACCTTAAACCTTAGCCCAAAGAATGAGTCATGGGTTTTATTAAAACTAGCCCCTTTAATTCAACCTAATCTCCACTTTTCCTTGGGTCTTTTTCACCACATTTAGATCCATAATAAGCCCTCCCATGAGGAGGTTTACATCATGCATTTAAATCATCAACTTTGATCATCACTTGATGCATTCTTGAGTCCATTAATGACCCCTTTAATCATGACCTATTCCCCATTAATTTAAACACACACATAAGTCCAACTATGAGGGATTTTAACTCATACATTTAAATCATCCTTCCTTAATCATCACGAAATACATTTTGGTCCATTAGTTTAACCATAACTCCCATTTATTTTTTCATGGTTCCAAAACACCAAATTCATCCAAATCTCCCCCATGGGGTTCGGCCATACACCATGGCCGAACCCATGGTCCACGATTTTACTTTTAAAAAACCTCATTTCCACCCATTTAAAACTTCAAAATCATTAACCCCTTCCATGGTTCCCATTCTTCAAAACCCCATTGAAATCACTTAGCCACCTTCCATGATTTCCTTCCCTAAAAACCCTTAAAACTTATAAACCTTTGACCCCTTTTTAAGCCTCCAATTTATTAGTACATTATTCCATACCTTCCATCCTTCCAAACCCATTTAAATTTACAAACACATAACCCTAAAAACTCCATTAAAGATCCTTAATTACCTACATTTAACCATTAAAATCTTAAAACCCTGAATCATCCTCCATGGCTTCCATCATTTATAAACCTTAATAATTCACTTAAACACCTACCATGGGTTCATGGTTCATCATTCATTGGTGATATTTAAGATCATTAGAAACCTTAACCTTCATCCATTAACTTCCACAATTTCACACCCAAAAATCATTACAACACCTCACTACAGGGTTCAAAAGCATTCCCCATTTATTTTTCCTCATTTAAGTCTCTTTAAAAACTGCTCTCACATTCATTCATTTAAAACCCTAAAAAATTATACCTCACTTACCATAGCTTCCATTTTAAAACCCTTTAAAATTACCCACATTTAATCATTTAAAAACTTAAAACCCTAAATCATTCTCCATGCTTTTTCCTCATTAAAACTCTTTAACTTCACTAACATTTATTCATTAACATCTTAAAATCATAATCCCCCTTCCATGTTTTTGATCTTAAAAACCCCATTTAGGCTTACTTAATTACTCACCATAATTCATTCCAAAAATCACACACATTTCATGCTTAAATAAATTTCATTACATAATGTCCTTAATGTATTTATTTTTCCTTAACCTAATTTATCCACTTTTCCATCCTTCCATTTGATGGATTTGAGATCCAAAGCCTATGATTATTTGGCCACCATCAAATTTAACAAGAATGGATCCCAAAACTTAAACCATAAAAATCCAAATCTCTTGTTTAGGAATTACTTACAATCTGACGCCTCCTCCGACTTTCGTCACTCCCGTCAGCTTCCTTGGCCTCCTTTCTTCTTCCTCTCCTTGTTTAACCTGCTAAGATGCTTGATCCATGGTGAAAACACCATAGCTTGGGTCAACCAAGATGGGGTGTGCTTGAGAGAGGGAGAGGAGGAGATGGTGAGAAATAAGATGCCAAGCTTTGATATTGTAATGGTGGCTCATGCTTACACCTTTTTCCTCTCTTTTCTTCTCTTCTTCTTCCAAGTTTTTCTTCTTCTTTTTCCTTAGAGATGAGGGATGGTGGTGTGGGAGAGATGGAGTGAGTAAAATTGAGAATGGGATAAGATGGAAACCCATCTTATCCCAAGGTAGCTTACTTTACACTTTAACATAAATTTCCCACCAACCAAGCCTAAGATATTTTTCATACTTTATGCTTTATGACCCCAACTCCCATCAAGTCCCAACGTTTTTTACATGTTTGGAATGGATTGTTTGGTTTTCTTAATTGACCATTTGACCACCCTTTTTGGATAACTTAAACATTTAATTAATTAAATAATTAAGTTAATTTAATTCCCATTTACTTAATTCCATTTATTTAAATTACCTTCATACATCCACCCATGGTTGACCAATTCAACCATGGTGGCCGGCCCCACCAATCCTTGGTCCACATGCCACCTCATTTGGTGAGGTGGAGGTGGGTCCCAATTGGCCGCATCACCTTGGCTTAATTCACATTAACTTAGGTGATTTAAATTTAATTCAACCCATTCCAACTAATTGAACCACCATTGGGCCCATGGCCCAATTACATTCATTCTTACCCCTTTATCTTTGAGTTTACATTATCTTGACCCATTGGGTCCCAAGTGGGTATTGGGCCCAATTTGACCATCCTTGGCCCAATTGACCATTATTGACCCCTTAAATGAATTTAAATACAATCCATAGTCTATTGGGCCATACTTGGGCTTTTGTCCAAATTTTGGTCCATTTACCCTTCATTCCACCAATTTTCCCAACTTTCATCATTAAAATAAATAATATTCACATATTTATTGATTTAAAAATTTCGGGCCATTACATATCCCTCTCAAGAGAATGTCAGTCTGGGCAGAAGGGTCTTCACACTTGAAAGGAGAATAAACTACTTTGAAAGAAGTCTAGATAACATCAGGTTATCTATCAGGAACTAGTCTATGTTATCTCCTCCTCTCCTAGATCTGATAACTCAGTTCCATATTCTCGATCACCTTTCCTTCCAGTATCACCTCCTCAGGATGGCTCTGCTTAGGATAGTCTTTCACATTTTGCTTGGTTTGAAAAACTGTGTATTTTTGGTATTTTATCTAAGCATCCATGATGTCCCCTCCAAAACCATATGTACTGCACATTTTGATTGTCAATGATATGATATGGTTTTCTACGGTTTGATGTGTGTATTGCTGTGTTTGAATGCCTTTTATATATTGTCTATGGCTAACATGATTTTTGTTAAATAGACTAACACGCAGGTTTGAATGAGTTGGTTTTGTATTGGCTTGTTAGGGAGATAGGGATCGGGTTGTGATGTTGCACACATCCTTGGAGTTTGGGGGAACACAAAATATGTGTTGTTTAGCACCTGTCATTGGTCATGATAGTGTAGGGAGGAAGGATAATAAAAGCTTGAAAAAAATCTTGGAGAAAAATAAACTTAGAGGCAGCTAAGTTTATGGGGGAGTTAAGTCAAAACAGCTAGAGAATATTGCTTGGAGAATGGGGGAGAAGACTCCTAAACGGGAAGCTAGTTAGGTTAGTTAACCCCATTGAGAGAACACATTTAAGACAACACAACTCTTAAAGGGGAAGAAGATGAAAAACAGTAACGCAATGGCTGTAACGCCCCGCCCTTTTTTCACTCGCTTCTTTCCGAAAAATCAGAGTCTATTTTTTTTTTTTTATAAACGAAGAGTGATAGAGAGCGGGACGTCAAGACGCGGTCCGAACTTCTAAAGTCTGACCTTTAACTGGCCAACCCTACGTGTACATGGACTCAGTCCAAGAAAACGGTTCACACATAGCAATATAAACAAATGGAATAAAAATCATAACATGCGGAAACATACTAGAACACAGTTCTATTCCATTCAGATAGCAAAGTACGTCAAGTCTTTAATCATCATTATCATATCATAATTATTCAGTAAAATATCCAACCATAGCAAATTCATGTAAGTTATTACAATCCGAAATCTAGATACTCAAAATACAAGCCCATGAGTATCTTAAACAAAATATAAACTTTAATCCTCCAAGCTCCTATGCCTGGCCCATTTCGAGTTCATCGTTCTCCTTGTCTCCTGTATCATTCACTAGGGTAGAAGTAGGGCGTTAGAACAACGCGCCAAATAGGTATTCCAATTAGGGTTAGTAACAAAAATCCAGATATAATATATATCAAATCCAGTTACAATAAATCATACCATACTTATAAAGCATCGTATCCAAAACAGTGTATGATAATAGAGATCCAATCATACAGATAAAAAACCAGAAACCTTGCATGACAATAAAGATCATAATCATGCCGATTCAATGCCATGACATGCTATCATATGCAATAAGTCCCACCCATCACAAAATATCCTCTTGATGGAAGGTATCCTCCATGAGTGTTTCACGGACGCCCCGACGGAGTGGTGGATCTCCGGCTACATTTCACACATAGTATCCTCTTGATGGAATTCTCCTCATCAAGGTATCCCCCCACGAGTGCTTTACGGATGCCCGACGGAATGTGGGTCCCCGGCTACATATCATCCCTCCCATGCCATGCATGAGATGCAAATGCCAATGAAAACACATGCTATTTTATCATATAAACATAGCATTAAAAATCACATTTTGAAACGTATTCAACACATGCTATTTTAATCATATAAACATAGCATTTAAAATCACATTTGAAACATATCCTTTGCAACATAAATTCATCAAAATTAAGATAAAAACAATGTACATAAACCCATGGTTTCAAAGAGGTGGAATCCTACCAAAGACCGCTAACGTGTCCTTGCGTCTTTCGTCCGGTAACCGCTCACGATCGTAAACACCTTGTGAGGTCCCGTTACCTTAAAACATATAAATCAATTAAAACCAAGTCCCACCTGATTTACAACAGTGTCCAACTCCATAAACCAAACTTGTGGGGTTCGGCCATACACCATGGTCGTACCTCACCCTTTTTGTTCCTTTATTCCATTAATTACCGAGATGCCCTTGGTCTAAACCTTAGTTAATATTCGATTTATTTTAATCCAAAATGCATAACCCTAGGTCCACTAAACAATTCCCATGGGGTTCGGCCCTACACCATGGCCGAACCCATGGTCCATTAATTCAACTAATTACAATAATGCCATTATTCCTTCCATGGTTAGTCACCTTCATTTATTCACCCATGTTTAGATCCAAATACATAGATCATAAACATCTAAGTCCAACAAACCTTCCCCATGGGGTTCGGCCATACACCATGGCCGAACCCATGGTCCCTTATTTTCACCCAATTACCAAAATGCCATCCATGGTTATCATAACCCATATCATAATTGATAAACATAAATTTGTATCCTTCATTTAATATTTAATCAATCACTAAGTTAATTCCATAACCAATCCATACAGTAGTTCATGGGGTTCGGCCTTACTCCATGGCTGAACCCTATGTCCAATATTTCACATAATTTCAAGCTTGCCATTACCTCATGTTCATGTCTTTCCATTAATCCAATCATCACATTAAGTTCATAAAATCCATTTAACATGATTCGTGGGGTTCAGCCACATACTTGGCCGAACCCTATGATATCTTAATTCCATTTAAAAGATTATAATCTTAGGTCCAACAACCTAAGCAAAAACCAATAATATACTCCCTAAGCATATATTTGCATATCCAATTGGTCTACCATTCATATAAAATATTACGTCCATACATGACCCATAATTCTATAATTTTTGATCCTCCAATCTTCCATAAGAATAACCAATGACCTTCCTTTATTTAAATCCATATGATCCCTTAGTTGGTTCATCATCTTAGGTCCATAATTAGAAAGTCTATAAATAGAAACTTTCTAAATTCAATATACAACTTCCATAAATAAAAGCTTTCTAATTTAGCAACCAACTTCTATAATTTGCTAGTTTCCAAATTTAGCATGCATCCTTCTATAATTAGATAGCTTCCAAATTTAGCATGCATCCTTCCATAATTAGCAACTTACTAAATTTAATAACCATCTTTCCATTTTAATCAATTAATCATACTTCAAAATACCAAAACAACTCCATGGGGTTCGGCCATACACCATGGCTGAACCCTATGGTTCATAATCCCCTTTTTAAAAATTATTAGTCCTTGGTCCTCCATGATCTAATCACCATATTAATTTCCTTTCCATGGGGTTCGGCCATACCCATAGCCGAACCCTATGTTTCATAACTTCCCAATTATAGAAACTTTCCAAATAATCTCTACCTTCTATAATTAGTAAGATTCTAATTTAGTAACCATCCTTCATGGGGTTCGGCCACACACCATGGCCGAACCCTATGGTTCCAAAATCCTCACCTTAACAAAATTTAGCGAACATGATTTCCTTAAAACCTTTTCATGGTTTTCATGGTCAAATTGTATCTAAGAAAACATCAACACAAATCCTTTTAAAAATAAATCATTATCCTTCAACAATCATATAACATTATCAACAAATTCCCATGGGGTTCGGCCATACAAGTTGGCCGAACCCTATGGTCCATCAATTCCGTATTTCATCATTCAAACTTCCATAAAAGATTCACCAAAGTCCTTCCATGGTTTCCAACCCATAGATCAAATTAAATTTACCAATCATCATTCATAAAAATATGACCCATGTTCCTCCATTAAAATCACCAAAACCCTTCCATGGGGTTCGGCCATGTATGGTTCATCCCTTTTTATTAAACTCCAACATTCATCCATTTAAATATTATAACCAGCCCCCATTTCCTTCCTTTAACAATCATCAAAAACATCCATTAAAAACCATATAAATTTATTAACCAACTCCCATGGTTTTCCTCATTAAAAAATCCATATATTAACCATATCTTTCCATGGGGTTCGGCCATGCACCATGGCCGAACCCTATGGTCCATTCTTTCAATTAAAAATTACCAAATCATCCTCTTCCATGGGGTTCGGCCATACACCTTGGCCGAATCCTATGGTTCTTTATCTTTAAAACAAAAATCATAAAATCACTTACCTGTTCCGCGACTCCTCCGGTTTTCCGTCGGTTGATCTTGCTCTTCCAATCTTCTTCTTTCCTTAGTCTTTTCTCCTCCTAGATCTTTCACTCGGCTGGCTGCTCTTGTGCTTGCTGCTGCCTCTCTTTGAATGCCAAGTGAATGCCGTGTGCCCCTTTCTCTTGTCTCCTTTTATTACTTACAATTTGTCCCAATTTAAAAGGTATCAAGATAGCAATTTCTAATGCTTCTTTCCTTTGGTCTGCTGCCCTTTCTTTTCTTAATTAATCCAATCTTAGACAATGCCGTGTGCCCTTGTTAAGATAAGCAATGCCGTGTGCCTCTCCTTTATCTTATAAAACTCCAATTGACCCCAACTTAGAAGGTGTTATGCACCCCTCCTTGCTTTCTTTTATTAAACCTCTCTTTGGTCCCAACTTAGACAATGCCATGCTCTCATTGTGTTCCCTCTTATAAACTTCCACTTAATCCAAAATAGAAAGTGCCATTTTAATCAAGGAAAGACCCCTCTTTAGAGACTCCAACCCATGCGCATATCACATAGGTTTCATATCTCCCACACGGCCATGGCAATCTATCTTATTCCTAAAATCTTTCCATGATCCCTTTATTATATAAATTGAATTACTAATTAAATTTAACCCATTTAATTTATTTGAAATCATTTACCAAAAACCGTTGGGTCTTAATTGGGCAAAGACCCAACATTTTACCCATCTAAGATCCATATCTAAGATTTATAATTTAAATGGGTAATTTCCGTAAATATTTATAACTTGAAAATCCAGTGTGTTACAATACAACCCTCTTTTTAAAATTTTCGTCCCGAAAATCGAGTGAAGTTGGGTTTCCAATATTTACGTAAATAGCTCATGATGAGTTGTCCTCATTTCCGACTCGAGTTCCCATGTCTTCCTCAATGACATGTCGATCCCATACCACTTTGACAAACTGGATCGCTCGGTTCCGTATTGCCCTTTGTTCTGTATTGTCCTCTCAGATTGCCCATCAGTCTGTGGATGGAATACTGTACTAGTCAATAAGTCTGTTCCCATGGCCGCCTGCATGCTCTGCCATACTCTGCCGGTAAATCGACCATCTCTATTTGACACAATAGTCCGAGGTATACCACGTAATCTGATGATATCCTAAATATACCACCGACCTAAAGTCTCAGATGAGTCTATCATCTTAATAGGAATAAAATGTGCAGACTTGGTCAGTCGGTTTACCACGACCCATATCGCATCATTGCCCTTTGAAGACCTTGGCAACTCTGTCGCAAAATCCTTGGAAATGTGTTCCCATTTCCATTCCGGCACTAGTAAGGGTTTGAGTAACCCTGGTGGCTTCTGATGTTATGTCTTAACCTGTTGACACGTTAAACAATGAGCGACAAATTCTACCACACCCTTTTGAGTCTGTGCCACCAGTAATGTCTCTTCAAGTCGTGATACATCTTGATGCTGCCCGGATAAATAGAGAGTTTGGCCTGATGTGCCTCAATCAATAACTCTTTTCTGCAACTCGTTGGTACATATACCCTTCCTTGGAATACAAGACCTTGTCCTGGTCTTAACTCCCATTTCAATATGACTTCACCAGTAGACATTTTAGCCTATATCTCATCCATTTCCGGATCTAACCGTTGTTCCTGTTCAATCTTGTCATGAATCACTTAATTACATCAAAGTCACTCATATCAACCTATGAGTTTCATTCTCGTAGAATTTATTCTATCTCACGTTATCTCTTTTTTCTCGTGAATCCATTTACAATTCTTATGTAAATCAATATACTCTGTTTCACTTTACCTGCTACAAAAAATATTTTCCACACGTACTTGCTTAATACGTTCATTCGTCTACTCTCTGTGTGAGGTAGTCTGCCAATATGAGCCTATGGTCAAGTCTTTTCCTCATTCCATTTTAACTAGGTTTCTAGCTTCACTCTCCCGGAACTCTATCAGCTAACTACAGAGTCAGCTGGCTAGTCTAACTCGGAAGTCGCCCATAGCTTCCCATTCGAGTTTCACTAGACTCTTAACTTTTCCCTTAAGTACATCTCCCAAAAGTAAGCATACCTTCCTTTGTACATAGGTCACCATGTGACTAACACCTTTTATTCAAAACTTCTATGATAACGAGTATCATATGATAAACTTTTATGACTGACCCCTCTTTAGAGACTCCAACCCATGCGCATATCACATAGATTTCATATCTCCCACACGGCCATGGCAATCTATCTTATTCCTAAAATCTTTCCATGATCCCTTTATTATATAAATTGAATTACTAATTAAATTCAGCCCATTTAATTTATTTGAAATCATTTACCAAAAACTGTTGGGTCTTAATTGGGCAAAGACCCAACATTTTACCCATCTAAGATCCATATCTAAGATTTATAATTTAAATGGGTAATTTCCGTAAATATTTATAACTTGAAAATCCAGGATGTTACAATGGCAATTTGCATTGTACTATGGAGGGGAGATCAATGCTTGACTGCATGAGAAGCATGCATTGATCAATGGAAAGATTAAAGGAGTTCGAAGTGAACTCATGGAAACACTAAATGCAAAAAACATGGGGGAGTGCTTGAAATCCAAATCCTTCAAAGTTAAGGGAACTAGATGTCTGCCTACTAACCTTTGTCAACTAAATGACAAAATGGGGGAGAAATTAGTAGAAGCTTTTAGACATCAAATGCAATTATGGGGGAGTAATTGGTAAGATGAGAAGAAGCCTAAGTGCTTGGGCCTCTAGAAATAGAGAGGCATGAAGGGGAGGAATATTCAAAAGCCAATGGACATAAGAGAATGTTTATGGTTGGAGTTTGGGACTTCAAACTCAAAAGAAGATTGGGGGAGAAAATCTTCTCAACATTGTTAGCTTAGATAAGCTATGGGTAGTGTTGGTGGCTAGCAAATCATGGTGTTTGGGGGAAGATGAATACAAATCTAGTTAACTCCATGGATGCATATTTATGTTTGGGACTAACCCCTCTAATGATTTTCTAGGGTTACTTGTTTATGTGCTTGAACAAAAAAACATAAAATCAAGCAAGCTGAACAAGAATATGCGAAGATCATAGTATTATTTTCCATTTCAATATGTACATGTAATCAATATAATATTTTTGTATTCAAATGTGATGTAATAAGGGTGGGTCTGTAATTGGGTTAGCTTCTAGGTTTTGTCATGAAATTGACAAAGGAGGAGATTGTTAGTGCCCTGGCTTGCCGAGACCCTAAGTTTGTCAATTCTATGACTCAGGAATAAGTATTTATTAGAAGTTTGAAGACTCAAGGTGATCAAGATTGAATATCGTGCTCTACCGGATTAAAGCTCATTGTTATGGCAATCACAAAACAAGTATTTGGTCATAGATGACTTTAGGTGGTGCCCACACCTTAGGAGGACCATTCTTCTGGAACTTATAACTCAAGTGGACTCTCGAGAAAACAGACATATCGATAATTCAAGATCAATCGAGAGTACCAAGATCAACCCCTTGGTAAAGGGCGACAGGTCGTTCTGGGCAGGACAAGTTTCAGACATGAAACTCTGTTAGATCGAGACCCTCGTATGGACCAACCTCTCAGTGCCATGACTGTCGACCCATCGGTGACACCGACTTGTGAGCCGGGAATTAAATATGCCGTTGGGAGTGCATTTAATGTGCAACCGTCGGGTGGTTGAACAGTAATAAATATGAACACCGACCCATCGGTACCTCCGACCTATCGGTACTGGAAAGTTTGAAAAACTTTGTTGACTCCTCTTTAAATATGAGAGTTGTGTGATCATTTAATTATATTCCTTGAACTGAGAAAATTCACACTCTAAGGAATGATGAACTCTCTTGTGCCTCCATCTGAGAATCAAATACAACCAATCTATTGATTGAGTTGGTGAAAGAGAAAAATAGAGGAGAAACGAAATGATACAAACTAGGAAAGAAATTGGTAGAACCAACTTTCTAGTCACCCTGAAATTGTGATTGCTCAATGACGGCTACAAGGAGGAGCGTCGGGATTAACTCGGGCACACATTGGGTAGATCTTTGTGAAGCACACATCTTTGAGAAAGAACTACAAGGCAAGTGCTTCTTCATTTTAATTTTGTTTTAAAACCTTTATCCTGTGAAAGTGGAATAGGGATGCTTGGCTCCAGAACCACTATAAAATATCTAGAACATCGTCTCTAGTGCACGTGGTGCGTGGAATTCCGAGCCAAATCAAATAGGTGGAGTTCATATTTTACATGTGGTGGGTGAAATTCTCAACCGATTGAGTTAGGCGGAATTCCTACTCTAATTGTGAGGGTGTAAGTCCCCACTTAGTAAATTTTGGGATAGCTCAAGGTTGAGCTAGTCCTAACAGTGGATGTAGGTTGCCTAACCGAACCACTATATATCTTCTGTCCTTGTGTTTATGGTGTGAGACCTAATTCCTTGTGTTGATTGCTTGATCGCATTTGCTAACACACACACTTGATTGTTATATCCGCTGCACTTAATTAATGAATCAAGTAATTTTTAAAAGGACCAACGATTTTTAGATTGATGTATTCACCCCACCCCCACCCCCCCTCTAGGGTCAATCGTGTTTTAGCATGAAAGGGTGAACTTTCAGATTTGATTTCCCCGGCAACAGGGCCAATAAGTTGATGCAAATCTTAATTTATTACTCGAAAGCATACAAACCAATTAAATAGTATAGCATATGAGTGCGAGGTCGAACCCAAAGGAAATCAAATAAATTAAATTGATATCCCTCTTAAAAAGATATGATATGTGAATTAGAATTAATATTTTGAAAGAGAATTCTTAAACATAGAATTTTAATTAAACTTAGATCTTAAGAAAACAAAATTTTAAATTACATTAGCAATTCCAAATTAGATCCGTTGAATTTTTCTATCTCTTTATTTGAATGGTGAAATGAAATAGTCCTTATCTCCATTTAAAATTGCAAGGTTAAGAATAAAATAATTACAAGTCCATTCTTAGTTAAAGAATAATGAATCTTGTTAGAAGGAGAGTGAATTTATACATAAAATTTACAATAATTAAAAAAAAAATATAAACTTGAATTTACAACAAACAAATAGATTCGTTAATTTGTACAACTAATTACATAAACGACAATAGGAAATAAATTAAACAAATAAAGTAAATGACAGAACAATGCATAATTTAAAAGGTGGCAGTGGAATAGACCATTCATCGCCCAAGATAAATAAATAAATATAAGATCTAGATTTGAAATTCGCATAAAAATCCAAACTTCAATTCATGCTCATCATGAAAGTTAAAAATTCATAAACTTTAATTTAAATAATCGAACCTTAGTAAATTAGATTCAACACTTACAACCTAAGTTCTAATTATTTCATGCCCAATTAAATAAAGAATGAATATAAACATTAAAATTAAATCTAAACAATCGTAAAAGAAATCTGAAAATTGGATGTTTTAGGGTTTTAAGAGCTTATCTTATATTTATTTAATAAAAGAATTCAAGTACAAAATATATTGGAAAAATACAACAAAGATAAATAAAATAAATTTTACAAAATGAAAGCTCATTGTAAAAATCGTGTAGGCTCCTTTGTCTTGTTTATTTCCTTCAATCTTCAATTCTCTTTAGCTCATGATCAAATTCGAATTCTATGGTGTGCCTTAGTGCTCTATTTATAGGCACTGGGTTGGAATGGGTGACTGAGATTAAATCTTGGTTTAAGTGATGAATGGAGGGCTTGGATTAAATCATCTTGAATATGGATGGAGGAGATTTTAAGTTAAAAAGGTTTTGGTTCATAGTGTACACGAATTTGGATTGCTTGGAGGAGGGGTTGTCTTGGTGGTTTAGGAGGGAAAGGAGAAAAGGTAGGGATTGGATGGCTTCGTCGAATTTTACATGTGGGATTAGGGTTTTATGAAATGCATGCAATGTATGGTTGAGATCTAAAGTTGGAGCGAATGAATGATTGAGATGATATGTGGTGATGTAGAGGGTTGACTCTATGCAAAATTCGAATGAGGTGTAAATGGATATGGGAAATCATGTGGAGGTGTTGTGTATTGGAGATGATGTGTACATAACAAGGCACATGTGCATGGATTGGGATAGGGTTGGTTGGGTTTCAAGTTTGGGTTAGATCTAAGTGGATGGCTATGATTACTTTAGGTTCAGATCTAATGATTCCAATGATATTTGGTTAAAACAAATTATATTATTGGGTAGGTTTCTAATTGAGGATTGAGATTCAAAGGTTGACCTATATGATGGATGAAATGCACGGCCTAGAACTAACATGAATTATGTACGCAATGCATTAGGTAAGGTGGCTCTAGGGTTTACCTAAGTTTATGCATGAGATGGATGGTTTGGATTTAAGATGGTAAATGGATGGTGTGGATGACAAGGAGAGGGACATGGCTTTGGGTGTGTGGACCTAGGTTCTATGGTGGAATTGTAACACCCCAATTTCTTAATGAGATGGATAATTACGAAAATGCCCCTGGATTGGTAAATTTATTAATTATGATGTTAAATGAGAAAATAGTGGGGCCCATTGCTCAAATTAAGACTCTATGAGCACATTATAAATGTCAAATTTGATTGGATGGGTAATGTACATCAATTTGGGTCAATATGGTTAATTGGGTCAAGGACCCAATTGGACCCAGTGGGTCACAATGGACTCATTAGACCATTGGGTGAGCCCAAATTTAATGGGGATAAGCTGAATTGATTGGAAATTAAGTGGAGCATAAATGGGTAGGCTTGATGCACATGTGAAAACCACTTAAAAATGGCTAAATCAGCCCATAAATGGGTCATGTTGTCAAAATGGGTCAAGGAGCTAAATGGGGACCCAATGGGTCGGGTTGACCAAGTTGACCACGGTTGACCGTGTGGGCCCTCAAATGAGCTCAATGCTGAGTCAAATCAAGTTGAGTTGGATTGGAATGAGTTGCATTTAAATTAAATGGTTGGGTTGACTCAAGTGTAATTAATGTATGGTATTTAATGTGGTGAGTTAAGCCATTGAGTTAGGTGAGTCAAAGTGGAAATCAAAGGGGCTGTAAAATCAGAGAGTTGAAGGGAATATGAGGAGGTTCCTTGGTCTCAAACAAACCAAAACAAGTCCCACACGTTGGGGACTTGTTATGGTGGTTTCCATGCGAAAATCTTAAATGGAATTGAGGTAAATGAGATGAGATTACTTGGGGTTGCCAAAGGTTGCATTGGCTGATGCCAATGGGTGTCTTGGTTGTGCCAAGTGACCCTTTGAATTAATCAAGAATTTATGAGGAGATTGAGGGGTCATAGTGGCTGATTTACAAAAGAGGCAAACCCCACTCATGGCCGAATTTCACTTTGCAAACACCTTAGAAATCCATCTCTCTCCCTCTCTCCAAACAATTTCTCTTGGCTGAACCAGTTGCTGTGTTTCACCATAAGATCAAGCACCATTTCGGCAAGGGATTAAGGAAGAAGGAAAGAAAGGAAGCAAGGGGGAAGAAGCAAGGAAATTGGTAAGTTTTTACATAAGTGTTTAGTTAAATAAAGGTGTAGAATGGAGTATGATTTGGCCATTGCTTGGCCGAATCCATCAAGGGTTAGACCTTGGATGGTATTTCATAAATGAGATGGAAAATAAATCATTGGGTTCGGTCGGCCGAACCCCATGAAAAGAATGGGTAATTTGGATGGTTTTTGTAAGAAAAACCATGGACTGTTTTTTATGCTAAGTTAGATTATGTACATGTTTTGGAAAGTTCTAAAATCATGGTTTTGAGTGTCATATGTTGGGCCATGGATTGGCTGAATATATCAAGGAATTAAACCTTGGATTAGATGGTTTAAAAGGATAAAAAAATATATCATTGGGCTCGGCCATCTTGGTTGGCCGAACCCCATGAAAAGAGAGGTTTAGTTTAATGTTTTGGAAAGTCAAAAACCAAGTCAACTATGGTGATTTTTACACATGTTAATTGGGTGATCTTGTGGCCGAATTAAGTAATGATGTAAAGTATGATGATGACGTTTAAAAGATGGAAATTTAGAGCATGGAGGTCGGCCACTTGGGATGGCCGAACCCCATGGAAATAATTGGTGAATGGTATGGTTTTTGGGGGATAAAAACCATACCATATGTGAACATTTTGTAAAGGATTATAAAATAGAATTAATTAACTGTATGGGATCGGCAAAGGATGGTTAAACCTTGCTGTTTTTATGGCTAAGATACAGTAGAATAATTATATGGAATTGTTGGAACAGTTGCGTCAAAAGAACCATAAGGTTCGGCCATGTGAATGGCCGAACCCCATGGGTCACCTAATAGGGTTCTTGTGAGATTTCAATGAAGATAAATTTACTGTTTTCGGTCGGCCAATATATGGCTGAACCATGTTAATGTTATGGTTAATTCGCTGATTTAAATCATGGATAAATGATGGACTAATTGAATCAAGAGAACCAGTGGGTTCAGCCATGTGTATGGCCGAACCCCATGGACCATTTTATATGGACTGTTTTGGTTGAATCAAAAGGTTTCAAGTTTGAAGATTATAGAACAATATGAGGTGTTTAAAAAGGGTACCAAGTAAACATTTGGACAAGTCATGGGTCGGCCATTTCATGGCCAAACTATGGGGTACTATGGCTAAGTTAGGACATGGAGGTTTAAATGGCAAAGCCATAGGGTTCGGCCATATGTATGGCCGAACCCCATGGACCATGACTATGGGTTTTGTGTGGACCCATTTCATGGAATCGATTGGTAGTTTAAAAGTTTAAAATGTGATATAATTAAGTATTGGTAGCAATGGCATAAAAGTAATTATTGATGAAATGATCAAAGATGGAATGATCACGGGATTGGATGTATGGGCCCAAACCAATATGGTGTGGTTCGGCCATGTAGTATGGCCGAACCCCACCAAGTGATATTTTGGGACTGAGGTTGTTAATAAATTATTTGGATGGTGTTAATCCAAATTAAGAGAGACCAAATGGTAAATAGGTGAGGTTCGGCCATGGGGTATGGCCGAACCCCACATAATGCATTTTTGGGACTTAGACCAAGATGGAATTACATGATGAATGTTTGATTTGCTGCTATGTAAATAAGGTATTGAGACTTGCGTGAACGGCGTACGAGTCGTGAACAGGTGACGCTAAAGAAAGATCGAACACTGAAGTGACTCTTCAGTAGGTTTCCTACCTACTTGTAACCACAGTTTTACCTTGGTTTTTATGAGACTCATGTTTATTTTATTGGTTTTGAATGATGGATATTATTTACATGTTTTATATGTACATTGGCATCTCATGCATGGACATGGGATGATGATTGTGGAAATCGGAGCTCACACTCCGTCGGTATGCCCGTGATGCAACTGTGGGGCCTCCTTAGGCGATGAGGGTCCCGCCAGGAGGATTATCTGTCGGTTATGGACACCGGAGCCCACACTCCGTCGGAATGCCCGTGATGCAACTGTGGGGCCTCCTTAGGCGGTGAGTTTCCCGCCAGGAGGATTAATATGTTGATATAAGACACGACAAGTGATGGTTATATGCATGTGTGATGGGGTGGGGCTCATTACATTTCTATACATACATAGCATGGTTTTATATGTTTTGATAATCATACATTTGATATATGCATGATTTATAATCTAACCATGTGGTAGCCTTGATCGGAAATCCTACTGGGCGCGTTGATCTAACGCCCTAATTCTATCCTCAGAGGAGAATGCAGGAACAAGGAAGGGGAAATAGAAGGTTGATGACCAGGAGGGGAGTCAAGCGTAAATGCTTGAGTGCTGGATTGGATTTATAATTGCTGTTATTTGAATACATTTTTATGGACATGTAATAATGTAGATATTTGCTATGGTTTGTGAATGCCTTGATGAATCTTAACTTGGTTTAAGTAATCTGAAAAGAATGACTTGTACTTGTTATCTGTTCAATCTAATTCCGCAGTTAGTCTAGTTTATTCCGCATGACGTTGTTTAGTTCCATGTGTGGTTTGTTATCGTGGGTTTAGTCCACACACACATGGGTGGCCAGTTAAGAGTCGGACTTGGGAAGTCCGAACTTAGCTCGCGTCATGACGCCGCCCGCCCTCTTCCGGTGTTATTCTATTAATTAAATAAAAAAAAATTAGACTCTGATTTCTCGGAGAGGGCGGGGCGTTACAGTTGGTATCAGAGCTAAACGGGAAGTTGAATTATCGAAGTAAGATTAAGATGGTTTCATGTCTCACTGACAGATAAAAATCCCAACTGACTGACTCTTCGGAGTCCGCTGACTGGGGGCCGGATTAATTTACTTCGAGTGACAAGGACTGAACAATCAATCTGAGAACGACAATGAAAGATAGCAAAATAAAGTACAGTCATCATAACTGGACATATCAAACATAGCAAGGTAGGATGCACTCCCCTGTTATCCCCACACTGAGAAACAAACAACCGGAATTTAGAGATTTCCCCAAGAACAAAAGAAAACAAAGTGTGAAGATTTGGCAATCTCCCCAAACAAAGCACATGAGGTTATACATGAAAATTCCCCCAAAACCAAGATTGGTTCTTTATTGGAACGATTGTTGTTGATTTATATGTTTTATATGTTGTGGCACAGATATGTCAAGAAACGTGGAATATACAGAGTTATGGGATAAAGGGACACCTAGTTGTCCAGTAGATTTGGTGTCGGCTTCCAACAATACCAGCATGGAAGTCAACATGGACCTTCAGGAGGGACCTCCCGAGGAAGATGACGTGGACCTAGCACTTCTTCCGGAGGATCTTATGGAAGACATTCCTTGGATAATGGAACCTCCCGAGGAAGAAGAAGAAGATCTAGCACCTTTACCGGAGGATCCTATGGAAGATGTTCCTATAATAATGGAATCGCTTGGGGAGATAGATCCCTACGATACGTATGAGTTGTGCAACCAAGACGGGCACAACTGTAGGTATTGTCCTCACCCTCTAGGCATTGTCTGCCCGGCTTGTGGACTACATGGGCATGGAGAGGCAAGGACTAATTGTCCTTATATTGGAGGACCATGGGTAATAATACCTTGCATGACATGTGGACTATTGGGACATGTGGCGATGACATGTCCTGATAATCGCTTCAGGTTCGCCGATGATGCAGAATCTTCCACGGAAGATTAGGTTAGGAGGTAGAAAAGAGAGACAGGGAAAGGGGAATATCTTGTAAGGGTGCATTTTGTTATTCTAAGGGTTTGTTTTACCCTATCCCTTGTACAAGAATGAATTATGAATATATATAAAGTTTACCATTTTTATGATTGTATGAGGATTGCTAGTATTAAATGTATGTTGCGAAGAAAACTAAACCAATAATGTTTTCATGAATTAGGAAAAAATGGCACCACAGAAAAATATCCCAAAGCATCAGAAGGGAAAGGAGAAAGTATTACAAATTGGATTAGGCGAAGGGGCTTCAAAAAGGAAGACCCGACAAGACGACCAAGGAAAGGAAAAAGAAATATCCTTCATTCCACATGAAGAGGAGTTATCTCAAATTATAAAGGAGAAAATGGTACGTGACACAGGTGAGGAAGAACCTCAGCATGGGTCTGAGAAATCACTCCATGATAAGGAGGAAAAGGGGAACAACAACAGCGGCATACAAACACCAATACCATATGTGCCACCCGAACTACAAAGCTTGGTACAAGCTGTAGTTACTTCCGTTCTCCAACAACATCTGAACGGAGGTGGAACCACCAGTGAGGCCAGTGACCAGAATATGGTCAGAGACTTCCAACAACAACGGCCACCTTATTTCAAGGGGAGAGAGGGGCCTGTTAGAGCGGAGAACCGGCTGAAGAAAATCTCCCAAATATTGACTCTGCTTAGCATCAAGAGTCACGCCCACAAGATTCTATTGGCCACATCACAGCTGATAGATGACGCTGGTAAGTGGTGGGAAGTAGTGGAGAAACAACGGGCGCTTGTGCCAGAAAGGGAGAGAATTGAAATGACCTGGGAGTAATTCTCAGCGATGTTCCTCGAAAACTATTTCCCGGAGGAGGAAAGGGAATGACAGACTCAAGCATTTCTATCATTGGTGCAGGGCTCCATGACAGTAGCTGAGTATCATCGGGAGTTCTTGAGCCTATCATGTTATGCGTTCTACGTTGTGGACACGGAGTATCTGAAGGCTCGCAAGTTCGAGCATGGGTTGCGGCCAAATATTAGGGCTAGAGTGGCCGTGTTCAAAGCAGCTACGCTGGCGGAAGTGGTCAGCAAAGCTACCATTGTGGAGCAGGAACTGGCAGAGTTTCCACGAGTGGACAATCGTCGAGCGCCGAGTGGGAGGGGTACTTATCAACCCAACAAGAAGTTCCAACCGAACTACAGCAGACCCTCGCCATCTGTTGGATCTGCTGGGGGCTCCCATCCCAATCAGCCCTCCCAATCTGTAGCAGTCACTCAGGTTTCTAGAGGAGTGAGCAACTGCTTCCACTGTGATCAACCAGGTCACTTTAAGAAAGATTGTCCAAAACTCAACAGGCTTTCACACTGCAGAGGATCGTCTCGTCCACCAGTCAGACCGGTTAACTCCAGAGGAGGCAGGACATATAATCGGGCGAGACGGGCGCCCAACCCTACAGGAGTTGGACGATTATTTACTTTAACTTCTCCAGAAGATGAGGATCATGCGGTGATACAAGGTATGGCAGTAGTGAGTAGTTCTTATGCATATGCACTATTTGATTCTGGAGCTTCACACTCCTTCATAGCTGCATCATTTATAACTGCTACCGGTACTCTAGTACAAAGATTAGCCACATCACTTACAATTGTGTCTCCTGTCGGAGACTCGGCATTGGCACTTATATGCACGGCAGTTAACACTGAACTAACTGGACTCAGATTTGACTTCAATTATCTGGTGTTTGACATGTCTGAGTATGACATAATATTCGGCATGTAACACCCCGCCCTTTTCACTCTAATTTTCAGAGTTTATTTTTTTTTTAAATATAATAATCATGTGATCGGGGCGGAGTGTCACGACGCGAGTTAAGTTCGGATCTCTAAATCCGACACTTAACTGGCCAAGCCCATGTGTGTATGAATTAAGTCCATAAACTGAACCACACATGGTACAAATACAACTTGCGGAATTATACTTAGTCTTAGTCTAACTGAAGAATAGATCCTAAGACTAATCCATTTTAAACTTAAGATAGCAAAGTACAAGATTTATTTTCCAAAATTATCAAATAACCTTAGTCTACCATTCAATCCAACCATCCAAAATAAATCAATCCACAGCATCTACTTATCTACTTATTACAAGCCAACATAACTAATTACCAAATTACAGTGTTCGAATAAATCAAATGACAAGTCCGTAAATAGTCCATTCAAAGTTCATTCCAAATCATTCAAGACGCCCAAGTTTCCTTGCTTGGTCCTCTTCACGATCCACGTTCTTCCCTTTCCCTGCGTCATCCACTAAGGAGATAGATAGGGCGTTAGATCAACGCGCCCAGTAGTGTTTCCAAATAGGGCTACCACATGGTTAGTCAAAATCATGCAAATAATATAATAATAATATGTGTGTGACAAAATTCCATAAAACATGCTATGTATGAAATGAACATGTAATGAGTCCCACCCATCACCATCCAACATAGCCATCACTTGACGGGATTCTCATCGTCAAGGTAACCCACAGTGGTCTTTCGGACGCCCCGACGGAGTGTGGCCTCCGGATTCCTCCTGATGGGATTCTCATCATCAGGGCACCCCACAGTGGTCTTTCGGACGCCCCGACGGAGTGTGGCCTCCGGTTACAACAACATCATCACCCCATGCCATGCATGAGATGTCTATGCATACATGCCATTTGTAAATATAACATAACATTCAAACAACTTATCGAAATCAACATAAAACGGCAATACCATATGTGGTTACGAAAAGGTAGGAAACCTACACCAAATTCACTTAGATTGACTCTTCTTTTGAACCGTCTCCCGTTCACGACTTGTACACCATTCTAGCAAATCCAATACCTTATTTACATAGCAGCAAGTTAACATTCAAAACTGTACATTTCGATTCAGTCAACTGAATTACGCGTTCAGTCGACTGAATCAGAATTTCAAGTCGACTGAACCACAGATTCAGTCGACTGACTTCGAGTCAGATTGTCTGTTTGTCTTGCCAGTTCAGTTTCAGTCGACTGAAATACACATTCAGTCGGCTGAAACATGGTTTGTACCCTTTCAATCGACTGAATCACAGATTCAGTCGGCTGACTTTGAATCAGGTCATCTGTTTGTTCTGCCAGTTTATTTTCAGTCGACTGAATCATATATTCAGTCGGCTAAACTACCAATCATTCATTTACGTGTTTAACAAGCATCCATTCAGTCGGCTGAATCGTATATTCAGTCGGCTGAAACTTCCAGAAACTCTTTCTGCTTTCAGTCACCATTAGTTCAGTCGACTGAATCCCTCATTCAGTCGGCTGATACTCCCAGAAACTTAAAACTAATTCGTCCATTGTCAGTTCAGTCGACTGAATCAATGATTCAATCGACTGACTGTTTTGTCAGTCTTCTCCATTGCATATTTTTGTTCATCCTAATCATGCACTTCCAACCAATATTTAACCCTTGTTAGATTCGGCAATCCAATGGCCGGATCATGATTTAAAAATTGTTTATCGAAAGCCTACCGTTTCCGCGACTCCTCCAATTGATCTTCACTCCGGCTTGTTCCTTTCCCTTTCTTATTCTCTCCTTCTTCTTGATTCCTTGATGGTCAAGGACTGATTAAGCAACCAGCTACTGCTCTTGGTGTTTGGAGAGATGATAACAGTCCAAGGAAGAGAAAGATAGAGATAGAGAGTAAAATGAGCCCTCTATGTTTAATCAAAACCAGCCCAAGGTTTAAACTTGTGTAACTCCCTCACCTCAATCAAAGTTCTTGATGTTACTTGGGGGTTTCATCTATGAAATGAAACACCCAAAGCAACCAACGTCCCTTATGGTTTGAATTTGTGTAACCCCCCTCTTTGGCTCCTTCTCTTATTAATAATTCAAATGGGAGTTTCCTCATGAAGTGAAACCTTTTCATGTTCCAACGTGTGGTGTACCTTTGGGTAACCTATATTGACTATAACTTCTCTTGGGTTTCATCTTGAGATGAAACTCCCACCACAGCTTGCCATGAGTATCTTGCTGTATACATTCCTCTCATTAACCATCTTGCATGTGAGAGTTTCACTTGAAATAAAACTCTCCTAAGCCCCAACGGCTAGCTTCTTGACTCACCTTATGTAACCGCCATTTCATTCATCTTGTAGGTAGGAGTTACATGTTTGTAAAACCTCCCATGCAGCCAATCGTTTTTTTTTGTGTTTAAAACCTACCACCAGCCCACTCAACTCTCATACACTCACCTAAATAATTATTCCATCTAACTCATGTATTTAACTCACCCAAACTTAACTCATTTATTTTATGTGACTCGACTAATACTTTCCACTCAACTATACTCCATCATTTATTTTAACTCAAACCCAACTCAAACATTTAACTCATCTTAATCCAATTAAGCTTTGAGCTCAATTATGGTCAAACATGTCAACCACAACCCATTGGGTCCAATTTGGCCACTTTAACCCATTTAACAAAATTTGACCCAATTGTGATTTTTCGACCCGTTTATGTACATCTTTTCCATTTATTATTTTGTACTCAAAACTACTAACCATTGGGTCTTGATTGAACCATTGACCCATTTAAATTCAACTCAAATATTTCACAATGGCAATTCCGTAAATATGAATAAATTCATATAAATTGGTAACTTTGAAATTCCAGGGTGTTACAATACAATACTCTTTTTATAATTTTCGTCCTGAAAATCGAACGAAGTAGGATTTCAAAATAAATCATACAAACAATTCAGGGTGAGATGTGCTCATCTCCGATTCCAGTTCCCAAGTGGTTTCCTCAACACCATGTCGATCCCATACCACCTTGACGAACTGAATCGCTCGGTTACGCAACACCCTTTGTTCACTCTCTAATATTCTGACCGACTTCTCGACATAAGTAACGTCGCTTTGCACATCTATATCTTGCACATTCAAAACATGAGACGGATCAGGGTTGTACTTCCTCAGCATCGACACATGGAATACATTATGTAGAGACGCCAATTGAGAAGGTAGTGCCAACTGATAGGCTACATCTCCCATCCTTCTGATAATTGAAAACGGTCCCACATATCTTGGCGACAATTTTCCTTTCTTCCCAAATCTCATGTGCCTTTTTCGTGGTGAGACCTTCAAGAATACCATGTCTCCCACTTCAAATTCGAGAAACCTCTTCCTCTTGTTAGCATAGCTCTTTTTCCGACTCTGTGCGGTCAACAAATGTTGACGTATCAACTAGATCTATGCAGTAGTTTCGGCAACCAACTTGGGTCCTATCAACGCAGGTTCGCCGACCTCGGTCCAGCACACTGGTGACCTGCATGGTCTACCATACAAAGCCTCGAATGGTGCCATCTAAAGGCTTGCTTGGCAGCTATTGTTATAAGAAAACTCCACCAATGGCAAATGATCCTCCCATCCACCTTTGAAGTCTAGCATGCATGCCCTCAGCATGCCCTCCAGTGTTTGTATTGTTCTTTCCGACTGTCCATCAGTCTGTGGATGGAACGCTGTGCTAGTCAGTAAATCGGTTCCCATGGCTGACTGCATACTCTGCCATACCCTGCCGGTGAATCGGCCATCTCTATTAGATACGATTGTCCGAGGAATACCATGTAATCTGATGATGTCCTTGATATACCGCCGACCCAATGTCTCAGATGAATCCGACATCTTGATAGGAATAAAATGCGCGGATTTGGTCAATCAGTCTACCACGACCCATATAGCGTCATTGCACTTCGAGGACCGCGGCAATCCCGTCACAGAGTCCATGGAAATGTGCTCCTATTTCCATTTTGGCACAGATAAGGGTTTGAGTAACCCTGGTGGCTTCTGGTGTTCCGTCTTAACTTGCTGACAAGTTAAACAATGAGCCACAAACTCTGCAACATCCTTCTTGAGTCCATGCCACCAATAATGCCTTTTTAAGTCATGATACATTTTTGTGCTTCCCGGATGAATGGAGAGCTTGCACTGATGTGCCTCTATCAGTAATTCTTTTCTGCAGCTTCTTGGCACATAAATTCTACCCTGGAACATAAGACCTTGTCCTTGTCGTAATTCCCAATCCGGTACAACCTCGCCAATAGACATCTTTGCCCATGTCTCTGCCATTTCCGGATCTGCTCGCTGCTCCTGTTCAATCTTTGTAACCATGTTGGATTGTATGATCAAATTGTACATACTCCCATGGTTTGTGATGTATAGATTGAACTCACGAATGGTATTCAACATCTCCCATTCGGTCCTGATCAAACATGCCACTGATGCATGAGACATACGGCTAAGAGCATCTGCCACCTTGTTGGCCTTTCCCGGATGATATCGGAGTGCAAATTCATAGTCTGCCAGATATTCCATCCATCTGCGCTGCCTCAGGTTGAGTTCTTTCTGATCAAATAAATACTTCAAACTCTTGTGATCTGAAAAGACTTCAAACTTGTCACCATATAGATAGTGTCTCCAGCTTTTAAGAGCGAAGACCACTGCAGCTAATTCCAGATCATGGGTGGGGTAGAGGCGTTCATGTATCTTTAGTTGTCTTGAACCATATGCCACCACATGATCCCGTTGCATGAGTGAACATCCCAGTCCCTCTCCTGATGCATCGCATTGTACTTCATAACCTTTGCCTCTTTCCGGCAAAACTAAAATAGGAGCAGTTGTAAGTCTCTCTTTCAGCTCCTCAAACCTCTGATTGCATAACTCTGACGACTCATATTTGACCCCTTTCTGAGTGAGTCGAGTCAATGGAGATGCTATTTTAGAGAAATCCATGATGAACTTCCTATAATATCCAGCCAAACCCAGGAAGCTACGGATCTCAGTGACATTCTTTGGTGCTTTCCACTCGCTTACTGCTACCACCTTAGCCGGATCAACGGCTATACCATCAGCTGTTATAACATGCCCTAAGAATTTGACCTCAGGTAGCCAAAATTCTCATTTGCTTGCTTTGGCATACAACTGGTTCTGTCTCAAGGTGTTCAATACTATTCGAAGATGCTCAGCATGATCCTCCTGACTCTTGGAATAGATCAGGATATCGTCAATGAACACTATAACAAACCGATCCAGATATGGATGGAAGATTCTGTTCATTAAGTCCATGAACACAGCCGGTGCGTTGGTAAGCCCAAATGGCATGACTACAAATTCAAATAGTCCATACCGTGTTCTGAAAGCTGTTTTCTCAATATCTTCCTCCCTGGCCCGGATTTGATGATAACTGGACATCAGGTCAATCTTGGAAAAGTGACTGGATCCCCTCAACTGATCGAATAAATCATCGATCCTGGGTAGAGGATACTTGTTCCAGACAGTTAGCTGATTCAACTTCCGGTAGTCCACACACATTCTGAGTGAACCATCCTTTTTTTTCACGAACAACACTGGAGCTCCCCATGATGATGTGCTGTTCCGAATGCAACCCAGTCTGAGTAACTCATCAAGCTGCTTCTTCAACTCGGACATTTCTGCTGGTGCCATCCGATAATGGGGTAGAGACACTGGTGAGGTACCAGGATACAGCTTGATCTCAAAATTTAGCTCCCTCATAGGCGGTATACCAGGGAGTTCTTTTGGAAAGACATCAACAAATTCTTTCACAATTGCTAGAAGTTCAGTGACTGGTGCTTTATTGATGACAATATTGTTCAACACCACATGATGCAACCCTTCCTGCAGTCTGCTTTGCTTGTCGGCACGAACTATATACTGCTTTCCCTCGGGTGACCAAAATGTCACTCTTCGGCGATAACAATCAATATTGGCTTCATAACCAGCCAACCAGTCCATGCCGAATATAATATCGTACTCAGTCATGTCGAGTACCAGATAATTGAACTCAAATCTGAGTCCAGTGAGTTCTGTATTTATGGCCGTGCATATGAGTCCGAAAGACGTGTCTCCAACAGGGGATACTACTGTGAGTGTGGTGGACTGCTTTTGAACTAGTGTTCCAGTAGCAGTTATAAAGAATGCAGATATAAGAGAGTGCGATGCTCCAAAATCAATCAATGCATAAGCATAAGAACTATTGACAACGGCCATACCTTGAATCACAGAATGATCCACATCCTCAAGAGGTTCCAGAGCAAATAGTCGTCCAGATCCGGTAGGATTAGGTGCCCGACCCGCCTGATTATAAGTCCTGCCTCCTCGGGAGTTAGCTGGTAGACGGAAAGATCCTCTGGAATATGAGAGCTTATTGAGCTTTGGACAGTCTCTTTTGAAGTGACCCGGCTGGTCACAATGGAAACAGTTGTTCACCCCTCTGAATGACTGGGTGACTGATACAGATGGGGAGGGCTGGTTGGGACGAAAGCTCCCCGCGGACCCAGTAGATGGTGAGGGTCTACTGAAGTTCGGACGGAACCTCTTGTTGGGCTGAAACCCACCCCTCCCACTTGGAGCTCGACGATTGTCAAACCGTACCATTGCATTCAACTCCTGTTCTGTTATTGTGGCCTTGCTGACCACCTCAGCCAATGTGGTGCACTTAAATATGGTCACTTTGGCCCTGATGTTTGGCCGTAGACCCCTCTCAAACTTTATTGCCTTGCGAAGTTCTGTGTCCACCATATAGAATGCATAAATGGATAAACTGAGAAATTCACGGTGATACTCTGCCACCGTCATAGAGCCCTGTACCAAGGACAGAAAAGGTTCCGTCTATCGCTCCTTCTCCTCCTCCGGAAAGTAGTGTTCCAGAAAGGTTGCTGAAAACTCATTCCATGTCATGGCCGTCCTCTCCCTAACTGGTATGAGTGCCCTCTGCTTCTCCACCACCTCCCATCATTTACCGGCATCTTCTATCAATTGTGAAGTAGCCAGTAGAA
This sequence comes from Chimonanthus salicifolius, assembly GCA_013350335.1. Taxonomy (NCBI): domain Eukaryota; kingdom Viridiplantae; phylum Streptophyta; class Magnoliopsida; order Laurales; family Calycanthaceae; genus Chimonanthus; species Chimonanthus salicifolius. The sequence goes on from CM023541.1 coordinate 6,393,518, forward strand.
TCCTATCAGCATGACTCGAGATCTTAAGTAATTTTAAGATCTGAGTGATCTTCTTCAGCCAATGCTCGGCTCCGACAGCCCCTTCCTTCCCTTTGAAGTAGGGAGGACGCTGTTGTTGAAATTCTCGTGCCATACTCCGATCACTGGCATCCCTGGAACTTTCACTCCCATTCATATGTTGCTGGAGTACTGAGGTTACCACTACTTGGACTAAGCCCTGAAGCTCAGGCGGCACATGTGGTATATGTACACCACTGTTCCCTTCTCCCTTCCTTCCGTGATGCATTCTCACTCCCCTTTTCTTCCATCCAAGAGTGCTGTGATTCTTCCCCATTGTGCGACTTTTCATGAACAGATCGCCTCTCATCATGTTGGGTTACCTCTTTCTCATGTATAGACGGCTCCTTCTCATGCACAGATTTTCCGTGTTGTGATAACACTTTCTCATGTTGCGTGATTTGCAACACCTTTTCCTTCCCTTTCTGGTTCTGAGGGATCCTTTTCTTTGGAGCCATTTCCCTAAGTCATAAAAACATTATTGACTTAGTTTCCTCGTACAGTTTGTATTTTTCACAATTTTGGGGAGATTTCCAAATAAGCAAACTTGGTTTTCTATTTGTTTTTTGAGGGGAGAGTCTCTAAATTCCCTATGTTTGTTTTTCTCAATTGGGGAGTATTGGGGGATGTATATCCTATTTTGCTACATTTCATAGATCAATTATAATACTGTACTTTTGCTATCTTTCACTGTTGTTCTTAGATTGATTTGTTCAATCTGAGTCCACGAAGTAAATTAATCCGACCCGCAGTCAGCGGACTCCGAAGAGTCGGTCAGTTGGGATTCTTATCCGTCAGTGAGACATGAAGCCGTCTTAATCTTACTTCGGAAGATTCAACTTCCCGTTTAGCTCTGATACCAACTTTCGCTCTGATACCAACTGTAACACCCCGCCCTTTTCACTCTAATTTTCAGAGTTTATTTTTTTTTAAATATAATAATCATGTGATCGAGGCGGAGTGTCACGACGCGAGTTAAGTTCGGATCTCTAAATCCGACCCGTAACTGGCCAAGCCCATGTGTGTATGAATTAAGCCCATAAACTGAACCACACATGGTACAAATACAACTTGCGGAATTATACTTAGTCTTAGTCTAACTGAGGAATAAATCCTAAGACTAATCCATTTTAAAACTTAAGATAGCAAAGTACAAGATTTATTTTCCAAAATTATCAAATAACCTTAATCTACCATTCAATCCAACCATCCAAAATAAATCAATCCACAGCATCTACTTATCTACTTATTACAAGCCAACATAACTAATTACCAAATTATAGTGTTCAAATAAATCAAATGACAAGTCCATAAATAGTCCATTCAAAGTTCATTCCAAATCATTCAAAACGCCCAAGTGTCCTTGCTTGGTCCTCTTCTCGATCCACGTTCTTCCCTTTCCCTGCGTCATCCACTAAGGATATAGATAGGGCGTTAGATCAACGCGCCCAGTAGTGTTTCCGAATAGGGCTACCACATGGTTAGTCAAAATCATGTAAATAATATAATAATAATACGTGTGTGACAAAATTCCATAAAACATGCTATGTATAAAATGAACATGTAATGAGTCCCACCCATCACCATTCAACATAGCCATCACTTGACGGGATTCTCATCGTCAAGGTAACCCACAGTGGTCTTTCGGATGCCTCGACGGAGTGTGGCCTACGGATTCCTCCTGATGGGATTCTCATCATCAGGGCACCCCACAGTGGTCTTTCGGACGCCCCGACGGAGTGTGGCCTCCGGTTACAACAACATCATCACCCCATGCCATGCTGAGATGTCTATGCATACATGCCATTTGTAAATATAACATAACATTCAAACAACTTATCGAAATCAACATAAAACGGCAATATCATATGTGGTTACAAAAAGGTAGGAAACCTACACCAAATTCACTTAGATTGACTCTTCTTTTGAACCGTGTCGCGTTCACGACTTGTACACCATTCTAGCAAATCCAATACCTTATTTACATAGCAGCAAGTTAACATTCAAAACTGTACATTTCGATTCAGTCGACTGAATTACGCATTCAGTCGACTGAATCAGAATTTCAGTCGACTGAACCACAGATTCAGTCGGCTGACTTCGAGTCAGATTGTCTATTTGTCTTGCCAGTTCAGTTTCAGTCGACTGAAATACACATTCAGTCGGCTGAAACATGGTTCGTACCCTTTCAGTCAACTGAATCACAGATTCAGTCAGCTGACTTTGAATCAGGTCATCTATTTGTTCTGCCAGTTTATTTTCAGTCTACTGAATCATATATTCAGTCGGCTGAACTACCAATCATTCATTTACGTGTTTAACAAGCATCCATTCAGTCGACTGAATCGTATATTCAGTCGGCTGAAACTTCCAGAAACTCTTTCTGCTTTCAGTCACCATTAGTTCAGTCGACTGAATCCCTCATTCAGTCGGCTGAAACTCCCAGAAACTTATTTCTGATTCGTCCATTGTCAGTTCAGTCGACTGAATCAATGATTCAGTCGACTGACTGTTTTGTCAGTCTTCTCCATTGCATATTTTTGTTCATCCTAATCATGCACTTCCAACCAATATTTAACCCTTGTTAGATTCGGCCATCCAATGGCCGGATCATGATTTAAAAATTGTTTATCGAAAACCTACCGTTTCCGCGACTCCTCCAATTGATCTTCACTCCGGCTTGTTCCTTTCCCTTTTTTAGCCTCTCCTTCTTCTTGATTCCTTCATGGTCAAGGACTGATTAAGCAACTAGCTACTGCTCTTGGAGTTTGGAGAGATGATAACAGTCCAAGGAAGAGAGAGATAGAGATAGAGAGTAAAATGAGCCCTCTATGTTTAATCAAAACCAGCCCAAGGTTTAACCTTGTGTAACTCCCTCACCTCAATCAAAGTTCTTGATGTTACTTGGGGGTTTCATCTATGAAATGAAACACCCAAAGCAACCAACGTCCCTTATGGTTTGAATTTGTGTAACCCCCCTCTTTGGCTCCTTCTCTTATTAATAATTCAAATGGGAGTTTCCTCATGAAGTGAAACCTTTTCATGTTCCAACGTGTGGTGTACCTTTGGGTAACCTATATTGACTATAACTTCTCTTGGGTTTCATCTTGAGATGAAACTCCCACCACAGCTTTCCATGAGTATCTTGCTGTATACATTCCTCTCATTAACCATCTTGCATGTGAGAGTTTCACTTGAAATAAAACTCTCCTAGGCCCCAACGGCTAGCTCCTTGACTCACCTTATGTAACCGCCATTTCATTCATCTTGTAGGTAGGAGTTACATGCTTGTAAAACCTCCCATGCAGCCAATCGTTTTTTTTTTTGTGTTTAAAACCTACCACCAGCCCACTCCACTCTCATACACTCACCTAAATAATTATTCCATCTAACTCATGTATTTAACTCACCCAAACTTAACTCATTTATTTTATGTGACTCGACTAATACTTTCCACTCAACTATACTCCATCATTTATTTTAACTCAAACCCAACTCAAACATTTAACTCATCTTAATCCAATTAAGCTTTGAGCTCAATTATGGTCAAACATGTCAACCAAAACCCATTGGGTCCAATTTGGCCACTTTGACCCATTTAACAAAATTTGACCCAATTATGATTTTTCGACCCGTTTATGTACATCTTTTCCATTTATTGTTTTGTACTCAAAACTACTAACCGTTGGGTCTTGATTGAACCATTGACCCATTTAAATTCAACTCAAATATTTCACAATGGCAATTCCGTAAATATGAATAAATTCATATAAATTGGTAACTTTGAAATTCCAGGGTGTTACACGGCATAGATTGGTTGGCTAAGTTCCAGGCCAACATTGACTGTTATCGTCGAAGAGTGACATTTTGGTCACCCGAAGGGAAGCAATATGTGGTTCGTGCAGACAAATAGAGTGGACTGCAGGAAGGGTTGAACCACGTGGTCTTGAATAATATTGTGATAAATAAAACACCAATTACTGAACTTCTCGCAATTGTAAAAGAATTTGCGGATGTGTTTCCAAAGGAACTCCCTTGTTTACCGCCTATGAGGGAGATCAACTTCGAGATCAAGTTATATCCTGGTACTTCACCAGTATCTCTACCACACTATCGGATGGCACCGGCAGAGATGTCGGAGCTAAAGAAGCAGATCGATGAACTGCTTAGGCTGGGATGCATCCGACACAGCACATTGTCATGGGGAGCTCCAGTATTGTTCGTAAAGAAGAGGGGAGGTTCACTACGGATGTGTGTTGATTATCGAAAGCTGAATCAGCTAAGATTCCGGAACAAGTACCCTCTACCCAGGATCAATGATCTATTTGATCAATTGAGGGGTTCCAGCCATTTTTCAAAGATTGATTTGATGTCTGGTTATCATCAAATACGGGTTAGGGAGGAAGATATAGAGAAGACAGCCTTCCGGACGCGGTATGGACTATACGAGTTTGTAGTCATGCCATTTGGACTCACAAATGCGCCGGCGGTGTTCATGGATTTAATGAACAGAATCTTCCGCCCGTATCTGGACCAATTCGTAATCGTGTTCATTGACGATATCCTGATATATTCCAAGAGTCAGGAAGAACATGCGGAGCATCTACAGTTAGTCCTGAATACTTTGAGGCAGAATAAGCTGTATGCCAAAGCCAGTTAGTGTGAGTTCTGGCTATCTCAAGTAAATTTCTTGGGACATGTTATATCTGAGGGAGGTATAGCCGTGGATCCGGCTAAGGTGGCAGCAGTGAAAGATTGGAAAGCGCCCAAGAATGTAGCCGAAATCCGTAGCTTATTGGGATTGGCTGGTTATTCTAGAAGATTTATCATGGATTTTTCCAAAATAGCATCTCCATTGAATCGACTCACACAAAAAGGAGTCAAATACGAGTGGACAGATCTGTGTAATCAAAGGTTTGAAGAGCTGAAGACAAGACTTACCACTGCCCCTATTTTAGTTTGCCGGTAAGTGGCAAGTGTTATGAGGTATACTGCGATGCCTCGGGAGAGGGACTGGGATGTACACTCAGTCAAAGTAATTGTGTGGTGGCGTATGGTTCAAGGCAGTTGAAAATTCATGACCGTCTATATCCCACACACGATTTGGAATTAGCTGCAATGGTCTTCGCTCTCAAAAGTTGGAGACACTACCTCTACGGTGAGAAATTTGAGGTATTTTCTGATCATAAGAGTTTAAAATATTTATTTGATCAGAAGGAGCTCAACCTGAGGCAACGTAGATGGATGGAGTATCTGGCGGATGAGTTCAAGCTTCGATACCATCCAGGCAAGGCGAACAAGGTGGCGGATGCTCTCAGCCGCCTATCTCATGCGTCGGTCGTATGCTTGATCAGAACAGAATGGGAGATGCTGCACACCATTCGAGAGTTCAATCTTCATATCAACAACCATGGGAGTATGTATAATTTAATCATATGGTCCAATATAGTCACCAAGATTGAACAAGAACAAAGAACAGACTCGGAAATGGAGGACATATGGGCCAAGATGTCCACTAGCGTAGACATACCGGAATGGGAATTACGACCGGGGCAAGGTCTTTTATTCCGGGGAAGAACATATGTGCCAAAGAGTTGCAAGAAAGAGCTACTGATTGAGGCACATCAATCCAAGCTTTCTATCCATCCGGGTAGTACTAAAATGTATCATGATCTAAAGAGGCATTATTGGTGGCATGGACTAAAAAGGGATGTGGCGGAATTTGTGGCACACTGTCTAACTTGTCAACAAGTTAAGACTGAACATCAAAAGCCACCAGGGTTACTCAAACCCTTAGCAGTGCCAGAATGGAAATGGGAGCACATTTCCATGGACTTTGTGACGGGGTTGCCGAGATCTTCAAAGGGCAATGATTCCATATGGGTCGTGGTTGACCGACTGACCAAGTCTGCGCATTTCATTCCTATTAAGATGACGGACTCATCTGAGACGTTGGGTCGGCGGTACATCAGGGAAATTATTCGACTACATGGTATTCCCCGAACTATAGTATCTGACAGAAATGGCCGGTTTACTGGCAGAGTGTGGCAAAGCATGCAGTTAGCTATGGGGACAGATCTACTGACTAGCACTGCTTTCCATCCACAGACTGATGGACAGTCAGAAAGGACGATACAAACCTTGGAAGACATGCTGAGAGCGTGCATGTTAGATTTCAAGGGTGGATGGGAGGACCACTTGCCACTGGTGGAGTTCTCGTACAACAATAGTTATCAGGCAAGCCCTCAGATGGCTCCATTCGAGGCTTTATATGGTAGGCCTTGTAGATCACCAGTGTGCTGGACAGAGGCTGGTGAGCCTGCGCTGATTGGACCTGAACTAGTCGCAGAGACTACAGTACAAATTCAGTTGATACGTCGGCACTTATTGACTGCACAGAGTCGGCAAAAGAGCTATGCTGATAAAAGGAGACGGTTTCTGGAATTTGATGTGGGAGACTTGGTATTCTTAAAGGTCTTGCCACGGAAAGGACATATGAGGTTTGGGAAGAACGGGAAATTGTCACCAAGATTTGTGGGACCGTTTCCCATCATGAGAAGAGTGGGGGATGTGACTTATCAGATAGCACTTCCTTCACAATTGGCAGCTCTACATGATGTGTTTCACATGTCGATGCTGAGAAAGTATAATCCCGATCCGTCCCATGTATTGAATGTGCAAGACATAGAAGTACAAAACGACGTGATATACGTTGAGAAACCAGTTAGGATACTGGAGACTGAACAAAGGGTATTGCGAAATAGAGTGATTCAGTTCGTAAAAGTGGTATGGGACCGACATGGTGTTGAAGAGGCCACGTGGGAACTTGAATCGGAGATGAGAGCAGCTCACCCCGAATTATTTATGTAATTTATTTTGGGAATCCTACTTCGCTCGATTTTCGGGACGAAAAATTTAAAAAGAGGGTTATATTGTAGCACCCCAATTTCTCAATGAGATGGATAATTATGAAAATGCCCTGGATTGGTAAATTTATTAATTATGATGTTAAATGAGAAAAATAGTGGGGCCCATTGCTCAAATTAAGACCCTATGAGCACATTATAAATGTCAAATTTGATTGGATGGGTAATGTACATCAATTTGGGTCAATATGGATAATTGGGTCAAAAGGACCCAATTGGACCCAGTGGGTCACAATGGACTCATTAGACCATTCGGGTGAGCCCAAATTTAATGGGGGATAAGCTAAATTGATCGGAAATTAAGTGGAGCATAAATGGGTAGGCTTGATGCACATGTGAAAACCACTTAAAAATGGCTAAATCAGCCCATAAATGGGTCATGTTGTCAAAACGGGTCAAGGAGCTAAATGGGGACCCAATGGGTCGGGTTGACCAAGTTGACCACGGTTGACCGTGTGGGCCCTCAAATGAGCTCAATACTGAGTCAAATCAGGTTGAGTTGGATTGGAATGAGTTGCATTTAAATTAAATGGTTGGGTTGACTCAAGTGTAATTAATGTATGGTATTTAATGTGGTGAGTTAAGCCATTGAGTTATGTGAGTCAAAGTGGAAATCAAAGGGGCTGTAAAATCAGAGAGTTGAAGGGAAAATGAGGAGGTTCCTTGGTCTCAAACAAACCAAAACAAGTCCCACACGTTGGGGACTTGTTATGGTGGTTTCCATGCAAAAATCTTAAATGGAATTGAGGTAAATGAGATGAGATTACTTGGGGTTGCCAAAGGTTGCATTGGCTGATGCCAATGGGTGTCTTGGTTGTGCCAAGTGACCCTTTGAATTAATCAAGAATTTATGAGGAGATTGAGGGGTCATAGTGGCCGATTTACAAAAGAGGCAAACCCCACTCATGGCCGAATTTCACTTTGCAAACACCTTAGAAATCCATCTCTCTCCCTCTCTCCAAACAATTTCTCTTGACTGAACCAGTTGCTGTGTTTCACCATAAGATCAAGTACCATTTCGGCAAGGGATTAAGGAAGAAGGAAAGAAAGGAAGCAAGGGGGAAGAAGCAAGGAAATTGGTAAGTTTTTACATAAGTGTTTAGTTAAATAAAGGTGTAGAATGGAGTATGATTTGGCCATTGCTTGGCCGAATCCATCAAGGGTTAGACCTTGGATGGTATTTCATAAATGAGATGGAAAATGAATCATTGGGTTCGGCCAATTTGGATGGCCGAACCCCATGAAAATAATGGGTTATTTGGATGGTTTTTGTGAGACAACAATGGACTGTTTTTTATGCTAAGTTAGATTATGTACATGTTTTGGAAAGTTCTAAAATCATGGTTTTGAATGTCATATGTTGGGCCATGGATTGGCTGAATATATCAAGGAATTAAACCTTGGATTAGATGGTTTAAAAGGATAAAAAAATATATCATTGGGTTCGGCCATCTTGGTTGGCCGAACCCCAGGAAAAGAGAGGTTTAGTTTAATGTTTTGGAAAGTCAAAAGCCATGTCAACTATGGTCATTTTTACACATGTTAATTGGGTCATCTTCTGGCCGAATTAAGTAATGATGTAAAGTATGATGATGAGGTTTAAAGATGGAAATTTAGAGCATGGAGTTTCGGCCACTTGGGATGGCCGAACCCCATGGAAATAATTGGTGAATGGTATGGTTTTTGGGGGATAAAACCATACCATATGTGAAAATTTTGTAAAGGATTATAAAATAGAATTAATTAACTGTATGGGATCGTCAAAGGATGGTTAAACCTTGCTGTTTTTATGGCTAAGATACAGTAGAATAATTATATGGAATTGTTGGAAAAGTTGCATCAAAAGAACCATAAGGTTCGGCCATGTGAATGGCCGAACCCCATGGGTCACCTAATGGGGTTCTTATAAGATTTTAATGAAGATAAATTTACTATTTTTGGTCGACCAATATATGGCTGAACATGTTAATGTTATGGTTAATTCACTGATTTAAATCATGGATAGATGATGGACTAATTGAATCAAGAGTACCATTGGGTTCGGCCATGTGTATGGCCGAACCCCATGGACCATTTTATATGGACTGTTTTGGTTGAATCAAAAGGTTTCAAGTTTGAAGATTATAGAACAATATGAGGTGTTTAAAAAGGGTACCAAGTGAACATTTGGACAAGTCATGGGTCGGCCATTTCATGGCCAAACTATGGGGTACTATGGCTAAGTTAGGACATGGAGGTTTAAATGGCAAAGCCATAGGGTTCGGCCATATGTATGGCCGAACCCCATGGACCATGACTATGGGTTTTGTGTGGACCCATTTCATGGAATTGATTGGTAGTTTTAAAAGTTTAAAATGTGATATAATTAAGTATTGGTAGCAATGGCATAAAGGTAATTATTGATGAAATGATCAAAGATGGAATGATCATGGGATTGGATGTATGGGCCCAAACCAATATGGTGTGGTTCGGCCATGTAGTATGGCCGAACCCCACCAAGTGATATTTTGGGGATTGAGGTTGTTAATAAATTAATTGGATGGTGTTAATCCAAATTAAGAGAGACCAAATGGTAAATAGGTGAGGTTCGGCCATGGGGTATGGCCGAACCCCACATAGTGCATTTTTGGGACTTAGACCAAGATGGAATTGCATGATGAATGTTTGATTTGCTTCTATGTAAATAAGGTATTGAGACTTGTGTGAACGGCGTACGAGTCGTGAACAGGTGACGCTAAAGAAATATCGAACACTGAAGTGAATCTTCAGTAGGTTTCCTACCTACTTGTAACCACAGTTTTATCTTGGTTTTTATGAGACTCATGTTTATTTTATTGGTTTTGAATGATGGATATTATTTACATGTTTTATATGTACATTGGCATCTCATGCATGGACATGGGATGATGATTGTGGAAACCGGAGCCCACACTCCGTCGGTATGCCCGTGATGCAACTGTGGGGCCTCCTTAGGCGATGAAGGTCCCGCCAGGAGGATTATCTGTCGGTTATGGACACCGGAGCCCGCACTCCGTCGAAATGCCCTTGATGCAACTGTGGGGCCTCCTTAGGCGGTGAGTTTCCCGCCAAGAGGATTAATATGTTGATATAAGACACGACAAGTGATGGCTATTTGCATGTGTGATGGGGTGGGGCTCATTACATTTGCATACATACATAGCATGGTTTTATATGGTCTGATAATCATACATTTGATATATGCATGATTTATAATCTAACCATGTGGTAGCCTTGATCGGCAATCCTACTGGGCGCGTTGATCTAACGCCCTAATTCTATCCTCAGAGGAGAATGCAGGAACAAGGAAGGGGAAATAGAAGGTTGATGACCAGGAGGGGAGTCAAGCGTAAATGCTTGAGTGCTGGATTGGATTTATAATTGCTGTTATTTGAATACATTTTTATGGATATGTAATAATGTAGATATTTGCTATGGTTTGTGAATGCCTTGATGAATCTTAGCTTGGTTTAAGTAATCTGAAAAGAATGACTTGTACTTGCTATCTGTTCAATCTAATTCCGCGGTTAGTCAAGTTTATTCCGCATGACGTTGTTTAGTTCTATGTGTGGTTTGTTATCGTGGGTTTAGTCCACGCACACATGGGTGACCAGTTAAGAGTCGGACTTGGGAAGTCCGAACTTAGCTCGCGTCATGACGCCGCCCGCTCTCTTCCGGTGTTATTCTATTAATTAAATAAAAAAAATTAGACTCTGATTTCTCAGAGAGGGCGGGGCGTTACAGGAATTTTGAGTATGGGCTTTGGATTGGATTATTGGATTGGGGTTGGGCTTGGGTAATTGGGCTTGAAAATAGATACCTTGGACTTGAGTTAATAAAGTTGAACTTGGATTTGCACTTGGGCATGCTGAACTTGGTCTTGCATAATTGACTAGCCCAACTGTGAATTGTGTATGGACTACTCTAAGTCTGGCCGAATGCTTGACATGTGGAGCACAGTTTGGCCCATTTGGAGTGGAACTATGGCCCTATTGATTTGAAATTTAGATTTTGGCCTTTGTATTGCAACTTCTCTCTTTCAGAATTAAATAATTAATTCACCACTTAAAATGTAAGAATATTGATTTAATCTTGATTCTCATAATTGGATCTAGATCAATCAATTTATATTAAAAGTTCTAAAAGTGGTCAAAATTTAATTATTAAAATTCTTGCTCTTCCAATTTAAGCACAAAACTTGCAATTTATGATTGGTTTTAATTGATTTTCCTGTACTTTCCAAATTCATATACAAAACTAGCAAACAACATTAATTGAATGTGATATATACAATATTGAAAGCTAACTAGTCCAAATGATAGGAGTGAAAATGTAATTTTTCATGTCTCAACAGCACATTCATCATATTTATCATGCATTAAACATATCAATATGACAATACATTCCCTAAATCAATATAATAGCATAGAAGCATTCATTCAGTATGTGTAACAATCCTCACATCGAAGGTTACGATGTTTCGGGTTGATCATCGGATCGTACCTCAACAGGTTCTGGATTCAAGGCTCTAAGCAATCAAAAAGAACATAATACATCCCTATTAGTTCATAGGTTAAGCCAAATCAAGGCTTAGTAGCAAAACCCCCAATTTAGACCTAAGATTTACCCCTAAACTAGATTATTCCATTCAATCTAAGGGAAATCCCCAAATCTCCTCGCAAGAATCATCTCCAAAATCATGCATATACCCTTTCTCACAAATTTACTTCCCTTCTTATGGTTCCAAGTTCAAAATCAAATCAGATCTACACCCAATCAAAGTTTTATAACAAAATCTCCAATTTCTTTGATGGATTCCTCTCCCAAAAGGATTTCTTATTCATTAAAACTCCATTCTCAACCCATCCCATTCAGATCTCATAAAAGAAAAACAAAGGAGAGAGAAGGATCACAAATATTACATTTAGGGGCGAAGGAACCGTGCAAAGGGGTACTCCAAGTATAGGAAATCTGAATCCAAATCATTTAGTGGGTGAAAATCAATAGAGGGAAGGTAGAGGAGGCAAGGGTTTGCTGTTAGTGAAGAAGGGTTGGTTTTTTGGAAGAGGAAGGAGGTAAAATAAGCCTAGTTTCGTGCAAACATGGACTTATGTGCGGATTCAATATTTTAATATTTTTTTAGGGCCCGGCCATTACATTAGTTGTACCCAGAGTTGTTCGTCAATCAAGGTATTACCCTAGTTAAAATTTTGAGGGTGAAATTTCTTTAAGGGGGGTAGGTTATAGCGACTCGCCCAAATTAGCAAATTTTGATTCAATTAGGATTTTTTGGTAGATTTTTATCGGGTGTGGTCTTTGTTTACCTGTTTAGTCATTTGTCTAAAATTTAATGTTGATTTAAAAAAAGAAATTTTTACCCGAGATTCTAAAAAAGTAAGTGTCTATTTTTTTAAAAAACTTTCCCAATTTAGACATTTCTAGAAATGATCTTTTGTGGGGCCCGCAATAGTTATGGAATTTTTAATATTATTATTATCCAAAATTTTAATTTTGGATATCAATTTAAAACTTTCTAAAATTAGCCTTTGTGGGACCAAATTATTTTATTGTTGGAAAGATGGAATTGAAAACTTGTTTTGAGAAAATAAAATTTATTTTAAGAAACAAAATTGAATTTTGGTAAAGCCCAATTGATTTTAGAAATTTTTATAATTACTTAGTTGGAAATTCGTGGATCATGGTCCCACATGATTTTAATGGACTAAGAAATTCCAAAATGAAAAGAATATATATAATTCCCAAAAGTTCAAACTGCATTGGGAAGGAGAAAAGATTGTGGGATTCGTTGGAGACTAAAGCTATTTTCTTGGAGAGTTTTTTTTTTAAAAAAAAAATAGAAACTAAGGAGGCCAAAATCCCATGGCCGACCCTTCTCCTTATTTAAAGGAGTAGAGTCACATGAGGCATTAGCAAAAAAAAAAATAGAAAAAAAAACCATTGGGGTTTCCTCTTTTTTTCCATTGATTGCCTCTCCTCTCTTTAAAGCTTGGTTTTCTTGGTTTTCTCCTTGGATTTCAGCTTCTACATAGAGGTATGTAAAATTATTTTCTGTTTTAAACCCTATTCCTTTCTTTCCTTCTCCTTCTTCCATGATCTGTCTCTCTCAAAAACAATTGTTGATGGAATTTCCTATGAGAAATTCAAACAAAGAAAAAAGAGAAAGAAAGATGGGAAAGATCGGGTAAACCCACTCTGCAGTTCCAATTTGCGCACCTTGCGCTATAAATTCCATAACTCTGGTATCCGATAGATTTTTTCGACGAAACAAAGTTCGTTGGAAAGAAGAGTTCCATATATAACCACTGTAGGATTTGAGGCAAAAATAATTTAAAGAGATGTCTCAGATTGGATCTCAATTTTGGACAAAATTTCAGATTGGAATTTCTAGGAAGTTTTACCCTAATGTAGTGTTTGATTTTTATTTTTTTTGTTTAGTATATTCCTTTAAAAAATTTTGTGGTATAGTATACATAAAAGAGAAATCCCAAAAACAATTTGGTATAATTTTAATGAGTTTAAGTACAACAATTAATTATTGCAAATTGTACATAATTCGGATTTGCAGTTTGGGGGCAATTTTGGAGACCTGATTTCCAAAAAGCATAACTTGGTCTCTGATCACCGAAATGCTGTAAAATTTATGTCAAAATTGATCAAAAGAGGATACCTATCTCTATATAAATATAAAAAGATCCAATTTGATGATTTGATGGGTGAAAATCGGTTTTCAGCTTAGGTCTCTCGGATAGACTACAATTTGTTTGCTCGTAGGACTATCTAGGTAAAATGATCATATCATGGGCTAGAAAATTCTGTTCAGACCAAACGAGAGACTGTTTCGATCATAATTCAGAGAAATATCTTATGGTATAAGATGAGAATTAATTGGTGAATGTGATGTTTCCAGAAAATTCTGCAAGATGACTGAATTCTTCACTACAAGGATTTTCCTTGAAAAGTGCATAAGAGTTGGAAAACTTGGATTTCTGAATCCCTATTTATTGGACCAAAACCCTTATGATCTCAAGATATGAATTATTTTAATATGAAATAATAATTAATGGATTCTTAAGTTTTTTTGAAATATCTAAATAATTTCAGAGGTTTGGATTGAGTGCTTGTTGATTTAAAGTATGGATTTCTTGCATATTTTGCTTTGCGATTGTAAGGTGAGGGATTCAAATACTTTCATGACTGTTTTATTGTTGAATTCCTATGAGATTGTGATTTGTCTGTTGGAATGCATAAATGCTGGGTTTAGAACAAAATGACTGAGATTATTTGATTTAACGGGTATAGTCCTGTGCATCTTACAGAACGTATGGGGGAAATTTATTTTTGGCTAAATGTTTAAGCCAGTGAGTAACTCAGTTAGCCTGGATTAGTGACATACCCGTTACCTAACTCATCAGCAACACGCTAAGCTACCCGTTACAACGTACCACCCTAATACTGGCTTGTCAAACAACATGACTATCTCTCAGTAATTAGAATAGGTATGACCTATAACGCATTCCTACATCGGCCTACAATTTATGTTGATGGTCATAGAGGTCCATCCCCTCTAGTCATCAACTAAACATCCAAGGACATGACCTAGTTGGTCCCCAGGAGTCCAAGGAAAATCTGACGCAATTGGTCCCAATAATAATCCATGTATGAATGCCATGACCAAAATATATATGGAGATCTAAACATATGAACATATGACATAATGAACGATAATCTGAAATAATTTAGCATATCCAGAAATACTAGTTTAAATCCAAGCACATATAATCTCAAAATAAACATGTGCATCAATAAAGGTGTAACAATACATGGCATACATAATTCATCAAAATTCACCAAAATTTTCGATCATAGAATAGATCAATTCCAAATCAAATTGGGATACATATCATGGGTTTTTCAATAAGGTATCAAGGTATAAATCACAAGTCCAAGCTGACTGGGTCACTCACTGGCTTAAACACTTATCCAAAATAATTGCCCCTTTACATTATGTGAGATGCATAGGACTTTATCCGTAAATTCATAAATTCTCAATTCTTTTGTTTAAACCCAATTCATGCTTTCAAACACACAAGAACATGACCTTATAGGAATTCAAAAATCAAAAAAAATACATGAATGTTTAATGCTTCCCTCACCTAAAATTGCAAAGGAACACACACCAAAAATTGAAGCCTTTCAACAAGCTTTCAAACAAACTAATTTCCAATTTATTTTTCAAGTTCGAAAACCACTTAGGAAATTATTCTCAATTATTTAAATCAAATGAGTCTATCACTTAAAATCATTGGGGTTCTGGTTCAATAAATAAAAACCCAAAATACCCAAGTTTCCACAATTTACCAAATTTTTTAAGAAAATCAAAATAGGGTGAAAAGTCACTCATATTGCAGAATTTTCTAGGAACAACTAATTCATCAATAAATTATCATATTTTGGCAGTAGATAGGTCTCTGAATTACTTTTCCTAAAATATCTTATTTTCCCCAAAATGATTTTACTAGCCCAAGTTATGGCAAAATTACTCAAACAATTGCTACTGCCCAAACAGATTGTAGTCTAACATGAACTTACGGCTTACAAACCTCATTTGACCGATCAAATCAATTCCTTTATTTCTAATTTTTTTTCTCGAGATAGGTGATTTTTTGTTCCCTTGAATTTAGACACAAATTTCACATCGTTCTGATTCTTAAACCTCAACATAAAAATTATCTACCAAACTGCTGCAAAACTTCATTCAAATTTATTTGGAGATATATCTCCTTGTCTAGATAAGAATAGGCACAAATTTTACATCATTTTGATTCCTGGAAATCAAGTTATGATTTATTTAGTAAATTGCAACAGAACTATATCTCATACCTGAACCAGAAATTTGGTCCGACTTACATACCTAATTTGGGACATCAATCCATATTATTTCGCTCTCAAAATTTTTCAAAAACTAAATCAATTTTCATTTAAAATTTTGATTTAAAAATTCATTTGGAAGCCCCAGATATGATTTTTCTCACGTCAGCGCATAGAAAACGGGATTTCAAATCTAAGAATTCATCTTTCAATGTTTTCACCACTTGAATCATGATCTAAAAATTTCCAATTTATTTTCTAGAGATGTAGAATCAATCTCTAAAAGGATTGGATGGTTCATAATTCAAGGATTTGATTTTAACATCCCCAAAACCAATTAAATAAATTTCAATCCATGGAGATCGAATTTTGCATCAAAAACCCAATCTTCAAAACTAATTTATAAAATAAATTTCTAACCTTTAAAATTCATTGAAACCTCTTGAATTCAACCCCTCTTTTCCTTCTGTTTCTCTTTTTCTTATCTCATATGTTCGAATTTCACATAATAACATAGATGCTTGGTCAACTTTGAGAGAGAAAACCATAGAGACAAGAGATGTAAGATCAAGGAATAGTTCAAAGAAAAAAATTAAGAGAGAAAATTAAATACATACTTGTTGGAAAATATGGAATCCCAAATTAAAACCTAAGAGAACCAAGAGAAATCCAAAATAAAAAATCCAATATTCCAAGGTGAAGTATGAGAGAGAGTGTCGTCCAAGGAGAGAAAATTTGCAATTTTTGAATTTGTGTTGTGGCCATTCATATGTCTCTTTTAAAAAAGGAGTGTAGTGCGCCACAAGGAATCTAAATCCAAGAGGGATTTTCCTCCTCTAATCCATTTGCTAAACATATCTCTTCTGTAACACCCCGCCCTTTCCGAGAATATCAGAGTCTAATTTTTTTTTTTAATAAACATCGGAAGAGAGCGGACGGCGTCACGACGCGAGTTAAGTTCAGACTACCCAAGTCTGAACCTTAACTGGCCACCCATGTGTACATGGAATAGACCATGATAGTGAATCACACATGGAACTAACATCAACATGCGGAATAATCTAGATTAATTGCGGAATAGAAAGATGAGATAGCAAGTAACAGTCTTAAACATTAAATAACATAAATCAACCATCCAAAGGTTATTATCCTAATCAAACCATAGCAAGTAACGAATTATTACATGTCCAACAAAATATTCAAGTGACAGTAATATAACGTAATCCAAATCCATCATTAAAGCACTTAGGCTCAGCTCCCCTCCCGGTCAATGACCTTTCCTTTCCCCTTGCTTGTACCTGCAATCTCCTCTGAGGATAGAATTAGGGCGTTAGATCAACGCGCCCAGTAGGTTCCCGAATCAGGGCTACCACATGTTAGCATATAAAACATGCATATACATAATAATAATACATGTGAGATAAAATTCCATAAAAACATGCTATGTATGAAATGAACATGTAATGAGTCCCACCCATCACCATTCAACATAGCCATCACTTGACGGGATTCTCATCGTCAAGGTAACCCACAGTGGTCTTTCGGACGCCCCGACGGAGTGTGGCCTCCGGATTCCTCCTGATGGGATTCTCATCATCAGGGTACCCCACAGTGGTCTTTCGGACGCCCCGACGGAGTGTGGCCTCCGGTTACAACACCATCATCCCATGCCATGCATGAGATGTCTATGCAAACATGTCATTTAGAAACATAACTTTACAATCATATAAGTTATCGAAATCAACATAAAACAGCATATGAAATAGTGGTTACAATAAAGGTAGGAAACCTACTGAAGATTCACTTCAGTACTTGATCTTTCTTTCGCGTCACCCGGTCACGACTCGCACGTCGTTCAACTTCCGGTACCTTATCCATATAACAATCAATAAATCATACTATCACTTACTTGTTCATTCATATCTAAGACCCAACTACATCATGTGAGTCCTTTGATCAATCCCTTCGTTTGACTTGTATTCACAGATTTGCCATTGGTATAACCAATGTCTAATCTTGCTCATAATCAAAGTTCATAAAAGTAATCTACCTTAGTGGCTGGTTATTTACTTATCACTAAGTCCAAAGATAAATCCATATGTTTACTTAATCCAACTCATACAACCAAGTCATAATCTCCAACAAAACAATCTATGGGGTTCGGCCATTCATATGGCCGAACCCTATGATCCTCCTACACAATGATCCCATCATTTGTTTACAAGTTAGGCTCTACCATTTAGCCATATTAACTACAAGGTTCAGCTATCCCATGGCCAACCCAAAACAGCAAGCTTATTTCATTTAACATACATAGGAAAACCCATAAATCTTGGTCCATTCATCCCAAAGCTAGCCCCATGGGGTTTGGCCATGCACATGGCCGAACCCAATGGTTCTCTTGATCTGATTATCACCATGATCACTCATGGTTTAATCATGCTAATTCAACCATGATCAATACATGGTTCAGCCATCCAAAGGCTGACCCAAATCAGTAACCATAACCCTAAGTAAACAAAATAAAAACCATAAAGCAACCCATGGGGTTCGGCCATTCACATGGCCGAACCTCATGGCTCTTTGGGATTCAATTCTTCTAATAATCTTTCATCATTTATCCTGTATCTTAGGCATAAAAACAGCAAACCTAATTCTATTTAAACTCCTATAGAAACCCCATGGTATTGCATGGTTTCTAACTCTTTGATTTCACAACAATCATCAATCTCTTTCATGGGGTTCGGCCATTCAAGTTGGCCGAACCCTATGTCCATGAATTGATCCTTCAAACATGCATTAGGTGTTATTTAAATCATGCAATATCAGTACCCTTTTGCTGCCCTTATATCTCTTAGAAACCCTCTAATTAAATTCATCCAAACAGTCCATAAAAGTCCATGGTTTCCATGTTTCCCAACATGAAAACCAAGATTCTTTTACATGGGGTTCGGCCCTCCATGGTGGCCGAACCCAATGGTTATGTTTACTGTTTTAAAACCTCAGATAATCATGTAATAACAGTAAATAAAAATCAGGTTTTACCTTTCAAACAAACATCCAAAATCAACACAACTCCATGGGATTCGGCCATCCAAGATGGCCGATCCCCATGGTCCATTTTTTCCAATTTTAATCCACTGATTTAGACCACATAACTTCCACCTTTTCTGATATCCAAACCCATGTTTTAACCCTCTTTAAAACATGTATTTTAAATCTATTACAAACATCTAACATCAGTCCCAACTTATATGGTTTTAACTTCTAAAAACCATCAAAACTAGCCACTTGTTTTCATGGGGTTGGGCCATGCTAAGTGGCCGAACCCAATGGTCCATTTCCATCTTTTAATCCACTGATTTTAGACCATATAAACTTCAGTCCCTATGTCAATCAGATCCATGTTTTTTAACCATTCTAAAACATGTATTTAAATCTTAAATCAAAACCCAAAAACAGTCCACAAAATCCATGGTTTTCATGTTTCAAAACATGAAAACCAAGCCATCTCTTACATGGGGTTCGGCCCTTCATGGTGGCCGAACCCAATGGTTATTTTTACCATTTTAAATCCTCCATAATCAAGGTTAAACATTGGTGTATTCGGCCATGACCATGGCCCAATACATACCCTACTTGTTTTACGTTTTTAAACCAAAATATCATAAAGATACTTACCAAATTTTCCAAACTTCCTCCTTGTCTTTGATCCTTGTTTTCTCCCTTCTATTTCTTCTTTTCTTTTGCTGTTTTGTGCTTGAATATTTGATGCCAAAACCTCTGCTATTCCAGCCAAGAAGAACAACGAATTGGAGAGAGGAGAGAGGGAGAGAGAGATGAGGAAAATCTTAGGCTTTGCAATGGTAAATTGGCCAAGTGATGGTGTTCATTGATTTTGTATTTCAGCCATCAACACCCCCATTACTCCTCATCAAGCCTTGCACAAACCAAGGAGTAACTTGCAGCCAAGCAAAGCACCCCTTGGCATTCTACCCATGCAGCCATTCATATTCCCAAACAACTTACCTCAAATCCATGCATTTACATTTAATTTTCACCATGGAAACCACCAAAACAAGTCCCCAACGTGTGGGACTTGTTTTGGTTGGGTTGAGGCCAGCCAACCTCTTCAACTTACCCTTAAACTCACTGATTTACAGTCCCTTGAATTTCCATTTCAACTCACCCAACTCAAGGTATGTTTATTCCAACCCAACTCATCACATTTAATGCATTTCATTTAATGCACATGAGTTAACTCACCTTTTGATTTAATTCCAACTCACCTCAATCCCACTCAACTGATTTGAATCGTGTTTGAGCTCCCTTGAGGGTTCATACGGTCAACAATAGTCAACTCGACCCGTTGGGTCCACTTTTAGCTCCTTGACCCGTTTTGACAACATGACCCATTTATGGTATTTTGGTCATTTCTAATTGGTTTTTACATATGGATCAAGCCTACCCATTTTTTCTCCACTTGATTTCCAATCAAATAGGATTAACCCCATTTAATTTAAAATCACAAAGCGGTCAAATAATCCAGTAAGACCCGATGGGTCCCATTTGGGCCCTTTGACCCATTTAGCCATTTTTGACCCACATGATGAAAATTACCCAACCAATCAAACTTAACATTCAAAATGTGCTCATATGATTTTATTTTGAGCAATCGGCCCCACCATTTCCTTACTTATCATCACAAAATAATTAATTTAACAACCTAGGGGCATTTTGGTAATTTTCCACTTCATTGAGAAATTACCCATCCAATCAAACTTGAAATTCATAATGTGCTCATATGATCTTAATTTGAGCAATGGGCCCCACTATTTCCTTATTTACAATCACATTTATTGAATTCACCAATCCAGGGGCATTTTCGTAATTATTCCAACCGTTGAGAATTCTTTGACCCAATTAACCATTTTGACCTAATTTGATGTACATTACCCATCCATTATAATTTGACCCTTATAATATGTTCATAGGATCTTAATTTGAACAATGGGCCCCACTATTTTCTCATTTAACATCATAATTAATAAATTTACCAATCCAGGGGCATTTTCGTAAATATTCATCTTATTGAGAAATCGGGGTGTTACAATATAACCCTCTTTTTAAAATTTTCGTCCCGAAAATCGAGCGAAGTAGGGTTCTAAACGATTCCATAAATATCTCAGAATGTGCTATTCTTATTTCCGATTTCAATTTCCCAAGTGACTTCTTCATTACCATGTCGATCCACACCACTTTGACAAATTGAATCTCTTGGTTCCGTAACACCTTTTGTTCTGTCTCATGTTATATCTTTTTCTCGTGAGCCATTTGTGATCTCACATAGATCAATCTACTTTGTTTCACTTTACCTGTTCTCATAATATTTTCCATACGTACCTGCTCAATATGTTCTTTCATCTACTCTCCGTGTGAGGTAGTCTGTCAACACGAGCCTATGCTCAAAGCTTTTTCTGATTCCATTTTAACTAGGTTTCTAGTTACATTCTCCTGGAATTCCATTAGCTAATTACAGAGCCAGGTGATCAGTCTAACTCGGCAGTCGTCCATAGTTTCCCATTCAAGTTTCACCAGACACCTATCTTTTCCGTTGAGTATATCTCCAAATTTAAACATATCTTTCTTTGCACATAAGTCTCTATGTGACTAACAACTTTTGTTCCAACTTCCACGATACCAATTCCAGGCATCAATCCAAACCACCATGGGAATAATCACCCATGGTTAAATACATCCATCCCTGGTGTTTCGCTTTCAGTAAATATCATCTATCCCTGTTTTATAATCATCCATGAATATAACCCCTATGGGTATAATCCATTCATGGTAACAATCCATCCTTGGTATTACTCTGTCCAGGAGCATCATCTAAACACAGTTACTAACCATCCATGAATATAACCCACCTATGGGTATAATTCATTCATGGAAACCATCCATCCTTGGTATCACTCTGTCCATGAGTATCATTTATGTATGATTAATAACTATCCATGAAATAACCCACCTATGGGTATAATCCATTCATGGAAACCATCCATCCTTGGTATCACTCTGTCCATGAGTATCATTTATGTATGATTAATAACTATCCATGAAATAACCCACTTATGGGTATAATCCATTCATGGAAACCATCCATCCTTGGTATCACTCTGTCCATGAGTATCATTTATGTATGATTAATAACTATCCATGAAATAACCCACTTATGGGTATAATCCATTCATGGAAACCATCCATCCTTGGTATCACTCTGTCCATGAGTATCATCTATCCATGATTTAATATCCATAAGAACAACATTCAAATGAATCACTATAAGACTGTGGTAACCATATCAAATCACAATTATATCCCGACCCCTTGCAAGACTTAGGGCTCATGACTTACCAAGCAGAAGACCCACGTCCAACGTGATCCGGTCTACCTCGCCCTGCATCCCTTCACCTCATAGGTGATTCAGTCAAGCTCTAAGACGGTCACTCCGCGTCTGACGAAGCTAGTACCACCCCCACCAGGTAACATAGTACCTAGCTCTGCGCATTCTAGCACATCTAGTGTGCCAAACAGTCGTGAGAGTGCCCTCCAGCGCGTAGCATGCGAGGGACCCACTCCTCAATGGTAACCCTACGGGACCAAGTCTCCGTAATTCGTATCGAGTTTCCCACAGTCTCAATCATCAATATCACTTGAGGGACGCACCCATACCACGTCTCAATATACTCCAATAACTTATTCACATACATCTCAATGTCAAAGTCCTCATGAACTCCTAAAGTTGCATACTTTATTGAAAATCATTTAAACTTCCATCACCATACAAGGGTTGATAGGGTAAAACAAACCCTTAGAATCACAAAATACACCCTTACAAAATATTTCCATTTCCCTAACCTTTCTTTCTACCTCTTAACCTAGTCTTCCGTAGAAGACCCTGCATCATCGTCAAAGAAATTGTCAGGGCATGTCATCGACACGTGCCCCAACACTCCGCATGTCAAACAGGGTATTATTCCCGGTCCTCCAATGTAAGGACAATTAGTCCTCTCCTTCCCGTGCCCGTGCAGTCCACAAACAGGGCAAATGACCTCAAGGAGGTAGGGGCAGTAAGTACAATTGTACCCCTCCTGATTGCACAACTCGCACATATACCCGGGCTCTATCTCCCCTACAAATTCTCTTATGTTTGGGACATATTCCTCATCCTCTTCGGGTACAAAGGCCCCAACATTGTACTCGGGCGATCTTACCTCCATGTCCTGACTGTTTTCAACTTCATTGATGAAGTTTGGTATGGTAGCATCGTCGGAAGAATAAACTAGGTCTATCGGACAGCTAGGTGTCCCTCTGTCCCACAACTCGGTGTACTCTATGTTGCTCGTCATATCTGTATAACAGCAACAAAACATATCAATAACAACTATAAATCAAATCAAACAAATCATTGTTTTGGGGAATTTTCCCTAATCAACATCTTGTACTTCTTATTTGGGGATTCTTCCTATGTATCATATAATGTCACATGTTTGGGGAATTTTACCAAATAAACATCTTGTGTTTCTTGTCCTTGGGGAAAATTGCCAAATAAGCACTCTTTGTATTTCTTTGTTTTTTGGGGAAACTTCCTAAGTATCATTTGTTTGTTTCTCCATTTGGGGATATCGGGGAAGTGTTTCCTATGTTGCTATGTTTGGTATATCCATTTATGTTGACTATACTTCCTTTGTAATCTTTGTTGTTCTCAGATTGATTGTTCAGTCTGAGTCTACGAAGTAAATTAATCCGGCCCCCAGTCAGCGGACTCCGAAGAGTCGGTCAGTTGGGATTCTTATCCGTCAGTGAGACATGAAACCGTCTTAATCTTACTTCGGAAGATTCAACTTCCCGTTTCGCTCTGATACCAACTGTAACACCCCGCCCTTTCCGAGAATATCAGAGTCTAATTTTTTTTTTTAATAAACATCGGAAGAGAGCGGACGGCGTCACGACGCGAGTTAAGTTCAGACTACCCAAGTCTGAACCTTAACTGGCCACCCATGTGTACATGGAATAGACCATGATAGTGAATCACACATGGAACTAACATCAACATGCGGAATAATCTAGATTAATTGCGGAATAGAAAGATGAGATAGCAAGTAACAGTCTTAAACATTAAATAACATAAATCAACCATCCAAAGGTTATTATCCTAATCAAACCATAGCAAGTAACGAATTATTACATGTCCAACAAAATATTCAAGTGACAGTAATATAACGTAATCCAAATCCATCATTAAAGCACTTAGGCTCAGCTCCCCTCCCGGTCAATGACCTTTCCTTTCCCCTTGCTTGTACCTGCAATCTCCTCTGAGGATAGAATTAGGGCGTTAGATCAACGCGCCCAGTAGGTTCCCGAATCAGGGCTACCACATGTTAGCATATAAAACATGCATATACATAATAATAATACATGTGAGATAAAATTCCATAAAAACATGCTATGTATGAAATGAACATGTAATGAGTCCCACCCATCACCATTCAACATAGCCATCACTTGACGGGATTCTCATCGTCAAGGTAACCCACAGTGGTCTTTCGGACGCCCCGACGGAGTGTGGCCTCCGGATTCCTCCTGATGGGATTCTCATCATCAGGGTACCCCACAGTGGTCTTTCGGACGCCCCGACGGAGTGTGGCCTCCGGTTACAACACCATCATCCCATGCCATGCATGAGATGTCTATGCAAACATGTCATTTAGAAACATAACTTTACAATCATATAAGTTATCGAAATCAACATAAAACAGCATATGAAATAGTGGTTACAATAAAGGTAGGAAACCTACTGAAGATTCACTTCAGTACTTGATCTTTCTTTCGCGTCACCCGGTCACGACTCGCACGTCGTTCAACTTCCGGTACCTTATCCATATAACAATCAATAAATCATACTATCACTTACTTGTTCATTCATATCTAAGACCCAACTACATCATGTGAGTCCTTTGATCAATCCCTTCGTTTGACTTGTATTCACAGATTTGCCATTGGTATAACCAATGTCTAATCTTGCTCATAATCAAAGTTCATAAAAGTAATCTACCTTAGTGGCTGGTTATTTACTTATCACTAAGTCCAAAGATAAATCCATATGTTTACTTAATCCAACTCATACAACCAAGTCATAATCTCCAACAAAACAATCTATGGGGTTCGGCCATTCATATGGCCGAACCCTATGATCCTCCTACACAATGATCCCATCATTTGTTTACAAGTTAGGCTCTACCATTTAGCCATATTAACTACAAGGTTCAGCTATCCCATGGCCAACCCAAAACAGCAAGCTTATTTCATTTAACATACATAGGAAAACCCATAAATCTTGGTCCATTCATCCCAAAGCTAGCCCCATGGGGTTTGGCCATGCACATGGCCGAACCCAATGGTTCTCTTGATCTGATTATCACCATGATCACTCATGGTTTAATCATGCTAATTCAACCATAATCAATACATGGTTCAGCCATCCAAAGGCTGACCCAAATCAGTAACCATAACCCTAAGTAAACAAAATAAAAACCATAAAGCAACCCATGGGGTTCGGCCATTCACATGGCCGAACCTCATGGCTCTTTGGGATTCAATTCTTCTAATAATCTTTCATCATTTATCCTGTATCTTAGGCATAAAAACAGCAAACCTAATTCTATTTAAACTCCTATAGAAACCCCATGGTATTGCATGGTTTCTAACTCTTTGATTTCACAACAATCATCAATCTCTTTCATGGGGTTCGGCCATTCAAGTTGGCCGAACCCTATGTCCATGAATTGATCCTTCAAACATGCATTAGGTGTTATTTAAATCATGCAATATCAGTACCCTTTTGCTGCCCTTATATCTCTTAGAAACCCTCTAATTAAATTCATCCAAACAGTCCATAAAAGTCCATGGTTTCCATGTTTCCCAACATGAAAACCAAGATTCTTTTACATGGGGTTCGGCCCTCCATGGTGGCCGAACCCAATGGTTATGTTTACTGTTTTAAAACCTCAGATAATCATGTAATAACAGTAAATAAAAATCAGGTTTTACCTTTCAAACAAACATCCAAAATCAACACAACTCCATGGGATTCGGCCATCCAAGATGGCCGATCCCCATGGTCCATTTTTTCCAATTTTAATCCACTGATTTAGACCACATAACTTCCACCTTTTCTGATATCCAAACCCATGTTTTAACCCTCTTTAAAACATGTATTTTAAATCTATTACAAACATCTAACATCAGTCCCAACTTATATGGTTTTAACTTCTAAAAACCATCAAAACTAGCCACTTGTTTTCATGGGGTTGGGCCATGCTAAGTGGCCGAACCCAATGGTCCATTTCCATCTTTTCATCCACTGATTTTAGACCATATAAACTTCAGTCCCTATGTCAATCAGATCCATGTTTTTTAACCATTCTAAAACATGTATTTAAATCTTAAATCAAAACCCAAAAACAGTCCACAAAATCCATGGTTTTCATGTTTCAAAACATGAAAACCAAGCCATCTCTTACATGGGGTTCGGCCCTTCATGGTGGCCGAACCCAATGGTTATTTTTACCATTTTAAATCCTCCATAATCAAGGTTAAACATTGGTGTATTCGGCCATGACCATGGCCCAATACATACCCTACTTGTTTTACGTTTTTAAACCAAAATATCATAAAGATACTTACCAAATTTTCCAAACTTCCTCCTTGTCTTTGATCCTTGTTTTCTCCCTTCTATTTCTTCTTTTCTTTTGCTGTTTTGTGCTTGAATATTTGATGCCAAAACCTCTGCTATTCCAGCCAAGAAGAACAACGAATTGGAGAGAGGAGAGAGGGAGAGAGAGATGAGGAAAATCTTAGGCTTTGCAATGGTAAATTGGCCAAGTGATGGTGTTCATTGATTTTGTATTTCAGCCATCAACACCCCCATTACTCCTCATCAAGCCTTGCACAAACCAAGGAGTAACTTGTAGCCAAGCAAAGCACCCCTTGGCATTCTACCCATGCAGCCATTCATATTCCCAAACAACTTACCTCAAATCCATGCATTTACATTTAATTTTCACCATGGAAACCACCAAAACAAGTCCCCAACGTGTGGGACTTGTTTTGGTTGGGTTGAGGCCAGCCAACCTCTTCAACTTACCCTTAAACTCACTGATTTACAGTCCCTTGAATTTCCATTTCAACTCACCCAACTCAAGGTATGTTTATTCCAACCCAACTCATCACATTTAATGCATTTCATTTAATGCACATGAGTTAACTCACCTTTTGATTTAATTCCAACTCACCTCAATCCCACTCAACTGATTTGAATCGTGTTTGAGCTCCCTTGAGGGTTCATACGGTCAACAATAGTCAACTCGACCCGTTGGGTCCACTTTTAGCTCCTTGACCCGTTTTGACAACATGACCCATTTATGGTATTTTGGTCATTTCTAATTGGTTTTTACATATGGATCAAGCCTACCCATTTTTTCTCCACTTGATTTCCAATCAAATAGGATTAACCCCATTTAATTTAAAATCATAAAGCGGTCAAATAATCCAGTAAGACCCGATGGGTCCCATTTGGGCCCTTTGACCCATTTAGCCATTTTTGACCCAAATGATGAAAATTACCCAACCAATCAAACTTAACATTCAAAATGTGCTCATATGATTTTATTTTGAGCAATCGGCCCCACCATTTCCTTACTTATCATCACAAAATAATTAATTTAACAACCTAGGGGCATTTTGGTAATTTTCCACTTCATTGAGAAATTACCCATCCAATCAAACTTGAAATTCATAATGTGCTCATATGATCTTAATTTGAGCAATGGGCCCCACTATTTCCTTATTTACAATCACATTTATTGAATTCACCAATCCAGGGGCATTTTCGTAATTATTCCAACCGTTGAGAATTCTTTGACCCAATTAACCATTTTGACCTAATTTGATGTACATTACCCATCCATTATAATTTGACCCTTATAATATGTTCATAGGATCTTAATTTGAACAATGGGCCCCACTATTTTCTCATTTAACATCATAATTAATAAATTTACCAATCCAGGGGCATTTTCGTAAATATTCATCTTATTGAGAAATCGGGGTGTTACATCTTCTCTTTAATTAAATTCGGCTCCAACGAATTTTCTCTTTTCCTTCTTCCCAATGTGTTTTGGACTCCTTGGATTCCGTATTTATTTTTTTGAAACTCTTTTCCAAATAAAAATCATGTGGGACCATTGCCCACCAATTCTCCCACATGTATTTATAATTTCTTATCTATCTCTTATAAAATTTAATTTAGATTTTTACACAAATTAAAAAAATTTCCAATAATAAATTTTATTTCCAAAATAAACTTTCAAAGCATCCTTTCCAAATTTAAAACAATTGGGTCCCACAGGTGCTAATTTTAGAAAGTTTCCAGATTTGGATTCAAAAATTAAAATTTTGAATAATAATATTCTGATAATTTTCCTTTAACAGTTGTGGACCCAATAACATACCAAACTTAAAAATTTCTAAATTTATAAAATTTTCAAAATTAGAAAGTTTCCAGGTCAAAGCTTTGATTTTAACCCAAATATTAATTTTGAACAATTTCGAACAATTATAAACACAACACTCGATAAAAGTCTACCCGAAATAATATAATTGGGTCATGACCTACTAATTGTTGGTTGTAGTTTCAGCCCTTTAGTTTATCCAAAAACAACACAATGTAAAATGGAGATGTAAAATTGAGAAGATTATGTTAAAGGCAAAAAAGGGGAGGTTTTGTTTCCCCTCCTCATTCCATAAACTTAAAGGGTTTCTTTTTACAAACCATCATAGCCATAGATGTGGCATATATCCAACATCTAAAATATATCAACAAGATTACTAAAATAGACATAAACTAAACGATAATAACAAAAAGATATAAAGCATTAATTTTAACACTCCCCCTTAATGTTTTATGATTGAACACCCAACATTTCTCTAAGAAATTGAAACTTATCTTTTGGAAGCTCTTTGGTGAAGATATCTGCCACTTGGTCTTCAGTTTTGCAATACTTAACTTGAATCTCATCATTTTGCACGGCCTCTCTAATAAAATGATGGTTAATGGAAATATATTTTGCGCAGCTATGGTAAACGGGATTTTTTGTCATTGCAATGGCCGAATTTTTATCACAAAGGATTGGAGTAGCTTCTCCTTGCTTTTCACCAAAATCTTCTAAGATTCTTCTTAGCCATATAGCTTGAGAAGTTGCCAATGATGGCAAAATATATTCGGCGCAGTGGATTGTGCCACGGGTCGTTGCTTCTTGGATGCCCATGAAAATACACCGGAACCAAGAGAGAATGCATATCCGAAGAACTTCTCATATCATCAACACAACTGCCCCAATCACTATCACAAAACATAAACAACTTTGTCTCAACATTTTTTTCATACATAGTCTCAAAATCAAGTGTTCTTTGTATGTATCTTAGCACTCTTTTAGTAGCTCCAAAATAACTTTGACTTGGCTTGTTGCATAAATCGAGACAATAAACTTGTAGAAAACATGATGTCCGGTTTTGTTGCGGTTAATATAACAAGCTTCCAACTAAGGTTCTATAGAGAGATGCATCAACTTCTTTCCTCAATTTTTCATTCACAACCAAAAGAGTAGCCACCGATTTGCAATTCCCCATTTTAAATTTTTCAAGGAGAGTTTTTGCATACTTCTTTTGGCAAACAAAAACACTATCTTCATTTTGACAAATTTCAATGCCCAAAAAGTAATGAAAGATTCCCATATCACTCATTTCATATTTGTTCATCATCTCTCCTTTAAATTCTTTAATCATTTTTTCATCAGTACCGGTAAACGCCAAATCATCAACATAAAGAGAAACAACAAGAATACCGGTTTTACCTTGTGTCTTGATGTACAAAGTTGGCTCACTCATGCTTCTTTGAAAACCTTTTTCATTGAAGTAAGCATCAATTTCACTATATCATGCTTGTGGTGCTTGTTTTAGGCCATACAATGCCTTTTTCAACTTGAACATTTTTTCTTCTTTACCTTTTGCAATATACCCTTGAGGTTGTTCAACATATACTTCTTCATTCAATACACTATTCAAGAATGCCGATTTCACATCTAGTTGGTATAAAGACCAACCTTTTTGAGCCGCCAAGGCAATAAGAGCTCTAATTGTGTCAAGCCGAGCCACCGGTGCAAATGTTTCATGGAAATCAATTCCAGCTTGTTCAAAATACCCTTTTGCCACAAGTCTTGCTTTGTTTCTTTGAATAGAACCATTCGGGTTTAATTTTGTGTTTAAAATCCACTACACACCAATGACTTTTTTGTCTTTTGGCCTCTCCACCAACTCCCAAGTTTTGTTCTTCTCAATCACATAAATTTATTGTTCCATAGCATTGTTCCAAGCTTCTTCTTTAATTGCTTCTTCAAAGGTCTCCAGTTCAACAATACAAAAATTACAACTTGCATAAACATCTCTAAGACTTCTCATTTTTCTTGGAGTTGAACTTGGAGATGAGGAACTTGAGCTTGATGTAGAAATTGGCAATGATTGTGGACTAGCAATTGGAGTCATTTGTTGATGGGCATCATGAACAAATCCACCTTGATTTTCTTCAAACTCCAATTCTTCATTGAGAGCAATAACTTGACCTTAAACTTTCTTCTCTTTCCAATCCCAAGAAGCATTCTCATTAAAGAGAATATCTCTACTAATAATCACTTTGTTTTTTTTTCAAATGAAAGTCTCTATAGCCATTTGATTTTGAGCTATAACCCACAAAGATGCACTTTTCACTAGTTTCGTCAAGTTTATGTCTCACTTCTTTTGGAACATGAGCAAAATAAATGCAACCAAATATCTTCAAGTGATTCACGGATGGTTTTCTTCCACTCGAAGCTTCAAATGGAGTTTGATTCTCCATGGCTTTTTTTTGACATCTATTCATTAAATAAAATGCCGTATACACCGCTTCACCCGAAAAGACATAGGCATTCCTTTCTCATGAAGCATTGATTTTGCCTCTCAACAATAATTCTATTCTTTCTTCCTGCCACTCCATTTTGTTGTGGAGTGTGCCCAACAGTCAATTGCCTATCTGTCCCAATATCTTCACAAAATTTATCAATTTTTTTGGAATTGTATTTACCACCTCTATCACTTCTTAAAACTTTCAAGAGATGTCCACGTTGAGCACTAAAACTGACATTTTTACCCTTCAAGTTTGGATTAGTTAGCCTTAATTTTGTAAATATTAGATGCAATTAATATTATTTTTTAGTTTTGTAGACTAAAATGGAATGTAATACCCCAGATTTTCAGTTTATAAATATTTATGGTTTTTGCCATTGAAATTGTGAATTAATGGATATGAACCTTAGATGGGTAAATGTTGGGTCAATTGTCCAAATAAGACCCAACGGATGGTAGATGTGGATCATATATGAGGTAGTTAGAAGTAAATGGGTAAGGCTTGATAATTGGGTCAATTGGTCAATTAAGACCCAACGGATGTTGTATATGGTTCAAGTGAATCAGATGGGTGAAGTTTTATTTAATTGGGTCAAAATTGTTAATTGGGTCAAAATGCCCAATTGGAACCCAATGGGTCGTGGTTGACTAGCTTGATCACTAAGTGAGCTTAAGCTTGGTTAGGTTGTGGGGCCCATTGTTCAATCAAGACTCAATGTACATGTTATAAGGATCAAATTAAAGTAAATGGGTAATGTGCATCTAATTGGGTCAAAAGGCACAATTGGGATCCAATGGGTCGTGGTTGACTAGGTTGACCACTAAGTGAGCTCAAGCTTGATTAGATTGGGGCTGAATTGAGTTGGAAATGGAATCAAATAATTGAGTTGATTCAAGTGAATTAAATGAGTAGAATTAAATGAGTGAGTTCAGCTAAAATGATGAATTGGGTTAAATGAGTTGAATGGAAGTTAATGGGATTTTAGTTTCAAGTGAGTGGAGTGGGTGTAATGGTCCGGAATTTTTAAATCAATAAAAATGTGGCTATTATTTATTTTAATGATGGAAATTGGGAAATTTGATGGAGTAGATGGTAAATGGATCAAAAATTGGACAAAGGCCCAAGTGTGGCCCAATGGACCATGGATTGGATTTAAATTCATTTAAAGGGTTAATGATGGTCAATTGGGCCAAGGATGGTCAAATTGGGCCCAATACCCATTTGGGATCCAATGGATCAAGATGATGTAAGCTCTAAGGTAAATGGCTAGGAGGTGAATGTAATTGGGCCATGGGCCCAATGGTGATCCAATTAGTTGGAATGGTTTTAATTAAATTAAATCACCTAAGTTAGTGATGAATTGGCCAAGGTGACATGGCCGAGTGGGACCCACCTCCACCTCACCCAAATGAGGTGGCGTGTGGACCAAGGATTGGTGGGGCCGGCCACCATGGTTGAATTGGTCAACCATGGGTGGATGTATGAAGGCAATTTAAGTAGATGGAATTAAGTTAAAGTGGGAATTAATTAACTTAACCTAATGATCCAATTAATTAATTAGTTAATTAAGCTAACTTAAAACAATGGTCAAATGGTCAAATGGGAAGACCAAACAATCCATTCCACACATGTAAAAAACGTTGGCTAGTGTTGGTTGGGTCAAAAAGCATAAAAAATATCTTGGCTAGTGTTGGTTGGGTCAAAAAGCATAAAAAATATCTTAGGCTTGGTTGGTGGGAAATAAAGGGTGGAGTGTATTTTAAGCCACCAAATGAGATCTTTTCATCTCATCCCATCTTTATCTTAATTTCTCCATCTCTCCCACTTTCATTTCACTCTCCCATAGCCGTCCCCTACATCCAAGGAAAAGAGAAGAAGAAAATTAAGAAAGGAACAAAAGAAGAGAAGAAAAGAGAGGGAGGTGCAAGGATAAGCCATCACACCAAGGTCAAGACTAGGTGCCTTCTTTCTCATCTCCATCCTCTCCCCTCTCTCTCTCAAATCAAACCCTACTATGGCCGAACCCAAGCTTGGAGGTTGTCACCATTGATCATGCATTTTAGCCAACCAACAAAGGAGAAGGAGAAGAAAGAAGGTCAAGGAAGCCGACGGGAGTGACGAAAGTCGGAGGAGGCGTCGGATCGTAAGTATTTTCTAAAACAAGAGATTTGGATTTTTCTTAGGGTTTGAGAGGCTATGAAATCCAATTCTTGGATTTAGATTTGGCCAAAACATCATGGCCTTGGATCTCAAATCCATCAAATGAAAGGAGGAAAGATGGACCAACCCTAAATGGGTAAATTAGGGTTAAGGAAAAATAAATGGATTAAGGATATAATGTATTTAGATTAATTAAGCATGGAATTATGTAAATTTGGAAGGAAGTTATGGGCCATAGGGTTCAGCCATGTAGTATGGCCGAACCCCATGGTAAATGGTTGATGAATTTAATTAGGGTTTTAAGGTTTAAAGCCATGGAGAATGATTATGATTTTTAGGGTTATAAATGATTAAATGTTGGAAAATTTAAAGGGGTTTAAATGAGGAAAAATCATGGAGTGTGTGAATGATTTTTGTGGCCTCAAGAGGCATAGAAAATGATGGATCATGAACCATGGGTTCGGCCATGGTGTATGGCCGAACCCTATGGTGATCAAATGGTGGATTTAATGGTTATGAATTATGGAAAAATAAATAGGGAATGTTGGTGGTGTTGATGGACCAATGTGAACCTAATGTTGATAGTTGGGATGGGAATGTGGTTAAGTTAATGGACTTAAATGTGATTAAGGAATGATGAATCAAATGTATGGTTTAGGTTCTCTCAATGGAGGGACTTATGATGAATCTAATGTGTAACCAAAGACCAAGGAAAATGGGGATTTGGTTAAGTTAAAAGGGGCTGATTTTTAATGAACCCAATGGTAGATCATTTTTGGCCTAAGACTAATGTGTATGCATATGTTTAAATGAATGGAGTTTAGGTTAAATTAAATGGCTGATATAAATGATCTTGTGAT
The DNA here is from genome assembly GCA_013350335.1 of Chimonanthus salicifolius. Lineage (NCBI taxonomy): Eukaryota > Viridiplantae > Streptophyta > Magnoliopsida > Laurales > Calycanthaceae > Chimonanthus > Chimonanthus salicifolius. The sequence goes on from CM023541.1 coordinate 6,427,489, forward strand.
ATGGGTGATGGGTCAATTATGGACCCAAGATGTGGCTAAGAATGATGATTTGATTATAAGTGATTTTTGTGGGCTAAGAAAGGGTTTATGTGTAATAGCACGAAATTTTAAATCAATATATATTTGGCGTTTATTTACTTTAATTTGAATTTTGATGTGATGGAATGCCAAATGGATCAAATTTTGGGACAAAGGCCCAAGAAGGACCCAATGGACCATAGAGTGAATGGAATTGTCGGAAGGGTCAACGATGGTCAAAGTGGGCCCGATCACCATGTGGGATCCAATGGATCAAAATTGGTCCAAACTCTAAGGTAAAGGGTAGAAAATAATTTGGTTGGGCCGTGGGCCCAATGGTGGCCCAATTGATTTAAAAAGGGTGAACTGGAATTAAACCCTCTAAGTTAGTAATGAAATGAAATGGCAGGACCAAGTAGGGCCCACCTTCACCTCACCAATTGAGGTGGCGTGTGGACCCAAGGGTGGTGGGGCCGACCACCATGGTTGACTTGGTCAACCATGGATGGATTTCATAGAGGGAAATTAATGGGATTAAAATTAAGTAGGAATTAATTAATTAACTTAACCTAAGGATCAATTGAATTAGATTGATTAAGTTAATTATGGTCAAATGGTCAAAACCATTCCAACAAACACAAACCACCCTAAACAAACACAAACCACTTTGAAGAAACACAAGATTGAAACCATGGGTTTAAATGCTGGTTTTACCCCAACCACCACCATTAATGCCATGTTGGTTGGTGGGAGGAATGAATGACAACCAAAAACGAAGATGGGATGACTTCCCATCTCATTTCCATCTAACCACTACACTCTCTCCATCTCTTTGCACTCTCAAAACCGTCCCCTACCTTCACAAGAGGAAGAAAGAAGAAAACTTAGAAGAAAAAGAGAAGAAAAGAGAAGAGAAGAAAAGGAAAGGAAAAGGCTAAGTGTTGACCCACCACCTCAAGGTAAACACTTGAGACACCTTTCTCATGACCTTCCCCTCTCCCTTTCTCAAACAAACCCACTCAATCTTGGCCGATCCTAAGCTTTGAGAGCCTCACCATTTGATCAAGCTCATCTTGGCCGTACATCAAGGAGAAGAAGAGAAGAGAAGGCTAAGGAGAGCAAAGAGGAAAGAAGGACCGGAGGAGTCGTCGGGTGGTAAGATTTTCTTAAAACAAGAATTTATGTTTTCTAGATAGGATATGGAATCCATTTCTTAGATTTAATATGGCCAAAAATGTTGTGGGCCACGGATCTAAGATCCATCAAATGGTAGGATAAGAAATGGATAAAATGGAGGAATGGATTAAGAAATGGATGAAATGGAAGAATGTAATTTTTAATGGAATTTCAAGTCTTTATTAAGCATAGAGAATTTGGATTTTTTAATGGATTCATGGACCATAGGGTTTGGCCATGTAGCATGGCCGAACCCCATGGTAAATGATGGATGATTTTTAATTAGGGTTTGAGGTCTAAAATTATGGAGAAGGGTTTATGATGTTGAGGTTTTAAGTGATTGAAAAGTTGTTGATTTTTAAGGAGTTTTAATGAGAAAACCATGAGGAATGTAAATAGGTATTTTAGTTTTAAAGATGGCATGGATAAAATGGACCATGAACCATGGGTTCGGCCATGGTGTATGGCCGAACCCTATGGTGTTGAAAAGTGATTTTTTTTTAAATGGCTTTAAAGCATGGAAATGATGGATTAATATGTTAATATTTTGGAAGTTTTAAAGGGCCAAAATGAATGAAGGTTATTGATTTCAAAAAATGGATTGTTTTTGGACAAAACATTGGTCTTAAAAGGGCACCCATGAAGGTGAGCCATGAACCATGGGTTCGGCCATGGTGAATGGCCGAACCCTATGGTGATGATTTAGTGATTTTTCATGAAGGTAAAAAGAATGGAAAATGATGGAAAGAGATGATAAATTTAAATGGGGATTTAAATGAATGATTTAATTTCATTGGAGGTGGGATTAAAAGGGGATAAAATGAACCCATGACCCTTTATGTGGGCCACATCTTAGGCCAAATGTGGAATGAATTATGGGATTAAATGTTTTCAAATTTAATCAAAGTAGGTGGCTACTTTTATGGATATTAGGGCATAGTCAATGAATGCCTAATGGATCTAAGTTATGGATGAATTTTTGACTTAAAAATATGCATGAATGACGAAATATTAAACCATGGAGGTCTAGTGGCAAAACCGTAATTAGTGGCCACATTGAAGAACCATGGGTTCGGCTATGATGCATGGCCGAACCCTATGTAGGTTAGACATAAAATTAGATACATTGCGAATGATTAAATGAAACGGATAGATGCTGCATTTTAGGCTCGCAAATCGAAATATTTAAAATGACCAAAATTGGATTTATGGATGTGTTTTAAACCACGGAAAACGAGGCTAAGTTAGGGGCTGATTTTGGTAAACGGATAATGTAATTAAGAACCTAAGGTTGTAATAAGTTAAGGACTTAATCATGGATAACATATGGACTAATTCGGTAAATATGTAATAAGGTACCGGGACGTCGCAAACGGTACGCGATCGGCGACCGGATTATCGAATGGAAACGTAACGGGACGCTAAACGGTATTCGGTAGGATTCCTACATTTTTTTGTAAGCCTTGGATATGTGATGGTTCTTTAATTTGATAATTATATGATTTATCTTATGATGGGATTTCGAATTATGAATTATATGTTTAAGTACTATGGATTATGATTTAATGCTATGGATAATATTTTTTAAGACTATGGACTATACTTAGATGCTATGGATTTTATATGGATTATATATATATATTACATGGCATAATGCACTTACATCTCATGCATGGCATGGGCGGGAAAATAATGAAACCGGAGTCCATGCTCCGTCGGGGCGACCGAGAAGCAAACATGGGGATAGCCTGAGGGGCTATAACTGGAGTCCATGCTCCGTCGGGGGGACCGAGAATCAGACATGGGGATAGCTCTTATGCTATAACCGGAGTCCATGCTCCGTCGGGGCGACCGAGAAGCAAACATGGGGACATCTTGATGAGGCTTTGCCGTCAAGGGGGATACGATATTTTATGATGATACGGTGAATGGGTGGGACACATGACATAGGCACCCATGGCATGGCATTCATCATATGTTTACTTTATTATTATTTGGTATGCATATTATCACTAATCCATGCGCTAGCCCTATTCGGAGTCCTACTGGGTGCGTTGACTAACGCCCTACTTCTACCCTAGTTGATGACGCATGAGATGGTGGAAACGGTGGACACGCCGGGAGCCAAGCTTAGGAGCTTGGGAAACGGATATCTAGTTTTATTTAAGTTTCATTTTGAAAATTGTAATTTAAGTAGCTTAGCTTGTCGGCATGTAATAATTTTAGATTTCTTGCTATAGTTTGGACTATACTCTGGACGTTATCATTTTGAGACATAATTATGAACATAGTGGTATTTTAGTAATTTAGTGATGTATCTTCCCTTCTATCTAAAACTAGTAGGATAGTCTCTATTATAATGTTCCGCATATAATTATATTTCGCGAGCTTACTTTCTACGCGTAAGCCGTTCTCGTGGACTTCGTTCCGCGAACGCGTAGGGTTGGCCAGTTGAGGGCCGGGCTTTAGAAGCTCGGACTCAACTCGCGTCGTAACGTCCGCGCCCTTTGTCACTCTTCATTTTAAAAAAAAAAAAATAGACTCTGATTTTGGTGAAAAAGGAGCGGGCGTTACAGTTGGTATCAGAGCGAAATCGGAAGAATAATCTCTCGAAGTATGATTAAGACGGTTTCACGTCTCACTGACGGATAAGAATCCCAACTGACCGACTCTTCGGAGTCCTCTACACGAGGGCCGGATTAATCTACTTCGATTGACTCAGACTGAAACATTCAATCTGAGCGCCACATTTGACGTAAGAAAATGATAGTAAGGGAAGTACAATCATTATAACCTTGATGGATTAATCGAACATAGGAAAATTTCCTCGATTTCACCAAAATGGACAAACATAGCTATTTGGGAAGTTTTCCCCAAACCAAGTATGAATATTTGGCAATTTTCCCCAATATGAGAGACAATACGTAATACTTAGGAATTATCCCCTCAAAAACTAAGTATGTCTATATTGGCAAATTTTCCCAAAAACTAAATGTATATGAACGCGCCAACATTATGAAAGAACTAAGTCAGTAAATGTTTTTTTATGACTTAGGAAAAATGCCGCCAAAAAGAAGAACCCGTCGCAACCCACGAGTAAAGAAAGAGGTAACACCCCCTCGACAAGAAGAGGAGGTACCGCCACCTCATCAAGAGGAAGTACACCCACCGCATCAAGGGGAGGTGCCACCACCTCATCCAGCCGAGGGACAGAATAGTATAAACATACAAGGTGTACCTCCCGAGCTAAGAGACGTAGTTCAAGCGGCAGTCGTTTCCGCTCTTCAACAACACTCAAGCGGAAATGCGACCGCCAGCGACTCCAGTAAACGGAAGATGGTCAAGGATTTTCAACAACAGCACCCTCCCTACTTCAGGGGAACAAAAGGGGCTGTCGGAGCGGAACATTGGTTAAAAAGGATCAATCAGGTCTTTAATCTGCTCCAAATTTCCAATCCTGCTGATAAAATCTTGTTGGCCACTTCCCAACTGATTGAGGATGCCAGTAGTTGGTGGGAAATTATAGAAAAGCAACAAGCACTGGTGCCAGAAGGAGAAAGGACCATCATGACATGGGAATGGTTCTCAGCCACCTTCCTAGAGCAATATTTTCCAGAGGAAGAGAGAGAGAGCCAGACTCAAGCCTTCCTCTCATTGATACAAGGCAGCATGACGGTGGCAGAATACCACAGAGAATTCCTTAAGTTGTCCGTCTATGCATTCTACATGGTGGACACTGAGCACCGAAGGGCCCGTAAGTTTGAACGGGGCCTTCGACCAAACATCAGAGCCAGGGTGACAATCTTCAAGGAACCCACATTGGCAGGGGTGGTCAGTAGGGCCACCATAGCAGAACGGGAGTTGAACGAAATAGTGCGGTTTGACAACCGCCGAGGGCAAAGTGGGAGGGGTGCATATCAACCCAACAAGAAGTTCCGCCCAAATTATAGCAGACCCTCACTCTCCACAGGATCTACGGGGCCTTTCGTCCCAATCAACCCTCCTCATCAACATCAGTCACACAGGTTCCCCGGGGTGGGAACACATGTTATCAGTGTGGCCAACAGGGCCACTTCAAGAGAGAATGTCCCCAGATCAACCGACCCTCCAACTCCAGGGGTACCTTCCGCCCTCCATCCAGACCCACTCAGTCGCGAAGAGGTAGAACATACAATCAACAGGACGGGCGCCAACCCCTACCGGATCTAGATGACTTTTCACCATACCGACTCCAGTAGCGGTGGATTGCTCGGTGATGCAAGGTATGGCTGTAATTGGTAGTTCCTATGCTGTTACGTTATTTGACTCTAGAGCTTCACATTCATTTATATCTGCTGCATTCATATCTGCTACGGGCACATTAGTACAAAACCTGTCCACATCACTCACCATTGTATCCCTTGTCGGAGACACATCATTAGGACTCATATGTACGGCATTGGACACTGAACTCGCGGGATTCAGATTCGAGTTCAACTACTTAGTAATCGATATGGCCGAATACGATGTTATATTTGGCATGGACTGGTTAACTACATATCAGGCTCATATTGATTGCCACCTTCATAGGGTGATATTTTGGTCACCCGAGGGAGAGCGGTACGTGGTACACGCTGATAGGCAGGGCATCCCTAGAAGGGTGTAGGAAGAATTGAACCATCTTGCCTTGAACAGTCTCAGATTAGATAGGGCACCAGTAACTGAACTTCCGGCAGTAGTAACAGATTATGCCGAGGTATTCCCAACAGAGCTCCCTAGTTTACCACCCAAGAGGGAGATAGACTTCGAAATCAATTTATACCCCGGCGCCACTCCAGTATCATTACCTCATTATAGGATGGCACCAGCTGAAATGACCGAGTTGAAAAAGCAGATAGATGAACTGCTCAGACTGGGTTTTATTCGGAACAGTACATCCGCATGGGGAGCCCCAGTGTTATTTGTAAAGAAGAAGGATAGTACCCTTCGAATGTGTGTGGATTATAGAAAGTTGAACCAGCTGACTGTCAGGAATAAGTACCCTCTACCCCGGATTGACGATCTATTTGATCAACGTAGGGGTTCCTCTCATTTCTCCAAGATTGATCTAATGTCCGGATACCATCAAATTCGAGTTAGAGATGAGGACATAGAGAAGACAGCTTTCAGGACGCGGTATGGCTTATATGAATATGTGGTCATACCGTTTGGACTTACAAACGCACCGGCTGTGTTCATGGACCTAATGAGTAGGATATTCCGCCCTTACTTGGATCGGTTCGTGATTGTATTCATTGATGATATTCTGATCTATTCCAAGAGTCAGAAGGAACATGCCGAGCACCTGCGGATAGTCTTAGACACCTTGAGGAAGAACCAATTGTATGCCAAAGCCAGCAAGTGTGAATTCTGGCTATCTGAAGTCAACTTTTTGGGGCACATTATATCAGAGGAAGGTATAGCCGTGAATCCGGCTAAAGTAGCGGCAATGAAGGAGTGGAAAGCGCCAACGAATGTGACCGAGATCCCCAGTTTTTTGGGATTAGCCGGTTACTACCGGAAATTCATCATGGACTTTTCTAAGATTGCAGCTCCACTTACCTGTCTCACTCAAAAAGGAGTCAAATTTCAGTGGTCAGATCTATGCAACCAGAGATTTGAGGAGCTAAAGGAGAGGCTTATGACCGCTCCTATTCTGATCTTGCCGGAAAGAGGCAGAAATTATGAGGTGTACTGTGATGCCTCCAGTGAGGGACTGGGGTGTACAGTCAGTCAAAGTAATCGTGCGGTGGCATACGGATCAAGACAGTTGAAAATTCATGAACGCCATTATCCCACACATGATCTAGAACAAGCAGCGGTGGTCTTCGCTCTCAAAAGCTGGAGACACTACCTCTATGGTGAAAAGTTTGAGGTATTCTCGGATCACAAGAGTCTGAAGTATTTATTCGATCAGAAGGAACTCAACATGAGACAGCGCAGATGGATGGAATATCTGGCGGATTATGAGTTCGCACTTCGGTATCATCCTGGCAAGGTGAACAAAGTGGCGGATGCCCTCAGCCGCTTGTCACATGCGACAGTAGCCAGCATGATCAGGACGGAATGGGAGGTACTGCATACCATCAGAGAATTTAAACTCTACCTCAATAATCATGGGACCATATATAATTTGATCATACGATCCAACATGGTCTCCGAGATTGAACGGGAGCAACGGACAGATCCAGAGGTGGAGGAGATTTGGGCTAAGATGTCTACCGGCGAGGTTATACTGGAGTGGGAGTTACGACCAGGATAGGGTCTTATGTTCCGAGACAGGACATATGTGCCTAAGAATTGCAGAAGAGAGTTATTGATTGAAACACACCAAACCAAACTCTCTATCCACCCAAGCAGCACCAAGATGTATCATGATCTTAAGAGGCACTATTGGTGGCATGGACTTAAGAAAGATGTGGCAGAGTTTGTTGCTCTTTGCTTAACTTGTCAGCAGGTTAAGGCAGAACATCGGAAACCACTGGGCTTACTCGCACCCTTACCGGTGCCAGAATGGAAATGGGAGCACGTATCCATGGACTTTGTAACAGGGTTGCCAAGGTCATCAAAGGGCAACGATGTGATATAGGTCATAGTGGACCGGTTGATCAAGTCTGCACATTTCCTTCCCATCAAGATGACAGATTCATCAGAGACTTTGGGTCGACGGTACATCTGGGAGATCATCAGGTTACATGGCATTCCCCGGTCTATTGTGTCCGACAGGGATGGCCGATTCACCGGCAGAGTATGGCAGGGCATGCAGTTGGCTATGGGGACCGACGTATTGACTAGCACAGTATTTCATTCGCAGACTGATGGACAGTCTGAGAGGACGATACAGACACTAGAGGATATGTTGAGAGCATGCATGCTGGATTTCAAGGGCGGATGGGAAGATCATTTGCCACTGGTAGAGTTCTCTTACAATAACAGTTACCAGGCAAGCCTCCAGATGGCTCCATTTGAGGCCTCGTATGGTAGGCCGTGTAGATCACCAGTGTGTTGGACAGAGGCCGGTGAACTTGCATTGATTAGACCGGATTTGGTTGCGGAGACTACAACCCAGATTAAGTTGATACGGCAACACCTACTCAATGCACAGAGCCGCTAGAAGAGTTATGCCGACAGAAGGAGAAGGTTCCTCGAGTTTGAGGTGGGAGACTTAGTGTTCTTAAAAGTCTCACCACGGAAGGGGCACATGAGGTTCGAGAAGAAGGGGAAACTGTCGCCTAGATTTGTGGGGCCATTTTCGATCCTGAAGAGGGTGGGAGGAGTAGCTTATCAGTTGGCACTCCCTCCACAATTAGCATCTCTACATGATGTATTCCATGTATCCATGTTAAGAAAGTACAATCCCGATCCTTCTCATGTGTTGAATGTTCAAGACATCGATGTACAAAGCGATGTGACATATGTGGAGAAGCAGGTCAGAGTGACCAGGAGCGAAAAAAGGGTGCTACGAAACCGCGCCATTCAGTTTGTCATGGTGGTATGGGAACGGCATGGCAGTGAAGAAACCACCTAGGAACTTGAGTCGGAGATGAAATCCGCTTATCCGGAGCTCTTCACATGAGTTGTTTTGAACCCCTACTTCGCTCGAATTTTCTGGATGAAAATTTCAAAAGAGGATTCTATTGTAATAGCCCGAAATTTTAAATCAATATGTATTTGGCATTTATTTACTTTAATTTGAATTTTGATGTGATGGAATGCCAAATGGATCAAATTTTGGGACAAAGGCCCAAGAAGGACCCAATGGACCATAGAGTGAATGGAATTGTCGGAAGGGTCAACGATGGTCAAAGTGGGCCCGATCACCATGTGGGATCCAATGGATCAAAATTGGTCCAAACTCTAAGGTAAAGGGTAGAAAATAATTTGGTTGGGCCGTGGGCCCAATGGTGGCCCAATTGATTTAAAAAGGGTGAATTGGAATTAAACCCTCTAAGTTAGTAATGAAATGAAATGGCATGACCAAGTAGGGCCCACCTTCACCTCACCAATTGAGGTGGCGTGTGGACCCAAGGGTGGTGGGGCCGACCACCATGGTTGACTTGGTCAACCATGGGTGGATTTCATAGAGGGAAATTAATGGGATTAAAATTAAGTAGGAATTAATTAATTAACTTAACCTAAGGATCAATTCAATTAGATTGATTAAGTTAATTATGGTCAAATGGTCAAAACCATTCCAACAAACACAAACCACCACAAACAAACACAAACCACTTTGAAGAAACAAAAGATTGAAACCATGGGTTTAAATGCTGGTTTTACCCCAACCACCACCATTAATGCCATGTTGGTTGGTGGGAGGAATGAATGACAACCAAAAAAAAAGATGAGATGACTTCCCATCTCATTTCCATCTAACCACTACACTTTCTCCATCTCTTTACACTCTCAAAACCGTCCCCTACCTTCACAAGAGGAAGAAAGAAGAAAACTTAGAAGAAAAAGAGAAGAAAAGAAAAGGAGAAGGCTAAGTGTTGACCCACCACCTCAAGGTAAGCACTTGAGACACCTTTCTCATCACCTTCCCCTCTCCCTCTCTCAAGCAAACCCACTCAATCTTGGCCGATCCTAAGCTTGGAGAGCGTCACCATTTGATCAAGCTCATCTTGACCGTACATCAAGGAGAAGAAGAGAAAGAAGGCTAAGGAGAGCAAAGAGGAAAGAAGGACCGGAGGAGTCGTCGGGTGGTAAGATTTTCTTAAAACAAGAATTTATGTTTTCTAGATAGGATATGGAATCCATTTCTTATATTTAATATGGCCAAAAATGTTGTGGGCCACGGATCTAAGATCCATCAAATGGTAGGATAAGAAATGGTTAAAATGGAGGAATGGATTAAGAAATGGATGAAATGGAAGAATGGAATTTTTAATGGAATTTCAAGTCTTTATTAAGCATAGAGAATTTGGATTTTTTAATGGATTCATGGGCCATAGGATTCGGCCATGTAGCATGGCCGAACCCCATGGTAAATGATGGATGATTTTTAATTAGGGTTTGAGGTCTAAAATTATGGAGAAGGGTTTATGATGTTGAGGTTTTAAGTGATTGAAAAGTTGTTGATTTTTAAGGAGTTTTAATGAGAAAACCATGAGGAATGTAAATAGGTATTTTAGTTTTAAAGATGGCATGGATAAAATGGACCATGAACCATGGGTTCGGCCATGGTGTATGGCCGAACCCTATGGTGTTGAAAAGTGATTTTTTTTTAAATGGCTTTAAAGCATGGAAATGATGGATTAATATGTTAATATTTTGGAAGTTTTAAAGGGCCAAAATGAATGAAGGTTATTGATTTCAAAAAATGGATTGTTTTTGGACAAAACATTGGTCTTAAAAGGGCACCCATGAAGGTGAGCCATGAACCATGGGTTCGGCCATGGTGAACCCTATGGTCATGATTTAGTGATTTTTCATGAAGGTAAAAAGAATGGAAAATGATGGAAAGAGATGATAAATTTAAATGGGGATTTAAATGAATGATTTAATTTCATTGGAGGTGGGATTAAAAGGGGATAAAATGAACCCATGACCCCTTATGTGGGCCACATCTTAGGCCAAATGTGGAATGAATTATGGGATTAAATGTTTTCAAATTTAATCAAAGTAGGTGGCTATTTTTATGGATATTAGGGCATAGTCAATGAATTCCTAATGGATCTAAGTTATGGATGAATTTTTGACTTAAAAATATGCATGAATGACGAAATATTAAACCATGGAGGTCTAGTGGCAAAACCGTAATTAGTGGCCACATTGAAGAACCATGGGTTCGGTTATGATGCATGGCCGAACCCTATGTATGTTAGACATAAAATTAGATACATTGCGAATGATTAAATGAAACGGATAGATGCTGCATTTTAGGCTCGCAAATCGAAATATTTAAAGTGACCAAAATTGGATTTATGGATGTGTTTTAAACCACGGAAAACGAGGCTAAGTTAGGGGCTGATGTTGGTAAACGGATAATGTAATTAAGAACCTAAGGTTGTAATAAGTTAAGGACTTAATCATGGATAACATATGGACTAATTCGGTAAATATGTAATAAGGTACCGGGACGTCGCAAACGGTACGCGATCGGAACGGGACGCTAAACGGTATTCGGTAGGATTCCTACCTTTTTTTGTAAGCCTTGGATATGTGATGGTTCTTTAATTTGATAATTATATGATTTATCTTATGATGGGATTTCGAATTATGAATTATATGTTTAAGTACTATGGATTATGATTTAATGCTATGGATAATATTTTTTAAGACTATGGACTATACTTAGATGCTATGGATTTTATATGGATTATATATATATATATATATATATATATTACATAGCATAATGCACTTACATCTCATGCATGGCATGGGCGGGAAAATAATGAAACCGGAGTCCATGCTCCATCGGGGCGACCGAGAAACAAACATGGGGATAGCCTAAGGGGCTATAACCGGAGTCCATGCTCCGTCGGGGGGACCGAGAATCAGACATGGGGATAGCTCTTATGCTATAACCGGAGTCCATGCTCCGTCGGGGCGACCGAGAAGCAAACATGGGGACATCTTGACGAGGCTTTGCCTTCAAGGGGGATACGATATTTTATGATGATACGGTGGATGGGTGGGACACATGACTTAGGCACCCATGGCATGGCATTCATCATATGTTTACTTTATTATTATTTGGTATGCATATTATCACTAATCCATGCGCTAGCCCTATTCGGAGTCCTACTGGGCACGTTGACTAACGCCCTACTTCTACCCTAGTTGATGACGCATGAGATGGTGGAAACAGTGGACACGCCGGGAGCCAAGCTTAGGAGCTTGGGAAGCGGATATCTAGTTTTATTTAAGTTTCATTTTGAAAATTGTAATTTAAGTAGCTTAGCTTGTCGGCATGTAATAATTTTAGATTTCTTGCTATGGTTTGGACTATACTCTGGACGTTATCATTTTGAGGCGTAATTATGAACATAGGGGTATTTTAGTAATTTAGTGATGTATCTTCCCTTCTATCTAAAACTGGTAGGATAGTCTCTATTGTAATGTTCCGCATATAATTATATTCCGTGAGCTTACTTTCTACGCGTAAACCGTTCTCGTGGACTTCGTTCCGCGAACGCGTAGGGTTGGCCAGTTGAGGGCTGGGCTTTAGAAGCTCGGACTCAACTCGCGTCGTGACGTCCGCGCCCTTTGTCACTCTTCATTTAAAAAAAAAAAAATAGACTCTGATTTCAGTGAAAAAGGGGCGGGCGTGATATTGTGTATGTGGTTAATTAATGTAGATCAAGTTAAGAAAAAAGGGTTGTTTTAATGATATTATGGCATGATTAAATGGGTCACTAATGGACTAGTTATTAATGATTTTGAAGGTTTTGAATGAAAGAATAATAGTAATTTTTAAAGGGTTTTTTAAATGAGGGAATCCATGGATGAAGGTTAATGTTTTATGGTCTTAAATGTCACCAATGAATGATGAACCCTTGACCCATTTTTTTTGAGCCACTTGATGGGCTAGGTATAGGGTTATGAGTATTTTTAAATGGATGGATATTAGGTTAATTAAATGGTTGATTTCTAATGTGGTTGTGTCATGGTTAATGAGACATCAATGGACCCATTTTGTGAACCAATTGATGGACTAAGGTTAAGGTATATGCGTATGGATTAATTAATCGGGATTAGAAAATCAAGTGGCTAATTTGTGATGATGTTATGGCTAAGGAGTTATTAAGGGATCCAAGTCTATGGATCAATTGATGGGCTAAGTATGGGGATATATATGTGTTGAATGAATAAAGGTTAAGTTAATTAAATGGTTGATTTCAATGATCTTATGTCATGGTTGAGGGGTCATTAACGGACCTAAGTTATAGAACATTAATGGATCTAGTGTATGGATCAATTATGAACAAAAATGTACATGGATTAAGTGAATGAGTAACCATGGAAGGGTAGTGGCAAAACCGTAAATATTGGCAAAAATGAAGAAACCCATGGGAGATGATCATGGACTTAGGGGCTCTAAGTAATAAACTTAGGTGTGGTTAAATAAAGCCTAGGGTGGCGGATTTTTAGGTTCATATGATTTAAATATTTGATAGATTAAATGGGACCCACAAGACTGCATAGTGAGGTTTGGCCATGATGTATGACCGAACCCCACTAAGACATATGTTAGGGACATGGATATGATTTAAAATATGGGCTGATTATTCATATGTAATAAGGTATCGGACGTCACAAGCGGTGCGCGTATCGGTGACCGGATTATCCGACGGAAACGGAAAAGGACGCTAGTCGGTATTTGGTAGAATTCCTACCTTTTTGTAAGCCATGGATTAAGTAGTATGTGATGTTTTCCCTTTAATTAATTTTGGAAATCATGTGAATGTTTTAAGATGGGTTTTGGATTAAGTATTATGTGATGGTTTCCCTTTGATTTATTTGGTAATCATGTGATTGTTTTAAGAGGGGTTTTATGACTATGATTTACATATATTACATGGCATATGGCATCTACATCTCATGCATGGAATGGGAGGGATATGACAGGGGAAGGATGAAATGAAACCGGCGTCCATGCTCCGTCGGGGCGACTGATAAACAAACATGGGGATATTTTGATGTGTTTGGTTTATCAGGGATGTTGTATGTAATTATGATACCTTGATGATGGTTCTTCCCCCAAGGGGGATATGACAGCATGATGGTATGGATGATGGGTGGGTTTCATAACACAGACACCCATGGCATAGCATTCATTTTATGGTTTTTCGTTATAATATTATTTATATGCTTTGTTATCACTAATCCATGTGTTAGCCCTACTTAGAGTCCTACTGGGCGCATTGTCTAACGCCCTACTTCTACCCTAGTTGATGACGCAGGAGATGGCACAGCGAAAGGGCGCGACGGAAGCCAAGCTTAGGAGCTTGGGGAGGCGGCTACTTAATTTATTTAAATTTGTTTTGGAAATGTATTTGAGTAGCCTAGCTTGTCGGAAGTGTAATATTTTAGATTACTTGCTATATTTTGGTTTTATTTTGGACATTGTGATGTTGAGATATTTTGGTAATTAAATGAATGTTCTTCCCTGCTATCTAAAATTTGTAGGTTAGTCTCTATTGTCATTCCGCATTTAATTTAATATTCCTCGAGCTTACTTCTACATGTGAATCATTCTCGTGGACTTCGTTCCACGCACACGTAGGGCTGGCCAGTTAAGGGTCGGGCTTTAGAAGCTCAGACTTAACTCACATCGTGACGTCCGTGCCCTTTGTCACTTGTGATTTAAAAAAAAATAGACTCTGATTTAGTGTGAAAAGGGGCGGGCGTTACAGTGGGAAGGTGAAGAGATGCACCTCATGAGACCCAATATAAGGTTACACGTTGGAAGTGGGGGAGTTTCATCTCATGGGATGAAACTCCAAAGGTGCATTAATGAAGAAGTTGAAGGGTTGTGATGTTACACAAGCTTGCACAAGCATACACGTTGGAGGCATGGGGGAGTTTCCATCTCAAGATGGAAACCCAAGAGCCACACGTTGGGAGTGTTTCATCTCAAGGATGAAACCTCCAAAAGAGACTTGAATGAGGGAGGTGAAAGGACATGAGAGTTACCAAGGGGTGTCACCAAAGGACACCACCTTTGGCCAACCCTCATTAACCAAGAAAAGGAGTTTTATTTCAAGTCACTCTCTCCCTCTCTCCCTTGGCCGTTCCCACCTCTCTAGACAAGAACCTTGGTTGGTTCCTTCTCCTCAAAACACTTCTTGGCTGATCACTCCTCAAAGACAAAGTGGACTTAGAACAAAGGAGTTTGCATCTCAAGGTTTTATCATTCACACCCAAGACTGAAATACTCTCTCTCTTAAATATATACCTTGGCCGAACCACTCCAAGGACTGCATCAAGATCAGTCTCGGCTAAAGGACAAGAAGGAAGGAAGGGAAGGCTAAGGAAAGAAAGAAAAGGAACAAGTCGGAGCATAAGAATAACCGGAGGCGTCGCGGAACCGGTAGGTTTTTCTTGATGGATTGTATTTAAAATAAGAACCATAGGGTTCGGCCAAGGGTATGGCCGAACCCCATGGAGGAAAATTAAGGAATGTATGATTATTTTTAAAAGGAGTAGATGAACCATAGGGTTCGGCCATATGTATGGCCGAACCCCATGAAAAGACTTGGTTATTTTTATAGTTTTTTTGAGAGATAAAAACCATACAATGTTATGAAGGTTTTAAAGGTGTTTTAAATGGAGATGAGGTTAAGGTTGTGGGTCGGCCATTGCATGGCTGAACCATAATGTTATTATGGCTAAGGTGCTGAACATAAACCATATATAAATATTGGAATGTTTGAAACAAGAAAATCATGAAAAGATAATTGTTTGTATGTAATGGAAATAAGGATTAAGTAAATGGATAACACATTTTGGATGATTAAAGGATGGAAATAATAGATCAAGGATTAAAAAGGTGGACCAAAGATAATTAAGTGAGGTTCAGCCATGAAGTATGGCCGAACCCCACTAGGGTTATTTTATGGATTGATTTATTTATAGGTTTGCAAAACATGAAAACCATAGGGTTCGGCCATGTGTATGGCCGAACCCCATGGACCATTTTTATGGGTTAATTGGAGTTAAGAACATGGTTAGAAATTAGTAATGGTTCTATGCTCTTGATTAAGGAATCACATATGATTATCTTGGGACTTAGTATTAAATAAGTAATCAGCCATGATAGATGATGACAAAAGGGACAAAGATCAATATGGTGAGGTTCGGCCATGTGGTATGGCCGAACCCCACTAATGGTTATTTGGTGGACTTAGTTTATTTTGAAGTGGTCAACTTGTAATATAATTGGTCAAATCAAAATGGAGACTTATGCATGATGGATTAAAGTAAATGAAAGGTTAAACAAGGATTAGGCTAATGGCAATATTGTAAATATGGAATGAAAATATCAAAGGACTTGAAAAAGGGGCCAAAACCAAAATGGTGAGGTTCGACCATGTTGTATGGCCGAACCCCACCAAGGTGTATTTAGTGGATTGAGGTTTTTCAATGAGTTATTTGGTTGGTATTGGTTAAATAAAAAGAGAGATCAAATTCAAGTGAGTGAGGTTCGGCCATGGTGTATGGCCGAACCCCACAAGGATGGTTTTTGGACTTAGACTTAAGTAGAAATCAAATGGATATTGTCTTGATTTGTTGATATATAAACAAGGTGACAGGGACCTCACAAACGGGGCACGGTCGTGAACGGTTTTTGGGCAAGAGCACGAGGTCAAACTAGTTGTCATTGGTAGGATTCTACCTCATTGTGTAACACCTCAGATTTTCAATTTATTATTTTTATGGAATTATCCATTTTTAATTGTGAATTTTAGATTGGATCTTATTTGGATAAAGAATTGGGCCATGACCCAATTAAGACCCAACTGATTGTGGAATTAGTGTTATTAAAAATTAAATGGGTTTGAACTAATTTAGTGATGCATTTAAACAAAAGATTTCATGGCCGAAATTTAGATGTAATAATCTATGTTTATGCGCATGGGATCTTTTAAAAAGGGTATGCATATAATCTTAGATTAATTAAAAGAAGTGTCTAAATTAAACACAAGGGCACACGGCAATGGGGCATAATCTATCTTAGACACATTCTAATTTAAGCAAGGGAGGTCGGCAAGGGCTAAAAATACACAAGGGGCGCACGGCCCTAAATGGGGGCTTTGTTTATTTTAAGTACCTTCTACATATGGAACTAAGGAGAACTTATAAAGAGATCCATGGAGAGGGGCGCACTGGCCTTACCACTCTAGCTAAATTTGCTCTCTATCTCTCTCAATCTCTCATCCTCTCACACGGCAAAGAGCAAGAAAAGGCAACAACAAGAAGGTGTTCTTGGTTGGAGAAAAAATTAAGAAGAAAGGAGAAAGATTAGAAGAGCACGGAATCAGAAAAGGTTAGTATCTAATTGATAAGTTGTTTTGAAATAAAAGAACCATAGGGTTCGGCCATAGTGTTTGGCCGAACCCCATGGAAGAAGAATGGGGGATCGTCTTGATAAATTTTAATAGAAAAGAAGGGATGAGGTTCGGCCATGGTGTATCGCCGAACCCCATCAAATACAATTATGGATTTGGGGTTCTTAAGACTTTGAATCATGTAGATTGAATTATTAATTGTAAAGGATTGAAAACCCCCATGGAAAGGATACCAATAAGGTGGTTTGATTAATTGGATGATCATGGTTTAATTAAATGAAAAGAATTGATTTATGGCTAAGTTGATTGGATCAAAAGTAATGAAAAGAAGGGGTGAGGTTCGGCCATGGTGTATGGCCGAACCCCACCAAATATTTTATAGATTGGTGATTGATTTTAATGGATCTAAATTAATGGTCAAGATCATGAACCATAGGGTTCGGCCCTGGTGTATGGCCGAACCCCATGTGGTAGTTTTCGATTGGTAAATGTATCTTGGTTGCTTAATATGGAAAGCTTCCAACTATGGAAGGAGTTGCTAAACTTGGAAGGCATCCAATAATGGAAAGATGGATTCTAATTTAGGAAATTATCTATCTATAGAAGTTTGTCTAATATAGGAAAGTTTCTATTCTTGGAAAGTGGATATTGAAATTAGAAAATATCTAATTATAGACCATGAAGATTATTTATGGAAACAATCTAATTATGGAAGGGTTTACTTAATTTGGAAACCTTCCATTTATGGAAGGAGGTTGATAAATTTAGTAAGTTTAATTATGGAAATCTTCTAATAATAGAAGGTGGAGTTTAATTAAGGAAGATTGGATTTAAAAAGGGAATAAATGGATTGGATGCCATGAGTGAGGTTCGGCCATGGTGTATGGCCGAACCCCACTAGGATTGATTTTGGAAACCTTTTTATTTATAGAAGGTTGTTTAATTAAGTAAGTTTCTAAAAATAGAAGGGGAGATTAATAAGGGGAAAGTTCTATTATTGGAAGGTGAAATCTAAATTTGGAAACTATCCAATTATGGATTGGCTAAGAATGGAAGATGATGGAAAAAGGAAACCTAGACATCATAGGGTTCGGCCATGGTGCTTGGCCGAACCCCATGAATTAATTCTATAGGTTAAGCTTATTTTATGGACCTAAGATGGAACTAAGATGTCATAAGGTTCGGCCATGGTGTGTGGCCGAACCCCATGAATCAAGTAGAATGTATTGTATGGATTTATTATGATGTCTGGATTAATGGGACGACATAAACCTAAGCTAGTGGCAAAATGGTAAATATCGCCTAAATTGAAAGATCATGGGTTCGACCATGATGTATGGCCGAACCCCATGATTGTGGATCAAACATTAACTTATGTAATTGCTTCAATAATTGAAAAGATGGGATTATGGAATAATAGCCATGGATGGCATTTTCGTAAATAGGTGTGGAAAATGATAAGCCATGGGTTTGGCCATGGTGTATGGCAGAACCCCATGGGGTTTTGTTTATGGACTTAGAACCTTGTAATCAATGGAGGAGGACATAGAGAAAACAGCCTTCAGAACGCGGTATGGGCTATATGAGTTCGTAGTCATGCCGTTTGGACTCACCGATGCACCGGCTGTGTTCATGGATCTTATGAATAGGATCTTTCGTCCTTACTTGGACCAGTTTGTTATTGTATTTATTGATGATATTTTGATTTATTCCAAGACTCAGGAAAAACATGTTGAGCACCTGAGAATAGTTCTGGACACTTTAAGGAATAACAAATTATACGCTAAAGCCATTAAATGTGAATTTTGGCTATCTGAGGTCAGCTTTTTGGGACATGTTATATCAGAAGAAGGCATAGCCGTGGACCCGACTAAGATAGTGGTAATAAGAGACTGGAAAGCGCCAAAAAATGTAACTGAGATCCTGTAGTTTCTTGGGATTGGTGGGTTATTACAGGAAATTTATCATGGACTTCTCTAAAATTGCATCTCCATTGACTCGACTCACTCAGAAAGGAGTCAAATATGTATGGTCAGATTTGTGCAATCAAAGGTTTGAAGAGCTGAAGAAGAGACTTACCACTGCTCCTATCCTAATTTTGCCGGAAAGAGGCAAGTGTTATGAGGTACGGTGCAATGCTTCAGGAGAGGGACTGGGGTGTACACTCAGTCAAAGTAATCGTGTGGTGGCTTATGGCTCAAGACAGTTGAAAATTCATGAACGTCTTTATCCTACACACGATCTGGAACTAGCCGCAGCGGTCTTCTCTCTCAAAAGTTGGAGACATTATCTTTATGGCGAGAAATTTGAAATGTTTTCAGATCATAAGAGCTTGAAATATTTGTTTGACTAGAAAGAGCTCAACTTGAGGCAGCGTAGATGGATGGAATATCTGGCGGATTATGAGTTCGTACTTCGTTATCACCCTGGTAAGGCAAACAAAGTGGTAGATGCCCTCAGTCGTTTATCACATGCATCAGTGGCATGTTTAATCAGGATAGAATGGGAGATGTTGGATACCATTCGAGAGTTTAAACTCTACCTCAACAACCATGGGACTATACACAATTTGATCATACGGTCCAACATGGTTACCAAGATTGAACAGGAACAGCGGACAGACCCGGAGGTGGAGGAGATTTGGGCTAAGGTCTACTAGTGAAGTTATACCGGAATGGGAGTTACGACCAGGGCAGGGTCTTCTCTTCCGAGGAAGGATTTATGTACCTAAGAGCTGCAGAAAAGAGTTATTGGTTGAGGCACATCAGACTAAACTCTCTATTCATCCGGGCAGCACTAAGATGTATCACGACCTGAAGAGACATTACTGGTGGCACGGACTCAAAAGGGATGTGGCAGAATTTGTAGCCCATTGCTTAACTTGTCAGCAGGTTAAGACGGAACATCAGAAGCCACCAGGGTTACTCAAACCCTTACCAGTGCCGGAATGGAAATGGGAGCACATTTCCATGGATTTTGTTACAGGGTTGCCAAAGTCATCAAAGGGCAACGATGCGATATGGGTCGTGGCAGACCGACTGACCAAATCTGCACATTTCATTCCTATTAAGATGACAGATTCATCTGAGACTTTGGGTCAGTGGTATATTAAGGATATCATCAGGTTGCATGGTATACCTAGGACTATTGTGTCTGACAGAGATGGTCGATTCACAGGTAGAGTTTGGCAGAGCATGAAGTCGGCCATGGGAACAGATTTATTGATTAGTACAACATTCCATCCACAGACTGATGACAGTCTGAGAGGAAAATACAGACATTGGAGGATATGCTGAGAGCATGTATGCTATATTTTCAAGGGTGGATGGGAGGATCACTTGCCGTTGGTAGAATTCTCATACAACAACAGTTACCAGGCAAGCCTCCAGATGGCACCATTTGAGGCATTATATGGTAGACCATGTAGGTCACCAATGTGCTAGACAGAGGCCGGTGAGCCTGTACTGATTGGACCTGAGTTGGTTGCAGAGACTATAGCACAAATACAGTTGATACGACAACATTTGTTGACTGCGCAGAGTCGTCAGAAGAGCTATGCTGACTAGAGGAAGAGATTCCTTGAATTTGAAGTGGGAGACATGGTGTTCTTGAAAGTCTAGCCACGAAAGGGACACATGAGATTTGGAAAGAAAGGAAAATTGTTGGCAAGATATGTGGGACCGTTTTCAATCATAAGATGGATGGGGGACGTGGCTTATCAGTTGGCACTTCCATCACAGTTGGCATCTTTACACGATGTGTTCCATATATCGATGTTGAGAAAGTATAATCCTGATCCTTCTCACGTACTGAACGTACAAGACATAGAGGTTTAGAGAGACGTGACGTACGTCGAGAAACCTGTCTGAGTGGTGGACACCGAAGAAAGGGTATTACGGAACCGAGCGATCCAGTTTGTCAAGATAGTATGGGATCGACATGGCATTGAGGAAGCTACATGGGAACTCGAGTCGGAGATGAGGAAATCTCATCCTGAGCTATTTAGGTAAATGTTTGAAACCCAACTTCACTTGATTTTCAGGACGAAAATTTTAAAAAGAGGGTTGTATTGTAACACCTCGGATTTTCAATTTATTATTTTTATGGAATTATCCATTTTTAATTGTGAATTTTAGATTGGATCTTATTTGGATAAAGAATTGGGCCATGACCCAATTAAGACCCAAATGATTGTGGAATTAGTGTTATTAAAAATTAAATGGGTTTGAATTAATTTAGTGATGCATTTAAATAAAAGATTTCATGGCCGAAATTTAGATGTAAAAATCTATGCTTATGCGCATGGGATCTTTTAAAAAGGGTATGCATATAATCTTAAAATAATTAAAAGAAGTGTCTAAATTAAACACAAGGGCACACGGCAATGGGGCATAATCTATCTTAGACACATTCTAATTTAAGCAAGGGAGGTCGGCAAGGGCTAAAAATACACAAGGGGCGCACGGCCCTAAATGGGGGCTTTGTTTATTTTAAGTACCTTCTAAATATGGGACTAAGGAGAACTTATAAAGAGATACATGGAGAGGGGTGCACGGCCTTACCACTCTAGCTAAATTCTCACTTTATCTCTCTCAATCTCTCATCCTCTCACACGGTAAAGAGCAAGAAAAGGCAGCAACAAGAAGGTGTTCTTGGTTGGAGAAAAAATTAAGAAGAAAGGAGAAAGATTAGAAGAGCACGGAATCGGAAAAGGTTAGTATCTAATTGATAAGTTGTTTTGAAATAAAAGAACCATAGGGTTCGGCCATAGTGTTTGGCCGAACCCCATGGAAGAAGAATGGGGGATCGTCTTGATAAATTTTAATAGAAAAGAAGGGATGAGGTTCGGCCATGGTGTATCGCCGAACCCCATCAAATACAATTATGGATTTGGGGTTCTTAAGACTTTGAATCATGTAGATTGAATTATTAATTGTAAAGGATTGAAAACCCCCATGGAAAGGATACCAATAAGGTGGTTTGATTAATTGGATGATCATGGTTTAATTAAATGAAAAGAATTGATTTATGGCTAAGTTGATTGGATCAAAAGTAATGAAAAGAAGGGGTGAGGTTCGGCCATGGTGTATGGCCGAACCCCACCAAATATTTTATAGATTGGTGATTGATTTTAATGGATCTAAATTAATGGTCAAGATCATGAACCATAGGGTTCGGCCCTGGTGTATGGCCGAACCCCATGTGGTAGTTTTCGATTGGTAAATGTATCTTGGTTGCTTAATATGGAAAGCTTCCAACTATGGAAGGAGTTGCTAAACTTGGAAGGCATCCAATAATGGAAAGATGGATTCTAATTTAGGAAATTATCTATCTATAGAAGTTTGTCTAATATAGGAAAGTTTCTATTCTTGGAAAGTGGATATTGAAATTAGAAAATATCTAATTATAGACCATGAAGATTATTTATGGAAACAATCTAATTATGGAAGGGTTTACTTAATTTGGAAACCTTCCATTTATGGAAGGAGGTTGATAAATTTAGTAAGTTTAATTATGGAAACATTCTAATAATAGAAGGTGGAGTTTAATTAAGGAAGATTGGATTTAAAAAGGGAATAAATGGGTTGGACGCCATGAGTGAGGTTCGGCCATGGTGTATGGCCGAACTCCACTAGGATTGATTTTGGAAACCTTTTTATTTATAGAAGGTTGTTTAATTAAGTAAGTTTCTAAAAATAGAAGGGGAGATTAACAAGGGGAAAGTTCTATTACTGGAAGGTGAAATCTAAATTTGGAAACTATCCAATTATAGATTGGATAAGAATGGAAGATGATGGAAAAAGGAAAACTAGACATCATAGGGTTCGGCCATGGTGCTTGGCCGAACCCCATGAATTAATTCTATAGGTTAAGCTTATTTTATGGACTTAAGATGGAACTAAGATGTCATAGGGTTCGGCCATGGTGTGTGGCCGAACCCCATGAATCAAGTAGAATGTATTGTATGGATTTATTATGATGTCTGGATTAATGGGACGATATAAACCTAAGCTAGTGGCAAAATGGTAAATATTGCCTAAATTGAAAGATCATGGGTTCGGCCATGATGTATGGCCGAACCCCATGAGTTGGTTTGTGGATCAAACATTAACTTCGGCAATTGCTTCAATAATTGAAAAGATGGGATTATGGAATAATAGCCATGGATGGCATTTTCGTAAATAGGTGTGAAAAATGGTAAGCCATGGGTTCGGCCATGGTGTATGGCCGAACCCCATGGGGTTTTGTTTATGGACTTAGAACCTTGTAATCAAGTGGGACTCGGTGTTGATTTATTATTATATTATAAGGTAACGGGATCTCGCAAGCTGTGCGCGATCGGTGATCGATTCTTGGACGAAAGACGCAATCGCACATTAGCGGTCTTTGGTAGGATTCCACCTCTTTGAAACCATGGTTTATGTACTTTGTTTTATCTTATGTTTGATGAAAATATGTTTCGAAGGATATGCTTTATTATTGAATTTCAAATGCTATGTTTAACTTGTTTAAATATCATCGATTGATTATGTTTCAAAAGGTGATTTTAAATGCTATGTTTATATTATTAAAATAGCATGTATTTCATTGGCATCTCATGCATGGCATGGGGTGGAGGATTTATAACCGGAGGGTTCACACTCTGTCGGGGCGTCCAAAAAACCTATGTATGGTATCTTGATTTGATTTCCATCAAGAAGAATTCGGAGGGTCCACACTCCGCCGGGGCGTCCGGAAGACCTATGTGGTGGATACATTTATGTACATGTGATGGGTGGGACTCATTGCATGGCATGGATTTTATATGGTTTTGACATCACTATATTATTATATATGTTTGTACTAACCATGTGTTAGCCGTAACTGCAATACCTACTGGGCGCGTTGTTCTAACGCCCTACTTCTACCCTAGTTGATGATGCAGGTAATCAAGGGAACGATGAAAGTAAGACGGACCAGGCATAGGAGATTGGAAGACTTATTTTATATGTTTTGAATAAAATTACTCATGAACTTGTATTTGAGTACCTAGATTACGGAATGTAATAACTTAGATGGTTGGATGACTTATTTGATAATTATGATGTTTTAATTTTGGACAAGGACTTGACATACTTTGTTATCTGAATGGAATAGAACTTGGTTCTATTATGATTCCACATTTTGATGCTATGCATCCGCAGGTTATGATTTTTATTCCGCATCTAGGTATTGCTATGTGTGAACCATTTTATTGGACTGAGTCCATACACACATAGGGTTGGCCAGTTGAAGGTTGGACTTTGGAAGTTCGAATTTAGCTAGCTTCGTGACGTTCCACGCTCTATCACTCTACTCTGTTATAAAAAAAAAATATACTCTGAATTTACGGGAAAAAGTGAGTGAAAAAGGGCGAGGCGTTACACATTGGAACATGGATATGTATATGGTTTTGTCTTTTTTGATGTTTTATGATGTAACTATATTATGTTTCAAAAGTTAAGTTTTTAAATGCTATGGTTAACTATATTGCATAGCATATGAACTTGTACATCTCATGCATGGCATGAGAGGAAAGTTGGTAACCGGTGGCCACGCTCCGTCGGGGCGTCCGTGAGGTAATCGTGGGAAGACCTTGATGTGTATAATCCCATCAAGAAGAATCCCGAGGCCACACTCAGTCGGGGCATCCGAAAAACCACTATGGGGATACCTTGATGAGGAGAATTCCATCAAGAGGTTACTTGTATTGTGATGGGTGGGACTCATTGCATAAGACATATGGCATGACATGATTTTACATGATTTTGATGATATGATATTTTATATGATATTTGATACTAACCCATGTGATAACCCTACTTAGAATTCCTACTGGGCGCGTAGTTCTAACGCCCTACTTCTACCATAGTGA
Organism: Chimonanthus salicifolius; assembly: GCA_013350335.1. NCBI lineage: Eukaryota > Viridiplantae > Streptophyta > Magnoliopsida > Laurales > Calycanthaceae > Chimonanthus > Chimonanthus salicifolius. Next base: position 6,452,614 of record CM023541.1, read on the forward strand.
ATGATACAGGAAAAGAAGGGATCGAGGATCATGAAAGAAGCCAAGAATATGAGCTTGGATATATGAATGAATTTTAATTATTATATTTTGTTAAGTTATCATGGACATGTAATGACTTAGATATTATTGCTATGGTTTGGAATGGTTTGATTGAATGATTAAGTTAAGGTAATTTTGGATAAATGACTAAGTACGTTGCTATCTAAAAGAAATGGACTAGAGTTAGATTCTGTTATAATCCGCAATCAGTTATGTTATATTCCGCATTGATAATAAGTTACTATGTGTGAACCGTTCTCATGGACTTAGTCCATGCACACATTGGGTTGGCCAGTTAAGGGTCGGACTTTAGAAGTCCGGACTTAACTCGCGTCGTGACGTCCCACTCTCGTTCACTCTTTAAAAAAAAAATAAACTCTGATTTCGAGTGAAAAGGGCGGGGTGTTACATGGAAAGTACAGGAAAACAATCTCAATTCAGTGGATAATTGCAAGTTTATAGCTTAAATTGGAAGACCTTGAATTTTGATAATTAATTCAGACCATTTTTAGTATTTCAAATGTAAATAGGTTAATCTAGATCCATTTATGAGAGTCTAGATTAAATCAATATTTTTAGATTTTAAGTGGTTAGTTAATTATTCTAATTCTGAGAAGGGAATTTGCAATTAAAGAGGCCAAAGTTTGAATTCAAGATCCATGGGCCAATTGGGCCAAGCTAAGCTTTAAAGGCCAACATTGGGCCAGGCCACAACCATTGCATGCGCATTTCACATAATGGGCTCGGCCAATGTGCAAATTCAAGTCCAACAAGGCCTAAGTTAGTGAGTTCAAGTCCAAGATCTATTGAGGTCCAAATGCTTTAAAGCCTAAGATGCAAGTGCTCATTTGAGGCTCAAATCCCTAAGTCCATAACCCATTTACACGCCCAAGTCTCGTCCATTCGAAATTCATATCGACCATCCATTCTCTATCTTCAATCTCAACCCTTCATCTCATGCATCAAAATTATGTAAACCCTAGAGCCTCCATTGCATACATTCATCATCCTAGATCTAGGCCATTCATCTCATCATCCATCCTGATCAACCTTTCAATCTTAAACCTACATTAGGAAACCTACCATTTACATAATTTATTTTAACCAACTTACCTTAGAGCCATTAGATCTAAACCCAATTCAATCATAGAAATTCATGCATTAAAACCCTAGATCTAGAACCCTTGCAAGCCTCCACACGATTTACACACATCATCTCACGATTTTTGCAACAAAAATCTCTCCATGAACATAACCCAAATTCCATCTAAGTTCATTCCCAAAATCACCTACACCTCAATATCTCAATCCTTCCATGTCATACACTATTTTGCACAATCCAATCCCCTCATGCGCATATCACTAAGTTAACCCTAAATCACATCTCATCCATTCATTCATATCATCTTTAGATCTCAACTATCCATGCATTGCATTACATTAAACCATAAAAATCTAATCTCCCATGCTAAATTCAACCCTACCCTATCTTTTCTCTCCAATTCCTATTTCTCTCCACCTTTGCTTAGCCACCAAGCCAACCTCAAGCCAAAGCAATCCCAAATTCGTGTACACCTATGTTTGCCCTAGTTTTTCAACTTTAAATCTCCAAAATCCATTTTTCTTTAGATCTAATCTGAGACAATCTATCCAACAACTTAAATCAAGATTAAATCCCAACCATTCATTCCAAACTAGAGCATATAAATAGAGCACTGAGCCACAAGGAAAAATTGAATTTGATCAAGAGTTCAAAATGACCAAAGATTGGAGAAGAAAACAAGAAGACAAGGAGCATCATTCTAATTTTACAAGTGAGCAATCAATTGTAATTTTTATTTATTTGTCTTTCTTGTGTTTATTTTCTCAAAATCTTGTACTTTAATTCTTTCATGAAATAAATGTGAGATATTCCTTTAGAACCCTGTAACATCTAATTTTCAGATTTCTTTTATGATTGTTTAGATTTAATTTTAAAGTTTATATTCTTTGATCATTTAATTGGACATGAAATAGTTAGAACTTAGATTGTAAGTGTTGAATATAAGTTTAAGGTTCGGTTATTTAAATTAAGTTTTATGAATTTTTAATTTTGATGATGAACATGAAATGAAGTTTCGATTTTTATGCGAATTTCAGATCTAGATCTTACATTTATTTACAATTTTTGGGCGATGAATGATCTATTCCAATAACCACCCTTTACATTATGCATTGTTTTATTCTATCATTTACTTTATTTGTCAATTTATTTTCAGTATTTTGTTATGTTAGTTACTTTGTTTGTTTGCTGTATATTAAATGTTCAATTTATGTTCATTACTTTATTTCGATTCTTGTAAGTTCATTTATTCATTCTTTAATTCTTTATATCCAAAAACTCTCTCTCTCTCTAAAAATTCAATTAACTTAGGTTGGAGATCTAATATTTTAATCGTGAATCATGTGATTTTAAATTAAAATAAGGACTATTATTCTTTGTTTCACCATTTTAATAAAAAAATGAGATAGATTTGATTCTTGACACTATTTGGACATCCCATTTTGCCAAATTCACAAGTTAGATAAATGATGATACCTTGTTTTCTAGATCTAAGTACTTTCTAAATAAAATTATAATTTCATGTATCAGAATGCATTTTCACATTTAGATTTAATTCTATTTCTTATAATCATAAATTTTTTTAGAGGTACCAATTTAGTTTTAAGCATATATTTGGTGGATTTTCTTTGGGTTCGACCTCGTACTCATAACGCTATACTACAAATGGTTCGTGCACTTGCGAGATTTATAAATATAAAATTTGAACAACAACAGTACACTTTCAACAAGATTTTGAAATTTTCCGAAAATAAAGAAAACATCGGATTTTTGTCTCAAGAAATACACCCATGTCATTTTTGTAAAATCAATTACAAAAATAATAAAATACTTGTTACCTGCATGAGTTAAAGTTGCCATTGGTCCACACACATCGATATGAACAAGCTCTAATGGTGCTTTAGCTCTCCATGCTTTGCCTTTTGGAAATGACTCTCGATGATGTTATCCAAGTGCACAACCTTCACAAACTTCCTTCACTTCTTGTATAACAGGCAACCCATACACCATGTTCTTTTGTTGGAGATCCTTTAAGCTTTGAAAATTCAAGTGCCCCAATCTTCTATGCCCAAGCCATGACTCATCAAGTACATCCATCTTCAAAGCCACAATTTTTGGATAGCGGAAAATGAGAGGGAAGTTTCTACTCTTCTCCATCTTAATTTGTCACAACTTGGATTTTATCTCCTTTGTCAATGATCTTGCAAGAGTTGTCTTCAAAGTGAACAAAATATCCATGCTCCACAAGTTGTCCAACACTTAACAAATTTTGGTCCAAGTCCGGAACTAACAACACATCCCGGATATACTTTGTCCCATTCTTTGTCTCTTTTGCAATAGTTTCATTTCCCTTTGCTTGGACCAAGGCACCATTTCCCATTCTCACTTGGGAACTTGAGGAAGTATCAATTTCTACAAAAAATACTTTTATCCCTTGTAAGAAAGAAGATTTAATCTTGGATTAGGTGTTCGGTGAATGGGTGGGATTAAATCATCTAAAGCATGGATAGTAGGGATTTTAAGTTGAAAAGGCTAGGGTTACATAGGGTACACGGATTTGGTTGCTTGGAGGAGGAGTTGGCTTGGTGGCTAAGAAAGAAGAGAGGAAAGGTAGGGATTGGATATGCTATGGGCAATTTTGACACATAGGATTAGGGTGTATGTGTTTATGTAATGCATGATATGAATGGTTGAGATCTAATGCTAATATGAATGCAATGTGTATAAGGAAAGGTGGCTCTAGGGTTTACCTAAGTTTATGCATGAAATGGAAGGTGTGGATGACATGGAGAATGATAAGGATATGGGAGTGTGAATGGACTAGGGTTATTTGACTATGGGTACTTCGACCACAGGGTTTGGGTAATTGGGGCTCAAATGAACCTTGGACTTGAGCTCTTGAACTTGAACTTAGGCCTGCTGGACTTGCACTTTGCATACTGGCCTGGCCCACTTGTGAAATGCTTATGGGATACTTGAGCTTGGCCCAATGTTTGGCATGTGAAGTTTAGCTTAGCCCAATTGGAGTGGATCTTTGGCCAATGGATTTGAATTTCAGACTTTGGCCTTGAAATTGCAGCTTCACTTTCCTGAATTAAAATAATTAACTTAACACTTAAAATCTAAAAATATGAAATTAATCTCGACTCTCAAACTTGGGTCCAGATTAATCAATTTACAATAAAAATCCTAAAAGTGGTATGAAATTAACTATTAAAATTCTAGGTCTTCAAAGTTAAGCACAAAGCTTGCAATTTTCCACTGAATTTGATTGATTTCCTGCATTTCCATTTTTATCTACAAAATTGATAAACAACATTAAATGCATGTGATATATACAAAATTGAAGGCTAACTAGTCTAAATAACGTGAGTAAATGTCATTTTTCATGTCTCAACACCCTCTTTTACACAACCCAGTCCAACAAAACCAAAGTCCCTTTCCATGTTTTCCTCATTACGTCCAATTGTGGGTCCCACCCCTAGCTGTTGATGTAACACCCAGGATTTTTCAATGCATTAATATATTGGATGTTGTCTATTTAAATTATTAAATTTGTTGAATTTAAGATTTATGGATGGAAGGGATTTTAGATGGGTAAGAATTGGGTCAATGGCCCAATTATGATCCAATGGATCATGGAAAGGGTTTGATTGCAAGTAATTGGGTAAATGTAATTAATTGGGTCTATTAACCAATTGGGACCCAATGGATCAAAGTGAATGGATTTTGGAAAGTAAATGGGTAAAGGATTAATTTAATTGGGTCATGTACCCAATTAAGACCCAAGGCATGGGATCCACCTCATCAAATGAGGTGGCATGTGAGTGACATGGCCAAGTGGGACCCAAATCCACCTCATCAAGTGAGGTGGCAAGTGACTTAATGCAACATGCATGTTCGGCTAACCATGGTTGACATGGACAACCATGGGTGAGTTCAAAGGTGTTGCGTGGCTTGAATTGGAAAGTGAATTCACATGAGTTGAGTTGAGAATTTATTAATGTTGAGTTCAAGTTCTTGAGTTGGAGAATGAGTTTAATTAAGATGAGTTGGGGAATGAGTCAATATGGAAGTTGGGGAGACCTGCATCTCAAGTGGGTCAAGGGGGAGATGGAGGATTTCATCTCATTGGATGAAACCCCAAGGCATGCACGTTGGGAAGGGGGGAATACCCCTAGCTTAAGCCATGAGTCTCCTTGGTTAAACCAAGGGACACATGGGAAAGACCAAAAAGTAATGAGGGTAGGTGAGAGCGCTTAGGCTGATTTCAAAAGGGCACACACCAACCCTTTTGGCCGATTCCCTCTCTTTGGAAACAAAGATATTTTCCCTCTCTCTCTCCCTTTCTCAACCTATACCCCTTTGGCCGACCCCTCCATAGAGTATTTTTCATCTCATTCTCTCTATCTCTCTCTCCCTCTCCATTGCTACACCTAGAGAACTAAGAAAAGGTTTGGTCTTTCACATAAAAGATATCAGCTCAAGGGACACTCCACACTTGTGGCCGAAATCCATCTCTTGCATTCAAAGAGATTGGTATCTTCTCATCTCTCTCTCTATGTCCCATTTCCGGCTTACACTTGGAGAAATTAGTGAAGGAACAAGGAAGGAGAAGGACTGAGGAGTAAAGATTAGACCTAAAGAAACGAAGGAGACGCTGGAAAAAAAAAGTATGTAATGTTTAAACAAGATAGGATTGATGAAAGAAACTAAGGGAACTATGGTTTTGGCTATGGAATGGCAGAAACCATGGGATTCAAATTTGATTTAAAAATAATGGTCAAAAGGTTATGGGACCATGGACTTGAAATCCATTCAAGGAATGGCAATGAGATTGACATAAAAATAAGGTGTTCAAATCCGAAATATGATGCTAGAGATTGAAAGGTTAATGGGCAAGACCCTAACATTGATTAGTGGGTAGAGTATGTTCACGGATTTGATGTAAAAATGATTTAATACATGTTTTAAAAGAATAAGGAAATAAATTCCAAGAGGAAGGGTCAAGCCAAACATCAAACAAAAGAGTATTGTCCATGGGTGTGCATTGTCTGTGGACGGGTTTCTATCGTCCGCGGGACGGGTTTCGACCGTTCGTGGATGACTAATATGGTGTTGTCTGCCGGATAGGTTGTATGGCTGTAGGACGGGTTTCAGCTGTTTGCGGGATGAGTTTTTACCATTCGCGGATAGGTTTTTATCATCCGAAGGATGAGTAGTGGACGAAGACTGGGTGCTGTCCGCGGGACAGATTTTACCATCCGCAGACGGGAACCCCATGAATGATTTTATGAGTCCATGAATGATCTTATGAGTCCATGAAGATTTAAAAGTTAATTGATTAACTATGGATTATCAGGTTAAGAAATAAAAAGAAAGGAATGATGGTTGACCTGCATTGTTTTGAAATAAAACAAGGATTAAAAGAGGGTCAAAAACCAAGGAGTGAGGTTTGGCCATGTTGTATGGCCGAACCCCATTGATGGGTCTTGGTGAACATGAACACATTTCAGCCACGTCGTATGGCCGAACCCCGTTGAGGGTCTTAACTGCTTTAAGGATTATGATGCGTAAATACGAGTGAAATGAAAAGTGATTTTAAAATTGATATATGTATATGATTAAATTGATAAGGTAAAGAGGCGTGATTCGCTTCCAAGTGACGGTCAGCGATTGTTCGTACGAAACAAGAAAAGGACAGTAAATCGGATTTGGGTAGGATTCCTACCTTATTGATATACATGTGGACCTTATATGGTTTTGTACTTTTCCAACATGAAGACTTACTTTGAATTATGAAATATATATGTGTATGAACTGTTTTTGATGGCATATTGTAATTTGAAAAGGAATGACATCTTTGCACTCATCATCTCATGCATGGCATGTGAGGGAACATATGAGAGGAGTCCACGCTCCATTCGGGGTATCCGATAAACAAACATGGGAGGAATCCACACTGATTCCGATTGACATACGGGAAAAGATATATGATGTTTGGCATGTAAGAGGAGTCCACGCTCCATTCGGTGGGACCGATAAGGCATACGTGGGGAAGCATAACAGTGAATACTTGATATGGTTGTTGGGTGGGAAACCATTGGCATATGGCACCCATGGCATGGCATTATATTAGCATGATTTTGTTATGAGTATCATGTGCTGATTTTAGTACTACAAGTTGGTTACAGTTTTGATATTATGTATCTTCCCTGATTTTATTATAATCCCATGTGTATGACCCTACTTGGAACTCCTACTGGGCGCGTTGACTAACGCCCTACTTCTACCTTTAGATGATGGTACAGGGAACGGAACGGGCGATGGACGTTAAAGAAGCCAAGCTTAGGATCTTGGATAGTTTATCATTAGTTTATTTAAGTTTTATTTTGGATAATGTATTTTGAGATAATTGCATTTTGGGACTGTAATAACTTTGATTTATTTTGCTATGATGGTTTGATGATGTTAGGATAATTAAGTTCAGTTTATTATATGGTGATTGACCTCCTTTCTAATTAATGGATAGGGATAGTAATTCTATTCATATGATAATTCCGCAATGTGTTTATTCCGCAAGTATAACTTTAATGCGTGTGAAATATTTTAGTGGACTTGTCCACGCACACGTATTGGTGGCATGTTAAGGGTCGGGCTTTGGAAGCTCAGACTTAGCTCGCGTCGTGGCATCCCGCTCTTTTTCACTCCTTATTTATAAAAAAAAAAAAATAGACTCTGATTTTCGGCGAGTGTAATAGGGCGGGGCGTTACAGTTGACCCCGCTCACTGAACCAGGTCCATTAACTCAATTATGCATAAACCCATACAGGCACTCCCGATTCCACCTTAGTGATTGTCGTCTGATCCTTAAATCCTGTTAAAGCTCGCGTAAGTGATGACCTAGTGTGGCCAATCCTGCTCTAGCTGTGTCACAAGGCAATCTCATCATTCTACTTTATACCTCACTTTTCAGCCTCTAAATTAGATCTTTTCATGAACAAGACATCATAAATCAAACTCCGACCCAATGTCATCACGCATATGTTGATGTGACTTCATGGTGATGCCCTATTCAAAATTTCACTTCTAGTAAAAAGGCTCATGTCGTAGAAGTAAATTTTTATCCATTTTCCCTCCATATTATATTTACACATTTAATGTAATTATATAAACTTATGTATGGTTATTACAGTAGACTATCTTGCTAAAGATATTCCATTAGTGTAGCTCATTACATTTTAAAAAATCATCTAGAAAAGTAAAATATTAAATAAGAGAGTTTCCAAGACCCAGTGCCGGCCTTGAAATTCCCCTTCTTGGGCTTGGCGATCACTGCTATCCGTGCGCGATATGGTCAAAGATCTCACCATCCACGCCATTGGCAACGGTGCAAACACGAACTTTTGGAGGGACCCTTGGTTGCGACCTAGCTACATTCTCTTGGAGCATTTTGGTCATCGTCCTATTTACGATTTGGGGCTTGGCAGGGATCTCAAAGTGGGCCACTTCATAACTGATGGATCTTGGAATCTGCCCCCACCTGCTTCTTTGATGCTTGCTGAAATATGGAATTTGATTAGAGTTATCCCATTACTTGCTGCCGATACTAAGGATGTGATCCTCTGGGCTGGTGATGATTATGGCATCCTCTCCATTGCCTTAGCTGTTAAGCATCATTTTAGGTCTATCCTGGAGCCTGCTTGGGTTCCATATGTCTGGTTTACTGGCTGTATTCCGCAGCACTCGATCTTCCTATGGTTCCTCTTCACTTCTGGGTTGAAAACTAAGGATCTATTTTGTAGGATTGGGTTAAATGTTAACCCCTGTTGCATCCTTTGTAACAGTTGTTCTGAATCTCCTCAGCACCTCCTTCATTGCAGTCTGGTTCAGTATATTTCGGACCTTCTCCTACCTAAGTTTCATTACCAGCAGTCTAGTAACACTTTACTCGTTGATTTTGACTCCCTAATTCTCTCAAGGTCAAACCCAATTGAGCAAATTGCTACAAAGCTTATTCTTCCTGCTTTGGTTTGGCGTTATTGGATCGAAAGAAACTTGAGATCCTTTACCAACTCTTTCAGTCCCCGTTCAACAATCAAGAACAAGATTCTCTCTGATGTCTGAAACATGATTTTTTTTTTCTTAGCTTTGAGTGCTAATCTCCGTAAGGTCAATTGTTTATTTGTTGTTAGTTGGGACCTCCCCCAACCATCTGCTCCATTCCCCTGCCAATTCACCCATGCTGTGACCCATCCTCAGTCCAGTGGCACTTTACTCTTTGGCAGTTTGTCCCATAAAAACTTTGTCATGGTTGTTGCCCTTTATGTGGGCATCTCCCCTGACCTTAATGGTTTCTTCATTGGCCCTCCCACATTTTCCATGGCTGCCTGTGTGATGACTTTATGCCAAAAGTGTTTGATCTTTCTTTTGGAGTGCAGGCTACCTATATTACATCTTGAGTGCCTCAACCCCGATACTCTGGGTTTATTATCCAACCCAAATTCTGCCAACTGGAGGATTCACACTCATGTCAATGACACGCCTTCGCACTACTATCTCCACATCTTCTGACCACCTTTCCAACCTTCTTAACGCTTGGGCTATGACAAATCTTCTGATGACACTAGCAGAGATAGCATTTTTTGTTCCCTTTTGTAGTTTGCCTGGCCTGGGTTGTGGGCGTTATTCCTTTTCTCTCTACCTTCTGGGGCCTTAACTTGCTTGTAAATATTTGGGGTGTTTCCCCTATTTTTTGCCTTTGAATGATACTTACCTATTCGTTAAAAAAAAATATAGATGAAAAAACTTTTATAATTTTTGGAATCATAGCAATAGCTTTTGTAAATGAAGTAAAACGCAAAAAAATATTTAAAAATTATTAAGAATTTGTAGATTTTAAAGTTGTATTTAGAATGACATTTTGAACTAATTTCTATTATTTTCAAGGTGTAAATGTGCCTTAAAAAATAAATAATTATCACTCAATATTTTTCTATTGAACATGGCTAGGGATTAATTGTCGGTTTTCTTTCAAACCTTCAAGTCGCAATCGTCCTGTCAATTGATCTAAAGCGTAGGATCTTCCAATGATGAATGGTCTATATTCCGAAAGTGAACCATATGCGATTATGCGCAAAGAGATTAATCATATGGAATGAAGAGAGAGAGAACAGATGATTCCCACAAAAGATGTGGATCTGTAAGTTGCTTTTGACTAATGACTACTAATAAAATGAAGAAAGGTTTGCAATGATCACTTCAACAACGCAAGTTGGCTTCTTCTATGGTTTTAACCGAGCGCACCATCCATTAAAATAAAAAGGCATTCCAAACACTCTCCCCATAATCAAAACAAGTAATAGCACCAAAAGCTAAAGAATTAGCAATTTTTTTTTATGTAAAAAAAAAAGTGAAAGAAAGAGGGAAAGAGAGAGAATGCAAGAGAAGATGTGCCAGAGGCTTCACGAACACTGGTTTGCTCTGAAACTTCCTCACTTGATCATCTTTCTCTTGCTAGTGAACGGCAGCTACCAAGCGAGGGCCCATGTTTTTGTTTACGGCGGCTGCTCTCAGGCCAAGTACCAACCCAACTCACCATTCCAAGCCAACCTCAACTCCTTGCTATCATCCATGGCTACCTCATCCTCTCAATCCTCCTACAACAGCTTCGTCGTTGGTAACGGCAGTTCATTGCCCCCAGATGCTGCCGTGTATGGCCTCTACCAATGCCGGGGTGATCTAAGCATTCCTGACTGCGCCAGTTGCATAGAGAATGCCATTGGGCAGCTGGGGCTGTTGTGTGTCAACGGCTATGCAGCTGGTCTGCAGTTGGATGGTTGTTATGTTAGATATGATAATACTGATTTCTTGGGCAAACTCGACACAACACTTGTTTACAACAAATGCAGTCCGAGTAGCAGCAGTGACAGTGATTTTTTCAGGCGAAGGGATGACATTCTTGCTGATCTGCAAGCAGGAGTCGGCTTTCGGGTTAGGAGCTTAGGGATGGTGGAGGGATTTGCTCAGTGTTTGGGGGATCTAAGCTCAGTTGACTGCTCTTCTTGCCTCACCGAAGCTGTTGGAAAGCTGAAGAACATGTGTGGATCATCAGTGGCAGCGGATGTTTACTTGGCCCAGTGCTATGCTCGTTACTGGGCGTCCGGTTACTATGCTCCATCTGCAGGTGAGACTCAAAATATTCTTTATTCTTATTATTTTCATTTCCCTAAGATCATGGTGGGTTTAATGGCTCAGATACTGGGTGATCCATTGGATGGGAACTGTTTGCTACTTCGCTTGGCAACGATCTGGTCTATTAACCGTTGATAAAAAGTGACCGGTCCTGAGCAAACGATTTGAGTAGTGATGTTGACTGTTGCTTCGAGAGTCAAACAATTGAAAGGCTGAGTTATGAAGCTGAGCTTGATCAGATGGTTACAACCATTGAATCCACACCTCCTATGAGATGGCCCAGTGGCTTGATGTTCTAGATCAATTTCCAATGCACTATTAACTGGAGACCGGAGTCGTCAGAATTTTTTCTCCCTTCACTTGCTTTTGTTTTGCTTTCGACAGGGTGAGTCTAATTGTCCCGCCTTTTTCTTTTAACTTCACAGGTTCTACCAACGCGGACGAAGTTGGTAAAACGGTGGCAATAATTGTTGGCGTCTTGACTGGGGTTGCCCTTTTTATCGTTCTACTCTCGTTTTTGAGAAAAGCGTTTGGCAAGTTCCCGCCCTTATCTTCTTTTTCTTTTCCTCTTTTCTTTCTCCCACTAACTTTGGCAACACGAGTACGACGTTCTCTTTCCTTTCGTGTGTGCAGGATAGTAGGACGCGACGTCGGTTTCTCCACTTGTGGATTCATGAGGGTCTTTATTAGATATTCCCATCTGCATCCTCTTTTGTCCCTCGGGCTATTGTTTTTCTTGTAATGAGCTGTAGTCCAACACAAGAATTTTACCGTTGGTGGACCTTTTAATTCGCGATCTATTAAAAAATGTAAGTTCGATATTCCATTTGAAATACCACGCCCAAATTTCAGTGTTTTGCCAGTTCATTGTTTATGATGTCGTCAAAAGTATGGTTCATGTGTGGATTTGGTCAAAAGAGCACAGAGAGAAACCGACAAATCTTATCGCTCCACTACAAATTTCATAGCAGAGGTCATCTAACAGGAAGGGATTAAATGAAAAACCACAAAGCCGACCCAAGTATTTGGCAACACGAGTACGACGTTCTCTTTCCTTTCGTGTGTGCAGGATAGTAGGACGCGACGTCGGTTTCTCCACTTGTGGATTCATGAGGGTCTTTATTAGATATTCCTATCTGCATCCTCTTTTGTCCCTCGGGCTACTGTTTTTCTTGTAATGAGCTGTAGTCCAACACAAGAATTTTACCGTTGGTGGACTTTTTAATTCGCGATCTATTAAAAAATGTAAGTTCGATATTCCATTTGAAATACCACGCCCAAATTTCAGTGTTTTGCCAGTTCATTGTTTATGATGTCGTCAAAAGTATGGTTCATGTGTGGATTTGGTCAAAAGAGCACAGAGAGAAACCGACAAATCTTATTGCTCCACTACAAATTTCATAGCAGAGGTCATCTAACAGGAAGGGATTAAATGAAAAACCACAAAGCCGACCCAAGTATTTGGCAACACGAGTACGACGTTCTCTTTCCTTTCGTGTGTGCAGGATAGTAGGACGCGACGTCGGTTTCTCCACTTTTGGATTCATGAGGGTCTTTATTAGATATTCCTATCTGCATCCTCTTTTGTCCCTCGGGCTATTGTTTTTCTTGTAATGAGCTGTAGTCCAACACAAGAATTTTACCGTTGGTGGACTTTTTAATTCGCGATCTATTAAAAAATGTAAGTTCGATATTCCATTTGAAATACCACGCCCAAATTTCAGTGTTTTGCCAGTTCATTGTTTGTGATGTCGTCAAAAGTATGGTTCATGTGTGGATTTGGTCAAAAGAGCACAGAGAGAAACCGACAAATCTTATTGCTCCACTACAAATTTCATAGCAGAGGTCATCTAACAGGAAGGGATTAAATGAAAAACCACAAAGCCGACCCAAGTATTTGAATGAACTTCTCCCGCAGGTTAAATTGAATTATTGAATTAGTTCTAAAATTCTATGCAGTTTTTGACGGAAGAAAGAGAGGCCTATTTAAGGGTTTTTCAAGTCTAAAGCTCAAAAAAATTAAAAATAAGTGATCTATTAGGCATAGCAAAGATTTGATCTCATATTCCTTCAATTAGGATTTGATATCGCTTAAAGTAGTAGATTCAAAGTGGAGCACAAGAAATTCTTACACGATTGAATTTCTCTCTGCATAGAAGAGATTCCACCTTCATTCTCTTTGAGCAAACTTCCTTAGAATCGACAAGTTTTCTCTACAAATTCTATCTTAAATCAGTGCCACTGCTTTCCTTTACATATTTTTTCCTTTTTATTTTATTTTTAAATTTTAAATAGGATACAATTAATAAAAAAGAAAATATAACTTTGCAGGCTTACTTCACATATCAAACAATATCATATCGTTACAAAAATTAAATCATTTGGAAATCTTATTAAAGACATGTCTAACGAACACAAATTGACGCAATTCTTATAAGTGATTTTGTAACGGATTATCATATACTGACGTGACAACCTATGTTTGTTATTTTATTTTTTTTGTATAAGAGGGTATGCGCCCAACGAATGGTAATATTATATTTTATTTCCAACTTAGGATGTCTAATCGGTGACTTCTTATTTATTTTATTTAGAATTCTTTTAAATTTTAATTTCATATTTAAATTAATTTTGCAATTTTATTTTTGTGAATTGCATTCATATAAATTTTGCAATTTTATTATTCAAGAATTTCAACTGATGAAACCCTTGTGTGGTTGAAAATTCCATTGTAAATCCATACCTTGGTGAGATTTGAACCAATCTAGAATCCTTTTGTGAGAGAACTTTTATCTTGATTGCACTGTAGAATCTTGAGTTTTCCCATATTCAATTAGGCTAAATATCTTCAAAATATGAAAGTGAATTTCTAAAATTCTTTGATATTCCTATTAGAGCCACAGTTGAACCTATGTTCTCGATTGTCAATTTCGATGTCCAAAAGTCTATGTTGTGTGTCATGTGTGCCTTTGGAACAGTGAAGACCAGAAGCATTAGAAGACCTAGATGGTGGATGACAAAGCAGCAATGTGAGAGGTGAATGAGCGAAAAGGCCAACGAAGGCAGGTAAAAGGAGCTAATAGACTTAGGTGACCCTGGAGTGATCCCATGATAGGTTTGGACGTGGAATGTAGAGTCATTAGGTGGATTATATGGAGTAGATAATTCTAAGCATGGAAGTCCATAGTTTTGGTTTGAGAAATCTGAATGGTCTGCAGTTTAGAGTTTCAAATGGGTTGATTTGGACGTCTGAACAGAATGCAGTGTGAACAAACCTATGAACTCAGTTGCTCATGGATTCAAAACATTGAAGGGGTTGATTCTGACTTTTGAATGCTTGTACATCTTAGCTGTTGGTTTCAAAATTGTGATGAGTTATAAGATTTGTTTTAAAAAAAACTAGTCGTTGGAGCGTGGCTAGTTGGATGACAAGCTAGATATACACATGTGGAAAATGTGATTTGAATATGAGATAGATTTGCTCGGTTGTCACGGAGTTGGCTGTGAGTTGTAGCACTAGTTCAGAGGTCTGAACTAACGATCTTGAAATCTTTAAATACTAGTTGTGTGTGAAAAAATATACTTCTGAGATTTTTGAATGCCTGGAAACCTCTCATAACTGTTGTGCTTAGAATTGAGCATTCTAAGAAAGCTGTGTACTAAGATTTGAAAGACTATATCCGCCAAAACTTGCGAATCATTTGGTAGTCATTGTGTGATCCATCACTTCTATCCTAACAGATCTGAAGAGCGTGTGAGGCTCTACTTATGATGAGTGATTGGATATCCATGAGAGAGAGATCTAGGGACACCTGTGTAGTGATAGATTTATAACCCTTCCTAAAATCCTTGGTTGAGTGCTTTTAATCAGTATATCATTTACATCAAGGACGAGGTGTTGTGGAGGACGTTGTGCTGATTCACTAGTACTGGTTGTGACTAGCTTGTTGGCAGTGCCATCGACAAAGTCTGTGAGTACTTTGTGGTGTGTTATGGTGAGACTCAGGTAGAGTCTTAGGTTTGTGAGACTAAGGTAGAGTCTTAGGTTTGTGAGACTAAGGTAGACTCTATTTTGGTGAAGATTCAGGTAGAGTCAATGTTGAGTGAAGACTCGGATGAAGTCTTACTATGGTAGAGTCAATGTTGAGTCAAAGGTGTGTGCAACTTAGGTTAGTTGTTTGTTAGAGCCACAGTTGAACATGTGTTCTCGATTTTTAATTTCGGTGTCCAAAAGTCTATGTTGTGTCCTTGTGTGCCTCTGAAAGTGTAATGACTAGAAGTAGTGAAGACCTTGATGGTAGAGAAGCAGCGTGAGCAGTGAATCAGCTGGAAGGCCAAGAAAGGCAGGTAAAAGAACCTAATAGACTTATTATAACGCCCCGTCCCGCTACAGGCATGTTAAGACTGATACAAACTCCAAAACCGATTTAAAACTATTCGATTTTTTTTTTAAATGGCAGACACCACTTTCGCCAACCGCACTAACCACGGCAACCCACAAATAAACCAATAACTAGAGATTTGACTATGGCATTCTCCATAATTAGAAACAATAACATCAACAAGTTATTACATTTATCTAACTCAAGAAAAGTACACAAAACTTAAATACATGAATAATCTCCCAACTACAAAGAATGGAACTCTAACAGAACTAAAGTTGCAACTCCACATCCAACGTCCGATAAAGGGTCCCGCAGATCCCTACTCCAAGAACTACCTGTGAGGCAAGGGGTGAGCTATACATGCCGAGAGAGGTAACACATGCATCAAATGTTATCAAGCATACACTCAATATAATCATATGGACAAATCAATGTAAAAGATGTCTACATGTACGATGATGCGAGTGTGTGCCCTAAACCTAGCACATGGGGCCACATCTATCGGTCCTCCAAAACATCCAATAACCACCCCAATGCAACACTAAGGCAACTCCCACATATGTCCATCCGCTAAAGTCCACCTACCACAGGTACACAGACCGATCTCCAACCAGATCAGAGTCTTGGCCCTCAACTAGTCCTGTGACTCTCCCAGGGCGACCGACACACATACCACAACCAACCATGAGTCAGGCTCAATAAAGTCCCAAACAGACTATCACACGGGAGTAACTTCCGCACCAGTCTGCAACGGACTGCCAACAAGACCAATATGTGGTCCCCTTGACCAAGACCAAAGTCCCGGTAATCATACATGTAGCCTCAGGTCCCATCTGTTGATCTCAACACAATCGGCACATCCACCCCTCATGGAATTCCATAAGCCTTCTATCGAGTGAGCCGACTGAACTTGTAACACCCCGGTTTTCCAAGTTATAAATATTTACGGAAATTACCTATTTAAATTATGAATTTTAGATATGGATCTAAGATGGGTAAAATGTTGGGTCTTTGTCCAATTAAGACCCAACGATTTTGATAAATGGTTTCAAATGAATTTAAATGGGATTGAATTAAAAGAGTATGCATTATGTCTAAATTAAATAAATGATTGTGCATGGCCGAATTATTGGATTTGGATATCCAAGGGGATGTTTAAAAATCAAATGAAGATTACCTTGGCCGTGTATGTGGGATTTTTCATATCCACATTGATATGTTAGAATATCTTGAGAAGATATCTAAGATTAAATAAAGAAGATATCTAGAGATAAATATAGATGGCTTGGTCGCATGATTAGATATGAATATCTATATGTTATGCGCATGGAATGGAAGCCAAGGAAGTTATCTAATCTAAATAAAGATAGGATTAAGGGAAGGTTTTAATAAAAGAAAGGCAATGACTAAATGGAAGGGGCGCATGGCATATTTTAAAGGGAAACAAGGGGCACACGACATAGGGAATGATCTATCTTAGCACCTTCTAAGATAAGATTAATGGGAAGGATTTATAGAAAGGCAACAAGGGAGAAGAGGCTCATAAGCACCTTCTAAGTTGGGACCAAGGGAAATAATAAAAGAGAAGGCAATAAGGGGCACACGGCATTACATTCTCTCTCTCTTTCAAGACTCAATCTCGGCAGGAAGAAAGAGAAGTGAAGGCAGCCAGCCGAGTGGAAGATCAAGGAGAAAAGGCTAAGGAAAGAAAAAGGATTGAAAGAGCAAGAACAAGCCGAAGGAGTCGTGGAACCGGTAAGTGATTTTATGTTTTTGGTTTGATTTATGGTTTAGATGGTTTAAGAGAATTGGGTAAACCATAGGGTTCGGCCATGATGAAGGGCCGAACCCCATGGAAGGTTGTTGCTTATAATTTATGGAGTTTTAATGAGGAAAAAAATATGGGAGTTGGTTAATAAATTTCAATGACAAAAACCATGGAAAGACATGGTTTAAATTATGGGTTTTTGGGTTGAAGACCATGGACTGATTATGCATGTTTTAAAAGGGATTTAAAGTGGTTTAAGAAGAGGTTGAAAAACCATAGGGTTCGGCCATGGTGAAGGGTCGAACCCCATGAAAGATGGTTGGTTACTTGATGGGAGAAAAACCAAGGAATAAGATGAACCATAGGGTTCGGCCATGCCATGGAAAGGTTATTAATAAATTTCAAAGGATTTAAAGTGATGGGAAAGGTTAATTATGTTTTAATTTTGAATGGAGACCATGGGAAGATATAGATAGATTTAATATGGCGATTAATTAAAAGGAAAATGAAGTTTATTAATTTTAGAAAGGAGAACATTGTGAACCATAGGGTTCGGCCATAGTGCATTGCCGAACCCCATGGAGTTGTATTGGAATTGTAATGGTATTTTTAATGTATGATAATTAATTTTGGAAAGAGGAGTTTAAATTAGTAAGTTTCTAATTAAGGAAAGTGGAGATTAAATTAGAAGCTATCTAATTATGGACCTTAGATTAAAATGGAAGGTGGAGATTATTATGGAAACCTTCAAATATGGAAGGGTGGAAGATTAATTTGGAAACCTTCTAAATATGGAAGGGTGGATGATTAAGTTAGAAACCTTCTAAGTGTGGAAGGATGGACGATAAATTTGGAAACTATCAAATTATGGAAGTTGGTTGCTAAATTAGAAAGCTTTTATTTATGGAAGTTATATATTGAATTTAGAAAGTTTCTATTTATAGACTTTCTAATTATGGACCTAATATGTATTAAGGAATTTTTATGGGTCATTTATGGACCTAAGATGGTGAACCAATTTAATGGATCATATGGGTTTTATGGATCCAAGTGTGGAAATTAATATAATTGGAAAATTTACATCATAGGGTTCGGCCATGGTGTTTGGCTGAACCCCATGAATCAAGTCTTTGGTCCAATTATGGATTTATTATTATCAAATGAATTTAGAGGGAGGATGGAACCATGATATCATGGTTCGGCCATGGGATAAGGCCGAACCCCATGAACCAAATTTTATGGGTCTTTGATGGACCTAATATGGTTAAAGGAAATAGAATGTCTTATTTATGGTTCCATGGTTGTGAATTATTAGAGGATTCATGTATATAATGTATAAGTGAATGGACCTCTATGTTTGGAGCCAAAATCTAAGGTGATGAAGGTGATGGCAAAATTATAAATAGGTCAAAATAATGGACATAGGGTTCGGCCATGGTGTATGGCCGAACCCCATGAATTATTTGATGGACCATGTGTTGGAATATTTTAAGGGATTGGTTAAGGAATTTTTATAGGGTCTAGTTATGGTAGATTTAAATGAATGAGGGAATCAATGGTAATTTTGTAAATATATGGAAATATTGGATATAGGGTTTGGCCATAGTGTATGGCCGAACCCCATGAACTATTTATTGGACTATGTGTTTGGATTAAAGAAGTAAGTATGGATTATTTTGGAACCTAAGCAAGGAAAATGGCTATGGTTATGAACGATGGCATTATCGTAATTAACTAAAGATCAGACCATGGGTTTGGCCATGGCGTATGGCCGAACCCCATGGGGTTTTGTTTATAGACTTAGAACCTTGAAAAATCAAGTGGGACTTGGTTATGATTAATTGTTATATTATAAGGTAACGGGACCTCACAAGGCGTTTACGATCGTAAGCGGTTACCAGACGAAAGACGCAAGGACACGTTAGAGGTCTTTGTTAGGATTCCACCTCTTTGAAACCATGGGTTTATGTACATTGTTTTTATCTTGATTTGATAAATTATGTTGTGAAGAATTATGTTTCAAATTGTGATTTCCAATGCTATGTTTATATGATAAAATAGCATGTACTGTATATGTTTTAAACTATGATTTTAAATGCTATGATTTGTATTTCTGCATAGCATGTTGGCATTTGCATCTCATGCAGGGCATGGGAGGGATGACAAATAACAGGAGCCCACACTCAGTCGGGGTGTCCGTAAGGCAACTGTGGGGAATACCTTGATGAGGAAAATTCCATCAAGGGGATACTATGTAACCGGAGCCCACACTTCATCGGGGCGTCCGTACGGCAACTGTGGGGGGTACCTTGATGAGGAGAATTCCATTAAGAGGATACCATGTGTTTTTGATGGGTGGGACTCATTGCATATGATAGCATGGCATGTCATTGATTTGGCATGATTATGATCTTTATTACCATGCAAGGTTTCTGGTTTTTATCGGTATGATTGGATCTCTATTATCATACACTGATTTGGATACGATGTTTTATAATTATGGCATGATCTATTATAACTGGTTTTGATATATATTATATCTGGATTTTTGGTACTAATCCATGTGTTAGCCCTAACTGAAATACCTACTGGGCGCGTTGTTCTAACGCCCTACTTCTACCCTGTAGTGGATGATACAGGAAACAAGGAGAACGATGAATGCGAAACGGGCCAAGCATAGGAGCTTGGAGGATTATAGTTTACATTTTGTTTAAGATACTCCTGGACTTATGTTTGAATATCTAGAATTCGGATTGTAATAACTTAGATGAATTTACTATGGTTAGATGTTTTATTTGGATAATGATGATATGATTAGATGACTAAGTACTTTGCTATCAAATGCTTTGAATATGAGTTTTATTATGTTTCCGCAATGATGATTCATTCCGCATGTGTATCGTATAGCTATGTGTGAACTGTTTTCCTTGACTTGATCCATGCACACATAGGGTTGGCCAGTTAAGGGTCGAATTTTGGAAGTTCGGACTTAGCTCGCGTCATGACATCCCGTTCTTGCTCTCTTTGTTATAAAAAAAATAGACTCTTATTTTCAATGTGAGAAAGGCAGGGTGTTACAGAACTCACTCGTTAGGCGCCCATAAACTCCCAGTGAGTGAACAACTAGCTCACAAGTCTCAATCATGAACCCCAAGGTCATAACCACGGGTAGTCACATTACCACACCACTCAGCAAAAAAGTGGGCAAACAGACACTCAACCCACTTGGCTCCTAGGGCGACCTAATACGTAATCGACCTACTCTATGACCACCTGATGAGCACAGAAACATGACTATTTTACCATTGTATTTGGACTAGTTAACTCCATGTTTTGGGTGTTTTTGGATATGATTAATGAGATTTTGGACGTTTTGTAGGATTTATAGGGAAATACAAGATATGAGAATTTAAAAAGTGAATTTACAATTTATGGGCATAAGTTGATATTTTTGGAAAGTTAGAATTTTTAATAATTATTTTACCACAATTTTAGGGGTTTGATTTGTAAACTAATTAATTCAAATCTATTTATGAGAGTTTGGATTAATTTAGTACATTTTTAGAATTGATTGTAAGTGATAAAATTAATTATTAGATTTTTCATACTTTGAAAATTCCAATTATTGAGCCCATTAAGAAAAGCCCATGAAGAAATCCACATTTGTGAAGTCTATTTTCATCATCTCAAGATACATATGAGGGAATTCAAAATTTACAAATATAAGAGGATTTTCGAATTTGGCAAGTGGATTAAGGAAAAAGAAACAAAATAAGAAGGGGCGAAAAAGAAGGAAGGTTTGACACATTTTCAGTATTTTGGCCATAACATTTCACTCTAATGTCCGATTGCTTTGATTCTTTTTGGATTGGAAATAATATTTCAAGGGTTACAACTTTGTTGTTTACGACTTGTCCTAATTTGGATGTTAACTAGGTCAAACCGGAGCTGCAAGGTGGTACATGTGTTTGTGTAAAAAATGGGATTCTGCACCCACTTTCCTTACACAAATTTTACTATTTTTTCGACATCCTTGCCTCCTTCAAGCCATTCCATGTTTAGCACAAACCATATCAGCCCTCCATGTGTCCCTTCCTTTATTTAAATCTTTAAATCCAAGCCATTCATTCCACCTCCTTTTATCTATAAATACTAGCCCTCTCCCATTGAGAAAATTGAACTTGGGCAAACAATTTCAAGGTTGGCTAGGCTTTGGAGAGGGATTGAAAAGGAGAATAGAATGCTTTGGTAATTTTGATTTTCATATTGGTTCTTGAGGTTGGTGATTTTAGTTTTCCATTGTATTTTTTTGTCTTGTTAAATTTCGAAATTTCAATTGTAAATTTTTATTCCAATGCTTTAATCAATAAGAAAAATGTGAGAATTAGAATTATGGTTTTCCAATTGTTCTTTTATGTGTAATCAAAATTTCAATTTTATTTCCATTCTTTTCATGATGTTTACTTTTCTAAGAAATTTAAGGAAAGTGAGATTATTTTAGGATTGGTAGAAGTTGATTTTTCCTTTCCAAGGCTCTTTTTAAGAGTGATATTATTTTATATTTGGAATTACAAGTAGAAATTTTACCTAAGCTTAAGGCTGGAATTGAATTTTCTTAGTTAAATGGATTTCATAGATTTCATATTTAGAGTTTTAAAGAATTTGAGATTTGAATCCGTGTTAAATAATTTACGTGAACTCCATGTTCTAGGCCGTTATTTTTTTATTAAAATATGGATAATAATGCCTCATTGAATCTCTAATCTAATTCCATTGTAAATATGGACAAAAGTAATTTTAGTTGTTCTTAATTTTATTTTTGTTTTAAAATTCAAAATTCTTGAAAATTGTGGAACTGGGTTGGTTAATTAATTAATTGCATCTTAGTTTTGTGTTCTAAGTTAGATTGAGATTACTTATAATTTTTAAATTAATCCACACCATCTTAATTGAATTTAGATGAATTTTGTGCTTTCCGTGAAAATTAGATCTCTTGAATGGTTAATTTTTAATTTTAGATGTTGTTACTATTTTTGGAATTTTTTTATTTTTAGAATGCTTTTAAATTAAAATTAGATTTCCTAGATTAGAGAATTAATTCCATATTTAAGATTTATTTCTATGATTATTAAATTTCTTAAAATATATAATTCAATGGTATGATTTTGACGGATATATTTTCTAAGTTCCGATAGGTTCAACCTCGCACTCAATCGCTATGTTATCTAATGGTTCGTGTGCTTGTGAGTTATAAATTTAAAATTTGCACAACACCACCCTACCGCTAGGGCCACCTTCACAAAAATCCACACCCACTACAGACCGATACTTCAGCTGTACACTGAACCACGAGGACAATCTCAAATAATGTCCATAAATAGTCAATCGATACCTCAGTCGTACATTGGACCACGGGAGTGAACCCCAACTCATGCAGTAATGTTGTACACATGGAAAACAGTAAAAAGGTAAAAAGCAAAAAAAAAGTCCAACTTTGTGTACTGACCGTAGAAAATGCCTATAGGACTGGTTCATGACTGCCATTTAAGGAAGATCTGATTGGGTAAATAAAACAAAGGTCCCTTGAGCCACTAAGCTCTCATGATTCTTTCTTGGAATATGCCAAGAATGACTTCTCCCATGTCTGCCAATTTTTTAACTTTAATTTTTAATTAAAAGATATATTATTATTTTTAATTTATTATAAATGTCATTATTCAAATGGTAGAAGGTAAAGCTGGTTATTTGGATATTCAGAAATTTGAACGAAAATAATGTCAGAGAAATTTATCTTCAAGAAAATTAATTGAAGGAAAAGACGCGAATTACGTATATCTGACTTTTCTCTACATACTTATTTTCAATTTTAGGGTAAAATTACCATTCTGCCCTTGCATTTTTTACTCATTTGAACGAATTGAGAGTTCATTTCGATATTCGTTCAAATAAATCATTCATTCGAACGAATGTAGAACGAATGCAAAAGTGTAAATGACAGTTCATTCGAACGAATAGTTGAACAATGTTCTATGTTACTGTTCAGGTCATTCGTTCAAATGAATGGATAGTTCAACTACTATGCACAATAGTGATTATTTAAATAATAAAATTTCTTTTAAAATTTTAAAGTTATTTTTTAAGCACTGTGTATTTTCTAAATTTCTCAAATTAAATATCCGGAGTAATTACGATAACCTGATAAAAATACTTTAAGACTTTAAGGTCTTTTTACACTCTCAAATGCTTAAAACATAGTATTTTACAAATAAGGGTATCCCTCGACTGTGCCAAAAACACATTTGGGAGTGTCAAAAGACCTTGAAGTCTTAAAGTATTTTTATCAGGTTATCGTAATTAATACGGATATTTAATTTGAGAAATTTTGGAAGTAGACAGTGTTTAAAAAATAATGGTCTATCTTCCATATGCTACACTAATGGATAGTGCGTTAGTTAAATAATAAAATCTCCTTTAAAATTTTAAAGTTATTTTTTAAGCATTGTGTATTTCTAAAATTTCTCAAATTGAATATCCGGACTAATTACGATAACCTGATGAAAATACTTTAAAACTTCAAGGTCTTTTGACACTCCTAAATGTGTTTTCGGCACAGCCGAGGGATACCCTTATTTGTAAAACACTGTGTTTTAAGCATTTGGGAGTGTCAAAAGACCTTGAAGTTTTAAAGTATTTTTATCAGGTTATCGTAATTAGTTTGGATATTCAATTTGAGAAATTTTGAAAATACACAGTGCTTAAAAAATAACTTTAAAGTTTTAAAAGAGATTTTATTATTTAAATAATTACTATTGTGCACAGTAGTTCGAATGAACCATCCCTTCATTTGAACGATTGGACTAAAAGTAATGCGGAATACTGTTCAACCCATTCATTCGAATGAATTAAATTTAGACTTGGGCATTCGTTCGAATGAATGATTAATTCGAACGTATGTAGAAATGAACTGGCAATTCGTTCGAATGAGTGAAAAATACGGGGGCATAATGGTAATTTCACCCTAAAAATTTGAAAACGGATGTGTAGAGGCAGAAAAGTCGGGTGTCTGTAAGTCGCGCTAAGGAAAATCGAGGAATCTCTTCAAAATTTATCTCTCATCCAAATATAGCATTGAAGACTTTAAATGAGAAAAAGAGAACATTAAGTTGTTTACTAAAATAAAATAAATACCCACATCAATTATAATTTTTGTAATATGGATCATTCTATGTTATCCACTAACCTTACTAAAGTAAGTAGTTATAACTAAGTACAATTTGAATTTACTTAAATTTGACATTAATATTGTAACATCCCGGATTTTCAATGCAATTATTATATTGGATATTATCTATTTTAATTGGTAAATTTAAGATTTATAGATGGAATGGATGTTTGATGGGTAAGAATTGGGGCAATGGCCCAATTATGATCCAATGGATCATGGATAGGGTTGATTCTAATTAATTGGGTAAATGTGGTCAATTGGGTCAAATACCCAATTGGGACCCAATGGGTCAAAATGAATTGAGGTTTAGGGTAAACGGGTAAAGAATTGATTTAATTGTGTCATCTATCCAATTAAGATCTAAGGCATGGGATCCACCTCATCAAGTGAGGTGGCAAGTGTAGGAGGTGACATGGAAGTGGCATAGCCAAGTGGGACCCAAGTCCACCTCATCAAGTGAGGTGGCGTGTGGTCTAAGGTAACTTGTGGGGCAGTCTACCATGGTTGACTTGGGTGAGTTCATGGGTGAGTCCAAGAAGGTTAAGTGAAGTGAGTTGAGATAAGGAATTAATTAATTAAGAATAAAGTCTAAGTCTTGAGTTAGGGGAATGAGTTCCATTTAAGTGAAGTGAGTTGAAAGTGAAGTGAGTTGAATGTGAAGTGAGCAAACTAAACAAGTGAGTTACATAGAAGTGGAAGGGACTTAGGTGAGTCAATAGGGGAGGTGGAGGGTAAATGGGTAAGGAATTGATTTAATCGGGTCATGTATCCAATTAAAATCTAAGACATGGGATCCACCTCATCATGTGAGGTGGCAAGTGTAGGAGGTGACATGGAAGTGGCATAGCCAAGTGGGACCCAAGTCCACCTCATCAAGTGAGGTGGCGTGTGGTCTAAGGTAACTTGTGGGGCTGGCTACCATGGTTGACTTGGTCAACCATGGGTGAGTCCAAGAAGGTTAAGTGAAGTGAGTTGAGATAAGGAATTAATTAATTAAGAATAAAGTCTAGGGAAGTGAGTCAAACTAAACAAGTAAGTCACATGGAAGTGGAAACCCTAGACACAAAAATCGTTGAGAAGGGGAAGAAGGCCACGTGTAAGCCATGTGTCCTCTTGGTTAACCAAGGGACACATGGGAAAGACCAAAATGTAAAGAGGGTGGTTGGGAGTTTAGGGTTTACACAAGACCAAAGCCTTCCTTGGCCGATTCTCTCTAGACAAAAAGAGTTAGGGTTTTTCCATCTCAACCTCTCCCCCTCTCTCTAAACCCTAAGGCCAATCCTCTCCTTGAGACAAAGAAAGAGTTTCATCTCATCTCTCTCCCTCTCTCAAACCTTCACCCATTTGGCTGAACCCTCCCTTAGGGTTTCACCTCAATTCCTCTCCCTCTTTACACTCCTTGGCCGAATACACCTCTAAGAAACTTAGAGATCTTCTTCTCTTCTCGTCTCTCTCCCTCACACATTTTCGGCTCTAAACTTGGAGAAACCGAAGAACGAAGGAGGAGGAATGAAGCACTAAGGAAGGAGCAAAATCAGATCTAAAGAAACGGAGGAGTCGCGGGAGAGGTATGTAATATTCAACAAGGGTGTAAGGATTAAGAAGAAAATAAGGGAACCATAGCTTCGGCTATGGAATCGCCGAAACCATGGGGTTCCATTTCAGATTGGAAAGATTGGCCAAATGGTTATTAGACCATGGATTTGAAATCCATCCAAGAAGATGGTTAAGCATTTGGAATGAAAATACCCTAACCTTGTTGGTGGGTAAGATAGGTTGTACAAATAAAATGGATGATGATGAGGACTATGGTGGAATATAAGGAATGATCAAACGGTTGAAACAAATGTGGAAGAACATGGTTTGGCCCCTTGCATGGCCGAACCCTAATTTTTATATATGGATCATTTGAGGATTAAAGGAAAGACAAGATGAGGTTCGGTCATGTTGTATGGTCAAACCCCATCAAGTGCTAAAATATGTTGAATGGAAATACCCATCTTCATGGTAATATGAAATGGAAATAGGATGAAGAGGAGGAATCGTGGGTTCGGCCATGTTGTATGGCCGAACCCCATGGAAGTATGCTTATGAATTTAAATATGTTGTAAATGATGAACCATGGGTTCGGCCATGTTGTATGGCCGAACCCCATGGAAGTATGCTTATGAATTTAAATATGTTGTAAATGATGAACCATGGGTTCGGCCATGTTGTATGGCCGAACCCCATTGGGGAATTTTTATGAATCTAGGTATATTTAAAAGATTAAATGATTAACTCTGGATTACCTAGTTAAGGAATAAAAGGAAAAGAAATGATGATTAAATGGAAAGAGGATGAAAAATGATGAACCATGGGTTCGGCCATGTTGTATGGCTGAACCCCATGGAGGAATTTTTATGGATCTGAATATGGTTTAAAGGATGGCTAAGATGGGAAGATGATGAAAAAAATGAAGAACCAACATGGCCGAACCCCATGGATGATATTTTTATGGACGTAGGTTGTTTTAAAATGTTAAATGATTAACCATGAAATATTAGATTAAGAAATGAATGAATGAATGATGTTGGACCCGCTTTGTCTAAAATAAACAAGGACTAAAAAGAGGGTCAAGAAGACAAAAAAATGAGGTTCGGCCATGTTGTATGGCCGAACCCCATTGATAGGTTTTTGTTGTGGACTTAAACATTTTTCAGCCCTAATGTATGGCCGAAACCCCTTGGGGGACTTAACCGGCTTAAGGGCTATGATCGTAAATGGAAAAGAATATGGAATGATGTAGGGGTTGATGGAAATCAAATGGATCATCGGTTTGATTTATTTATGTGTTAAATGTAATAAGGTAACAGGGATTTCACAAACGGGTGTACGATCGGCTTTAACGCGATCGGTGATCGGTCTTGACGAAAACGCAAGGATGCAATATTTGGACGTTGGTAGGATTCTTATCTTGTTGAAAACCTTGGACTATGTATATGTGATGATTTTTATTCCTATGTGTGATGATTTATTTTTGGTATAAAATGCTATGTTTTAAGGATGGGATTTCAATGCTATATGTTTAATATGAAATGGCATGATGGACTCACATCTCATGCATGGCATGGGAGGGATCTTATGAGAGGAGTCCACGCTCCATTTGGGTATCCGATAAACACACGTGGGGAGGGATCCGCACTAATTCCGATTACGATGTTGGTAATGAAAAGAGGAGTCCACGCTCCGTTCGGTGGGACCGATAAGGCATACGTGGGGAGTCATGACAATGTATACCTTGATGTGGCTTGTACATCAAGAGGATTACTTATGTGGTTGTGATATGGTTGATGGGTGGGAATCATGGCATATGACACCCATGGCATAGCATTGACTTGCATGATTTTGACATTATATATCTATTGTGATTTTTATACTAATCCATGTGTTTGACCTTACTCGGAATACCTACTGGGCGCGTTAACTAACGCCCTACTTCTACCTTAGATGATGATACAGAGAATGGACGGAATGAATGGCGCGAACAGAGCCAAGCTTACGAGCTTGGATGATTTAGATTTATTTTATTAAAGTTTTTATTTCGGACAATGTAATTTGAGTTATTCACATTTTGGGACTGTAATAATTTAGAACTATCTTGCTATGGTTTGTTTTATTTTGGACATTGGAACTTAAGTTATTTAAGGTGATGGACTTCCTTGCTTAAAAATGGATAGGAATAGTAACTCTATTATAATTACGCATCACGTTTATTCCACAAGTATAGCTTTATTGCGTGTGAACCGTTTAGTGGACTTAGTCCACGCACACGTATGGTTGGCTAGTTAAGGGCCGGGATTTGGAAGCTCAGACTTAGCTCGCATCGTGGCGTCCCACTCTCTCTCACTCTTTATTTCAAAAAAAAAAAAAATAGACTCTGATTTTTGGAGAGTGAAAAAGGACGGGGCGTTACAAATATAATATCAAATGGCCCTACTAAATTAAATAAGTGATTGCTTATATAAGAATTTACAAAAAATTAATCTCAAGACATAACTAAGACAAATTAAATTAAATGAAATTCAATAATAATAATGTGATGCCCAATGATCATATGTGATAAAACAAACGATTATTAACGTAAGAATTTAAAAGAAATGTGTAATACCTCGTGTTTGTGTAAGCATTGATGGGAGATAAAAAGTAGCCAGGTTGGGCACTACTTGTCCCACATTGCTTATGAGGAGAGTTGTTCTCTGGGATATGAGTTGGAATCCCTACTTCTTCTAGCACAAGGACTTTTGAGAGCAACATTGGGTTGGCTCGCCAATGCAAAGCGTTGCGGGCCCGTGTGCGTGGGCCCAAAACAGACAATATTGTGCTAGCGGGAATGGTCGTTACAAAATTAATCTCATTAAATGTGTATGGTCACATGTTTCAAATTAAAAAATAAATAAATAAATAGGTGAAGTGGAACTTGAAAGTCCTTAACTAGAACAATACAAGACCTAGAGGGGGACTGAATAGGTCTAGTTCCGATTTTATTACCCTTTTTAAAATCTTATTATTCAAAACAAAGTGTAGCAGAATAATCGTGTGTCTACTTACTTGAGTGGTAGTCAAGCACATGTGTGGAGCCTTCATTCCACTGAAGATCTTCATGCGGTCTTTAGTAACTTTAAAACTTTTTTTTGAATCTTCCAAGGCAAGTTCTAGTCATGGTCACAGAATTAACAATAAGGTGACTCAGTCAAGCCGGGGCACTAATAGCACTCTCTATCATTTGTCAATTTCATCTAAATAAATCAAATTAAGAAAGATATTTGAATGAGTCTTATTCTTATAATGGAAATATTTATAATTCATATTTTCTTTAGTGGGATTAGTGGACCCCATTAAATGATGCATTATATAAAAATCACAATTATGTGAGTATTTTTTTTGTGATATCCTGACCCATGAGCTAGAGGCCAGGCCCTAAATAGGCTGATCCAAGTGAAACTGGGCCCTGTCGGACGGGCCAGCAGAGTGGGCCGGTCGGATCCGACAGCCCAACAGTGGGTGGGAGTTGTCGAAAGTCCCACATCGGAAGTTGAGGAGTTTGAGAGGGGGTTTATAAGTAACATTGCTCCCTCAAACCAACAAGATGCGTTTTGGACCAGGACTTGGGTCGGGTCCGATCCAAAAACCGTATGGGCTCGAGCGTGTGCACGTGTGTGCGCGTGTGGGCCCAAAGTGGACAATATCTTGTTGGCAGATCCCCAAGCCCTTTTTATGGGCCGGGGCTGTTACAAATGGTATCAGAGCTCCGGGTTCTACACTCAGACTGTGTGGGCTTACTGCCTTCCACTGTGTTCATTGGGTCGAGCCGAGGGCGGCTTTGGGCTTTAGGAGGGTGGATTGTGATATCCTGACCCATGAGCCAGAGGCCAGGCCCTAAATAGGCTGATCTAAGTGAAACTGGGCCCTGTCGGACGGGCCAGCAGAGTGGGCCGGTCGGATCCGACAGCCCAGCAGTGGGTGGGAGTTGTCGAAAGTCCCACATCGGAAGTTGAGGAGTTTGAGAGGGGGTTTATAAGTAGCATTTCTCCCTCAAACCAATAAGATGCATTTTGGACCCGGACTCATACGACGTCTCAATCATCAATATCACGTGAGGGACACACCCATACCACGTCTCAATGAAATCATCACGTGAGGGACACATCCATACCACATTTCAATATAATTATCACGTGAGGGACGTACCCATACCACGTCTCAATAAAATCAAGTGACCTAGTCACATACATCTCAGTGCTAAAGTCCTCATCTGTTCTTCTTAGGAATTTTCACAGTTCTCTATCCACTCTAAGCTTTACTCAAGTAACAAACAAATATGTCTCATCATATCGGGACTCCTAAGGCATCATAACCTCTTCGGGCCGCCTTCGAGGGATCCAACATCTAGCATTAGGGTCTATATTAGGGAAGGTTTATCCCACCAATCCTTTTTTACCTTTCACATTTACTCAACATCTTACATCATCCTTAATATAAATGGATGACACAATGCACCTTTTGATCGAGCTGAGGCACAATGCTCTCAGTTGCTTACGTACCACATAGTGGATTAGATCAACTGTAGTTCATTATTTTCACATTTGGATTGACATTGGGGAGTGGTAATACTTTTACTTTGGGAAAATCAAATAAGGCTTTCTTAGCATTTACATTGCATTCCATGCATTCTCAATCATGCTAGCTCATCCTTATTGTTGCACAAGTTAACCCCCATTAGGTTCTAAGATACTTAACCTTAACTCACCCATATCACTTAATCTAACCCTTTACCAAGTTCCTCTTCAAATCATGAAAATTCATTCTACACATGGTTAGGTCAATCCACCACAACCATTATTAACATAGGTACTCACTAGTGATGTACATATCATCACATAATCCAAGCATGGCATTAAAACACATTTATCATGCTTATTATTTGAGTTATCCATCTAAGAATTTCAATCACAATCATGAGAATCCATTTGATACATACATTACTCATAACCATACACAAGTATAGAAAGTTATCAAGGCCCTACATTACATATCTTGGAGAATCTTAATTTATCATATGTTCTATCATACTTTAACACATCACAAATCTATGAATTCTCAATTATACTAAACATCTAATCATAGGGAACTTGGGAAACTCATACATATGTATCTGATACAATATATTCACATCAATCACACATAGGTATAAAAAAGTTAAACCATAAACTTACCCAACTATGCATTGGAATGTGCACAAGGCAACATTCACTCAAACATATTATCACACACCTTGTGAGCATGGAATTTTACAAATATTTCCAATGCTCTAAGTGTATGGCATTCTCCAATTTTACCCAATCTTATCAAACTCGAATCATTTCGAAATTGGTCTAGGGGTGTAAATCGTGAATCAAAAATTGAAAATCGTAAAATCGTACGATTCATATATTCTCTTATTCCCATAACTATTTTGTTGACGTGGGTCATTACATCATGCCTCGACCCAAGTGTGGGCCCGAAACACGACTAATGTGTTTTAAAAACTAAACCAAACCCTAATCTTGTCCCAACATAGTCCATGCCCTCTACTAGACTCCATACAGTCCATGGCTTCCAGGTGATCAAGTTAAGCCCATAGAAAATGTCACACATGCTTGCTGGCTAAGGACTCAAACATGTACCATAAGTCCTTGAACACAACAGGGAACAAACATTATAATGCATCAGAGCAACACACAGAAGCATAATGGTTTCTACATGTATAGTTTCTCATGCCACAGAGGACATGTTTATTACAAACTTCAACTTCCAAAATAAGCATAATAATTCAGTTTTTCTTCTCCATCCATGTGAAATATATGGAAATCCAGGTTCTAGCTCCTAACGAGATACTAAGGGTTCCTCCCTGCATTATAAGAACCTGATCGACCCACGGTCGGACCGACGGTTAGACTGGGGTCAACAATTTCAAGGGTCGGTTCAACGTGAAAACCGTATGAGATTGAAAACCTTCAAAACTCTTGTTGGACCACGGGTCAAAGCGGGTTTCATTATTAACCCTTCAAACAGTGATCCGTGGGTCAACCTAAAATGAGTTTTTTTTTATGTTTCCTTTTTATTCAGATTTTTTTTGCAACTTTCATTGTTATCATGGGGACTCACGAGTGACTCTAATAAAAAAAAATTCCACTGATATCGTGGGGACTTAGGAATGCAACAAACTTGTGTAGTAATAAAAATTAAATAATCTAAATTTAGTATAACAAATCACATCTTATTCTAAATTACAAGGATCCATACGATACTAACTATTACTGTAGATTGTAGTAGATGCCATCCCCATCTTCAGATTTATAACTATTGAGCACTTTTTTTCCTCCACAACCATCTTATTGATTTTGCTTTTAAAGTTTTAAATTATAGATAAAAATGATATAAATAAATATACATAATTTTATTTTTTTATTTAAAAAAATATTTTTTTATGTTAAGGCTTAATATTAACATTATTTTTTTAAAGGCAATTATATAACCATTGCTAATAATTATAATTATTATCCTCTTCAAAAAATCGTGAACTTTGATGCATAAACAATTGTTTAAAAAATGATAAAATAAAAAATTGAAGTGATCAACCACTTAAAACTGATTCTTTCGCATTCATTGTGTAACTCATTTGAAAATATCCTTATATGTCCAGTAATTTTGTAAGAATGCGATCGTAATGATAATTATTAAATAAAGTAAAATATATTGGTAATTAATTTTCAAGTACATTATATAAGTATATATTATATATGTATTCAAATATATTGTAAAAATAAATAAATTACCGTATTATTAATAATTGTTTTATCTTAACTGAAATCTTTGGTAAATATTAAAAATTTAAAAAAATTACTACATAAAAAACTAAAAAACTAGGCAAAGGCTTAAGTTAAAAAAGAAATAGACAAAATGAGAACAAGAATATTTGTTAGTGCCCTGGCTTTGCCGAGTCTCTGTTTGTCAATTCCATGACTCGGGAAGAAGCACTTGCTAGAAGCTTGAAGACCCAAAGTGATCAAGAATGAAGATCATGCTCCACCGGATTGAAGCTTGTTATGGCAATTACAAAACAAGTATTATGACCAAATATGACTTTAGGTGGTACCCACACCTTAGAGAGGACCATCCCTAGGTTAGTTGAACAAATGATTAAATCATAAATAGCCTAGACAGGAAGCTTGACAGTGAATTGGAATCCAATTCGGAAATATGTATTTGGTTTCATTGTCAGCTCGACCAGTAGTTCTCACCGACCCCTCGGTGGAGACATGATCGAGCCATCGTGGTCAAAGACTGTTCGGCCTGATTGACATAGGTTTTGGATCATAGAACTGTCATTTTGGGAAAGCCTCTGATCGAGAGTCTCGTATACATTGACCCCTCGGTGAAAAGCTGAAATGACCCCTTGTGGTCAACGATTCTTTGATAAGATTTATGAGTTCTGGAACTTATAACTCATTGGGCTCTCGAGAAAACAGACATATCGGTAGTTCAAGACCAATCGAGAGTACAAAGACTGAACCCTCAGTAAAGGGCGACAGGTCGTTCTGGGTAAGACAAGTTTCTAGACTTGAAACTACTGTCAGCATGGCGTTGCTCCAGAATGAGCCTCTTGTATGGACCGACCTCTCGGTGCCATAACTGTTGACCCATCGGCGACACCGACCTGTCGACCGGGAAAGATTATTACCGTTGGGAGTGCATTAATGCGCAATAGTCGGGTTATTGCACGGTAACATTTCTAGTCACCGACCACTTGGTGCGCCCTACTTGTCGGTACATTACCGTTGCTGCAACTAGTTGCTTTCTCTATATAAACCAATCTTTATGCAACCAGATGGCATCCTTTGATAAAATCAGCTGGACTCTCATCATTATCAGTAAGTGTAAAAAAGGGCCAACAGAAGGATCACTCTCTCTCTCTCGTGCTTACACTTGGAGAATCAAATACAACCAATCATATGGATTGAGTTTGTGAAAGAGAGAGGAGAAAGGATAATAAACTAGGAAACCTTTGGTAAAACCAGTTTTCTTGTCGTCCTGGATTGTGATTGCTTTAAGACGGCTACAAGGAGGAGCGTCGGCACACATTGGGTGGATCTTGAAGAAACACACATCAAGAGATAGAGCTACAAAGCCAAGTGCTTCTTGGTTTTAATTTTGTTTTAAAGCCTTTGTCTCGAAAGTGGATTAAGGAGGATTTGCTCCAGAATTACTATAAAAATCTTTAGAGCGTCGTCTCTGGCACAGTGATGGGTGGAATTTCTAACCAAATGGATATATGGATTTCTTATTCTACAATGGTGGGTGAAATTCCCAGCCGATTGAGTGAGCTGGAATTCCTACTCTCATTGTGAGGGTGTAAGTCCTCACTTAGTGGATTTGGGGATAACTCAAGGTTGAGTTAGTCCTAACAGTGGATGTAGGTTGGCTAACCGAACCATTTTAAATTGGTCTTATGTTGTTTGATCTGTGTGTGTTTGTGTTTCATATTTAAGCACTCTTCTCAACATACGTCACTTTGCATTTGATTATCTCCATCTATACATTGTGCTCAAGCATTGATAATAAAGTAATATATAAAGGGTTCTAATCTTAGTGTGATCATTTAAGTAATGAATAACAACTTATCACACTAAACAAATCTCTTGATTAATAATCCGTTGCACTTAAACTTTTAACAATCAAGAAATTTGTAAACACCATGGAATATGAGATTGACCTATTCAACCCCCCCCCCCCCCCTTCTCCTCCTTCTCGGGTCAATCGTGTTGTTCTAGCACCGTGAAAGGGGACTTTCAATATTTTTATGAATATTTAATCATATTTATAATATTATATTGATGGGCACGAGTTTGATCGAGTTTGACTACGGTTGAACCTTATTTAACCCAACTTTTTTCGGAGATGGTTCAGTAGACTATCTGGTTATGATAACATTGATTATAGAGGACGTGTGAGCAACCAGCCAGTGAAGAAAGCTCATTTCATTGAACATTTTCTAAATGCATAACATAACAAAACCAAATGAAATTTGCCAATGCATGAACCATATTTACCATGAACTCCATTCCACATGGAAACTCTGCCTTCCATTCATGTGTTTACATATCGGGATTTATCACTAAGTCATATCCCATCAACCAAAAAGGGATTTATCACTAAGTCATATCCCATATTGAGGTTCTACGTTGAGCCTCACTGAGGGTCCCCACTAAGCCTCAGAAGCATTAAGTCCCGAAACGAAAGTAATGCAACAACTTGCAAGTGCTTAAGATCCTTATGATCACAACCCTATTGCTTATATGACCTAACAGTCTAATCTGGCCCCACGGCCTAAATCACACGTGAAGGCAGTTCTCACTTAGGAACATTCTCAATCTTACCATGCTTGCAACCAAGGACCGATTAATCAACGGATTGTGTGTGTAGCTGTTACATTCAGTCGACTATTACTAAGTCGACTGAGAGTCGACTAATTACCAGCCGATGGTGAGTCGACTGATACTTTCAGAGACTGACCTATTTTTTTTCTTTCATACTTTTAGAGACTAAACTCCAGAAATTTTATCAGTCGATGTGTCAGTCGACTGACAGTCGATCTACACGTTGTTGTGAGTGTTTTTCGAGTATTTTTACACCGTATTGTGCTATGGTTTTAGTTGGAGATCCTCTTGGGTCACAGAGCCTGCTCTTACATATTTCTAGTGCCCTTCTTATATAGGGTCTTACTTGGGGAATACCAACATTAGCACAATACTCCAAATATGTACAAAACATTTTGAACTAACTACTAGCGACACATGCCTTCGTCCAATTTAATAAACCAAGAACCTCCAGACACTCACATGAGTCTAGTATTGCGTTATAAACTACTAAGCCTCGGCTCCTTGACACCTTTTGATGCTTCAATATGTCTCATTTTTTACAGTACGATGGTTCTCATGATAAATTGTTCATCCATATAATTTTTATGATAATCAAATAAGGTCCACTATCAAACATGGCTCATAAAAACACTCGAGATTTTCAACTGGAATGTAGACCCTGATTTCTTGAGTTCCCACACCTTGATTCTCGACATGGATGAGTTTTCGTTGGATTAATAATAGAAATAATGGAACAAATAAACTAAAAGATTAAAAATCTATACAAAAATGAAACAAATTGGATTAAAATTCCATCATAGTGATGAAGATATATGATACTTTAGTTTCTAAGGTTTTCATTGAGGATTTTTTTTTATATGGAAAATAAAAAGTTTGTCTTGTCTAGTTTTAAGTATTGAGTAACTTCACATGTTTTGCAAGGGTTAATACAAATGGATTGACTATCAAAATTATATTTTACTCACTCCGTCTCATTTTAGCTGTCTTATTTGAAACATTTGTATTTTTTAAGAAACTCTCTATATAAGGCTTGTACTCCATGTGATCTCATCCATTTTCAACACACTTTATACTACTATATAAATGGGACAACTATTTTGGGACAATCCTAAAATCCATATCAGACAACTAAATTGGAACAGTGGGAGTATACTTTTAAGAAAATGAGTTCATCAACCAATTTAAATTTATATAGACTAACTAAACCAATACAACCAATCATATTGACATATTGACTCATACAATAACATGATGCTGAACTACTCTGATATATATTATTCTGATTATTCCCTTAATGTGAGCCCAAATTTATTCTAGTCGTTGTTGAGACCATCAGCTGATATGCATCACCCTATATATATCAGTTGATACATAGTGTTGCTATCGTACAATCTCTATATCCGTTCATATTGGCCAGATTATTGGCTGATAGGTATTGGTCGATACTATATACATCGATTGACACATTTTTTCAAAAAAAAAATTGTTTCAACCTTTTTTATGTTGATTTTTGAATTTAGTGTGCTTTTAAAAAATTTTAGAAGCAAGTTACTCATTTTTTTTTAGTGAACTTTGAGTTATTTTCATCAATTTTCACCATTTTGAATTATTTTCAATATTTTTTTTGAATTTCAGACTAAGATAACATCAAATTTTGAGTTTTTTTTTTTTGTGAAAATGATTAAATGAAATAGTATTCAGTGCTTATGGAATTCAATGGAGATGCATTAATGTCATTCATATAAAGATATTTTTGAAAATTTGATAAAACCTAGATTTTCTAAGATCTTTTCTATTTTTAAGTGTTTTTTAAGGAAAAAAATGAATGAAATGATATACAAATGTTTCTACACTTAAATGAAAAGCGCTTAATATAATTGATAGACTTTTTAGAGTGTGTGTAATTTTTTCTAATATTCCTATATTTTTATAATAAAGAAATATGAATTGTAATAAAAGATACAACCGTAACTAGGAGACACTTGAGAGCATGAAGTTCATATTAGGTATTTCCTCATGTTCGTTTCCATTTTTATAAATTTTTTAGACATTTTCCAAAATTACTTATTTATAAACCTTTTAGACATTTTTCAAAGTTTTAAGACATTTTTAAATTTTAAAAATACATGAAAATTTCAACTTTCAAGGGTTTAAAACTATATAAAAATGGCCATTATTTGTTTTCTAGATATTCACTCTAGGTTTTCCATTTTTCTATTTTTCACCTATTTTTTTAAGTTTTTTCCAAAACAAAAAATATAAAAAGGCCGCACAAATCACCCGGCCGATATTAAAATTATCGTCTGAGACCTGAATGATTCTCTCTAGGGTGAGGCCAACCATGAAAGCTGAGTTCAAGAGTTTAGATCATTTTCAATATTGTATTAATTAAGTAAGACAGTGTTGGAGTCATTGTTCAACTGTAAATTCGACTTAAATCAAATTACTGTGTCCAGATCCAATTTATGAAAGTAGATGAATTTAAGCAATTTGGAAAACATTTGATCCTTCCTAAGGTTAAGATCATCTGCTTAAACATAAACTATTTCAAAATAGTATTTCAGAAAGAAAAAAAAGGGAATAAATTTCTCGATGTGTTCTAACTTGTAAGTATCAATCACAACTCAATAATCAATGCTAAATATGAAAAAAAATGTAATTGTAATATATATATATATATAGATGTATTAAATCTTTGATTAGGCCATTCAAGTGGCGGAGTTTAAGGAGGCTATTATTCTTTAAACTAAGGAATTAAATACTAAAGCAGGTGTTGAAATTCCGTTACTAGAGTAATGCACGACCTAGAGGGGGGGGGGTTGAATAGGTAGGTTTTCAATTTTAATTCCCTTTTAAAATTTCCTCAACCGATTTATACTTTAAGTGAATAAAATATTCAATGAGTTATTTTCACCTTCAAATTAACAGCTGTTCATAAAACTGATCGATCAATCTATGTGTGTGATATGTGAACAAGTATTCAATCCAAGCATTCAATACAAAGCATCAGCCACATATAAACACAGATATTTTATAGTGGTTTGGTTTTAACAAACCTACATCCACTATCAGACTTCCCAACTCTAGGGTCGTCCCAAATATACTATGTTTGGGTCTCACACCCAAATAGTATGGCCTAGTTTTTATTAGAGGTTCAACCCAATCGATCTAATCCTCTACACTTATTTTTTAGAGTGGTTCGAACACGCTGTTCTAATCCACTTTACAATGTTTAAAATAAAAGGAAGAAGAAATACTTACCTTGAGCCTTCTCCGTTTTCCTTTAAGCTCTTTCTTCTTTACTGAATCTGTGTGCTCCTTTCCATCAAATTAGTATAATCAAAGTATTCATCGGTACAACAGTATAGGACTTGGGTATGACTGGTTTTAAGGTCCTATGTGAACACCTTAACCTTCATCAGGACTGGGGTATTGATTACCCAAATATTTATTAAGGAAGATGATGAAGAAGGTGTAAAGAGGGAAGGCTGAATGATCTAGACACACTGTTATAATTTTCCAAAATGTTGTTTGTCTCAATCGGTGCCTCTTACATACAGTTTACAGTTTATTTATAAGACTGTTTACAGCTTTGAAGCAAGTCACGCCCATGAGGCCTCAAGGCGGTAAACATGGAAAGACAGATCAGATATTCATAACTTATTTCTGTCTTTCAAAACAGTAAGTATCCAGCCACCTCATAAGCCACCGTACATGATTGACAGTAAATTTATCTTTGACACCAATCAAGGATTAGATGGAAGATTGTAAATGATTTTACAACTCATGGAGGAGCCTTTCCATTCTTGTCATACATGGTCAGCTCCCCAACGATATTAAATTCAAAATATGTGAGGTGGCAGTTTTTGAGTCTCACCATGTGGATATATTCTTTTACCATGATTAACTCCCAATCAAAAGGATACAAATTTTAACTTCCTAAATCTGTAGGAGACTGAGTCAGCAAGACACAAAGTCAGCTGGATTACAGTTGTCCAAAAGACAACTCAACTCAACTCAGTACAACTCAGACCAACTGGCTGCAAGGCCTCGGCAGACTGCATGAGGTCTCGAGGCTGAAAGTCACTTATTATCTTATTTTCCAGTTTATAACCAATTTACTTCTAAGGTATTTGACTTAGCCTAAGGTCTCCTACAGTTCACTTACCTGTGTACCAATAACGTATTCGGTGTAGACTCTTCAACTTCATAGTAGATCTTCTTATACATCCAAGGAAAGTCTAATTGAGTCACGTAATTGACAATAAGGGTGACTCGGACGAACCGGGGCACTTACAGGTGTAACAAGGAACATTTAAATTTTATAAACTCATGTGTCCTATTTATTCTTCATTCAATCATTCAAATTCATTTGAATCCATATTCACCACTCAATAAAAAAATCCTGGTCAACGAGGGCCAAAATTTAATGCTGTATATATTTTATATAAAGTCCTTCTTTTATAGGTTTTCACATATAAAATTTTATATTTATTCTTATTGGTTCAAAATTTTAGTAATTTCTTCATCAAAATTATGGACTTTGGTCCAGTGCTCATATGGGTTCCACATTAATGTATTTTGTATGTTGGTAAGAATGTAATTGGGTCAGATTTGGTAAGAAAATATTTTTGGTTGTTTTTTGAAATGGCTCATGAGCGATGCAAATAACAAATGCATGTTTATGTTTTTTTAATAAATAAATGCTTCAATAAAATGGGTGTGAAAGTGAATACCGATTTGATTGTGTCTTGCTCAACTGAGGAGAGATAAAAAATATATTGTATTAATGAAAGAAAATACAAAGGTATAAAAGGAAATAGGTTACAGGAAAATAATTACAAAAGGAATGACAATAAATTCTTCAACTAGTAAGTCAACTCTAATACTCCCCCTCAAGGTGGAGTGTGTATGTGAATAACGCCCAACTTGCGAATGAGGTCATGAAAAAAATCTTTGCCTAATGGCTTGGTGAAGACATCAACAAGTTGATGAGAAGAAGGAATGTCGAGGAATAAGCAATCCAGACTGGAGTTTCTCCTTAACAAAGTGACAATCAAGCTCAATGTGCTTCGTCCGTTCATGAAAAACGGGATTATTGGCAATGTGTAAGGCGGCTTGATTGTCACAAAATAAGGTGCTGGGACAAGGATGAGGAACACCAAGATCAGTTAGCAAGTACTTCAACCATTGAAGTTCACATGCCAGAGTAG
Organism: Chimonanthus salicifolius; assembly: GCA_013350335.1. NCBI lineage: Eukaryota > Viridiplantae > Streptophyta > Magnoliopsida > Laurales > Calycanthaceae > Chimonanthus > Chimonanthus salicifolius. The sequence continues at coordinate 6,493,501 of CM023541.1, forward strand.
CCATGGCGCGATATTCGGCTTCAGTAGAGGAGCGAGAAATCGTATGTTGCTTCTTGGTCTTCCATGAAATGAGGTTGGAACCGAAGAAGGTGCAATAACCAATGGTGGACCGTCGAGTAGTTGGACAACCAACCCAATTGGAATCACAATATCCCTGTAGATGAAGGGTGCTTGATGAAGAGAGAAGAATCCCTTTATTGATGGAACCCTTCAAATAGCGAATCACACGGTGCGCAACGTCCAAATGTGAACTACGAGGAGACTACATAAATTGGCTGAGAATATGTACTGTGTAAGTAAGATCTGGCTTGGTAACAGTGAGATAGATAAGGCGGCCCACGAGGCAGCGATATATGGTGGGATCAGAAAGTAAGGAACCATCATCAGGGGATAATCGCAGCTTTTGCTCTATTGGAAAGTCCGAGATACGTCCGCCAATAAACCCTGTATCCTGAAGAATGCCTAAAATGTATTTTCGTTGAGAGAGGAAAAGACCCTTCTTTGAACGTGCAACTTCAATGCTAAGAAAATATTTTAGACGGCCCAAATATTTAATATAAAATTTCTCTTCAAGAAAGTGTTTAAGGCGTTGAATAGCCAAAACATTGGTACTAGTGATGATAATATCATCTACATAAACCAAAACAAAGGTCGAAGAGCTGCTTGTGTGATGCGTAAACAAAGAGTAATCAGACTTAGACTGAGAAAAGCCAACTTGAAGAAGTGTAGACGAAAATTTGGCAAACCATTGTCGAGAAGCCTGTTTCAGCCCATAAATGGATTGTTCAATTTACAAACCCGTTGCTCCCCCTGTCATGCAAAACCGGGCAGAAGTGTTATGTAGACTTCTTGTCACTCCCCGACCCGAAGGGTGGGCCCGGAACGCGACTGATTTTTTTTTTTAAAGATAAACTAAATCAACTCACAAGCATTCTAACTGGGCCAAATCAACAGTTAGGCCCAGATGTCACACATGATCCCAACATGTGGACTCAAACATATACCATAAGTCTACCCCACAAAAGAGACATGATAATATCAACACATAGCATGATCAAATCAAATCCAACCATTGATTAGTACAAAACATCGTTTCAAAGCCACTACAGAGGCATCACAGTTTAGTACATCACATTTAAACAAATTAAGTACCACACCCGGTACTTAATAAAAGCAAAATGGTTCCAAGAACCAACAAGAAAAGATCAGGGTATTCCCCTCCGGGGGAATCCCGAAACACTGCATCAGCTTATTGATGTGAAATTTTAAATTACTCGCAAGCGTACGAACCGGTTTATAATATAGAGTATGAGTGCGAGGTCATACCCAAGGGAAATCGACAAAATATATGTACGAAATAAAAAAATCGCACTATAAAAAAATGATGTGATTTAAGGAGATACTTTTCTAAAACATTTAGTTATAATCTTAATTTAAAACAATGAATAGTTTTGATGAATTTTTGAGAAAAAGAAAAAAATAAATGAAGAATAAATTTTTTTACATAATATACAATGGAATCGGGTCAAACATCCACGCGGCATATTATCCAATTTAAAAAGAATAAAATCACGGCCTAGACTATGAAATGTTCTAGAGTTATAAAATATAATTCAAATTTATTTTCTATTAAAATCCTAATTAGAATTTTTATGTCATCCTTTAAATTAGATTTTTTTCAATTCAAGCCTTAGGCTTGAGCGGATTTTATACTTGTGTTTCCCCAAATCTAAAACAACTGTTCTTGATAAGAACCTTAGATTGAAAAGACGGCAAGTCCCACTGATCCTAATAGGGGTTCTACTTTCCTTGAAAAAAATTCTAAAATAGTTTCTTACATAATATTCATAAAAAGAATTAAAAATAAAATACAAATCATCACTATTAATATTTTAATAACTGGGATCATCATAAATCTAAACAACTGCCATGAATTTTTATTAATAAATTGGAAATGAAATACAATTCTTTTGGATTTGTCATAAAAATAAAAAAATAAAATAACTTACAAGAAATTATTTATTTTTCTCCGTCTTTCGTCGTCCAACTTCAGCCTTGAATGTCTTACCCGGTTCAATCTTCAATGGACCCAAAGCCATCAATTTATAGGAGTGAGAAGAGATGAGATAAGGGACCCTTCAAATTCAACCAAGGGATCCATTCAAATTCAAAATTTCTCTCTGTGGAGATCGGTTAACTCCTTTATCTCCTTATCTCTGTTCCTCCTTATCCCTCTCTTTCTTATCTTTCTTATATCTCCTTCGGTTCAAACTCTTTTATCTTTATCCCTGTCTTTTATTCAAATCCATTATCTTTTATCCAAATCCACTGTCTTTTTCAAACGCCGAATTTTGCAGATAAGACATCATCATTCAAACGAAATTCACTGGTCCCGCTTGATCTTTTGGACTTGGATCCTATACTTGGACTTTTATCTGGCCCGGAATATTGGTGGACTTTGGCTCGTTGACTTCCAATTGCAGACTTTGTCTTCAGGCTTTAGATTTGAACAGTGGGTCCATTTGTGTGTTTATAAATTTATACCACCTTTACAATGTAACATAGTCTAAAAAATATTATTATAATTCAAACTCTCATATCCGGATTTGAATTATAATAATTTACAATAATTCCAAATCAAATTAGGTGGTAAAAATTATAAACTTTCCAAAAATAGGATTATGACCCACTTTTCTCCATTTTAATTAATTTTTCTTTTATTCTCACAAATACATTGCAAAACTTAAAAACTCTATTAAATGCATCTAATATTCACAAATCAGAGGCTACTTAATCCAAAATTAAAGGGTAAAATGGTAATTTTCAGTGCTCAACAAATACCCCCAAACTTAGATTTTGCTAGTCCTCGAGCAAAACAAAAACTAAAAACTAGACATTCAAATCCTAATCTACACCACTTTCGTTGGCACTCTCGATTGCATTTAGCGTATGCAATAAGCCTTTAAACCCCTAGGTTACCCCTAGTGGACGAGTTATAGTCTCGTGAAGGTTTTCAGTGATAACACCTACAAACATCAATTTTGTATAGTCTTAGTTTCAGATTCGGCAAAAACAAGTTTATAAAGATTTAGACATCACACGATTCAAAAATTTATTTTATAAGACTTATATTCAGAGTGTAGTGTGTGCTTAGCCAATATTAAATTTAGTTTTCTTTTCCAAATAGACACAAGTTTCGCACCCAACATCGGAAAATACGTTTTGACTTCAAACCTCACTAGATATCTCTCAGAAAGATTAACGCTCAGAGGTTGGGTTATTTTCTCTCAAAGGTATATGTGAGAGGAGTTTGTGTATTCAAATTCAAAATTTCTCACATATGTATTAGAAAAACGGTACATGACAAAGAAAATAATTGTTGGATCTCATGAATAGACGTCACTTTCCTGAGAACGTTGAGTTATACATTATCATTTTTCTTCCTCTATTCTCCAAATGAAATACCATATTTCAACTTAAGATCAATAGGACTTTTAATAGGACGAAACATGGCTTGGGATCGGGTCAAATCAAAGAAGGATAATAAGACTCTAAGAATAAATACTTTGATCAAAAGGTTAGAGGTCTTTAAGATATATGACGAGATATTTCTTCCTCTATTTTTTTTTTTTAGCACTTTTCAAAATATTCATCTTTTTTTTTTCTTTTTCATATCCTTATTTTGATGTCAGGATGTTCCGTTTCTTTTTGTGCTGTTTTCTCTTTTACTTTCTCGTGCCTTTTTTTTTTGTATCATCCCAATATTTGTCATCTCTAACCTTTTTTATGAATAGGTCAAGATATATTTTTAATGAGGCTCAAACTCCAAAATCGGAGTTGGGTTTGGTAAATATGGTTGATCAAGAAAACATGCTAACTTAAAGGCTCAACTGGGAACTATCAGGATAAATTTTGACCAAAGAGAGGTAGGCATGAAGGCTCAAACGATCCGAAAATGGCCTAAATCATATCCTAAGTTTCATATAGTGATTTCTTTGTTTTAAATAAAGTCTAAAAAATTTCAAATGTACTAACTCAAATTTGATGGCGTTCTCAGTAATATGACCAAAATTGAAGAATGATGAGATCCACAACGACTTAATGCACTTCAGAAAGAAAAATGGATTGACTTAAATCTCTCAGAAAAAAATTGAAAGGCTCTAAAGCTTACTGGGTTAAGTCTCTACTAGTATTCCTTTGTTGACTACTAGACTCATGAAAATTTTTCTTTTCTAACTCAATTTAAATATGGCTGTGTAAATTTATTCCGAATATAAATCCTATAAAAATCTTATCGAAGAAGTATGATATGAAAATTTTTATTTACCTATTAATGCTGAAAAATCACTTAGACTTAACAAATCTTTTTTTTTTTTTTCACAAGGGGTAGACTCAGTGTTCACTTACTCTTCCCTTGATTTTTATTTTTTTTATTTTTTATTTTTTTTATTTTTTATTTATTTTTTGACTCACAAAAACTTTTAGTGGACTCAAATTTTTTTTTTTTGAACTCAACTAGTGTATCCCATTTTGATACTCCAAACTTAAATTTGACATTGTCCTCAATGTTCATTAATTCACAGTGATCAGGTGCAAATTAGAATTTTTTGGAACAGTGTTAATTAAGGTTCAATTGTATTTAAAAGGGTTCACTCATAATGGACCTAAAACAAGAATCCTAAACTAGACTGACTCTAGACTGACGGACACAACAATTGACCTAAGATGGTGATTATGGTGATTTAGGTGACTTTGGTGGCTCTATATAGGGAAGAAATGGTATAATGGTCAGACTCTCCTCACCATGGTTACAACGATTGGGTTCTAATGTTGAAATTACCATGACCCCACAAACCCTACTGTCGCCAATAATGGATTGATGACTGACTGGATGTTCACAATTTGGGGACTCAATTCTAACCAATCGCTTGGTCAAATGGCGTCTCCAAACACTCATTTCACCAACAAGGACAAAACAAGACCAAAACAAATTCAAACAAAATAAATGACCTAAAACTAAAAATAAAAACCTAAACTAACCTAGGTCTCTAGACTGGCTCCTACTTTTCTTTCCAAATAATCTAAGTCTCCGATGAGAGTTTAACCACAATCATAGCCAGGTAAGTTCCCAGGTAAGTGGAGGAGCACACGGCATCTTCTTAAGTTTCCACTTATCCTTAGGCTCTTTACACCTTGGTGACAGAACTAATCCTAGACACCATGATTGAAGAAAAAATATTTACCGGTTACAAAAATTAATTTAGATTGAAAAGGTTCCTATTGAGCATGAAACCCTAAAATCTAGCCTAACGGTTCCTTAATTGATTTTATTACGAAAATGCATGAACCAATTTTACTAATCTTATTTTTCTAAATATTGTGAAAATGCAGTCCTAAATTACCATACAACATTCATACAAATATGCAAACATTAATAAAACAATCTAAACTAATGCATGAATACTAACAACCTAAATGCATGGACAGATTAAATGCAAACAATAATAAAGAACACCTTAAATAAATCTATATGAATGCATGATATATATAAAATAAAAAGAAAAAAATTAAAAACTCACCTTAGCCTTTCATGCGTATTTTCAGCAATTTTTTTTTTCAAACGCGCAATTTAAAGCTCCTTAGCGTGTTGTGCATATCTCCATTGATTTTTAAGCGCGACATAATTAAAATTCCTGCAAAATAGACAATACAAGCTTTGGTGAAGATTCTGACTCAAATAAAAATAAAAAAAAATAAATAATACTAATCTAAGTGCACTTCTCCTAAAATTACAACTAATGGAAGAAAAAAAAAATTAAATCAAGTCAAACTTTATTTCAAAAAAATAAATTTTAATTTTTTTTTTTTATTTTTTTTTTAAAATTTGTTTAGATTTTTTTAAATTTTTTTAAATTTTTTTTATTTTTTTTATTTAATTAAAAAAAAATTCTAAGTTAGATGAAATTCTAAATTAAGACATATCTGCAGTATTAGATTTATTTTCAAAAATCATATAATTTAATAGCACATAATTTTATTTCGAGATTTCCCCGGCAACGGCGCCAAAAACTTGATGTGAAATTTTAAATTACTCGCAAGCGTACGAACCGGTTTATAATATAGAGTATGAGTGCGAGGTCGTACCCAAGGGAAATCTACAAAATATATGTACGAAATAAAAAAATCGCACTATAAAAAAATGATGTGATTTAAGGAAATACTTTTCTAAAACATTTAGTTATAATCTTAATTTAAAACAATGAATAGTTTTGATGAATTTTTGAGAAAAAGAAAAAAATAAATGAAGAATAAATTTTTTTACATAATATACAATGGAATCGGGTCAAACATCCACGCGGCATATTATCCAATTTAAAAAGAATAAAATCACGGCCTAGACTATGAAATGTTCTAGAGTTATAAAATATAATTCAAATTTATTTTCTATTAAAATCCTAATTAGAATTTTTATGTCATCCTTTAAATTAGATTTTTTTCAATTCAAGCCTTAGGCTTGAGCGGATTTTATACTTGTGTTTCCCCAAATCTAAAACAACTGTTCTTGATAAGAACCTTAGATTGAAAAGACGGCAAGTCCCACTGATCCTAATAGGGGTTCTACTTTCCTTGAAAAAAATTCTAAAATAGTTTCTTACATAATATTCATAAAAAGAATTAAAAATAAAATACAAATCATCACTATTAATATTTTAATAACTGGGATCATCATAAATCTAAACAACTGCCATGAATTTTTATTAATAAATTGGAAATGAAATACAATTCTTTTGGATTTGTCATAAAAATAAAAAAATAAAATAACTTACAAGAAATTATTTATTTTTCTCCGTCTTTCGTCGTCCAACTTCAGCCTTGAATGTCTTACCCGGTTCAATCTTCAATGGACCCAAAGCCATCAATTTATAGGAGTGAGAAGAGATGAGATAAGGGACCCTTCAAATTCAACCAAGGGATCCATTCAAATTCAAAATTTCTCTCTGTGGAGATCGGTTAACTCCTTTATCTCCTTATCTCTGTTCCTCCTTATCCCTCTCTTTCTTATCTTTCTTATATCTCCTTCGGTTCAAACTCTTTTATCTTTATCCCTGTCTTTTATTCAAATCCATTATCTTTTATCCAAATCCACTGTCTTTTTCAAACGCCGAATTTTGCAGATAAGACATCATCATTCAAACGAAATTCACTGGTCCCGCTTGATCTTTTGGACTTGGATCCTATACTTGGACTTTTATCTGGCCCGGAATATTGGTGGACTTTGGCTCGTTGACTTCCAATTGCAGACTTTGTCTTCAGGCTTTAGATTTGAACAGTGGGTCCATTTGTGTGTTTATAAATTTATACCACCTTTACAATGTAACATAGTCTAAAAAATATTATTATAATTCAAACTCTCATATCCGGATTTGAATTATAATAATTTACAATAATTCCAAATCAAATTAGGTGGTAAAAATTATAAACTTTCCAAAAATAGGATTATGACCCACTTTTCTCCATTTTAATTAATTTTTCTTTTATTCTCACAAATACACTGCAAAACTTAAAAACTCTATTAAACGCATCTAATATTCACAAATCAGAGGCTACTTAATCCAAAATTAAAGGGTAAAATGGTAATTTTCAGTGCTCAACACTTATCCACCCTAAGTTTGATAAAAAGGGTCCTCCTCCTCGGGTTCATCGCCTGAAAGGTGAGTGGGGTGAGCTAATTAGCCCAGTGAAGGAAATATAACAATGCAGTTTAAGTAAAATAACAGGTTAGCAATAGTTTAATAATATCACATGCTTGATAACAATTAAGCATAATATCGTGTAAAGCGTCATCATCATTTCCACATTTCATCAATTACTGCCATCATCCAACGTAACGCCTGCCGACTACGCTGAGATCAGTATTAAGTTCCGACATGGTCAAAATACATCCTTGCAAGTACATCTCCGGCTCTGACTTAGCCGATACTGACATCCTCAAGTCAGCAATTGACGACATCATGGTCCACCCATGGTCCAGTAGATATAAACCATCTCCCATATGGCCGATATTGGTTCAATAGTCCAGATACGTAGAAGCAGTCTTACATACTCATATGATCAACATCATAAATATCACAATCATCATCAGCACTCTTACCATAGTGCATCATGTCTAGGCACATGAGTGGGTTCATCAAATCTGAAACCACTCATTGCTCAATACTCATCTTATAATAAAACTTGTTTACATATTGTGCAGAGTAAAGTTCCCTCACCGTGATGTGTGGTTTACGTGGTCTCTGTTCAAATAACACACAAGTGCACAATCAATATACATAACAAATACATACACACAAGCAGTATTTGGAAATCATACGTTTTCCCAAAACTATCCAGGGTTCATGGAATTGAGTCTCCTACTTGGTTTCTATCCTTTTTAAATTATCATAATCCACAATATAATAATAAATAAAAAGGGGCTCAGTCCAAAACTCATATTGTCTTCTGGGCATTGACCAGATTGACTTATTGAGTTAGGTCTAGATCTTCGGGTCACTTCTCGGTTGTCTTCTGTATAGAACCAGATCTGACATTTTGAGTTAGGCCTCGAGGTCACCCAGTGCCTGACTATATAGCGTCGGCCTGAAAGTGAATCACTCAGTGCCCGACCAATAGGGTCGACCTGGAAGCGAATACAATAGTATTTACACTATAAGTAATAAGAGAGAAGGGGTTAGTACATTTTTAATTAACAAGGGGACATTCATCATAGCACATTATTAATCACATCATTAATTAATCAAGTTTAGACAATCAAACAATATTTTATCACTTAAAAACTAGGTCGCTCGGAACATACCTCGGAACCGGGTACAGTGGCTTCAGATCATCCGAAACACACCTAATCTAGTTACTGACCTCGGAACATGGGTCTGACTTCGGATTGTCCAAAGATCGGGTCTCGGGTCATCCAAAGTCCTTCCGAACTGTTTAAAATCTGAAAACAAGTCTCGGTGGGTCTGGATCCTCGGAACATCCGAAGTCTGGGTTCGGAACGTCCGAGTGGGTTTGGTCCTTTCGAGTTCTGCTCGGTTCGTCCGAAAGGGTCTGGCTTGCCTCGGGTGTAACTGGGCTTTGGGTGAAGCTCGGAACGTCCGAGGGTTATTGCTCAGACCGTCCGAAGGTTTGGACAATCCGAAGATCGGCTCTCGGACTGTCCGAGAGTCGTCTTCTCCACTGTCTGCACCAGCAGACAGTGACGGCAGTCGGACAGTGAAATGCGACTCCGGAAACGGAGGGCTTCCCGGACTCGGTTTTCACATCCAGCCGGTCTGATGGACTCCTCTGGGAGTCCTCTTTCCATAGGGAATGGTTTGGAGCTCAGAAGCTCACTAGACGAACCGATTTTAAAGTCAAATCCTCACGGGTACATGAAACCCATGGTTTTCCTTTGATTTTTTGAAATGGTTTTTCTCACTGAAAACAGGGTCAAATTCGGTTTTATTTGATTCAAAACTGACTGGAATTGAAAGGGGAATGCAAAAGATACCTTTATTGAGGTTTCTGGGCTAAGAAATCCGGATTTGAAAATCTCCTCCTTCTTAAGCTACGGTTACTGAAACTGGTAACAGAGGTTGGGTTTCTGGTTTTTGGCTGAGAACGCCAGAGAACAGAGAGCTGAGAGGTAGAGAAAGAAGATGCCGTTTGCTGGGAGTTGAAAGCTGATCAGAGGAGTTGCTTATATAGAATTTTGGCCGGAATTTGGGGTCGACGAGCCACTGCATGCATCTGCATGCAGTCGCGGGTGACGTTTACAACAGTAAACGGGGTTCTGGTTGCAAATAAGTCCTCCTTTAGTTTTCAATTTGCAATTCAGTCCTTTATTTGATAAAACCCGGTTTTTAAAACTAAAAGCATGATTTTAAAACTCAAAACCTTAATCCAACCGTACAGATAAGTTGGTTTTTGAAATCCTTGGTCACCATAAAAATTTTGGAATTATAGCTCTCACTAAAAATCATTTATTTAAATAAAAATCATAATTTAACCTTATTTACTTAATTAAACAAATGTTAAATAAATCATTTTAGAAATCTCATTTTGGGGTGGAACGAAATAAGTAGACCATACTTAAAATGGTCTACTACAAAATACTAGTTTCAAAATTTATTCATTTCCAAAACTCTTTAAAATAATTAATACTCCCTTTCGGGGTTTTGACGGGCGAATTTTTAAATACCATTTTCTGAAAATAAATTCATTTTAAAATCAGAAATGTAAATCCTTTATTAAGGAGAACATTATCAACCAATAATAATCACATATCAACAAAATTTATAAAATAAACACAACAAGCGGTAAATTACCAAAATGCCCCTCCAGCCGAACGAGCTGGATCATTGAGCTCACGAGCTCGGATTGGGCCACAATTGGGCTTCCCTCAAAGCCCTAACCGTAATCCTCGAGATTAACCGGCTAAACAGGATCTATTAAGCTAAAACACGCCTAATCTAGGGCAGGGTATTACACTTCTTCATCAAGATCACCTTGCAGAAAGGCGTTGTTAACATCAAGCAGATGGAGAGACCAGTGCTTAACAGCGACAATGGAGAGAAGGGCATAGACTGTGACCAATTTAGCAACGAAAGCAAAAGTATCATGATAATCCAACCCTTCAACTTGAGTGAAACTCTTAGCGACCAGACGAGCTTTAGAACGCTCGATAGAACCATCTGACCGGTACTTAATCTTGTAAACCCATTTGCATCCAATGGGTTTTTTGTTGGCAGGAAGAGAAGTGAGGCTCCAAGTGGTATTCTTCTCAAGGGCTTCAATTTCTTTTTCCATAGCTTCTTTCCAGTGTGGAGACTTAATAGCTTGAGAGAAGGTATGTGGCTCATCTGTGGAACAAACAGTGGAAAGAAATGCCCTATGTGCAACATATAGATTACCAGTATGAAGATAATGAGAAAGAGAGTAAGGTGTACTTGTCAACTCGAAAGTGGAAGAAGAGGGTAGACGCTCATGAGTGGCAGTGGAACAATGATAATCAACCAGATGAGGAGGTGGGTGCCGAATGCAACTAGGCCGAATGGCTGGTGTCGGAGCAACATGAAAGGTGATGGGAGGCAGAGCACCGCTGGGCTGACTTGACTTAAGAGAAGGAGATGGAGGAACTGGTGGTGGGACTGGTGGTGGAGAAGTAGCAGCAGACGAAGGAAAAGGAAAATCAAAGGCTGGGTCATCAGATATGGGCAATGGTGTAACATGAGAGGATATTGGGGTAGACAAATCATGATAAGGGAAGGTGCCTTCGTAAAAGGAGACATCATGAGATGTGTAAATTGTTTTAGTGGCTATGTAAAAAATGCGATAACCTTTTTGTGCATAGGGATAGCCAACAAAGATACCTGGTTTAGCTCGTTAGTCAAATTTATGTTTGATGGCATGGTTGTGACCAAAACATAAACTGCCAAAGACACGCAAGCGAGAATAGTCCGGTTTGGAGTGAAACAAAGCTTCATGCGGGGATTTGTCTGATAAAAGAGGAGTGGGCATTTTATTGATGAGATAGGCGGCTGTGAGGACACACTCGCCCCAAAATTGTAAGGGTAAGTGTGCCTGAAATCAAAGTGCATGAGCAACCTCAAGAAGATGACGGTGCTTGCGCTCGACAATGCCATTTTGTTGCAAAGTTGCAATGCAACTCTGTTGATGAATGACCCCATGAGTAGAAAAGAAATGCTGCAAAGAAGTGGAAAGAAACTCGGTACCATTATCCGAACGAACTTGTTGGATAAGGGGAAAGAGTGCACCACCGGTACCCGAATGAATAGAGTGAATGCGAGAATTAAACTGGGTTTGGACCATCGCAAAAAAAAATTCTAAAATGGTTTGTGTTTGAGATTTGACATGCATGAGATAAAGCCAGGTACATCTGGTGAAATCATCGACAATGGATAAAAAATAACGTGAACCATTGAAGGATGGTTGAGAAAAAGGACCCCATATATCACAGTGAATCAAAGAAAATGGTCTACTAGTGGTGATGGAGCTAGAAGGAAATGGCAAGCGTGTGTATTTGGCTTGTGGACAAATTTCACAAATTATATTTTTGGAACAAGAAATAGAGGGAATGTCCTTAGCTAAATGCTGAAGAATGCGACGATTCAAGTGGCCAAGTCGCAAATGCCAAAGATCAAGAGAGGGAGGTTGCATGACTGCCATTGCCGAGGCCGTATGGAAGTAGTAAAGTCCCTCATGAACGTCACCCTGTCCAATCGTCTTCTTTGTTGACGGATCCTGAGAAGGCAGTGGGTGGAAGAAAACGTCACTAAACAAGAAGTAAACTTGGTAAGATGACTTACAAATAAAAGATTGACTTTGAATGAGGGAACAAAGAAAGCATTCTCAAGCATAAGAGATGATGAAAGATGAACAGTACCAACATGTGTGATAGGTGCATGTGAGCCATCCGGAAGTTGAACAGAGGATGGGGAAGAACAAAGGTGATAAGAGGAAAATAAAGATAAAGCGGAACACATATGATTACTAGCACCGGCATCAATAATCCACACTGAATGAGAAGGGATAGTGAGTGCAATACCTGCGAGTCCAACATGAGAAGTGGTACTACCTGGAGAGAGCATAGCCATGTGAGATAGTTGCAAGCGACGAATACCCCTTTAGAAGTAAGGCGGAGAAGACCTTAGAAAAACCAATAGCGGAAAGAAAACATTTTTTTGTGCTCAGATAACTGTGAGAGTTCTGCCAATATTGTGGCAATCAAGCACTGAAAGGAGAAAGGAGCGCTGGCCTTGGTGGTTATTTTTTTTTTAATAACGAGTATTGTTCCAAAAAGAATAGAGGTCCCCTTCTCTGGCTCTCTGCCCGTTTGACTGTCCTTGTGTGACGGAATACAGATGCCAATCAGTATGCGACACCCAATCTGTTGGCAAGAATGCAATGCAAGTCTCGAGCTGGAAGAGACTGGGGGGCAGGGCGAGCAGCGCTGGAATAGTTCGAACGTCGGTCGTCAGGTGATGTACCGCTGGAAGGGGGTGAAAGTAATAGCAAATCTGTGCAAAGAGAAGAAGATCGGCAATGGGCGTCTGTGCAAAATGTCTACTGGTCACCGTTCTCTTTGACAAAGACGACTGCAAGGCCTGAGATGGGAACAACGACGTCAAGGAGACGGGTAAGCTGCGGCACGGACTGGAAACAGAAGACGGCGATGACCCACGTGGAAGACACCAATGCAGATTTGGAAGAAGCAGGCACCGATGCAGATCTGGAAGAAGTAGGCACCAATGCTGTAACACCCCAGATTTTCAATTCATGAATATATGTGAAAATTGTCCATTTAATTTGTGGATTAATGGAGATAGACCTTAGATTGGTAAGGTGTTGGTCAATTGCCCAATTAAGACCCAACGGATTATGGATAAGGTTCAATTGAAATAAATGGGTAAGATTTTTTAATTGGGTCAAGGTGGTCAATTGGGTCAAATGCCCAATTAGGACCCAATGGGTCATGGTTGACTTGGTCGACCACCAAATAAGTTCAAGTTCAATGATGAGTGCAAAATAAATACATATTTTACTCTTAATTTATTATTGTTAGTACCTCATTTTATTTAATTTTATCTAATTAATATAATTTTGTGTTTTGCAGGTTTAATAGTGACGATGACAGAAAAATGCTTAAATATAAAGCCTGGGCCCATTATGAGTTATTTTGGACCTCAAGCCCAATTATTGAGCCTATTAAGAAAAGCCCATGAAGAAATCCACATGTGTGAATAATATTTTCATCATCTCAACAAGAAATTCGAAATTTAGAAGCTAATATAAGAGGATTTTCGAATTTGGCAAGTGGATTAAGGAAAGAGAAAGAAAATAAGGAAGGGAGAAAAATAAGGAAGGTCTGACACACGTTTGGTATTTTGGTTATAAATTTCTACTCCGATATCCGATTGCTTTGATTCTTTTTGCGTTGGAAAGAAGACTTCAAGGGCTACAACTTTTTTGTTTACTACTTTTCCTGATTAGGAAGTTAAAAGGGTCAAAACTGAGCTACAAGATGGTGCATGTGTAAAAAATGGGATTCTACACCCACTTTCCTTATACAAATTTAGCACCTTCCCTCTTTTAAATCATTCCATATTTAGCACAAATCAAATCCGCCCTCCATTTGTCCCTTACTTTATTTAAATCTTTGAATCCAATCCATTCATTCCACCTCCTTTCATCTATAAATACTAGCCCTCTCCCATTGAGAAAACTGAACTTGGGCATTGAAGAAAAGGAGAGGAGAGGAAGAAGAGAAGGAGAAAGGCTGTGGGATTTTCAATCCACATTGGGTTCTAAGGTTGGTGGATTTTGATTTCCATTGTATTTTTCTTATGTCTTTATTCCAAAATTTCAATGCATTATAATTCTTAATTCCAAATTTTATTAATAATTAAAAGGCAGAAAAACCCTTAAAAATATGGTTTTCCACTTATTTATTTTTGTATGATGAAAGTTTGATTTCATTTTAATTCTTTTTATGGATTTATGTTAGAGACTATTTTAAGTTGTTCAATGAAAGCAGAAAAAATCTTTAGGATAAATAGAACTTGATTTTTTCAGTCTAAGGTTCTTTTTAAGAGCAGAAAAACTTTTAGATTCGAAATTGCAAGTTTAAATTTTATTTACCCTAAGGCCGGATTTGAATTTTCTTATTTTAATTGATTTCATAAATTTCATAATGAGGATTTTAATAGATGAAGAATTTGAGTACATGATAAATAATAAATGTGAGCTCCGTATTCTAGGCCTTTATATTATTTTTAAAATATGGAAAATAAACCCTCCATAATTCTTTGACCCAGTTCCACTGTAAATATGTACAGAAGTAGTTTAGGTGTTTTAAATTTTATTTTTGTTTATAAATCCAAAAACTCGTGAAATTGATTAACTAGGTTGGAAATAATTTAATCGCATCTTAATTCTGTATTTTAAATTAGATTGAGATTGTTTATATTTTTATATTAATGCCACCATCTTAATTAGAATTAGTTAAATTGTTAGATTCTATGTTTAAATTTAGAAGGTTTCTAAATTAAGATTAAAACTCATAGATTAGATTAACAATTCCACGTTCATGATTTATCTCCATATTTCCTGAAGTTCTTAAAATACTTAATTCAATGCTATATTTCCATGGATATATTTTCCTAAGTTCCGATGGGTTCGACCTCGCACTTAATCGCTATACTATCTAAATGGTTCGTGCGCTTGCGAGTTATAAATTTAAAATTTGCACAACAAGTTTTTGGCGCCGTTGCCGGGGAACTTAAAAAAAATCGCCATTGAATTATTTATTTTTGGAAATAATGATTATTTCAGAAATATCTATTTTTGGCAACTCTTTAAAATTAGAAGTTTCTATTTTTATTAGAAACTCTAATTTTAGAAGGTTACCTTATTTAGAAGTTCTAAAAATAATAAAAAATCAGGAGATTATCTAAATTTGGAATCACTGTTAAATTTAGAAAATTTTTATTTTTGGAGATTTCTATTTTTAGATACTTCCAAAAATATCTAGTTTCTACTTTTAACGTTTTCTAATTTTAGAATTTTAATCCAATTTAGT
Source organism: Chimonanthus salicifolius (assembly GCA_013350335.1). Taxonomy (NCBI): domain Eukaryota; kingdom Viridiplantae; phylum Streptophyta; class Magnoliopsida; order Laurales; family Calycanthaceae; genus Chimonanthus; species Chimonanthus salicifolius. The sequence continues at coordinate 6,509,135 of CM023541.1, forward strand.
CGTGTTCTATTTTTAGAAAGTAGATCTAAATTTGGAAAGTTCCAACTAAAAAGTTTCAAAAAGAAAAAAAAAAAAATTTGATCAACTTTGAACTTATTTGAAAATCTGATTTTGATTAATTTGGTGGATATTAATTTAGAAATTTTTATGGTCTTAATTTAATTTAGAGTTCTTAATTAGGTTACAATCATTTAATTTCTTCCACTAGTTATAACATTAGGAAAATTGCATTAGTTTAGGAATCATGCATTTTTATGAGATTCAGAATCTTCACCAAAGTTTGTGGTGTTCTATTTTTCAGGAATTTTAATTGTACGCTCTAAAATTTTTGCGGAAGTAAACACTAAAAGCTAAGGTAAGTGCCTAAATCTCTTTTCTTTAAATTTTTAATTTTTTCATGCATTCATATAGATTTCCTTAGGTTGTCTTGCATTTATTTTGCATATTAAAAAAAAAAATTGCATATTTAATTTGCTCATGCATATTAAGGTATTAATTTCATGCATTAGTTTAGTTATTTGATTATTGTTTGCATATTTACTTTGAGTATTGCATTGTTAGATTAGGTTGCGTTAAAAAAAAAAAAAACTTGTGTGAGTCTTTAATAACTAGATTAGGATTTGATTGTTCGTGTTTGTGCGGTTGTTTGTCAGTCTGTCTAGGTTAGGTTTTTGCATTTTGTGTGTGTCTCTGAGTCTATGTTGAGTTTGTTTGTGAGTCAGTTTGTGTTTGAGTTGATGTTGGACTAGTTTAGGTTTTTCCTTTTGTTAGGACAGTTTTTGTGTTTTTGTGTCAGTATAGAGTCTTTGTTGTGTGTTTGTGTTTTTGTTATCTGTTTGTTTTTGCAGGTTTTGAATAAAGAGAGCCCTCTCAGGTATTTTCTGCATTTTTAGTTGTTCGTTTCTGATATTTTCTCCTAATTTGCAACCGATCACTGTAGATTAGGGAACATTGAGGACAATGTTCAATTTAAGTTTGGGGGTATTAGGGGGTTACACTGTGTCTGTTTTCAGTCTTGTGTCCGTTTTAGAGTCAATTTGAAAAAAAAAAAAAATCAATCTTATGTTTTGTTTTTGAGTAAAAAGAAAAAAAATTTTAAATTTTTTTTTTTTGATTTTGTTTGGCATTAATATGTGGATTAAAATTTTTATATCATGCTTTTCCATTTGAATTTTGTGAAATTTATGCTTGGAAAATCTTTACACTAGCCATATTAATATTAGCTTGAAAAAGAAGAATATTCATGAGTTAAGTGATCACTGGAAGAATACCAGTGGAGACTTGTGATCCAGTGATATTTTGAACCATTCTATTTTTTTGAGGGTTATAAGTAAATTCTTATTTTCTTTGATGTGCGCATAATCATTATTGTTGTTAGATCTCATTATTCTTTGTTTTGGTCAAATTACTGAGAATGACATCAAAATTGGATTATTACACCAGATATTTTTCTGAATTTATTTGAAGCTAATGAAATAGTCATATGAAACTTAGGAAGTGATATAGGCCATTGTTTTGAATCGTTTGAGCCTTTGAAGCCTACCTATTTTCGTCATATTATCATGTTAGTTCCCACTTTTGAGCCTTGAATATAAATTAAGCCTATTTTTATTGATTAACCATGTTATCCCTACCCAACTCCAGTTGTGGAGTTTGAGCCTACATTGAAAAATTTGTGACCTATTTTAGGGCCCGGAAAATGTTAGAGATGATTGTTATTGGGATGGTATTCTGAGAAAACTATGGCACTTTAAAAAAATGATGATGAGAGATGCAAAAGAAAGAAGAAAATCATCAATGAAAAAAAAAAAAAAAAAAAATGAAAAAGGAAATGAAAAAGAAGAAAAGAAAGAGAACATCCATACATCAAAAAGAAAAAAAAAAAGAGGATGTGAAAAAAAAAAAAAAAAAAAGAGACAGACAAAAATGCTGTGAAAGTGATGAAAAAAATCGAGGAAAAAGAATCCCATTATAAAATTTTGAAGACCTCTAACTTTTTATATTCAAAATATTTATTTTAGAGTCTTGTTATCCTTCTTTGATATGACCCGGTCCTAAGCCACGTTTCGTCCTACAGTAAGTCCTATTGATTCTGAGTTAATATGGTATTTAAGTGGAGAATAGATGAAGAAGAATAATGGTGTTTGATTCAACATTCTCAGGAAAATGGCATCCTTTCATGAGATCTATATTATTCTTTGTTATTAATCGTTCTTTGATGATAAATATGTGAGATATTTGTATTTGAGAAATTATTCCGCTCACATATACTATTGAGAGAAAATTCACCCAATCTCTGAGTGAAAATCTTTCTGAGAGATATACTTTTGTGAGATTTGGAGTCGAAACGCATTTTCAGCTGGTGGTTATAAAACTTGTGTGTATTTTGAAAAAGAAGGTTATGTTAATATTTGGCTATCACACACTACACTCCGAGTATAAATTTTGTAAAATAATTTTGGAGTTGTATGATCTTTAAATTTTTGTTTATATATTTTTGCTGAAATTTGATGTTTGTGGGTATCATCACTGAAAGCCCTCACGAGACTATAACTCGTCGACTAGTGGTGAGCTAGGGGTTTAAAGGCTTGTTGCATGCGCTAAATGCAATCGAGAGTGCCAGCGAAAGTGGTGTAGTCTAGGAATTTTATTTTTGTTTTTAGAGTTTTTAGTTTTTGTTTTGCTCGAGGACTAGCAAAATGTAAGTTTGGGGGTATTTGATGAGTGCAAAATAAATACATATTTTACTCTTAATTTATTATTGTTAGTACCTCATTTTATTTAATTTTATCTAATTAATATAATTTTGTATTTTGCAGGTTTAATAGTGAGGATGACAGAAAAATGCTTAAATATAAAGCCTGAGCCCATTATGAGTTATTTTGGACCTCAAGCCCAATTATTGAGCCTATTAAGAAAAGCCCATGAAGAAATCCACATGTGTGAATAATATTTTCATCATCTCAAGAAGAAATTCGAAATTTAGAAGTTAATATAAGAGGATTTTCGAATTTGGCAAGTGGATTAAGGAAAGAGAAAGAAAATAAGGAAGGGAGAAAAATAAGGAAGGTCTGACACATGTTTGGATTTTGGTTATAAATTTCTACTCCGATGTCCGATTGCTTTGATTCTTTTTGCGTTGGAAAGAAGACTTCAAGGGCTACAACTTTGTAGTTTACGACTTTTCCTGATTCGGAAGTTAAAAGGGTCAAAACTGAGCTGCAAGATGGTGCATGTGTAAAAAATGGGATTCTACACCCACTTTCCTTATACAAATTTAGCACCTTCCCTCTTTTAAATCATTCCATATTTAGCACAATCAAATCCGCCCTCCATTTGTCCCTTGCTTTATTTAAATCTTTGAATCCAATCCATTCATTCCACCTCCTTTCATCTATAAATACTAGCTCTCTCCCATTGAGAAAACTGAACTTGGGCATTAAAGAAAAGGAGAGGAGAGGAAGAAGAGAAGGAGAAAGGCTGTGAGATTTTCAATCCACATTGGGTTCTAAGGTTGGTGGATTTTGATTTCCATTGTATTTTTCTTATGTCTTTATTCCAAAATTTCAATGCATTATAATTCTTAATTCCAAATTTTATTAATAATTAAAGGCAGAAAAACCCTTAGAAATATGGTTTTCCACTTATTTATTTTTGTATGATGAAAGTTTGATTTTATTTTAATTCTTTTTATGGATTTATGTTAGAGACTATTTTAAGTTGTTCAATGAAAGCAGAAAAAATCTTTAGGATAAATAGAACTTGATTTTTTCAGTCTAAGGCTCTTTTTAAGAGCAGAAAAACTTTTAGATTCGAAATTGCAAGTTTAAATTTTATTTACCCTAAGGCCGGATTTGAATTTTCTTATTTTAATTGATTTCATAAATTTCATAATGAGGATTTTAATAGATGAAGAATTTGAGTACATGATAAATAATAAATGTGAGCTCCGTATTCTAGGCCTTGATATTATTTTTAAAATATGGAAAATAAACCCTCCATAATTCTTTGACCCAGTTCCACTGTAAATATGTACAGAAGTAGTTTAGGTGTTTTAAATTTTATTTTTGTTTATAAATCCAAAAACTCGAGAAATTGATTAACTAGGTTGGAAATAATTTAATCGCATCTTAATTCTGTATTTTAAATTAGATTGAAATTGTTTATATTTTTATATTAATGCCACCATCTTAATTAGAATTAGTTAAATTGTTAGATTCTATGTTTAAATCTAGAATGTTTCTAAATTAAGATTAAAACTCATAGATTAGATTAACAATTCCACGTTCATGATTTATCTCCATATTTCCTGAAGTTCTTAAAATACTTAATTCAATGCTATATTTCCATGGATATATTTTCCTAAGTTCCGATGGGTTCGACCTCGCACTTAATCGCTATACTATCTAAATGGTTCGTGCGCTTGCGAGTTATAAATTTAAAATTTGCACAACATTCAATTAAGGTGTGGCTGAATTAAATTGGAAGTGGAATCAAGGAGTTGAGTTGATTTTAAGTGAGTTAAATGAGTTGAATTAAAGATATGAGTTGAGTTAAAAAGATGAGTTGAATGAGAAGTTAATGGGACTTTCATCTTGGTGAGTTAGGTGATTAGATGGAGAGTTACACCTCATAAAACCAAACTCAAGGTGTACACACGTTTGGGAGATAGGAGTTTCATCTCATGGGATGAAACTCCAAAGGGATCATTAATGGGGAGGTGAATGGTTTTGTTGTTACACAAGCCATATCCAAAGGCTACACGTTGGAAGATGGAGGGGTGTTCCATCTCAAGTGGTGTCTTGGCCAAGCCAAGGGACACTTGGGAAGACACCATCATTATGAGGAAGTTGGAAGGGTTTTTGTTGTTACACAAAGAATACTCAAGAATACAAGTTGGAGACATGGAGGGTTTCCATCATGATACTGAAGAATAAACGTTGGAGACATGGAGGGTTTCCATCTCATGATGGAAACCCAAGAGACACATGGTTGGGAGTTTCATCTCATGGGATGAAACCCCCAAAGTAAGTATCAATGGGGAGGTGAAGAGTCATGGGAGTTACAAAAGGGTATCAACAAAAGGATACCACCCTTGGCCAAACTACATTGGGCAGCAAAGAGAATTCTTTGTTTTATCTCACTCTCTCCCTCTCTCACTCAAGGCCGACCACTCTCAAAGACAAAGGAGAAGGGACTTAGAGTTTTCTATCTCAAGCTCCTCTCCCTCTCTCAAACCTACACTCTTTGGCCGAACCCTCTCATTGGGTTTTCATCTCAAGACCTCTCAAGCTCAGTCTCAGCCAAGGATCAAGGAGGAAGAAGAGGCTAAGGAGGGAGAAGATTGGAGGAGCAAGAAGGATTGAAAGAAACCGGAGGAGTCGCGGAGTCGGTAAGTACTTGATAAGATTGCATAAGTAAGAAAAGATGGTCAAGGACATGGTTCGGCTATTGCATGGCCGAACACTAACTCTTATGGCTAAGAACTTTATGCATGAACCATGTATGGAATGGTGAATGACCAAGGATCATGGTTTGGCCCTTGCATGGCCAAACCCTAAGTTATATGTATGAGAACCATCAAGGACAACAAAAAGGGTTGGATGAGGTTCGGCCATGATGTATGGCCGAACCCCATCAAAGGATATAATCATAAGTAAATGATTTTAAGAGAAGATGTTGAATCATAGGGTTCGGGCATGGTATATGGCCGAACCCCATGGAAGGTTATTAATAATATTAAAATGTTTTATATGGATTTATGTTGGTGACATTAAAGGGTTCTAAAGGAGGGAAACAATGGAGTAATGTTAATCATTCTAAATGGTCTCAAAGGTTGTAAATGGACAAGAATCATGGATCATGGGTTCGGCCATAGCCGAAACCCATGAGAAGATATTGATAGACTTAGATGTTTTGGACCATGAAAATTATGGGAGAATATTGGTAATTTTAATAGGTTGTTAAATATGGTTAATGATGATCGAAAAAGATGAACTAAGTGTATGGTTAAACCCCTATGGAGGGACTTGTTTATGAACCTAAGATTGTGAATGATTTAAAAGGGGAAGATGGAAAAAAAAAATGACATCATGGGTTCGGCCATGTTGTATGGCCGAACCCCATGGACCATTTTAATGGGTCATGTGGAAATTTATACATGTTTAAATGAATTAATGATTAAGCTAGGAAATGGAGGATTCATTTATGGATCTATGTTTGGTTATGGATCATGTATGGATCTAAGTATGGGTAAGTGAATTAGGTGCTTACGTATGGAAAGAAAGAATGGCCAAATGGTGAAATTAAAGGACCATGGGTTCGGCCATGGTGTATGGCCGAACCCCATGGATCATGTTTTTGGTTCTAGACATGCATAAATGGCTTAAGTGAATGATTGAATCATAGAAAATGTTTTATGGATTTAGGGCTTCCATTAATGTAAAACTAATGGAATGATTTTGGAACTTAAGTCATGTATATATAAGCTAAGTGAGTAGCCATGGAAAGAATGATGGCAAAGAGGTAAATATGGGTGAAAATGATGGACCATGGGTTTGGCCATGGTGTATGGCCGAACCCCATGGAGAAAGTGTTGGGGACTCAGGGTTTCATTGATGCTAAATGACTAACTTATATGTGATTGGATTAATGAATCAAAGATGACTTGATCTTGGACTTAATTAAAAGATCAAAGGATTAAAAAGAGGGACCCAAACCAAGTGAGTGAGGTTCGGCCATGTTGTATGGCCGAACCCCACTAAGACATGTTTATGGACTTAAAAATATTTGGAAATCAAATGGAACATGTGTTTGATTAATTGATATGTAATAAGGTAACGGGATCTCACAAGCGGTGTACGATAGGCTTGATGCGATCGGTGAGTGGTTTCGGATAAAAACGCAAGGACACATAAGTTTGTCATTGGTAGGATTCTACCTCATTGATACCATGGGATATGTATGATGGTTTTAATTCATATTTTGATGAGTTATTTTGTATCAAATGTTATGTTTCAAATATGGGATTTTAATGCTATGATTTTGTATTATTACATAGCATGTGTTCACTTACATCTTATGCATGGCATGGGAGGGATGATTTGTAATTGGAGGCCACACTCCGTTGGGGCATCCGTAAGGTATTTGTGGGAAGACCTTGATGTGCATTATCCATCAAGGAGTAACAGGAGTCCAGGCTCCTTCGGGGCGTCCGTAAGGCATTCGTGAGCTTGATGAAGAGTTTTCCATCAAAAGGATACCTTGATGAGGAGTTTTCCATCAAGAGGGATACTACGTGATTGTGATACCTTGATGAGGAGCTTTCCATCAAGAGGATGTTTTGTGATTGTGATATGGCTGATGGGTGGGACTCATAGCATATGGTACCCATGGCATGGCATTGCATCAACATGATTATGATCTCTATTATCATGCACTGTTGCTGGTTTTATCTGTATGATTGGATCTCTATTATCATACATGATTTTGGATACGATGTTTTACAAGTACGGTATGATGTATTATATCTGGATTTTTATACTAACCCATGTGTTGACCCTAATTGGAATACCTACTGGGCGCGTTGTCTAACGCCCTACTTCTACCCTAGTTTATGACACAGGGAATGGACTGAATGAGGACGTGATCGGAGCCAAGCTTAGGAGCTTGTATGATTAAGTTTCATATTGTTTAAGTTACTCATGGATAATGTATTTGAGTAATTAGTTCGTGGGACTGTAATAACGTATATTATCCGCTATGGTTTGGAATGTTGATTTTGGATATTTTAACGTAAGATAATTATGATTAAGTGATGAACATCCTTGCTATCTAAAATGGAATAGAATTATTATTCGATTATATTTTCGCATCTATGATTTATTCTGCATGTTAACTTGAGTACGTGTGAACCGTTTTAGTGGACTTGGTCCATGCACACGTATGGTTGGCCAGTTAAGGGTCGGGCTTTGGAAGCTCGAACTTAGCTCGCGTCGTGGCGTCCCGCTCTCTCTCACTCTTTTATTTAAAAAAAAAAATAGACTCTGATTTTCGGCATAGTGAAAAGGGCGGGGTGTTACAGATGCAGATCTGGAAGAAGCAGGGCCAAAGTCTCATAGGCGGCGGAAGAAGATGAGCGAAGACCTCTTGTCGGCGGGAAGACCAGATCTGGGTCTGCCAAGCGGGGTGAACAAGATCTGGGCAAAAGCAAAGCAGCCAAAACAGGCGAGTCCAGGTCGATAAGAGAGAGATGCAGAAACAACTCCAGATCGCAGAACCAGATCTGAGATAGGTGTCTAGACCAGAGTTGAAGGAAACAACAAAGATGGCCGAGAGTTGCAGCAACAACAGCAACGGGGAAGAAGGTTGATCTTCGCAGATCGGATCTGCTTGGGTCCAACCAGACCATAGAAAAAATACCACTGGGTATTGTCTAAAATGATAATCAAGAACAAAAAAAAAAAGATCCAAAACAGCTACCGATGAGAGGACGGGAGTAAACGGGAAAGAGAAAAAAAATCACCGTCGGAAAAAAAATAAGGATCAAGACCTGGCTTTGACACCATGTGAAAGTGAACACCGATTTGATTGTGTCTTCCTCAACTGAGGAGAGATAAAAAATATATTGTATTAATAAAAGAAAATACAAAGGTATAAAAGAAAATAGGTTACAGGAAAATAATTACAAAAGGAATGAGAATAAATTCTTCAATTAGTAAGTCAACTCTAATAATGGGTATGTACAGAAAGAATGAGCTAATATTTGTTAAAAAGAAAAAGAGATTTTTTTTTTAAAAGAGATCTTTAGTAAAATGTGGGCCATTTAAAAAAGAAAAGTGATTAAACGAGGTTGATCACATAGTAAATTATAATAAATATTACGAAGGTGCTTGTCAACCGTATGAAACCTATCATGGGTAAAGTGGTTAGTCTTCATCAATCTGCCTTTGACGTAACTTAACAACACCTTTTGGCCTAACACAAGAAATAAATTTTGTATAAGAAATAGTGAGATAATCAATTATAGCTTCTCTAAAATATAAATAATAGAATATATATATATATACTTATCACTGTGTATGCAGATCAGGGGACAAATCCATGCATTTTCATTAGGGCTAATAGAATATATTCTATGACTATAATTCCATCACATGTCTTTTTCATTTCATCATAAATCAATCATATTGTGTAATTTGAATGCTCATAACATCTTCTGTACCTTGCGATAATGACTCCTTTAGTGTTGTGATCTTCTCTAAAACAATGTTGGCTGTAGATCAAATTATTTAGTGGCTAAGATTATTGGTCTTGAATCTTAATAGATAAAAATAAGATTGTAGATCCAACACACACCAAATATCATCCTCTTCGTTGGAGTTTCTGATCTATTCATTCTAATGGAATAAAAGAAGAATGTTGAATTATTTAAGTAGCTACAGCTAAAAGTATTAAAAAAAATTAGAATTGATGAATTAGACATATATCAAAAATTATCTTCAAATCAACTTAAAACAACGAATGAAATGAACTACAAATTAATTGGCAATGAGTGTTTTTATGAAAAAAAAAAGCACTCAACTTTGTGTACGTGAGTGTTTCACATGCTAGAATGTTTCTCTTTATTTATTTATTTATTGTTTTTATGACTATAGTGTCCAAATCTCTTAGAGCACTCGACTAATTCTCAGGACATGGACAAATCTTTCTATTCACACAGTCTTTTAAAGTGAAGTAGAAATTGAATTTAGAACTACTGTTTTCTGAACTAGGTTATTAGCCATCATTTCAACCCTTTTAAGTTATTTATTTATTTATTTTAATACGTATTGTTCAATTATATCTTCATTTATTTTTACTAAAAATGAACTTGTAATTGATTTTTTTAATAATATGGCAAAACCTAGCAAGTACCAACATGTAGTGTGAGTGAACAAGGTTCAGAAACAGTCTCCTCAAATACAGATGAAGTATGTATATTCAGGCAAGGATGTTACATGGCTTGTTTCTAACGTTTATGCAAGCAACAGTCCATAAAGAACCTAGAATACTGCTGTTGTCCTATTGTAGATGGTCCCTACAACTACGAGAGTTTTTGTCCTATTGTCATCGAAGTCACAGCCTCCCAATATTGACTACGCTGGGAGAAAGAGACATGTAACCTCTCTCCCAATATCTTCAATGGATTTCACACACCTAAGCTTTAAACTAGAATCTAATCTATTTTCACTATTTTTTTTAGATGAAATGGATTTGACAGCGGGTTGACTTGGAGAATAAAAATTCTAAATTTGAAATATTAAGAAAATTTTATTGATCCATAGTAGCTCAAACTATTATCTGATCAGGTAGTCTAAGAGACTCCAATAAATTCTTTAAAATTTCTTTTATCCATACTTTCAATAGAATAGCCACTTGGACTTTGTTCAATTTTAGTATTAAGCTACATGGGTGTAATTTAACTAGTTGCCTTCCACCTCAAGAAGTGGGAGGTTACGAGTTCGAGCCCTAATGGCCTAATTTTGGTGTGTCTTATGGTTAGTGGACTCATCCGTGAGAGTTTTAGTAAGACTGTGTCTGAATTTTTTACACGTTAATTCAAAAAAAAAAATTATTATTAAAAACATGAGAATAAAGAAATTCAAAGAAGCCGTTGTTCATAGAGAATTTTGAAGACTCTAATATGATTACGTGTTCATAATCATTACTCAAAATTATTAATGCTAACTAACTCAAACCTTAGGTTATAATAACTAAAATTAATTATTATATCTAATAATATATTTTTATATCTAATAATATATTTTATCTATATAGGTGTAGCTTAACTGGTTATCTCCAGCCTCAAGAAGCGGGAGTTTGGGGTTCGAACCCCCATGGCCTATCCTTGGTGTGCTTTAGGGGTAGTTGGTTCACCTGTCGGGGTTTTACGTCGTTGGATATCCCGCAGTTTATCACATGTAAATTCAAAAAAAAAATTAATTAATTTTTTTATGTAAAATCTATTAGATTCAGTAATACAATCACCGCTTGACTTAATTGAATTTGTCTAACCCTACCATAGTTGTCAAGTATTTAGTGATCTAACCATGTTAGATTAAAACGTGTGACTGAGTGTATATACTGTGTCAGAGTCAAGCTAACTCGTTAAGTGTGACTAGAAACTTGGTACTAATAAGATTAAAACTCAGTTCACACAACTTACACTACACAGTGACAAGGTATATAATTGAGTTGAGTCAATTGGACTAGTCAACGAAAAACATGAAATTCCATTACTAGAAGCATGCAAGACCTAGAGGGGGGTGAATAGGTCGATTTTCAATTTTAGTTCTCTTTTAAATAATTTATCAAATTTAATAATATGTGCAGCGGAATAAACTTGTGTGCAAGTGATAAACAAATGAATCAAACCATTAATGCAAACCACACATGCACAACGATATATTGTGGTTCGGTTCACCTGAACCTACATCCACTGTTGGACTCACCCTCTCTAAGGCTATCCCAAATATACTATGTAAGGGTCTCACACCCAAATAGTACAACCTAGTTTTTTATAGAGGTTCAACCTAATCGGTCTAATCCTCTACACCTATTTTTTAGAGTAGTTCGAACACACTGTTCTAATCCACTTTACAATATTTAAAATAAAACAAAGAAGAAAACTTGCCTTTGGCCTTAACCGTTTTCCTTTAAGCTCTTTCTTCTTTACTGAATCTGTGTGCTCCTTTCCATCAAATCAGCATTATCAACGTATTTATCGGCACAGTAGTAGGACTTGGATATGACTGGTTTTAGTCCTATATGAACACCTTATTCTTTCATCAGGATTGGGGTGTTGATTACCCAAACATTTACTAAGGAAGATGATGAAGAGGGTGTCAAGAGGGAAGGCCGACTGATCACACACTGTAATCTTGCTCTTGGTTTTCTCTGTGTATTCAGCGTCCCTTACAAAAAGGCTTGTTGTTATTTTATAAGGCAGATTGAAGTTCTGCAGTAAGTCACGCCCGCGAGGCCTCGCTGCTTCTGATGAGACCTCACCAGCGGTAAGTTTAGCAAAGACAGCACATATGTGCAGTTTAATCCAATCAGCCAGAATCCAGCCAGATACCAGCCAGATACCAGCCAACTCATATCCACCGTGCATGATTTGCAATTCATTTATCTTAACCATCAATCAAGGATTAGATGGAAGATTTGCAAGATGGATTATAGCTCATGGAGGAGCCTTTCCATACTTGTCAAGGACAGCTCCCTAAAGCTATTCAAATTCAAATTCAAGATAGGTGGCAACATCTCATCATGGATAAATTTGTTTACCATAATAAGCTTCCAATTAATTTACCATAATTACCCATCTCACCATGTGGATAATTTTATTTACCATAATAAGCTTCCAATAAATTCACCATAATTACCTCTCAATTAAACAGTCACAGATTTTAATTTTCTAAAGCTGTAAGAGACTGAGTCAGCTCTACACAGGGTCAGCTACACTCAGCTCAGCATTAACTGGCTGCGAGGCCTCGGCAGATTGCTGAGGCCTCGAGGCTAAAAGTCACTTATTCACTTTGTTTTCTAATTGACTTCTAAGGTATTTGACTTAGCCTAGGGTCTCCTACGGTTCACTTACCTGTGTGCCAATACCGTATTTGGTGTAGACGCTTCAACTTCATAGTAGATCTTCTTATTCATCTAAGGCAAGTCCAACTGAGTCACGTAATTGACAATAAGGGTGACTCGGACGAACCGGGGTACTTACAAAACACAATCGTTTACCAAGTAAAGTTTCATAAAATTTCCTTCTTTGCCTTCAATTATGTCTGAAAAGGACTTCTAAACTTTATTATGACCCTGCCCCTCATTGGTTGTCTACAAATTCCATTATGAAGAATGAAAATTTTCTATGAACACTTGTTTAACCCTCCTAGCTTGGTGAACAACAAGCAACGAGGATTGAAAGTGTGTTGTTGAAACACATAATTCATTTTTATTTTTTGATGACATACTTGCTTCATTATCATTGGATGATGAAAAACACTTGTTGTGTGTAGCAAATGACATGGAGAGTCAACATGACACATGTAAAGTTCCTCTTTTTATATTGATTTGAATTTCCATGTAATTGCCACCTAAGATGTAACATCCCGTTACGACTTTTCAGCTTTGGGTGAGATCTATAGATCTCTGAATCGGTTTCGGGGGGTTTGGTAGCATTGGTTAGCTTGAGGGCCTACTAGTGGGCCTTAGTTTGCGCTGTTTCAAGTTCTGGAGCTCGATTGACATTTTCGTAATTTTGAATAAGTTATGAATTATTATGATAAAATGTTTGAAAGTTTACAAAAAATTAGATTTGAACATCTAGATCCCCATTTTTGGCACATACAATCCTCTTAAATAGCTACACATGAGAAAATAGAAACCCGCACAAATCCTCCTCAAAGATCAGTGTTTTGTATTTTCTAATGATTTTGGGATTTATTCAGAATTGAAAATAATTTATTAAAATTATTTCATGACGGTACATTTCGATGAGATTTCAGTTTCAAGCTCGATTCTTGTCTTAGAATTTAAGAAAAATGCTAAAATCCAGTTTTACGACCAATAGTCAAGGATTTGAGCAAAACCCGTTTTTGCCCCAAGTTGACTGCTTTGTGTGAAAAATGTACAGATTTGGTCTTTATAACGACCCGTCCCTCTGAAGCGCCGCCGTTTCAACACCACGAGGTTCAGTATTATATTATTTGCTTTGGACCCAAATTTTATTTATTTATTTTTTTTTTTGGGGGGGGGGGGGGGGGGGGGGGTCCGCACGGTTTTCCATTGAGTCTGCACCATCATCGAGGCCGAAAATGCGTAATACTGTATTAAGGGGCACCAAGCCTTATAAATCCCTTAATTTTCACCTCAACTTCAGATGTGAGACTTCATCAAGCTGCCACACCACTCAATACATCAACCCCTATCAATGTGTCTCTATACCCGACACATCGACTATGCTCGATATATCGCCTGCCACTACCACCCTATACATCGACCATGCTCGATGTATAACTCTGGGCTATGGGCTGGGTCAAATCCGCAACCTCCCACTTCTTGAGGTGGTAGACAACCAGATGAGCTACACCAGGTGGGTAAAAAAAAATTCATAAATTTCTTATATTAAAAGGTTTCTATTAAAATAAGAGGCCAATAGATTCTCCCTATCTCTCTCGTTTTTCTTCTGTAAGATAGTATCACCAACATTGATGTTCCTTCTTCGAGTTGCAGCATGATAAGCACAGGAAAATGACTATTTTACCCTTATATTTGGACTAATTAGCCTCTTGTTTTGTGTGTTTTAGAATATGTTTAATGAGATTTTGGATGTTTTGCAGGATTTACAGGGAAATGCAAGATATGAGAATTAAAAAGGAGAATTTTGCAATTTATAGGCATAAGTTTATATTTTGGAAAGTTGGAATTTTTAATAATTATTTTACCACAATTTTAGGGGTTTCATTTGTAAACTTATTAATTCAAATCCATTTATGAGAGTTTTGATTAATTTAGTATATTTTTAGAATTGATCGTAAGTGGTAAAATTAATTATTAGATTTTCCATATTTGAAAAACCCAAATATTAAGCCCATTAAAAAAAGTCCATGAAGAAATCCACATGTGTTAATACTATTTTCATTATCTCAAGAGGAAATTTGAAATTTAGAAGTCAATATAAGAGGACTTTCGAATTTGGCAAGTGGATTAAGGAAAGAGAAAGAAAATAAGAAAGGGAGAAAAATAAGGAAGGTTTGATATATGTTCGGTAATTTGGTCATAAATTTCCACTCCTATGTCCGATTGCTTTGATTCTTTTTGCGTTGGAAAGAAAACTTCAAGAGCTACAAATTTCTAGTTTACAATTTTTTCTGATTCAGAAGTTAACAAGGTTAAAACTGAGCTATAAGATGGTATATGTGTAAAGAACGGGATTCTGCACCCACTTTCCTTATACGAGTTTAGCACCTTGCCTCCTTTAAGTCATTCCATATTTAGCACAAATCATATCCGCCATCCATGTGTCCCTTGCTTTATTTAAATCTTTAAATCCAATCCATTCATTCCACCTCCTTTCATCTATAAATGCTAGCCCTCTCCCATTGAGAAAACTGAACTTGGGCATTGAAGAAAAGGAGAGGAGAGGAAGAAGAGAAGGAGAAAGGCTGTGGGATTTTCAATCCACATTGGGTTATAAGGTTGGTGGATTTTGATTTCCATTGTATTTTTCTTATGTCTTTATTCCAAAATTCATTGATTTGTAATTTTTAATTCCATGTTTTAATTAATAAAAGAAGGTGAAATTATTAGAATTATGGTTTTCCAAATTTTAATTTTTATTATGATGGTTTGAATCATTTTATTTCTTGACTCCTCCCTTGGTAGTTAATTTGGACATATGAAATAGTTAGATCTTTGATTAACATTACTATTCTAGGTCTAAGGTTCTTTGGAATGAATGAAATATTTAGATCGGAGAATTGCATGATTAATCTAGATCTAAGGTTCAGATTAATTAGGCAACTAATTTGATGAAAGACTTGAATAAGAGTGAAATTTTACGTGAGCTCCATGTTCTAGGCCGTTATTTTATCATTAAATTTGGATGATAATACCTCCTTGATTCTTTGATCCACTTCCATTGTAAATATCTATCTAGGTAATTTAGATGTTATTTATATTTTCTTTTGTTTATAAAAATTCAAATCCTTGAAATTGATGAACTAGGTTGGAAATAATTTAATTCCATCTTAATTTTGTATTTTAAATTAAATTGAGATTGTTTATATTTTTAGATTAAATCCACCATATTCATTAAAATTTGTTAAATTGTTAGATTCTATGTTTAAATATAAATATTTTTAAGTTAAGATTAAAACTCATAGATTAGATAAATTATTTCATATTTATGATTTATCTTCATATTTCCTAAAGTTCTTAAAATACTTAATTCAATAGTGTATTTTCATAGATATATTTTCCTAAGTTCCGATAAATTTGACCTCGCACTTAATCGCTATACTATCTAAATGGTTAGTAGGAACAAGGCTCTCAACCTTTACCACCATGTATATCTTTTCTTCAGCAACGTTATGTCTGAATTGGACCTTAAGCTTGATTCTTCTCTCTGTCTTTCTCAAAGATACGTTGGACTTGTTGGGCATCAATAGACCATCACATCACCATGATGTGTCGTACAGCCCAAGGTATTTATTTTTCGTTCAACATCTTCTGTTTTGATGCAATACCACAGACCCACCCAACCTGATACAGAATTTTCCGAGTATCCAATAGGCCCCACCCATGGGCCCACATGTACAGTGCTGCGCATATACACTATCCAAGCATTTCACATCCATATATTTTAACATATTTGAAATCAAGATGTGAGTAGAATTTCTTTGGTTCTCCGGTCAAAATTAGATTAAAACCCATGACTGAGTAATAACTAATAACGTGTTAAGAGTTAAACCAACTCGTCAAGTATGACTAGGAACTTGTTCTAATTAGACAAAAACTCAGTTCACACAATTTACACTACTGAGTGGCAAGGCATATAATTGAGTCGAGTCAATTCGACTAACCAACTAAAAACTCAGAGGTTTACCAAGTAAAGTTTCATGAAATCTTCCTTTTTTTAACCTTCAATTACATCTAAAAAGGACTTATAAACTTTATTATAACACTCCCTAGTTGTTGCTTGTCCAAGAATTCCATTAGTAAGAAGGGTATTGAAACTTTAACTTATATTACTATTTATTATAATTATCTAATTAAATACATAGATTAAAATCTTCTATTTTTCAAAAACTGCAATTTTTTAAAATTCAATATTGCCACACAGATTCTAACCAGTTATTTTCCATACGTAATATTTCAGGAGGAGAAAGCGTGCTCAATCTCATAATTTCCCTTCAACCATTGACTTTGCACCAATTGTACTCCCATTTCAACTAATCCAAACAAAGCTTTTGTCGCCCACCATTTATCCCCTAGGTTAAAAACAGGAATCAGGGTCTCTATCCAAATCCATCTATTCTGGTTTTACATGTCAAAGCTGCTTTCAAGTGGGCCCCTTCAACTCCCCCAGCATGTCTTGGGCCCCACATTCCTTGGCTACACCATAAATAAAGATGTTGGCCTTTCGGCCCTTACCTTTTGGTCTTTTACTCACTACATTCCCACCCAAGTCCCATGATTTAGACAATATTACCACTTGGTGTGAAAATTGAAAAGATGTGCAAGGATAGCTTTTAAAAAAGAGAAAAAAACAGTCCACCTCACCCAACGCGCCAAGTTAAAATCTTTTTAAGGCTCTAATAGATAGGCCCATTTTTATAATAGGGGGACCCACTTTTGTACCATGTGTATGTCATGGCTTAAATTGTGTTGGACCCATGTCTCTTGCTAAGCCCATTTATTGGATGCAAACCCGACCACGCCCATAAGTCCCACGGGCTTTCATTCCATTTAAGAAAATTTGAAGCTAGACCTGCCAATTAGAGCATATTTAGGAGCTAAGGTTTAAATATCGGCCGATACATATCGTATCGGCCGATATATATCGGTTTTTTCAAACCGATCAATATCGGCCGATACGATAAGTATCGGCCGTACAGTAGGAATATCGGCTGATATGGCCGATAAACGGTCCCCAATATCGGCCCCAATATCGGCCGATATTGGAAAAATTCGGTTTTTGTATTTTTTTTTTTTAAAGAAAGCTTTTTTTTAGGAATAGAGAAAGAATGGAAAGAGAAAAAAGAAAATATGGAGAAAAGATTGAAGAAAAAAAATCGCTACACCTGTTGCCTTTCTCTTCTCTGCTGCTTTTTCTTCTTCGTTGATGCAAAAAATTACAGAGAGTGGCGGCTGCAGTAAGGGTTGCAGTAGAGAGAGTGAAAGAGAAGAAGGGTATTAAAAGATGGAGCATTAGGGTTTGTAAATGAAAAATCATAGACCTCACGTGAGCTTCCTCAAGAGCTCATTTGAAGCTGACGTGTCTACCCTTTTATTTTATCAAAAAATTATTTTTAATGTGAAAGTAATAATATTTTTATTTTAAATACAATATTTACTTATGTTGAAAGTATAATGTTTTATTTTATTTATCTTATTGTAATAATTTAATATTATATTTATCATCTAATATTTTTACTATTGTCATTATCATTAAAAGGTATTCTTTATTTTTATTATATCAATTTAACATAATTAATTATAGCTCATAATTTTTTTTTTTTTTTTTGGAGCAGTCAAAAAAGAATTTCATTAAAAGAGGGGAGAAATTACAAAGAAAAAGAGAGGGTCTAAAAGTATCTAATTATTATTAATGAAAAATAAAATCTATTTTCTCAAATGAAAGAAAACATTATATTATTATGTATGACATTTGTGTGGTTATCAGTTCAAGTGATTAGGACTCCATTAGTTTTATTTTCTAATTTTTTTTCTACATTATTATGTAATTTTCAAGTATTTTATTATGTATTTTTTTATTTCTATAATTCATAACTTAAAATAACACTCATTGACTAAGAAAATAAATTATGAAATTATTTCTACAAATTTTCCTCATTTATCTGTTTTTTTTTTGTAATTTTCACCATTTTATTACTAATTATATAATTTCCCGATATTATAACTTCAAAAATATGTTAGAAGATGTAAATGTCCGATATTTTATGAAAAAATTACATATTCAATAAGCTCATAATTTTCTGCATTCACAGTAATTTTTTTGGAATTTTTTTTTAAAAAAAAAAAAACGGGGAGGAGAGAGAAAAAGTTCGGCCGATATATCGGCCGAACCGATATATCGGCCGATATGAAAAATCGGCCGGGATATCGGCCCGGCCGATTTTTTTACCCCTGTTTAGGAGTACATACATAGAAGCAGTAGAGGCGAAAGCCCATCCTACTACATGCTATTATTCTTTATCAAGCCCATATAATCTAATCAATGTTGACTTAGGCCCATACGAGCCCTAGCCGAATATAAGAGTGTTTCACCCGACATGTTACAGACGAGTTGGATCGTGCGAGTTGTTCTTCTAGTAAGATAAAAACATAAAACATGATATTTTAGTTCAGTATACAAATTGATGTACTCAATTAAATTACTATATGTTATCTGTTTTCATTATATAACTCTAGATAATGGGAAAAATAGTTAATATGGTGATGATGATGATGAAAATCAATTTCGTGAAATTATAAAAAATATTTTTAAAAAAAGGGTAAAATTATAAAAAGGAGATTCTTGACCGTTTCAATATAAATTCAAATAACTCTTTTATCTATGAACTATTTATTTTATAGTCTTATATTAATTAAATGAAGATTTTTAACAAAAATATATATTTAAGAAACCGTATTCACAGAGTGTAAGAAGTTTCGCCTTTCATTCTCTAGTCTTACATTAATTAAATGAAGATTTTTAATGAAAAGATGTATTTGACAAACCGCGTAAATAGAGTGTATGAAGTTTCACCCTTCATTCTATCATTTCCTCATTGGAGAGGTCTAAAAAAATTCAAATACAGCGACATGATCAGATGGACTAAATTTTCTCAGTAAATAAATAATATGTTGATGTTGTTCTAAGGAGTTTTAAATTATTGTATGACCTCTTTCTATTCATCATCCTACACATCTGTTGCTGTATGCGAAAGCTATGCAAAAAAATAAAAAATCTATGCATTCTTCTAACGCGTTTTGTGGGGAAAACAGAGAGTGACAAGTATGAACTCTGCTGCCTTCTTTACTTCTTTTCTGCATCTTCATACGGTGAATCCAAGAGAATCGACACAAATAAGAAGAAAGGTGAAAACGAAACGTCATTTAATCATGTTAATACGTTCCCTCGTCAACACCCACCCCTGTTTTTTTATTTTTTATTTTTACAAAGATATTCATATCTCTTAATTTTCAGGATATGTGCAAACCTCTCTAGCCACGTAACCTCATCTCTCTTGTTCAAAGGATATATTGTTATTTTTTATTTGAGAGGTATTATTTAATATTTATGTTTGTGTCAAAATTTAAATTTTAGTTATTTATATAATATGGGTCCATTTAGCAAGAACTTATAGCATAATTGGTTAAGACATGGTTGTAATTTAGAAGTTCTGGGTTTAAATCATGTGAACGTCAAATAGGACAATTGGTCTATGGAAAGAATTTGTCAATTTTAAATATGAAATTCTACTTCAGATTGATAGGATAGATGACTAAATGATGATGATGATAGATGTCCACTAAGTATCATTGATTATGGGGAAATTGACAATATATCAAGTTTTTCCTACAAACAATTATCAAATAGGATTTCTTTCTCTCAAAAAAAAAGTTTTTTTTAATTTTTCACTGTAATTATTAAATAAAATAAAGAAAATTCCTGAACAGAGGGAAACGCCTATTAAAGAGAACCTGCTCTGTAAAAGAAATCTCTACAAAAAATTTCTCTCATCCAAATGTGCATTAAAGAAAACAGACTGAGTCTTTGTAAGTTATGAAACATCATCTTTATCTTATATTCTTATTCAGCAACGGTTCAGCAGAATGTGAAATAAAAACCTCAGCCCAAGCCCAAGCCCCAGCCTACCTAATCATATAGGCATTTATAATTTGTGCTGCAAAATAGTTTTTTATCTAAACTTCTAGATTTTAATTTTGACTTTTTTTATAGGTAGGTGTATCTTCACTGATTATTTTATTTATATTGTGATAAAAGTCCCAGAAACATTTGACTTATTCATTTGTATTAATCAACTTTGGAATATCTGTCACTGTTTGGATGAGAAAGTTGGAATTGTTAAATAGCATCTCATTTTCACCAAAGACAGAAAGTGATCCGAACATTTCGACAGTTATTTAATATAGAGTAAAGTAAGTCTCGGTTCGCCAAACATTTCACTCAGTAGCCTTTGGTGAGCCAATTTCGACTGTCTACTATCTTTTAATAAAGAGTACAGTAAATTGGCTCGCCAAACAATTTACTCAATAGCCTTTGGAGAGCCAACACCTTTTTCAACAGTTTATCTAAAAGTGAGGACTGCTTTTTTTTTTAAGTCAGGACTGTTATCCATAAGCTCTTACACCTAGAAAAATAAACCAAACAATTGTGTGACAGGTAACCGTGTGTAATTCATACACAAGGTAGAAGAAATCCAAATAAAGAAAGAAAGAAAAAGAGACACTGAATCTTAAATCCTAAATCATAAACCCTAAATCCATAACACAACTTGACATGGTTGGCAATAAATCTCTCACTTTCTTGGCATGTTTTTAGCGAGGGTTGTCTTAAACCCTAAACCCACTACGATATGAATAAGTTCTACACCATCAAAAGACTTCAATTCAATTATTATTATTTCATAAACATATACAAATAGTTAAAGACCTAAAATGAGCCATATTATCATCTTCCTCAAAGAAAATCACATAATGCCACATACTAAAATTTCTCAGTTTATCACTACTTCAGAGTTAATAGTCAAAAAAAATTATACATAGAAAACGCATGCCAAATTTCAAAACAAAAAACAGAAATTGCTAAGCAGTCAAAAAACTGAACTATAGGGGTATAGGGGCATCATAGAGGGTTTGTATTTCTTGTTTTGACAGGAGTAGCAGGTGTGGCAGGCATTTCTGAGGAGACTGTAGCAGCAGGTGTGGCAGGAGTTCCAAAGGAGGCTGGAGTAGTAGGTGTGGCTGGAGGTGCAAGTGCAGCTGGAGTGGTAGGCAGTCCAAAGGAGGTTGGAGCAGCAGGTGTGGCTGGAGGTGCAAGTGCAGCTGGAGTGGCAGGACGTGCAAATGATCCTGGAGCAGCAGGTGAGGCTGGAGGTGCAAGTGCAGCTGGAATGGCAGGACGTGCAAATGATCCTGGAGCAGCAGGTGAGGCTGGAGGTGCAAGTGCAGCTGGAATGGCAGGACATGCAAATGATCCTGGAGCAACAGGTGTGGCAGGACGTGTAATGGCCCGAAATTTTTAAATCAATAAATATGTGGTTATTATTTATTTTTAATGGTGGAAATGAGAAATTTGACGGAATAAAGGGTAAATGGACCAAAATTTGGACAAAGGCCCAACTAGGGCCCAATGGACTGTGGATTGGATTTAAGTTTACTTAAAGGGTCAAAGATGGTCAATTGGGCCAAGGATGGTCAAATTGGACCCAATACTCATTTGGGACCCAATGGATCAAGATGATGTAAGCTTTAAGGTAAATGGGTAAGATGAAAATGTAATTGGGCCATGGGCCCAATGGTGATCCAATTGGAATGAATTGAATGGGTTCAATTCATTTAAGCTAATTTGAAGTTGACCAAGGTAACATGGTCCAATGGGACCCACCTCCATCTCACTAAGTGAGGTGGCATGTGGGCCAAGGATTGGTGGGGCCGGCCACCATGGTTGAATTGGTCAACCATGGGTGGATGCATAAAGTAGTTAAACAAATGAATTAAGTTAAATGAGAATTAATTAACCTAATGAGCTAATTAATTAATTAATTAAATAATTAAAATATCAAAAAAGTGGGTCAAATGGCCAAATGGAAAAAAAAAACCCAAACAATCTTATTTTCAAACACCAAAGACGTTGGGCATGGTGGTGGTTATCCCAACCACCACCATAAAGCAAGAAAAATATCCTATGTGTTAGGTGGGAAGAATTAATGATAGAATGTAACATAAGCAATCAAAGGAGATAAGATGGGTTTTCATCTTATCCCAATCCTCACCTTTTCCATCGGTGCTCTTTCACTCTTTTCCTCTATTGTTCTCTCCACCACCGTCCCCCACACTCCAAGAAGAGAAGAAGAGAAGAAAAGATTTAAAGCAAGGGCTTACCACTCTAAGGTCAAATTTGGGATCTTTTTCCTCATCATCTCCATTCTCTCCTTTCCCTCTCTCAAGCAAACCCTACCATGGCCAAACCCAAGCTTGGGGGTTTCTCATCTTAATCAAGCATCCTAGCCGATTAAACAAGGAGAGGAAGGAGAAAGGAGGCTAAGGAAGTCGACGGGAGTGGCGGAAGTCGGAGGAGACGACGGATTGTGAGTATTTCTTAAACAAGAAATTTTGGATTTTTAAGGTTTAAGATTTGGGATTCATTTTGTAAATTTAATGGTGGCCAAATGATTTTATGCCATGGATTTTAAATCCATCAATTTGAAGGATGGAAAATGGGCAAACCCCTAATGGATAAATTAGGGTTAAGAACAAATTAAATGGATTAAGGATATTATGAAATTAAATTAATTAAGCATGGACAATGGTTTATGATTTTGAGATTTTTAATGATTAAATGTTGGAAGATTAAAAAAAAGGGGTTTTTATGAGAAAAACCATGGTGGGTGATTAGGTAATGTGTGATTTTCTTAGGGTTTTAAGGAATGGAGGACATTGTGTAATTTAAATTGATTAAGAATGGAAGCATGGAGAATGGTTTAGAATTTTAAGTGCTTAATGATTAAATGTTGCAAATTTTAAAAGAATTATGAGGGAGTTTATGAATGATGTGAATGATTTGGTGGCCTTAAAAAGGCATGAATGGACAATGAACCCTATGGTGATCCAATGGTGGATTAATGGTTATGAATTATGGAAAAATAAATGGGAAATGTGGGTGGTGTTGATGGACCAAAAGGGACCCAATGTTATTAGTTGTAATGGGAATATGGTTAGGTTTATGGACTTGAATGTGATTAAGAATGATGATTTAAGTGTATAAATTAAACCCTTCATGGAAGGGCTTGTGATGGGTGCAAATGTGGTAAATAGGCCTAAGAAAATAATGGAAAATTGGGATGGACTAAGTATTTTGGAACTATGGAAAACAAATGGGGAATGTAGCTAAGTTGATGGACTCAAAATATATTTAATGTTGGTGGTTTTGGAATGTACCAAAATGAACCTAGTGTTGATATTTGTAATGGACTCCAATGTAGTAAAAGATGAGGGTTTAAGTGTGTGAATTAAACCCCTTCATGTAAGGACTTGTGATAAATTCAAATGTGTAACAATGGACCCAAGAAAAATGGGAAAAGGGCACCATGAGTTCGACCATGGTGTATAGCCGAACCCATGGCCCATTTGTGAGCCTTTTGATGGGTTAGATTGGAGTATGAATGTGTTTAAATTGATTGGGATTAGGTTAAGTTAAGGACTTATTTTTAATGAGTTCATGTTATGGTTTATAGGTCACTAATAGATCTAAGTTATGGATCAATTTTGGACTTAAGTGTGGCTAAGTTAATAGACTTTAATGTGATTAAGGGTGATGATTCAAATGTGTAAATAGGCCAAAGAAAGAATGGGGTAAAGACATCATGGGTTCGGCCATGGTGTATAGCAAAACCCATGACCCATTTGTGGGTAAAATTATGGATTAAAATTTGGTATTATGTGTGGGAGAAATGAATGAGAGTTAGAGTATTTAAATGCCTAATTTTTTTAGTATTGTTATGTTATGGGTAGTAATACATCAATGGACCCATTTTGTGAATCAATTAAGGCCTAAGATTAATGTGTATTTGTATGTTAGGTTAATGGAGTTTAAGTAAATTAAATGGCTAATTTTAATGGTCATGTGCCATGGTTGAATGGGTCATTAATGACCTAAGTTAGAGATCCAGGTTTATGATCAATTATGAACTTGGTTAGGCAAGGGTGATGAATGAGAAATTAACTATGGAGAAGAGGTCGTGGCAAAACCGTAATTAATGGCCAAATTCAAGAACTCCATGGGAGAGGATCATGGACTTAGGGGCATTAAATAATAAGTTATGTATGGTTAAATAAAGCCTAGGAGGTTGATTTTTAGACTCATGAAATTAAAATATGTAATGGATTAAGTAGGACCCACCAAACCTAAATAGTGACCGATTTTTCATATGGACTTGGAAATGACTAATGAGCTTAGAAATAGTAAAATGTGGACTGATTATGTGTATGTAATAAGGTACCGGACATCGCAAGCGGTACGCGAATCGGCGACCGGGTCTATCGGGCGGAAACGAAAGAAAGAAAGCTAGTCGGTATTTGGTAGGATTCTAACCTTTTTGTAAGCCATGGATTGAGTGATGGTTTCTTTGAATTATTTTGGAAATTATATGGTTTGTTTTAAGATTGGTTTTGAATTATGTATTATGTAGGGGTTTTTACTTGATTTATTCTGGTAAGCAAATGAGTGGTTTAAAATGGGTTTTAAGGCTATGATGTGATTATTGAGGCTTTGCTTGATCTACTTTTGATAAACAAGTTATATGTTTTATTGATGGAATTTTTAAATGTCATGGTTGGTTATTATATTCATTACATGGCATATGGCATCTACATCTCATGCATGGCATGGGAGGGATATGACAGGGGAAGGATGAAATGAAACCGGAGTCCATGCTCCGTCGGGGCGACCGATAAACAGGCATGGGGACATTATGATGTGTTTGATTCATCAGGGATGATGTATGGATTATTATACCTTGATGATGGTGTTTCCATCAAGGGGGATGTTGTATTTATTGTTATACCTTGATGATGGTTCTTCCATCAAGGGGGATATTGTATTTGTGGTTACACCTTGACGAGGCCTTACCGTCAAGGGGGATATGGCATCGGGATAGTAAGGATGATGGGTGGGATTCATGACATAGGACACCCATTGCATTACATTGTACCAAATGGCATGATTTTGATATAATATTTTCTATATGCTTTGTTATCACTAAGCCATGTGTTAGCCCTACTCGGAGTCCTACTGGGCGCGTTATCCAACGCCCTACTTCTACCCTAGCTGATGACGCAGGAAATGCCGGAGCAGAAGGACGAGACGGGAGCCAAGCTTAGGAGCTTGGGAAGGCGGACTAATTATTTTGTTTAAGTTTATTTTGGGAAATTTGTATTTGTATAGCTTAGCTTGTCGGAAATGTAATATTTTAGACTTATTGCTCAGTTTTGGATTTAATTGTAGACATATGATGTTATGGCATTTTAGTAAATTAAATGATGAAATTTTCCCTGCTATCTAAATTTTGTAGGATAGTCTCTATTATAGCTTCCGCAGTTAATTAAATATTCTTTGAGCTTACGTCTACATGTAACCTGTTCTTCGTGGACTTCGTTCCACGCACAAGTAGGGTTGGCCAGTTAAGGGTCGGGCTCTAAAAGATCTGACTTAACTCACGTCATGACGTCCTCGCCCTTTGTCACTTTAAAAAAAAAAAAATATATACTCTGGTTTTCGGTGAAAAGGGGCGGGTATTACAGGACGTGCATAGGAGCCTCGAGCAATAGGTGTGGCAAGATGTAGATGTTCTTGAAGCACCAGGTGTGGCATACTGTGCAGAGGAGCCTAGAGCAGCAGGTATGACATCATGTCCAGAGGAACCTTGAGCAGCAGGTGTGGCATGATGTGGAGCTGATCCTAGAGCAGAAGGTGTGGCAGGATGTCCAGAGGAACCTCGAGCAACAAGTGTAGATGATCCTGGAGCAGAATGTATGGCAGTAGCTGTTGAGGCTGCACTAGGCAGGGTTACACGAAGACCCACCTTCTTTGCTATAATAGCTAATGTAATAACTTGACCAGAAATAGGCTTAATTAATATGATTTATTTTAATAAATCATGTTTTGACCTGTTAATTATGTAGATTACAGTGAGGGATTTGTGAAAAGTCCAAGATTGGCCCAATCGAAGCTCTATAGCTCGTTGATCCAACTCATTTAAATTAAAAAGGCAAAATGGTAGTTTACCATTAACAGTGTATATTATTGTTTAATAATTGTTTGATTATTATTTGAGTGATATTGATTTCCTTATTAGGGATTTAAATTCTGAAATTTATAAGTATGTTTATTATATATTTTTTTAATTTAAGAAAATATTATAAAAAAGGCTACCTAAAAAGGTCCCGAAAGCTAAGAAATGATTATTTTAAATAATTTTAGAAGTTAGAAAATTTTAAGAAAAGTATATATTGTTAGATTTTAGTTTAACTCATTGTTTTATATTTTCAAGTCTTGAAAATAGAGATTTTAAAAACTCTTAAAATAAATGCAAATTAAGTTAAGTAAATAGTGTTAAAAACATTAATTTTGTTTAAATCAAATAATTTTGATAAAATATAAATCTCCAAAATTTTATAATAATTTTAGATTTTAAAACCCAACATTTTGGATAAGATGGATTAAATTAAATAAATAATTTAATAGCTAAATATTAAAAATAAAAGAAACTGGGTTTAAAATGCAAATAAGTTTAAGGGCACTAAACGGCAAATATCAAAACTTTAACCACCTGAGTAGCAGGTGACGAACGGAAGCAGCTACGCAGGAGTCGACTCATGAAAGCTATCGCCGTAGCTTGCAGAGCAATGTGGGAACTCCATGGCCATGCATGGGGCCTACTCCCCTACTTCTCCAAGCCTATTTAAAGGCTGCAAATGTAGTGGAAATCTCCATTACTACCAAGCTTCTTTCTTCTTCTCTGTTTCTTCCGTTTCAAAATTTTAGCTTAAGTGGAAGATTTTTTCAATTGCTGAATTTCAACACAGGAACAAAAGTGAAGGTAAACATTGTCTTTGTTTTCAAATTCTAGTCAGTTTAGAATTAAACAGAAGTCAATTTGATTAAGATTTGAGCCCAAAAATCAGATTTTAAATGAAAAACATGGATTTTCATATGTCTTACTGGTTTTTTCCCTTTGAATATGATGTTTCTAATCAGTGTCATTGATCTAATTGATTTTGAAAGTGAGGAGGATACATTAAAGAGTCCATCTGACCAGAAGGATGTGAAAAACGAATTCAGAAAATCTACTGTTTCTGGATTCATGTTTTACACAGTCTCTCCCGTAACTGCTCTGTTGCAGGTGACAAAGAAAGAAGACGACTCTCAAAAGTTCCGAGAATCGGCCTTCGGAAGATCCGAAGGTAACACTTCGAAAGTTCCGAACTTCAATTCGGGGTTCCGAAGGAGCAAAGGCTAACTGTTGAACTCTCTGCCTCAACGGGTCAGACAGGACGTTTCGAGACTCTTTCGGACGTTTCGAACTACTAGGAAGTTCCGAGCAGACTTCAGTAGGTTCCGAGGCGGACCAAGAATCATGATTTTTTGGAATTTCCTGGTTTTTGTTTGGTAGCAGGCTTGGAAGTTCAGAGACCTGAACTTCGGAAGTTCCAAAGAACAGAACCTTAGTTCCGAAGGTTCTGTAAAAACCTAGATTTTAAACAGTGGGTTGGAAGTTCCGAAGCCACAAAACCTGGTTCCGAAGGATGTTCTGAGGAACCCAGGACATGTTTTGAAATTTAGTCTAAGTTAGGATTACATGTTAAATTTAGATCCTAGGTTTTAATATGATGTTTATGCTTATTTAATGATTAAAAATGATACTAACCCCTTTCATTGGTATTATTATATAAACATATATTATGTTCTTTTCATTAAGCTAGTTAGCTCACACCACTCACATTTCAGGAGATGTACCCGAGGAGAAGGAACCTCCATTTCAAGCTTAAGATGTTAAAGATGATGTTGTTAATTGTATCTCCCACGGATGGGAAATACATTATTTTCGTTATATGGGTTGTTTAACCACATTTTGTATTAAGTATCGCCTGTGGTACTTAATTTAAATATGTACTAAACAACTATGTTTCTTTTAGCAACTCTGATTTGATATAAATGATATCATCTGTTTGTGATGGAAATATTTGCTTGTATGATATCTACTTATAAGACATATGGTATATGTTTGAGTTCACATGTAAAGAGCATGTGTGACATTTATTTTTGGGCCTAACTATTGATCAAGCCCAGTTAGAAGTTGTTTTAAAAACAAAAAAAAAAAAAATTAGTAGCGTTCCAGGCCCGCCTCCGGATCGGGGCATTATAGCTTGGTATCAGAGGATTGGCTCAAAGTTTAGGACTGTGATGGGCAATATATGATTTTTCATGCTTCGACCAGGGATGTAGGCCCCGAACGCAACTAATTTTTTTTAAAAAACAAATCCAATTATCAAAATCCATAGGCCTCTCATGCGGTTCCCTAAGCCCATAGAAAAGGTCGCACATGTTTATATGGACGATACTTGCGACCTAAAACATCAAGTCCCCAGAGGGGCACATTGAAAACACATATCACATAAATTCCCCTGTATTAGTCGACTGATGGTAATCTGCTCAAACTGTCGACAATTTCCACGTACCAGTCGACTGACACTCTAAAAATCCAAAATACACACCATAATACAATCAATTATACAACATATTATCATATTACACATATATGACTTATACACAAAGTCTCTATGCCACGAGTGGCATCATTACCTAAAATTTACATAATTTTTATATGAAACTAAACAAGTATAAATCCTACCCTCGAACAGCACTGGATTCCAACCCCTAAGCATCGCAGAGGGATTCTCCATTCACCCATCCAGTACATGACCTACATTGTAAGGGATGTGAGCTCCAGCCCAGTGAAGAGAACTCAAATTAACAAGTCCCTTCAAATTTTCAGAATATCAAATTTACAATGCAACCTACGACGAAAACACTTAAAACATCATAGCATACCTTTACCATTTGTTCTTTCCTTTCAACATACACACCCATGCATACTCACACATATACATGTAAACCCACTCATGCATACACACAAATGCAGATGCCACCCACACATGCATTCTCACATTTGCACCTGCAAACTCACACATGTATTCATAATATCAATAACACAATATATGTTTAACAACATGA
Source organism: Chimonanthus salicifolius (assembly GCA_013350335.1). Lineage (NCBI taxonomy): Eukaryota > Viridiplantae > Streptophyta > Magnoliopsida > Laurales > Calycanthaceae > Chimonanthus > Chimonanthus salicifolius. The sequence continues at coordinate 6,538,944 of CM023541.1, forward strand.
TAAACAAATAAATCATATCTATCATTTACAAGGTTACAACGAAACTTTAATACACTGGGGTATCCCACTCAACCCTGTTGGGAAATCCAACTCATCCTCGAATGCATTAAGTCAAGGCTGACACAATGCAGCATCTTTCAAGAGCTTGACCGAACGTACAAGTGTGTGCGTATACATTAACATATATATTAAATATCAACTACCTATAAACATGGAAATAATATAAAATTACCATTTACTTATGCTTTCTCCATATACCTTTCCACGAAGGTTTAACAATGGAGTTCCACTTATCATCCACTGGTTTCAATCTAGGTTTAACAACCTACAATATTTTATTCTCATCACCTGCACAAACTTATTAGCACAGGAATGATCACATACATAAATAACTCTATGCATGATCAAATATCAGACTCACCACATGCACATATACTATGGTATGAACCACGTGCATGTGCTAATATAACACATACCATATGTAACGCCCCACCTTTTTTCACTCGCCTTTTCCAGTAAATTCAGTGTATATTTTTAAAAAAAAAAACAGAGTAGAGTGATAGAGCGCGGGACGTCACGACTCGAGCTAAGTCCGAACTTCCAAAGTCCGACCCTTAATTGACCAACCTTATGTGTGTATGGACTCAGTTCAATAAAATGGTTCACACATAGCAATACCGACTTGCGGAATAAAATCATAAACTACGGAATCATAATCATCAAAATGCGGAAACATAATAGAACCAAGTTCTATTCCATTCAGATAGCAAAGTACGTCAAGTCCTTCTCCATAATTAAAACGTCATAATTATCAAATAAAACATCCAACCATCTAAGTTATTACATTCCGTAATCGAGATACTCAAATACAAGTTCATGAGTAATTTTATTCAAAACATATAAACTAAATCTTCCAAGCTACTACGCCTGGTCCGTCTTACGCTCATCGTTCCCCTGATTACCTGTATCATCAACTAGGGTAGAAGTAGGGCGTTAGAACAACGCGCCCAGTAGGTATTCCAGTTACGGCTAACACATGCTTAGTACAAAACACATATTATAATATAATGGATAAAACCAGGTAAAATCCATGCCATGCAATGATGACAGATATGCAATGAGTCCCACCCATCACATGTACATAAAGTACCCACCACATAGGTCTTCCGGACGTCCCGGCGGAGTGTGGACCCTCCGGAATCTTCTTGATGGAAATCACATCAAGGTATTGCACATAGGTTATTCGGACGCCCCGACGGAGTGTGACCCCTCCGGTTATAAATCCTCCACCCCATGCCATGCATGAGATGCCAATGAAACACATGTTATTTTATAACATAAACATAGCATTTAAAAATCATTCTTTAAAACTCATGTTCTTTCCTCATATAAACAAAGCATATAAAATCAACCTTTGAAATATAATCCATACATACTATTTACAACATGAACATAGCATTCAAAATCCATAATAAAGCATATCCTTTGAAACATATTTTTATCAAACATAAGATAAAACAAAGTACATAATCCATGGTTTCAAAGAGGTGGAATCCTACCAAAGACCGCTAACAAGTCCTTGCGTTCCCGTCCAAGATTCGATCACCGATCGCGCACCGCTTGCGAGTTCCCGTTACCTTATAATATAATGATAAATCAACACCAAGTCTCACCTAATTACAAAGTTCTAAGTCTATAAACAAGACCTCATGGGGTTCGGCCATACATCATGGCCGAAACCCATGGTCTACCATTTTTGTCCATAATTACGATAATGCCATTGAGCCTAACCATAGACTTCTTTATTGCTTAGATCCCAAATAATCATCCATACTTCCAAAGCACATAAGCCCATAAAAATAATTTATGGGGTTCGGCCATGATGGCCATACATCATGGCCGAACCCAATGTGCAATATTCTCTCATATTTACAAAAATGTCATTGGTTTCCTCATTCCTTTAAATCTACAATAATTAGACCCTTTAAGAATCTTTAACCAAATTAAGTCCATAAATATACCTCATGGGGGTTCGGCCATACATCATGGCCGAACCCATGGCTCTCTATTTTGGTGTGAAATTATGTTTTTGCCATTCCTTTCACCATCAATCCATAACCTACGTTGTATCCTTTTCTTTTATTTTAAAACTACACAAAACATCACTTATAACATAGGTTCATAATCTGATTCATAAATCAGCCCTTAATCTTGAATTAAAGATGCCATTAATCCCTTAATTTGGACCATGAGGTTCGGCCATACACCTTGGCCGAACCCTATGGTGTATAGTTTCCAAATTAACTCCACCTTTCTATAATTAAATGCTTTCAAAATATAGATCACATACTTAGATATCATGTTCCATAATTAAAAGGTTTCCCAAAATTAAACCCTAGTGGGGTTCAGCCATACTCATGGCCGAACCTCACTCATGATAACCAATCCATTCATTTGATTAATCTCCACCTTCCATTCTTGGATAATTTCCATAATTAATCTTACTAATTTAACAACCTCTTTCCATAAATAAATTATTTCCTTAATTAACCAACACTTTCCGTAATTGGAAACACCTTCTAAAAATAGATTGTTTCCTTAATCAACCAACCCTTTCCATAATTAGAAACACCTTCCAAAAATAGATTGTTTCCTTAATTAACGAACCCTTTCCATAATTGGAAACACCTTCCAAAAATAGATTGTTTCTTTAATTAACCATCCCTTTCCATAATTGGAAACACCTTCCAAAAATAGATTGTTTCCTTAATTAACCAACCCTTTCCATACTTAACCCATGGGGTTCGGCCAAGCACCATGGCCGAACCCTATGGTTCAAGATCTTGGCCATTAGCTTAGACCCAATAAAACATTCACTAATACCATTAACTGATTATTATCCATAAAAATGTTTGGTAGGGTTCGGCCATACACCATAGCAGAACGTCACCCCTCTTTTTTATTATTTTAGATCCAATAACTTAACCATAAAGACATCATGGTTTGGCCATGCCATGGCCGACCCACATCCCTATCCAAATCTCCCTTTAAAATTATCAAATTCTTCCATGGATTTTCATCATTGAAATTTGTAATTCTAACCATAAATCCCCATGGTTTTATCATGAATCATCATGTCTTTCCATGTTCCAAAATTTAAGAACATAACCCCAATGAAATAAATCCAATCTCTCCATGGTTTTCAATCTTAAAACCCAAGAATTAAATCAAATCTTTACATGGGGTTCGGCCATGCACTATGGTCGAACCTTATGATTCTTTCTTTCCATTTAAACCATTAAATCATCTCCAATTTCCCTCCATGGGGTTTGGCCAAACTTCATGGCCGAACCCTATAGTTCTTTTGTTTCATAAAAACAAAATTATTCAAACAATTAAATACTAACCTCTTTTCAATCCTTGCTCTTCTAATTTTCTTTTCCTTTCCCTTTGCTTTTCTCCGAACAAGAACTCCTTCTTGTTGCTGCCCTTTCTTCTCTTGCTATTGCCGTGTGAGAGAATTTAAGAGAAAGATAGAGAGGTTTCGGCTATGAAGGTGTAAACCTTGTGCCATTGCCCCTCTCTCCTTTTATAATTTCCCTTTAACCCATCCTTAGAAAGTTCTTACAATGAGCAACCCCTTAGCCGTGCGCCTCTTGCCATTAGATGGCAATGGCCGACCTCCCTTGCCTAATTTAAAACCTTCCTTAGTTCTATCTCTATCTATATTACTATCTATATTAGATAGTTTCCTTTGGCTTCCCATCCATGCGCATAATGTAGATATTAATATCCAAATTTCGACCATGCTCAATCTTTTAATTATTTTCTTAAATATCTCATCCCTTTTGAAATCTAGTATATCATTGTGGATTTAAAATCCCACATATCTCTAATGCGCATAATCTATGGATTTCACATTCAAAATTCGGCCATAAAATCTTTTATTCAAAATTGGATATAATTCATCACTAATTTAATTCAACCCATTTAAATTTTAATAAGAACAATTCCACCATTGGTTGGGTCCTAATTGGGTAATGGCCCAATTCCTTATCCATATAAGATCTAATTCTAAAATTCACAATTAAAAATGAATAATTAATAAACTGAAAACCCGAGGTGTTACATCATATGCACTACTGAATTTAGCATGAATCTCGTGCATGATCAAGTATACACATACTACATGCACAAGAAATCATAGCATGAACCTAATGCATATTCAATTATAGTATGCACCGATGACCATAGCATGAATCACATGCACATGTACCACACTAAATGCATCATTTTTGGGCATTTCTCACTATTTGTCCAAACCCTTGAACCTACTATCCTCTAGACATCTAATGGGTCCCATACTGCGTTTGAGACCACAAGGCCTTGGCTCTCCGACACCCTGTCTTGCTTACGTTCTAAATAACTAGAACAATATCCCGTCCCTTACAAGTAAGCAGTGTCAGGTCTCACTTTCTAGTCTCATTTGGTCTTTTCCATCGATTAATTTTCGTGGATTCCATTTTCTGTCCTAGAGTCTAATAGTTTCTAACACAACTCATAATACGAGTCAAGTTGAGTCTCCTCACCTTGATCGACGAAGTTACGTGAGTTTCTCGATTTGCATGAACAAGAGATCCGGTCAAACTGATACAATTAAATAATTGTCAGAGTTAACACACTATTGACTTATCCAAAGGTCGGCCTGACTGACAAATGAATTGATTCGACTAAAAAACTACAGTCCTGTCGAAAAAGAATCTCAAAATTGAGAAGACGATGAATAGAGGTTAGAGCTTTGGTCTTTTAACCAGGAACGTTGTTTAAAATGCCCCTAATCAGTTTCGGGTTAAATATTGTCTGAAAAGTCATTATACTTTAATAACTCTTTTTATAAAATGAAATGGGATATAGTCTTCTACAAAAATTGAAATCCAACATAAATAGTCTAATGTACCAATCAACTAAAACATGATTTGGAGAAATCAAAAGATAAAATATAACTTTCCAACTATATTATTAAGGACACTTTTAAATCCAAAATAAAACTCCAAATCTTCTAAGTTAACTAAACACATAACATAATCTTAAAGCTAAATTCTATCATAGGATAGGTTTTAATCTAAACCCAAATAAATTAATTAAAAATCCATCAAAACCAAACTAAAATAAATTAATTTAGAATCAAATATATCCTATCTTAAAATAGAAACTTTACTAAGAAAAATATGAATAGCATAAACAATGAATCATAATGTGGTTTGAGTCCATTAGACTTCACAGAACAACATATAATGACCAAATCATATTTAGAATAAAAATACAACTTTCCAACAAGGTTAGAAGGATTTGTCACAGCTCAAAAACTCATTTAAGAAGTGTTTAAGAAGGTAGGCTATTTTCCTATTTAATAAAATCCATTTTTGAAGTTCATAGCATAACTCATTTCACATAAAATCTGCCCTGGAGTTTATGAAATTCAGAAAAGATGAATTTTCATACTTTATTTGTGAAAATCCATTGAAAAATGGTTGTGTTTGAAAACTCCTGACATCAACGCGAAAAACTCTAGAGGGTTGCTGCCATGGGACAGTGGAAGGAAGAAGGAAAAGAAAAGAAAGGTAAATGAAGAAAGGAGAATCGGTGGTGTGAGATGAAAAAATGATAGTTTTTTTTTTCCTAACTTCCCCTCCACTCCTCACAACCCACCAATGTAGGTGTGTTGTGGCTGATAATTAGCCACACACCCTAAGCTACCCTTAGTAGCTTTGATCTTATCCACTTCATGAGTATAATATTATTTTAATTAATTTTAAATAAAACTTATGTTTATCCATTTGAAAATAACCCAAAACTATATAATGCTATGGTTTGAACAATATTTTAATATCCTCCTTATTTTCAAAGGTTAGGTATTTTCAAAATCTCATTAAAATAAATCAACTGATCAGATAATTTAAATATTTAAAATTATGAATACCATAAAATTTGGAGAGAGAAATACATTTAAAACCTCATGATTTAAAATCAAAATCATAAAATATCAAATCTCCAATATTTTATAAAAACTCTGACTTTACAGTCGGGTCAAATAATTTTAGCTGATTAAATCACTCTAAAACTCAGGGATGTTTTGACACTCTTAAACATTTAAAATTCAACATTTTATAATAATAGCACCCTTGATAACTCAAAGATTACACTTCTAAATATTGGAATGTCAGTCGATAAAATTCTCTACACTCAGAATTTTAAACTAATAATTGTGTGCTATTTGACAAATCAAATATCACAATTAAAGGGTTTTTCAAATGTAGATGACCTTTAAGGGTCTCAGTCGGAGAAATTTTAAAAAATTTCAACTTTGCAACTCACACTAAACGAGTCAGATCCACAGGTTTTCGAGCTCAGATGGAGTCAAACTTTGACTCTACACAAAGCACACCGTTAATCTGAATCACTAATAACTCTTAACGGCTAATAATCACACAATTAGACACTAATTTGGGTTGGGGTATTACATGATTAGAACATATTTTTGGATTAGAACTGTATATGTTATTGACATTATCTAACAATATTGATTAAATTGTGTTAAACAGATATGTCAAGTAACGAGGAATATACGGAGGTCTGGGACAAGGGAACCCCTAGCTGCCCAATAGTACTGGATTTATCCACTGGCAACTCCAGTGTTGAATATGAAAATGTTGGAGTATTCCCAGCCATAGAGGAGTTATCATAAGTAGGGCAAATAGGCTCGCCCTATCCACTCCCAATCCTGACGATATGATGGCGTATGTTTGCAGGCTATGCAATCAAGAAGGGCACTATGACACCTACTGTCCCTATCCCATCAACATGATATGCCTAGTACGTGGATTTTGTGGGCATGGAAAGGAAATGACCAATTGTCTTTACATTGGAGGTCTAGGGATAGTGCCATGCTTAACCTGTGGAGTGTTGGGACATATGTCAGCCGCATGTCCTGATAATATCTTGTTCAATTATGATGCTGATGTGGAGTTCTCTACAAATGATTAGTTAGGGAGATGTGGGGGGAAGGGATGGAAGAAACAAATGTAAAAAAATATCAATATGTATAGATATGTGTGTGTTGTACAAATGTAAAAAAATATCAATATGTATAGATATGTGTGTTGTGGGCCAGCCCCACTTATGGGCCTACTGGGCTTAGGCCCAGTAGGGTGACTTAAGCCCTATCTTATTTGTCTCTTCTTCTATCTATTATTGTATTCCTGTGTAAGACACACAGAGAGAGAGGGATTAGAGAGAGAGTGTGAGAGACAGAGAGATCTGAGAGGGAGAGACCTTGTAATCCTCTGTACTTGTTTTTCTACATATTAGATTTGATCTCGCTCCGTGGACGTAGGCGTTCTAGCCGAACCATGTAAATATTGTGTCGTGTGATTGTGTGATTGCTTTTAATTAATCCCTAATCCCCAACAAGTGGTATCAGAACCGGAGGTTATCGGATTCAGACAAAGTTCAGTCGAATTGGAGTCGGTAAAATCACACAGACTGTCAGAGGAGCAGCCGACGGAAAGAAGAAAACAGATTTAAGGTTTTTTCAAAAGGGGTTTTTTCTCAGCAGCGGCAGCCAGGCATCAGCGGCGGATGACTGCATAGATCCGCCAGATCTGCCAGATCTGAGGAAAACAATCCCGTCGGTGCAGAGCAGCCAAATCTGAAAACTAGATCTGAGATCTAAGGGTTCAGATCTGAAGACAGAATACCAGATCGGGCGGAAGACTAGATCTGAGTTCGAACGGAAAGAAAAAAAAAAGGTTTCTCGGTTTCGAAGTTGGCCGGAGGAAAAGTGGCTCGGGAGATCTGATCAGAGAAGGCAGCAGCGGCGGAAATCTCCGCAGCAAAAGGCCGAGCAGCAGCGGCGGCGGCAAGAGGCGCTGCAAATAGCAGCTGAATCCAGATCTGAGGAAGCTCGTCAGTGTTGTCAGATCTGAGATCTGAGACAGAGAAATGGCTGTAGAGCAAGGAGAAAGCAGGATCGGGTATTGGCACATCTGATCGGTGCAGATCTGAGGTGGAAATCGCCGGCAGCCATAACTCTCAGAAAATCTGAGAAGAGAGAAACCCAGGTGCAGAGGGTTTCCAGCGAAGGAACAGAAAAGAAAAGAAAAATTTTATCTTATTTCAGTGGTCCGCAAGAGCACCATTTCTGTGCACTCGCGGGACTACCATTTTGGATAGTCCGCAAGACCACCATTTCCAGTGCACCCTAGGGACTACAGATTCAGGTACTCCTGCAGCGGGGAAATCAACGGTCCAAAATTGTTTTACAGTTTTCGGAGTCAGCAGAACTCGGAATTGAGATCAATCTTCGCCTGTGCGATCGTGGCAGTGAGATCTACACAGTGACAGGTGTGGATTTGATTTTTTTGGAGGAATCAGCAGTGTACGCATTTGTATAAAGGAGACTAGCTGAGTTTTTTTTTTTTCCTTCTTTCATAACTGCCATATATATTTGTACACATTATTCTGCCATGTGTTTGCATAATTGATTGAACCACCCAAGCGGTGAGGAGTTAGGGGGTAATCGGTTGGATGCCAGTAGTAGATCCCTAGGTTTGTGCAGGGATACAAATTTACACTGTTGGTTATTTGCTTCCGCATTTGCGCACAAACAGAACAGAGGACAGTGACAGAATGGCATCTAGTTCCAGTTCTACAGTCATGAAATTGGTACCGGGCAATTATCTCCTATGGAAGACCCGGATGCAAGATCTCCTGATTAAGCATGACTTATATTATCCCATTTTAGGAGATGTATCTATGCCTGATGATATGAAGGAAAAGCATGTCGATGACACCATTTTTCACCATATCACAGAAGAAAAGAAGACAGATGAACTGTGGACCAAATTGTCTACAATGTATGAGAGCAAGGCGCCAGTGAACAAAGCCTCTGTTATCAAGAGACTGGTGAGACTGACATACAATGAGCACATATCAATGTCAGAACACCTTAGCAACTTTCAGGGTATGGTGAACCAGTTGGCTAGTGCGAAGATCATCTTTACAGATGAGATTTTGGCTCTTCTTCTCATGGCGACACTACCAGATTCTTTTGAGACTCTGGTGATTTCTTTGAGTAAATCTGCACCCGGTGGTGAGCTATCCTTCGCGACAGTCAAGGAGTCCTTGATGAATGAAGAGATGCGACGGAAAGAAAAGGGCATCACATCTTCTTCTTCCGGAGCATATGTGTCATAGGATAGGGGCAGAAGACATAAGACTCATGATCGCCAGGACCATAGAAGCAAGAGCAGACCCGGTGGAGGTCACAGATCTCAGAGTAGAGGCAGAGACAACAGAAAGTGTTTTCATTGTGGCAGAGCAGGGCACTTTAAGAATCAGTGCAGGGTGTGGAAGCGAGAAAACAATCAGACTGTGCAGTATCAGGAATGACAGCCTGCATCTTCCGACACCACGGTTGCAACATCTCAGGAGCAGCGTACTCTTTTCATAGTGACCACCAGTGAGCGGAGAGTCTGTCCATTACCCCCTCCTCATCTGAGTGGGTCATTGACACTGGTGCCACTTATCATTATACGCCTCATAAGAGCTTTTTCTCCACGCATACATCCGGAGATTTTGGAACAGTTCGGATGGGCAACTCTGCATGTTCCCCTATCACTGGAGTTGGGAACATTACTATGAAGACTAGTCATGGCTGTGAGATTAGTTTGAAGGATGTGAGACATGTGCCAGACATCAGATTGAACCTCATTTTTGCGAGGGTACTCAGCACAGAGGGATACATCAGTACATTCGGCGAAGACCGATGTAAGATCACCAAGGGGTCGCTTACCATGGCACGAGGGGTGATCAGAGATCATCTGTATGTTTTGATCGGCACGGTTTGCACCGGTCAGATCCACGTAGTGCAGAGAGAGACTGCTTTCTCTCTATGGCACCGGAGACTTGCACATCTGAGTGAGAGAGGGCTGCAGATTCTTCAGAGGAAAGCCCTTATTCCAAGGACTGAGTGCACCCGGTTAGACAGTTGCGAGCATTGCATCATGGGCAAGCAAACAAGAGCTTCCTTCAATCTAAAGGGCCACATAAAGGCCAGGAAGCTAGACCTAGTATACTCAGACGTTTGTGGACCAATAGAGGTGGAGTCATTGGGCAAGAACAAGTGCTTTGTTACCTTTATCGATGATTCTATGAGAAAGTGCTGGATTTACATCATGAGATCCAAAGATCAGACTTTCTCATTCTTCCGTGAGTTTGTTGCCTCTGTGGAGAGAGAGACGGGTAGAAAATTGAAATGTCTGAGGACCGATAATGGTGGAGAGTACACATCGGGAGAGTTTAAAAAATTCTGCAAGAAGCACGGCATTCGACATGAGTTGATAGTGCCAGGAACTCCCCAGCATAACGGTGTAGCAGAGCGCTACAACCGCACCATTGTTGAGCGAATGCGTTGCATAGTTCACAACGCAAATCTACCCAAGAGATTTTGGATCGAAGCAGCGAGGACAGCAGTATATCTCGTCAACCGCTCACCATCAGCTCCCTTAAATGGTGAAGTGGCAGAGTGCTTGTGGACAGGCAGAAAAGTTACATACAAGCATCTCAGAGTTTTTGGCTGCGTTTGCTATGCACACATCCTTGATATGTCGAGGAAGAAATTGGATGTAAAGTCAACCTTATGTGCATTTATTGGTTATGGTGATCCAGAGTTTGGATACAGACTGTGGGATCCAGCTCAGCAGAAAATGTTCAGGAGTCGAGACGTGGTATTCCGTGAAGATGAGTTCTTCAATGAGAACAATAAACCCACATACTCAAGTGACCTAGATCAAGGTCCCATCTCCACTCCGGACACACCTCAGTCAACAACAATACCTTCTCCTTCACCTGTACCACCAGTCAGTCAGTCAAACGACAGTGGGTCAGATGTTCCTTCTAGCAGTCACAGTGACAGTGTCAGTGGGCCAGCAGATACATCTATAGATGAGACAGTTAATGAGCCGGTACATGATACAGTTGAGGACACAGTGGAGGATCATCAAGATAGAGATAGACAGTCGAGCGAGGGGGAGCAGCCCCCCAGTACTTCTACATCGGAGAATGTTATACCTCCTAGGAGATCTGTTAGAGAGCATAACCCATCCAGGAGATACCCGAGTTTCGATTATGTGTTGATGACCAGTGAGGGGGAGCCTGAGAGTTACTCAGAGGCTATAGGCGACAAAAACAGAATTCACTGGGGGAAAGCTATGGCAGAAGAGATGATGTCTCTTAAGAAGAACAACACATATGAGTTGGTTGATCTACCAGTTGGCAGGAAGGCCCTACAGAACAAATGGGTCTTTCGGGTGAAAAAAGATGGAGACAAAGTTCTGAAATATAAAGCCCGCTTAGTGGTGAAGGGTTTTGGACAGAAGAAGGGAGTGGACTTCGATGAAATATTCTCACCAGTGGTGAAGATGAGCTCCATACGAGTTATGTTGGGCTTAGCCGCGAGTCTAGATCTTAAGATTGAACAGATGGACGTGAAGGCTGCATTTCTTCATGGTGACCTAGACGAAGAGATCTACATGAAACAACCCGAGGGGTTTGAGTTGAAAGACAAGGAGGATCTTGTTTGCCGACTCAACAAGAGCTTGTACGGATTGAAACATGCACCGCGGCAATGGTACAAGAAGTTTCACTTTTCATGACAGGAAATGGATACAAACATAGTTCAGGTGACTCATGTGTGTATTATCAGGAGTTCAAGGGTGATCAGTTCATCATCCTGTTATTATATGTGGACGACATGTTGATATTTGGAAAGAGTTCCGAATTGATCAAGTTGTTGAAGGCAGAACTGTCAAAGGCGTTTGACATTAAAGATCTTGGCCCTGCTAGACAGATTTTGGGTATGGAGATTGACAGATATAGAAAGAAAAAGAAGATTATCCTGTCTCAAGAGAAATACATTGAGAAGGTCTTGGAGAGATTCAGCATGAGGGATTGCAACTCCGTTAGCACTCCTCTCTCCGCTCACTTCAAGCTGAGTAAGGAATGTTGTCCTTCATCAGAGACAGAGAAAGACAAGATGAGTCAGATTCCATATCAGTCGGCAGTTGGTAGTCTTATGTACGCGAGGTTTGCACGAGACCTGATATAGCACATGCATTTGGATTGGTGAGCAGATTTATGTCAGACCCAGGACACAGATTTGGTGGAGACCTTTTTATTACAGGCTACACAGATGCAGATATGGCTGGTGACCTTGATGGTTGCAAGTCCACTTCTGGTTATCTTTTCACATTTGCTGGAGGAGCCGTCAGTTGGCAATCCAAGTTACAGAAGTGTGTAGCACTTTCTACGGCAGAGGCAGAGTACATTGCTGCTACAGAAGCTGGGAAAGAGATGGTTTGGCAAAAGGGATTTCTTCGAGAAATAGGCATCAAACAGGAGGACTACACAGTGTATTGTGACAGTCAGAGCGCCATCGACTTGAGTAAGAATGCCATGTATCACTCAAGAACCAAGCACATTGATTTAATATATCATTGGTTGAGAGCAGCTATTGAAGAGACACAGATCAGTGTAAAGAAGATTCATACAGACCACAATCCAGTAGACGCATTCACCAAAGTTCTTCCAAAGAACAAGTTTGAGTTCTGCGTAGGGGCATCTGACCTCTACAGAAGATGACATCCATGTCAGAGTGTTCTCCTCCTCCTGGGACTGGAGGGGGAAATTGTTGTGGGCCAGCCCCACTTATGGGCCTACTGGGCTTAGGCCTATAGGGTGACTTAAGCCCTATCTTATTTGTCTTTTCTTCTATCTATTATTGTATTCCTGTGTAAGACACACACAGAGAGAGGGATTAGAGAGAGAGAGTGAGAGATAGAGAGATCTAAGAGGGACAGACCTTGTAATCCTCTGTACTTGTTTTTCTACATATTAGATTTGATCTCGCTTCGTGGACGTAGGCGTTCTAGCCGAACCACGTAAATATTGTGTCGTGTGATTGTGTGATTGCTTTTAATTAATCCCTAATCCCCAACAATGTGTGTGTTGTACTTAGGGTTTTACAAACCCTTGATAAAATTTTCAATTTATTTGTGATATTTACGAATGTGAATGACAAGAAAATGTTCGGACTATTTGGAAATTGTCACGCCCCATCCCGGGATGTGGGCTCGGAATGCGACTAATTTTTTTTTTTTTAACTAATCCAAACACTACAAGTCCATGGGCCTTTAACAATCTCATCAAAGTCCATAGAAAATGTCCCACATGATCATGTGGACAACGCGTGTGATTCAACACATCAAGGCTTGAATAAATTTCAACTCCACATTGACTTCCCAACAAGATCAAACCTGGGCGATCCATCATCAATGCCCTTTGGTGACCCAATACCAGTGGCGATGCTTCGCTCCTGACAACAAATGGGTTGACTAAGTTGATGCTGCACGCTTGGTTCTTCCCCGTTTCGACACTTGAAATCCAAAATACACACCACAATACAATCAATTATATCTCATATTATCATATTACACAATACATGACTTATACACAAGGTCTTTATGCCACAAGTGGCATAATCACCTAATATTTACATGATTTTAATATAAAACTAAACAAACATAAATCCTACCCTCGATCAGTACTAGATTCCGACTCCTAAGCACCGCAGAGGGATTCTTCATTTCCCCCATCAAGTACATGACCTGCATTGTAAGGGATGTGAGCTCCAGCCCAGTGAAGAGATCTCAAATTATCAAATCCCCCCAAAATTTTCAGAATATCAAATTTACAATGCAGTCTACAAGGAAAATACTTAGAACACAATGGCATATCTTTACCATTTGTTCTTTCCTATCCACGTACACACTCATGCATACTCACGCATATACCTGTAAACCCACCCAAGTACATGTAACACCCTGCCCTTTTCACTCTAATAATCAGAGTTTATTTTTATTTTTTTTATAATAATATTCAAGTGATCGGGGCGGAATGTCACGACGCGAGTTAAGTTCGGACTTCTAAAATCCGACCCTTAACTGGCCAAGCCCATGTGCGCATGGACTAAGTCCATAAGAATTGATCCACACATGATACTAATAGAATTGCGGAAAATACTTAAACCTAAACTAACTGATGGTTATAATGGAACCTATGACTACTCCAATTATTATTCTTAGATAGCAAAGTACTTAATCATAATCTCCAAAAATTACTAACAATCTTAACTAATCGTTCAATCAAATCATCCAAAATAAATCAAACCATAGCATCTACTTAACTACTTATTACATGCCAACACATATAATTACCAAATTACATTGTCCAAATAAATCAAATAACAAGTCCATAAATAGTCCATTCAAAGTCCATTTAAATCATTCAAACCGCCCAAGCTTCTTTGCTTGGTCCCCTTCTCGATCCTCATTCTTTGTCTTTCCTGCGTCATCCACGAAGGGTAGAGATAGGGCGTTAGATCAACGTGCCCAGTAGTGTTTCTGAATAGGGCTACCACAAGGTTAGTATAAAACATGCAAATAATATAATAATACATGTGTGTCAAAGTTCCATAAAAACATGCTATGTATGAAATGAACATGTAATGAGTCCCACCCATCACCATTCTACATAGCCTCCTCTTGACGGGATTCTCATCGTCAAGGTACCCCACAGTGGTCTTTCGGATGCCCCGACGGAGTGTGGCCTCCGGATTCCTCTTGATGAGATTCTCATCATCAAGGTACCCCACAGTGGTCTTTCGGACGCCCCGACGGAGTGTGGCCTCCGGTTACAACAACATCATCCCATGCCATGCATGAGATGTCTATGAAAACATGCTATTTAGAAACATAACTTTACATTCATATAACTTATTGAAATCAACATAAAACAGCAAATAGGAAAGTGGTTACAATAAAGGTAGGAAACCTACACAATGATCACTTAATTTGACCCTTCTCTTGAACCGTCTCCCGTTTACAACTTGTACACCGTTCAAGCAAATCCCGTGGCCCTATTTATATAACAGCAAGTCAAGCTTTTAACCATAAGATTCCAACTTAATCTAAGTCCAAAAATCCACTTTGTGGGGTTCGGCCATACCCCATGGCCGAACCTCACCCATTTAAAACTTTGGTCACTCTTTTATTTAATTAAAACCATCTAATTAACCCAAACTTCCAAATGAACCTTGGTAGGGTTCGGCCATACATTATGGCCAAACCTTACCACTTTGGTTTTGATCATTTTATCTTTGATCATTTCATCCATAACTACCATTATCCCATTTAGACTATCCTTTTGTTTAATTTATGTTAAACACCATTTAGACATAATTAACCCACCTCACACCTTAAACATACTTTGGTAGGGTTCGGCCATACAACATGGCCGAACCTTACCACTTGATTTTGGACCCCACTTTTCAAGTCCTTTGATCAATCCATTCACATTTACAATTTATCTTGTATTTACAGTTGCCATTGGCCTAACCAATGCTTAACTTTTCTAACTTCCATCACTTAAATAAAACCATCTTAGTGGGGTTCGGCCATACCCCATGGCCGAACCTCACCACCTTAATTTGGTCCTTTTAAATCCTTCACTCATCCATACAAATTAATCATTAAGTCCATCAATCACCATTAGTGGGGTTCGGCCATACTACATGGCCGAACCTCACCAAACTGATTGTATCCCCACCTTCCATCTTATATCATGGTTGATCAACTTAATATTAACTCCATAACTAAGCCTAGGTAATTCCTTAATCAAAAGTATTAAACACATCATAGATTTCCAATATGATTCAACCCAAACATGCCATCAAAAACAGTCCATGGGGTTCGGCCATACACATGGCCGAACCCTATGTTTCTCTTAACACAATACTTCCATCAATTATATACATATGAAACTCCACACTTTAACCATGAAAACCACATCATTCAGCCATCCCATAACTGGTCCAAAACAGCAAGCTTATCTCCATTTAAAATCCTTTAAAACCTCCATTTCATAATATGGATTTTGTCTTTCAAACACCATAAAAATCACCAAGTTTCCTCATGGGGTTCGGCCATCCAAAGGGGTCGAACCCTATGGTCCATATTTTGTTATTTAAAGACAGCATACTACCTAATCTAAACCATTGATGGATCTGGCCACACAATGGCCGGATCATATCCCTTAACCAACTTATTTGACAAGGTTCATAGTGCACTTACCAATACCGCGTCTCCTTCGGTTCTTTGACTCCTTCCTTGGTCCTTTACTTCCCTAGCCTTCCCTCTTCCTTCTTGTTCTCCTAACTGAGATTAACCTTGCTGCAACCTCCTTGGAACACTTCAGCCAGGTGATATGAATTTGAGAGGAAGAGAGTGATAGATATTTGATCTTAAACCTTGGTGCCAAACTCTTTTGCTGATTTTTGTCTTGATGAAAGGATCACCCAAAGACTGATTGAAATGAGCAATCAGCTGCTGTTCTTGATCTTGGAATGTAGAAGACGGCAAAAAGAGAGAGATAGAGAGAGTGAAATGAGAACTCTTTGTTTAATCAAAACCAGCCCAAGGGGTGATGTATCTTGGTAACAACTTTAGTAACTCCCATTTGCATTCAACATAGTCCTTTATGTTACTTGGGGGGTTTCATCTATGAAATGAAACTCCCCAACCCTCCAACGTCTCCCATGCAAGCTCTTGAGTAACCACCTCAAACCTCAATTATT
Organism: Chimonanthus salicifolius; assembly: GCA_013350335.1. Taxonomy (NCBI): domain Eukaryota; kingdom Viridiplantae; phylum Streptophyta; class Magnoliopsida; order Laurales; family Calycanthaceae; genus Chimonanthus; species Chimonanthus salicifolius. The sequence continues at coordinate 6,555,694 of CM023541.1, forward strand.
TTCTATCTTGAAGTTTCATCCAAAAATGTGAAACACCCATGAACCCCAACGGTGTCTCATGGTTTTGGCTTGTGTAGCAGCCACCACTCCAATGTGTAACTCCATAAAACGGAAGCTACATTCATCTCCATTTTTTTGGAGTTTCATGCATAAGTCATAATCCCCATGCTCCCAACGTTGTAGTATATCCTAGTGTAACCTCCCTTGATTAATACCTTTCCTTGGGGTTTCATTTTTGAAATGAAACACACCATGTTCCAACGGCTCTTTGCATGTCTTAGTTGTTTGCATTCCCTCCATTATTCATCTCTCATTATCCTTGCATGTGAGAGTTTCATTTGAAACGAAACTCTCCTAGGCTCCAACGGCTAGCCCCTTGATTCACCTTGTGTAACCTTCACTTCTTAATACCTTCCTTAGGGGTTTCATCTTTGAGATGAAACTCCAAGGGTACCCAACGGCTTCCCATTTGTTACCTTGTTGTATGCATTGGTGTAACCTCCTTCTTACCTCCTTCTCTCAACTCAAATGGGGGTTTCATCTTAAGATGAAACTCTTCCCCTTCCTCCAACGTGTAAGCTAAGATTTGAATTTGAAATGCCATAACCTCTTTGTGTAACTCCACCAAACAGCAACTCCATTCATTTTCTATCCTTGGAGTTACATGCATGAACTATCAATCCATGCTACTCCAACGTGCATCACCACTTGAATTTGAATTGCACTCCTCACCTATGTAACTCCCATTTAACGCCACTAACATTCATTTCTATCTTAGGAGTTACATACATGGAATAACCATGCAACCCACGTTTTCTTTGTGTTAAAACTTGCAACTAGCTCACACCACCATCTTACCTCATTTATTTAATATAACTCAACTAATAAATTCAACTCAACCAAACCCATCATTTATTTCAACTCAAACCAACTCAAATGTTTGATTCCATTTCCAACTCAATTATAAATTCAACTCATAAATTTAGCTCAACTAAACTCCACCATTCATTTCAACTCAAACCAAACTCAAGCCATTAATGAAACTTAAATCAACTAAGCTTTGAACTCACTCCATGATTAATCAAGCCATTCACGACCCATTGGATCCCATTTGGGTCCTTTGACCCATTTAACCTCTTTGATCCAAATAATTGTACATTACCCATTTAATTTCCATAGATCCACATTTACCATCCGTTGGATCTTATTTGGACAATTGACCCAACATTTACCCATCCAAGGTTCATATCCTTTTAATTCACCCTTTCAATGGCAATTCCGTAAATAATGATATATTGCAAAATCTGGGGTATTACAGTACACACACAAATGTAGATGCCACCCACACATGCATTCATAATATCAATAGCACAATGCATGTTTAACAGCATGATAAACAAATAAATCATATTTACCATTTACAAGGTTACAACAAAACTTGTAATACACTGGGGGTATCCCACTCAATCTCGTTGAGGTATCCCACTCAACCCCAACTGTACAGGTCCAGGGTATCCCACTCAACCCTGTCGAGGAATTCCACTCATCCTCAAATGCATTAACTCAAGACAGACAGAATGCAGCATCTTGCAAGAGCTCGATCGAACGTACAAGTGTGTGTATACATTAACATGTATATTAACTATCAAGTATCCATAAACATGGAAATAATATAAAATCACCATTCACATACCTTTTTTTTTCCATATGCCCTTTCCACGAGAGTTTAACAATGGACTTTCACTTACCATCCACTTGCTTCAATCCAGGTTTAATAACCCAAAATGTTTTCATCTCATCTCCTGCACAAACTTGTTAGCACAGGTATAATCACATTCATGCAAAACTCTATGCATGACCAAATCCCTCACCCACCACATGCATGCTCTAATATAACACATATCATATGTACTACTGATCCTAACATGAACCTCATGCATGATCAAATCCACATATATCACCTATTAACATAACCAATACTTGAGTCACATGCATAAACTAGTATAACACATACTACATGCATCAATGACTATAGCATGAACCTTATGCATATTCACCTAGCACCATGCACAATCAATGAACAATTCACATTAATGTCCTATTGAATCTATTATACTCTAGACGTCTAATGGGTCCCATACTGCGTTTTAGACCACTAGGCCTCAACGCCCCGACACTTTTTCACTCTTACGTTCTACACAGTGAGAACAAAATCACATCCCTTATATGTAAGCAGTGTCAGGTCTCACATTTTAGTCTCATTTGGTCTTTTCCCTCCATAATTTCCATGTGTCCCATTTTTTTTTTATCCTAGAGTAATAGTTTCTAATACAAACACATAACACGAGTCAAGTTGAGTCTCCTCACCTTGATCGACAAAGTTACGGGAGTTTCTCGATTTGCATGGAGGAGAGAGAGTCGGTCCAACTGTTTCAATTGGATAATTGACAGAGTTAGACACTATATTTATTGACCTAAGTTGACCCGACAGACAACTCGATGGGTCTGACTGACAGAACATAGTTCTATCGGGATAGGCTCTTGGAGGAATGAATAAAGAAAAGTCATAAAATTTTAATAACTCTTTTAAAATGTCACCGTCTAAAATTAAGATAATAGTTTATCTTTTATTAATACAATCATCAAACACCCAAAGTGGTGGATGATTTTAAGTATACAACACCTTAAGTACACTTGAGGTGAATGAATGTCAAAACATTCCCAACCAAGGGATAGAGAGAGATCGAAAGTCCCTCTTAAAGAAACAATATATTTGATTATAAAAACAAAGGCCCACTAAATTAAAACTAAAATAACATTCTTGCATAAAAACCTGTGAGTTAAAAATAGGATACAACTTTACCTAAAAAAAACACCACCTTATTATTTAAAGGTGTTAAAATCTCAACATAAATAATTGAATAGCATAATAACTAAATTTTCCATGATTAAGATAGGATGCTAATTTTAACCCAAAATAAATAACATCTAATGTTATCGAAAATACCCATAAATAAAAGAAATAACTAAAATGATAAGACTTAATCTAATAGATAAACTATTAATTTCTAAAATATTGGTGGTAACAAAGTAAAACCCAAATGAATGGAGATTTGAACATACAGTACCAAGGTGCTAAACTGAGATGGGACGGTGCTGCCCCAAGCAACACCTCAGAGAAGAAAAAACATAGAAGAGAAATAAGAGGAAGAGGAAAAAGAATAATGGGTTTTAAAAGATCCCTAATCTAAATTGTAATCAAAGTTTAATAAAACCAACTAAACTAGATATTTGCATAATCTGATAATTTCATAATAAGTAATATAATTAAACAAAAACCCAAGTGATGGAATGGCCTTTACAAAAAAAAAAAAACTGAAATATTAAATAAAAAGCAAAAACTGAATTTAAATCAAAACCGTAATAACTTAGTATACCAAAACTAGAATAAATAATTAAACAACTAAATAAAACTCACCTGAAAGAGGTGGCTGCAACCCTTGTCACAAATATCGACGGTATTTTCAAATTTACCGCGTTTTTATCGGCAAAATACCATTACCGCGTTAAAAATGCGTTTTTATCGCCACGACGATAAATTTCCGGTAAATTCCCGATAAAATCGCTTTAAGAATGCGATAAACGTTAATAACGCGATAATATCCCGGTAAATTTCTGGTAAATTCCTGAGAAATTCCCGGTAAATTCCCTATACCATTTTTTTTTCATAAATTTTTTTATTTATTCTATTTTTTTTATTTTTTAAATATTATAATTCCAGCGAGATTTTTCCATTAAATTCCCGGTAAAAATCCAAGAATTTAAAAATATTCCGTTATTACCAATTGCCGTTAATATCCCGAGAACGGTATTTGTCACCGTGGTTGCAACGCCTGTGCACACACTGTGAGAGAGAAGAGAAGAAAAGAAAGAAACTTCCTTTTGAAAGAGGAGAGAAAACTGAATGGAAAAGCAGAGGGGTTAATTTTTTTTTTTTTTTTCTTATCTTCCTACCAACTCTCTTCACTTTACTCTCTTTAAAAAAAACGGTGAAAGTGAATTTCCACCAACCCCCAACCTATGCTACTCCATAGCTTAATAGCCTTTACCTTATCCTTTTAAACATAAACTAAACCTTATACTACTGTACTTTGCATAAATAAATAATTATTTATTTATTTATTTAAAAAAAAATAACACACTTTTAGATACATTAAAACTTAGTAATTTTAAATACTAAATTTTAAAATTAAAATAACACCTTGTAAAAGTTTTGACTTTACAGTCGGATCAAACAATTTTCACTGACAAAAACACTTCAAAATTTCAGGATGTGTGACACCCTTAAACATTTGAGAATTAACTTTTTATAAAATAGGGACACCCCTGACAAATCAAAATCTATACTTCTACAAATCAAAATGTCAGTCGGGAAAATTCTTTAGACTTAGAATTTTAAAACTAAATTTATGAGTGAAATTTGAGAATTTAAATACCTCAAATAATTTATTTTTCAAACACAGATTATTTTAAGGATCTCAACCAAAAAAAGTTTAAATAATTTCAACTTTCCCACTACACTTTAAACGAGTCGGATCCACTCCGGTCGAGTCAAACTTTGACTCTAAAAAAGCACACTTGTTAATCTTTTAGATTAATGGGGTAATAATCACAATTAACACCTAAATTCACATAATTAGACACTAATTTGGGTTAGGGTATTACAGAAATGCCAGAGGCCGAGGAAGAAGGATAGATCCTCAACCCCGAGCCAATCAAAATGTACCATATGAGGCTGTGCGCATAGCGACGGTGGCATTCCAAAGGATTGTCGAGGATATACGACATCCTCCCATTAGGACACAAGAAGAGAGCTAGTACGGCTCTAAAGGAATTCAAACGACTGAACCGACGAGTTTTTCGGGAATCAAAGACCAGAGTGTGGTAAAGAACTGGATCACCCAGATTGGCCGTATCCTCAATACTCTAGCCATTGCTGATGATCTGCGACTGACATTGGTAGCCTAAAGACTGAAGGGAAATACATACGAATGGTGGGAGACAAAGAGTTTGCTTCATAATCACGAGCTAATGACTTGGGAAGAATTTTCAGCTGCTTTTCTCGCCCGTTATTACCCTAAAACGGCGCAGGAAACAAAGAAAAGACAATCTCTCAACATCCAACAAGGGTCTGATACAATGGCCCAATATGCCATAAGGTTTATTGAGCTGATGTAGTATGTGTCTTGGATAGCGGCAAATGAAGCGAAGAAGATCCAACACTTTGAAAATGGACTTCGACCGTTTTTGCAATGACAAGTGGCTAGTTTGACTTTCAATACCTTAGAGGAGATCATCGAGTGGGCTTCAAAGGTGGAAGCCATAGACTCTACCAATAGAAGTACCGAAAGCTTCTAGAAATCCTCCTCCAATAAGAAGGCTAAGTTCACCCAGAAAAAAGGCCATTATTTAAGAAAAGCCAACCTGCAGTAGGACGAACAAGTCAAGCTGACGCACAACAGCTGGTGTGCTATTTTTGCAATCAGCCAGGACATACAACCAGGACTTGTCCAACTGGAAAAAAGAGGACGTGCTATCACTGCAAACAGGCAGGACACATACTTAGGGATTGCCCCTATCTTGGTAGAGCCGTACCTTCACAGAATACGGGGCTAGCTCAATCTGTTGCACAATCATCTTTTGACAGAGGTTCACAACAAACTTTCAAAGGCTCGGTGGCACCTAGGAATAGACCACCACGGAACAGACAAGGAAGGGGACAGGGAAGTTCTCAGACCACCCAGGGGAGAGTCTACACCATTGGGACTCAGATGGAAGAGCCGATGGAGAATACGATGATGGAAGGTACACTAACCCTTTTCAGCTATTTGGCACGAGTACTTTTTGATACCGGTGCTTCGCATTCCTTTATTTCTAGATGTTGCTGTGATAAATTAGATTTGCAAATGGTAGAAGTAAGTAACCATTTGATGGTAGTGTCACCCTTGGGTAAAAAACCATTAGTAAACCAAAAGTGCAAGTCATGCATTTTAAGGATTTGCAGTGTAGATTTGTCCTATGACTTTCTAATCTTAGAAATGACGGACTTTGGCATCATCTTAGGCATAGATTGACTGATAATTTATCAAATTTTGATTGATTGTTCTCAAAGGAGAATTTCCGGGGTCTCTTCAACTAATTAAGGGTTCATGGAAAAGTTAATACCTTATGAGAAGATAGGAAGTAAATTTTCTGGCATTAGGGCATATCCTGATAGTGTGGTGGCTAGTATGGTGTTGGAAGATGTAGGTGGCGTAAAGTCTGATGTATGGTGTGTGAGTTAATGGATGTATTTCCTGACCAGTTAGCTGGGCTACCTCCACCCCGAGAGATAAAATTTGTTATTGATCTACAGCCAAGAACAATCTCCTATTTCCATGGCACCTTACCGGATGGCGCCAGCTGAAGAGAGAGAGCTAGCTACGTAGGTAAATGAGCTTCTTAGCCTTGGTTTTATTCAACAAAGTAATTCGCCTTGGGGCGCACCCACTATCTTTTTGAAAAATAAAGATGGATCGATAAGAATGTATATAGATTACCGACGACTCAATCAGGTAACTATAAAGAACAAGTATCCATTGCCTAGGATAGATGATCTCTTTGATCTATTGAGAGGATCAAAATGCTTCTCTAAAATCAATTTGAGGTCGGGATATCATCAGTTGCTAATTCGGGAGGAAGATATTCCTAAGACTACTTTGAAAACGCAGTATGGTCGATATAAGTTTTTGGTAATGCCATTTGGATTAACCAATGCACCGCCATGTTTATTGATCTGATGAATCGTGTCTTCCGACCATATTTGAAGGAATTTGTGATAGTTTTTATAGATGGTATTTTGATATATTCATCATCTGAGGAAGAGCATGAGCGTCATCTACGCATTGTTCTTCAGACCCTTAGAGATCACCAGTTGTACGCTAAACTGAGCAAGTGTGAGTTTCGGTTAACTCAAGTACAATTTCTTGGATACGTGGTGTCTACAGAAGGAATCTCGGTAGATCTAGCAAAGGTCGAAACAGTGAAGAATTAGAAAAGCCTTAAGAATGTGTTTTAAATCTGGAGCTTTTTGGGATTAGCCGGATATTATAGGAAATTTATCCCACACTTTTCCCAAATTGCGGTGCCAATGACCCGATTGACGAAGAAAAACGTCAAGTTTGAATGGAGTGATGCTTGTGAAAAGGCATTTCAAGAATTGAAGGAGAAATTGACCACCTCTCCAGTACTGATAGTGCTTGAACAAAGACGAGGTTATGATGTATTTTGTGATGCTTCTAAGTTTGGATTAGGATGTGTTTTAATGCAAAAAGGAAAGGTAGTAACTTATGGTTCCGGACAACTGAAGGGACGTGAGCAAAATTATCCAACTCCTGATCTGGAACTGGCAACTATTGTTTTCTTATTAAAACTTTGGAGGCATTACTTGTATGGTAAGAAATTTAATGTATTTTTTGATCACCATAGTCTCAAATATTTGTTTACTCAGAAGGATCTAAATCTGAAACAACGAAGATGGATGGAATATCTAGGAGATTACGATTTCAGTTTTTCATACTATCCAGGAAAGACTAATGTGGTGGCAGATGCCTTGAGTAGGAAGTCACATGTCAACATAGCATGACAGTGGAAGATGTTGGAAATCTTATCTGACTATGATTTGGAACTAATCGAAGAAATGGGCCAGCAAAAATTCAAAACTTGGTTCTGCAGCCCGAAATAGTTGGATTAGTGATGGAAGGATAACAAAATGATCCAAAAGCAAAGGATTTGGTGACCCAACTTTCAGGAGGAGCTACTTTGGAATAATGGAAGATCTGGACTGATGGAGGTCTGACTTTCAAAGATAAACTATTTGTACCAAAATCAAATGAATGCTGAGAAAAAGTACTTGATCACTTTCCTCGTTCTCTATTTGCAGTACACCCTGGTGGTACAAAAATGTATCATGATCTGCGACGACTATTCTGGTGGAAAGGTATAAACGGGAAGTGGCAGAATTTGTATCTAAATGTCTGACCTGTCAACAGGTTAAGGCAGAACATCAACGACCTCGTGGAAAGACGCAACCTCTTCAGGTGGCTAAATGGAAATGGGAGCATATCACTATGGACTTTGTGACTGGTTTCCCAAAATCTTCTAAGAAAAACGATGTTATTTGGGTAATAGTTGATTGACTAACAAAATCAACCCAATTTCCTGCCTATTAAAAAGAATGATTTTTTCACTACCCTGAGTAAAATATATCGAAAGGATATATTTAGATTACATGGAGTACCTGTTTCTATTGTATCTGATAGAGACCCTAAATTTGTGTCTAGATTCTGGTAGGGACTAAATAAAGAAATGGAGCCTACACTATGTGTTAGCACTGTTTTTCACCATAGACTGATGGTCAATCAGAACGAACCATCCAAACTTTGGAAGATATGTTAAGGGCATGTGTCATGATATGCATAGAAGTTGGGAAAACCATTTAGGATTGATTGAGTTTGTATACAACAACAGTTATCACTCTAGTATACAAATGACGCCTTATGAAGCCCTGCATGGTAGACCCTACAGGTCACCTCTATGTTGGACAGAAATAGGAGACAAAGCATTATTGGGTCCAGACTTGGTACGTGAGACGTCTAAACAAGTCGAAGTAATAAGACAACGTCTCAAGACAGCCCAAAGCAGACAAAAGAGTTATGCTGACAGAAGGCGGAGACCTTTAGAGTTTGCATTCGGTGATTGAGTATTCCTACGTGTGGCACCACGTCATGGAGTACAGCAGTTTGGTCGTAAGGGAAAACTATCACCTCGATAAGTTGGATCCTTTGAAATTTTAAAGAGAATAGCTGAAGTAGCTTATCAACTAGATCTCCCTAAAACTATGGCAAGAGTAAATAGTACATTCCATGTATTTATGTTGAAAAAGTACGAGCCTGATCCATCCCATGTGTTGAGTTATGAGGACATTGAAATCTCGGAAGATCTGGCGTTCGAAGAAGTACTAGTTGAGATATAAGGATCTCAGACTCAAGTACTCAGAAAGAAGTCCATACCACAAGTGTAAGTGCTATGGCAACATCATGACGTACAACATATGACGTGGGAACCAAAATCAACAATGCGGAGGCTGTACCCTAGTCTATTTACAGAATAAAAAGGTACGAGGTTAATTTTAAATTTCGGGACGAAATTTCTTTAAGGAGGGTAGGATGTAATACCCTGACTCGAATTAGGCTTAGTTAATATGATTTATTTTAATAAATCATGTTTTGACCTGTTAATTACGTAGATTATAGTGAGAGATTTGTCAAAAGTTTAGGATTAGCCTAATCGGAGCTCTATAGCTCTTTGAACCAACTCATTTAAATTAAAAGGAGCAAAATGGTAATTTACCATTAACAGTGTATTTTATTGTTTAAATAATTGTTTCATTATTATTTGAGTGATATTGATTTCGTTATTAGGGATTTAAATTCTAAAATTTATAAGTTTGTTTATTATATTTTTTTTTAATTTTTGAAAATGTTATTAAAAAAGCTACCCGAAAAGGTTCCGAAAGCTAGGAAATGATTATTTTAAATAATTTTAGAAAGAATTTTTTAAGAAAAGTATATATTGTTAGATTTTAGTTTAACTCATTGTTTTATATTTTCAAGTTTTGAAAATAGAGATTTTAAAAACTCTTAAAATAAATGCAAATTAAGTTAAGTAAATAGTGTTAAAAACATTAATTTTGTTTAAATCAAATAATTTTGATAAAATATAAATCTCCAAAATTTTATAATAATTTTAGATTTTAAAACCCAACATTTTGGTTAAGATGGATTAAATTAAATAAATAATTTAATAGCTAAATATTAAAAATAAAAGAAACTGGGTTTAAAATGCAAATAAGTTTAAGGGGACTAAACGGCAAATATCAAAACTTTCAACCACCTGAGTAGCAGGTGACGAACGGAAGCAACTACGCAGGAGTCGACTCATGAAAGCTATCGTCGTAGCTTGCAGAGCAATGTGGGAACTCCATGGCCATGCATGGAGCCTACTCCCCTACTCCTCCAAGCCAATTTAAAGGCTGCAAATGCAGTGGAAATCTCCATTACTGCCTAGCTTCTTTCTTCTTCTCTGTTTCTTCCATTTCAAAATTTTAGCTTAAGTGGAAGATTTTTCAAGTTGTTAAATTTCAACCCAAGAACAAAAGCGAAGGTAACCATTGTCTTTGTTTTCAAATTCTAGTTAGTTTCGAATCAAACAGAAGTCAATTTGATTAAGATTTGAGACCAAAAATCAAATTTGAAGTTCGGTGGAAAACATGGATTTTCATGTGTCTTACTGGTTTTGCCCTTGTTTCTAATAAGTGTTATTGGTCCAATTGATTTTGAAAGTGACGATGACACATTAAAGAGTCCATCTAACCAGAAAGATGTGAAAAACGAATTCAGAAAGCCCACTATTTCTGGATTCGTATTTTACACAGTTCATCTCGCCACTGCTCTTTTGCAGGTGACAGAGGAAGAAGACGACTCTCGAAATTTCCGAGAATCGGCCTTCGGAAGTTCCGAACATTAGTTCGGGGTTCCGAAGGAGTAAAGGCCAACTGTTGAACTCTCCGCCTCAACGGGTCAGACAGAACGTTCCGAGACTCTTTCGGATGTTTCAAACTACTCTAAAGTTCCGAGCAGACCTCGATAGGTTCTGAGGCGGACTAAGACTCATGATTTTTTGGGATTTTCTGTTTTATGTTCGGTAGCACGCTCGGAAGTTCCGAGACCTGAACTTCGGAAGTTTCGAACCTGAACCCTAGTTCCGACGGTTCTTTAAAGAGCTAGATTTTAGGCAGTGGCTTGGAAGTTTTGAAGCTGCAGTACCTGATTCAGATGCATGTTCCGAGGAACCGAGGACAGGTTTTGAAACTTATTCTAAGTTAGGATTACATGTTTAATTTAGATTCTAGGTTTTAATGTGATGTTTATGCCCATTTAATAATTAAAAATGATATTAACCCCTTTCATTGATATTATTATGTAAACCTATATTATGTATTCACTTCTATTATATGTTCACTTCCAGGCCGATACTCTCTATCTTTGGCGTAGCTGAAACGCAGCCCGACAGCTATCAATAGTTGTGCGATTAACTTCGTCGCTTGATAGAAAAAAAGGGTTCGGGCACTGAATGATCTCTAGGACATGATACACTATTGTGAAAAGTGCTTATTGATACTAATGATGTTTATCGTATATTGTGATAATGATGATGAAATTCTTATGAGCTACGATGATATTGATACTACTTCGACGTAGCCTTAACTACTAAACTATTATCGGCACAAGTGTATCGATTACCGGCGCAGGTGTGTCGGTTTGCGTCTACTGACCCAAGTGTGTCAGTACCGGCTCAAGTGTGTCGGAGATGTACTTGTAAGATTCTGCATTTTGACCATGTCGGGACTTAATGCTTATAGCGAGTGTAGTGTCTAGGTGTTATATTGGATGTCAGCAGTTATGAAGATGATTTGGTACATTGGCATGATAAACCTATTTTGATGATGATGTTGATTTTGGTTAACCTGATATTCATTATATTGCATTGTTATGTTCTTTTTACTAGGTTAGTTAGCTTACACCACTCACATTTCAGGAGATGTACCCGAGGAGGAGGAACCTCCATTTCAAGCTTAAGATGTTAAAGATGATGTTGTTAATTGTATCTCCCACGGATGCGAAATACATTGTTTTCATTATATGGGTTGTTTAACTACATTATGTATTAAGTATCGCATGTGGTACTTAGTTCAAATATGTACTAAACCACTATGTTTCTGTTAGCAACTCTGATTTGATATAAATGATATCATCTGTTTGTGATGGAAATATTTGTTTGTATGATATGTACTTATAAGACATATGGTACATGTTTGAGTCCACATGTAAAAAACATGTGTGACATTTATTTTTGGGCCTAACTATTGATCAAGCCCAGTTAGAAGTTGTTTTAAAAAAAATAAAATTATTAGCGTTCTAGGCCCACCTCCGAGTCGGGGCGTTACAGCTTGGTATCAGAGGATTGGGTCAAACTCTAGGACTGTGATGGGTAATACATGATTAGAACCTATTTTTGGATTAAAACTGTATATGTTATTGACATTATCTAACAATATTGATTAAATTGTCTTATACAGATATGTCACGTAACGAAGAATATAAGAGGTCTGGGACAAGGGAACCCCTAACTGCCCAATAGTACTGGATTTAGAAGGACACCATAAGGAAGGGAGACGTTTGCTTTTTAAATGCACGTTTGATGTGACTCAAGACTAGATACCTAAGGCTCACATTCGTCTTCTTCAACAGACACCACATAACAAACATATCTAAATAGTTAATTTCGTCTACATGTCCACCTCTTGGAAGAATGTTGTGAAGGATAATCAAGTGAACAAGGTGACATTCTATAGTGATTTGTTTGGCGTAGGCCTTGAAGCGAGATCTAATGTCATTCCTATCACAAATTTCATTTAAAATTTTTGATTCTTTTTATCCTTCTAGTCCCACCCAAGTATTTGTTTCATATTTTTGGACTCCTCCTCTAGGAATGTCAAATATGTCTTCTAAGGAATCAACACTAAGTTCTATTTTCACGCCACGTACGGTGGATACGAGAGTATCACCAGTGGCCTAAGTAATGTTGCGTAAAATTCCTTTACAAAAGTGGTTTAGTATGGATTTTGCAACTGAATAAATTTTACCCACCCAAGACCCTCAAACAATTCTTTTAGACGAAATGGATAGGGGTCAAATACACTAAGATTGATTTTCTTACCGGAAATAACAGTCTTTTGGAATAATATCTTCTTGAATAGTTGAAAGGCTTCGTCAGACACGAACAAATGTGCCATATTCCGAAATTTGGTTCGTTCTTCCATGGCCTCCTGCTCAGTTATCTCTTCACCACTGGGCGACTCACTTCTCTCTTCAATTCTCTGCCTCTTTGCCCTGGAGACAACCTTCATTTTCCCCTTTCTGCCGCCTCGAGTCTTCGGTGCCATGCGTAGTCGGAGGAATTACTGATCCGTTGAGTGCGCCGGACGAAATAGTGATCGGTTGAGTGCGCTGAATGAAATAGGGAAGGGACTGAGTGCGCCAGATGAAATATGGAAGGGACTGAGTTCGCCGGACGAAATAGTGATCCACCGACTGCACTGGATGACTTGGAGTTCACGATTGTGCCGGATGGAATAAGGGATAGGTTCAGTGTACCAGAGGAATGAGGGTTGGGCAATCAGAATGAAATGAGGTTAATTGGGAAGGTAAATACATTACTTGGTCTCAAAATGTGAGCAATCGACTCTCCAATTTCAGGTGCTTGGTGGGCCGATTTAAACTGGGAGCACCCTGTCAATATTTTTGAACAGTGTCTCAGCTCGCCAAACACTTCTTGGCGAGCCAATTTGGTCTTAGAACAGTGTATCGGCTCGCCAAACAATTCTTGTCGAGCCGATCTGCTCAAGGATCATAGTGTACATTTTTTATCCTCGTCGGCTCGCGAACTAAGGTTCTTGGCGAACCGATGGAGGACTCGTAGCATATTGTGCATATGAACAGTGTATCGGCTCGCCAAACAATTCTTGGCAAGCCGATCTGGATGAGGATCATATTGTGTACATTTTTTGTCCTTGTCGGCTCGCCAACTAAGGTTCTTGGTGAGCCAATGGATGACTCATAGCATATTGTGCACATGAACAATGTATCAGCTCACCAAACAATTCTTGGCAAGCTAATTTGGACGAGGATCATATTGTGTACATTTTTTAACAGTGTATTGGCTCGCCAACTTCAGGTGCTTGGCGAGCCGATTTAAACTGGGAACACCCTGTCAATATTTTTGAACAGTGTCTCGGCTCGCCAAGCACTTCTTGGCAAGCCAATTTGTTCTTGGAACAGTGTATCGGCTCGCCAAGAAATTCTTGCCGAGTCAATTTTCTCTGTTTTCAATAAACACCTATATTTGGCACATTAAAAAAGACTGAATCCTTTTGCATTCAAATAGATACGTCAAGTTCAACCCACATTCAAAGATTGGATCCTTTTACATTCATTTTGCATTCAAATAGATACATCAAGTTCATGCTACATTCAAAGATTTAATCCTTTTACATTCATTTTGCATTCAAATAGATACATCAAGTTCAACCCACATTCATTCACTGCATACCCCAATGAAGGAAATCGCCATTATTTGTAAGGTCACTAAACCACTGCAAAACATTTTAAATTATGATTAGATGTTAGTCCTTATCATAGATATAGAGAAAATATGAATAGACGTAGTCCATATTTCAGTTATTTGAGATAATTGAGACAAACCTATAGTTTGTGATTCATGAGAGACATCGAAATGTACAACTGGTGCTGCACTCGCTATTCGACTTGGACAAGTTCTACTATTTGTCCAACATTTTTGCACTTCTTGTATCTTTTTGCATTCGAGGCATTCCCCACAATCTCAAATGCAGAAGAGTCACGCCTTGTTGAAGTTTTTGCATTTGAGTTTTTCGGGCCTGGATAACGTCCCTTATAATGCTTGATAATAGGATGAGTGACCTGTATCTTGTCGCTGATAAGATTATGTAGTTTATATTTGAATCCCTCTTGGTCAGATGAAGACAATTGTCCATATTTCTTCTGAATCCCATCAATGTAGACCTTTAATTCATCATGTTGATTCATTTCAATGTCCTTCAGGTTCATCAACTGGAAATCAATTCTCCATTGTGAATGGATATCTTCCAAACGTAACTTCCCCATCGATGTCATCATATGCGCACAAAGTAAGCCCATTGACATTGAAAATTCTTCTGTGCAACTGCACGTCATTGAATTATCTCTCATCATAACAAATTGCTTGTACAACTCATTCAATGCAAAGTGTGATACTTTGCCATTCACTTCATCAAAGAATGGAATATCACATGCAAGGGGAATCCAGATTCTATCATTTTCAAATTGAGCCGTGATCTCTTTATACTGATTTTGAATGACATTACAAATCTTACGTTGAACAACATCGAGGTCACCGGTCGATGTATCAATATAATTCTTCAAGACAGCATGAGCACCTTCTACTCTCGAAGTGGCCCAATTTTGAAAATGCAAACACTTACCTATCCATGCCAAGACAAACTATTTCTTATACGGTATCCACGTGCTTTCTAAATATTTTACTACCCGAAGAACATTTCGAAAATTTCCTTTAAATATTTCCCACGCTTCAAAGAATGCTCATTCGGTTGGAGACAATACCAATTTATTCCAGTCAGAAATAAATGCATTCCATACTTCTTCTGTTTGAAATAGATGTCTAGTATGAGAAAGAATATTTTTATTGATGTGCCAAATGTAGAAAATCTGAATAGCATCAGGGAAGACCTTGTCAACCGCATTCTTTAATGCCAAATCTCTATCCGTCACAAAAACTAGTCGGTTAAGATCAACCTCTAAAATTCTTTTGAACATTTGTAATCCCATACATAATCTTCTACTTTCTCATTTCTTATAAAAGCAAAGCATAAACAGAAATTGAAATTACAACTTGTGACACCAATGATATTGAGCAATGGCATATGATATCTGTTGGTTTTGTATGTGCAATCCATAAGAAAAATATTTTTATATCTCTTAATAAGTGCAACTAACAATGGATGTGCAAAAAAAAGATGCGACAAATGACCTTCATTGTCATGTTCAAGCCAATAATGGAAACCACCTTCATGAAGATCTTCCAGTAATGCTTCAATTGACGTATGTCCTCTCAGTTGCTCTTTCCGAATCGTACACAAAATACTCCTTATATCAGTCGATGTTACTCCAAGGGATGTGTAATACCCCGACCCAAATTAGTGCCTAATTATGTGAATTTAGCTGTTAATTGTGATTAATGACCCGTTAATCTAAAATATTAAAAAGTGGGCTTTGTTTAGAGTCAATGTTTGACTCAACCCGAGTGGATCCGACTCGTTTAAAGTGTAGTGGGAAAGTTGAAATTATCTAAACTTTTTCTGGCTGTGACCCTTAAAATAATCTGTATTTGGAAAATAAATTATTTGAGGTATTTAAATTCTCAAATTTCACTCATTAATTTAGTTTTAAAATTCTAGTCTAAAGAATTTTCTGGTTGACATTTTGATTTGTAGAAGTGTGGATTTTGATTTGTGAGGGGTGTCCCTATTTTATAAAAAGTTAATTTTTAAATGTTTAAGAGTGTCAAACATCTCAGAATTTTGGAGTGTTTTTGTTAGTTAAAATTGTTTGACCCGACTGTAAAGTTAGAAGTTTTACAAAATATTATTTTAATCTTTGAAATTTAGTATTTAAGTGATTTTTAATTAAAACATTGGATTTTCAATGTATTTTAAAAGTGTGATTTAAAATTTGAAAACTAAAAAGAGGTTTAATTTATTTTCCAAAACTATAGTAATTCTTTAATTTTAATTTGTTTATCTAAACTATGGATGTTATATAGTTTTGGATTTATTTATGAATGGATAATTATTAAAGTTTTAATAAATAAAAAATTTATAAAAAATAGGTGATTATTCACCATCTCTAGTGCTCACTAGCCCAGGTGGCGTGGGAGTTTCTCTTCCACAAACCACCATAAAGTGTAAAGAGAGGAGGTGAGGTAGGAAGATTTTTTTTTTTTTAAAAAAAAGATGGCTCTCTCTCATTCAACATTTTTTTCTCCCTCTCTTTTGCAATTGATGAGTGCAAAATAAATACATATTTTACTCTTAATTTATTATTGTTAGTACCTCATTTTATTTAATTTTATCTAATTAGTATAATTTTGTGTTTTGCAAGTTTAAAAGTGAGGATGATAGAAAAAATGCTTAAATATAAAGCCTGGGCCCATTATAAGTTATTTTGGACCTCAAGCCCAATTATTGAGCCTATTAAGAAAAGCCCATGAAGAAATCCACATGTGTGAATACTATATTCATTATCTCAAGAGAAAATTCGAAATTTAGAAGTCAATATAAGAGGATTTTCGAATTTGACAAGTGGATTAAGGAAAGAGAAAGAAAATAAGAAAGGGAGAAAAATAAGGAAGGTTTGATACATATTTGGTATTTTGGTCATAAATTTCCACTCCAATGTTCGATTGCTTTGATTCTTTTTGCGTTGGAAAGAAGACTTCAAGGGCTACAACTTTATAGTTTACGACTTTTTCTGATTCAGAAGTTAACAAGGTCAAAACTGAGCTGTAAGATGGTATATGTGTAAAGAACGGGATTCTGCACCCACTTTCCTTATACAAATTTAGCTCATTGCCTCCTTTAAGTCATTCCATATTTAGCACAAATCATATCCGCCCTCCATATGTCCCTTGCTTTATTTAAATCTTTGAATCCAATTCATTCATTCCACCTCCTTTCATCTATAAATACTAGCCCTCTCCCATTGAGAAAACTGAACTTGGGCATTGAAGAAAAGGAGAGGAGAGGAAGAAGAGGAGGAGAAAGACTGTGGGATTTTCAATCCACATTGGGTCTTAAGGTTGGTGGATTTTGATTTCCATTGTATTTTTCTTATGTCTTTATTCCAAAATTTCATTGATTTGTAATTTTTAATTCCATATTTTAATTAATAAAAGAAGGTGAGATTATTAGAATTATGGTTTTCCAAATTTTGATTTTTATTATGATGGTTTGAATCATTTTAGTTCTTGACTCCTCCCTTGGTAGTTAATTTGGACATATGAAATAGTTAGATCTTTGATTAACATTACTATTCTAGGTCTAAGGTTCTTTGGGACATGAAATATTTAGATAGGAGAATTGCATGATTAATCTAGATCTAAGGTTCAGATTAATTAGGGAACTAATTTGATGAAAGACTTGAATAAGATTGAAATTTTACGTGAGCTCCATGTTCTAGGCCGTTATTTTATTATTAAATTTGGATGATAATACCTCCTTGATTCTTTGATCCAGTTCCATTGTAAATATGTATATAAGTAATTTAGATGTTATTTATGTTTTCTTTTGTTTATAAAAATTCAAATCCTTGAAATTGATGAACTAGGTTGGAAATAATTTAATTGCATCTTAATTTTGTACTTTAAATTAGATTAAGATTGTTTATATTTTTATATTAATGCCACCATCTTAATTAAAATTAGTTAAACTATTAGATTCTATATTTAAAATCTAGAATGTTTTTAAATTAAGATTAAAACTCATAGATTAGATAAATAACTCCATCTTTATGATTTTTCTCCATACTTCTCAGAGTTCTTAACATATTTAATTCAATGGTGTATTTTCATGGATATATTTTCCTAAATTCAGATAGGTTCGACCTCGCACTTAATCGCTATACTATCTAAATGGTTCGTGCGCTTGCGAGTTATAAATTTAAAATTTGCACAACAGCAATTTTCCTCTTTTCTACTGTTCTTCTCCTTTCTCTACAAGTTTCAGGTGAGTTTCCTTTACTTCTCTCTTCCTTTATTTTAAATTCAGTTCTAATATTAAACTTTGATTACAATTTAGATTGGAGATATTTTAAAACCCATTATTCTTTTCCTCTTCCTCTTATCTGTCTTCTGTCTTTTCTTCTCTAAGGTGTTGCTTGGGGTAGCACCATTCCATCTCAGTTTAGCACCTTGGTGCTGTATGCTCAAATCTCCATTCATTTGGATTTTATTTTGTTACCACCACCATTTTAGAAATTAATAGTTTATCTATTAGATTAAGTCTTATCATTTTAGTTATTTCTTTTATTTATGGGTATTTTAAATAACATTAGATGTTATTTATTTTGGGTTTAAATTAACATCCTATCTTTAAATAATAAGGTGGTGTTTTTTTAGATAAAGTTGTATCCTATTTTTAACTAACAGGTTTTTATGCAAGAATGTTAAAGTTATATTTTTATTTGTTTATTTTAGTTTTAATTTAGTGGCTTTTTTTTTATAATCAAATATATTGTTTCATTCCTCACTACCTCAAGTATACTCAAGGTGTTGTATACTTAAAATCATCCACCACTTTGGGTGTTTGATGATTGTGTTAATATATATATATATATATATATATAATAATAATAAAAATTATATTTATTGAAATTTTGCTTTGATGAGTTTAAGTAGAGAACTTTATTTATTTATTTCCTTTATCTACTTAATTGATGAGTTTCTTATTTTGGAATTTTAAATTGAACTAAGCCTTAGTGGAATGAGTTTTAAATGACTTACTGTTTAACTTCAAAAGTTGGGTTTTTCACATACCAAATGTTAAACCTTTTTATTTGAAGATTTCAATTGATTTCCTTACTTACCTTAGTTGGTTTGTGTTAATAAAAGATAAACTATTATCTTATTTTTAGACGGTGACATTTTAAAAGAGTTATTAAAATTTTATGACTTCTCTTTATTCGTTTCTCCAAGAGTCTATCCCGATTGAACTATGTTCTGTCAGTCGAACCCATCGAGTTGTCTGTCGGGTCAACTTAGGTCAATAAATATAGTGTCTAACTCCTTCAATTATCCAATTGAAACAGTTGGACCGGCTCTCTTTCTCTCCTTCGCGCAAATCGAGAAACTCACTTAAGTTCGTCGATCAAGATGAGAAGACTAAACTTGACTCGTATTATGTGTTTGTGTTAGAAACTATTACTATAGGATGAAAAAAAATGTGACCCATGGAAATTATGGATGGAAAAGACCAAATGGGACCAAAATGCAAGACTTGACGCTGCTTACATGTAAGGGACATGATTTTGTTCTCACTATGTAGAACGTGAGCATGAGAAGGTGTCAGGGAGTTGAAGTCTAGTGGTCTAAAACGCAGTATAGGACCCATTGGACGTCTAGAGGATAATAGATTCAATAGGACATTAGTGTGAACTATCCATTGATTGTGTAACACCCCATCTCGAAACGGGCGTGTTACTACCGATACTAAACCGAGATATCACAGATTCCAAACTACCGGCACATTTTTTTTTTTTGACTAAACATCAATCACCATAAGAGAAAAGAGATGCCATAAGTCTAGTTAACACAACAGTGCAGTAGGTAGCTAGTACAGTCATCCACAACGATAGACAATATCCAAAATAAACACAAGGTTCTTTCTAATTAATAAAAGGAAAGTAATTAAGCAATCCGAAAGCATCATCGCCTAAGCCTGGTCTTGGGACCCGCTGGATCCCGCATCGATCGAGCCACTTGAAAGGCAAGGGGGTGAGTACTTCATACTCAGCAAGGGAACACATGCATATAATCACACAACATACATCACACACTGCATATCTACCACTAGGGAATAACAAAGATCCACGTACACGGTTCCCACACAACACGCACTCGACCCACTGTACGGGCCATTCGGTAGGTACTCAACATGGCCCACGACCGCCTTACCTAGACCACCTCAATCCCTTAACCAATGAGCAGGCGAGCACATCCTCAGCCTATTTGGTCACACATGGATCACCACCCATGCCAGCAGGAGCTGCCCCTCACCGCTTCGTCCCTCGACCTAGGCGAGCACCTCCTCAGCCTACTCGGTCACACATGGATCATCTCATCCGTCCCACCTTCGGGTATCGGAACTACGAGAGGCTTCTAAGGTTACCTTGGGTGAACCAACATTCAGCCTGATGACCTATCTAGGATTGACACGACTACTTCCCCAAAAGATCCCTATTGGGAACTTCCAGGCACCTTGTTCCCCAAGTCAGGTTACACCTCCCTCAAAGGTGTATTTGGTGACCATAAGACAGACCGACCATTTTATTCACGCTAGGGGCACGACTACCCATATACAATCACAAGGCAATACACATCCCACCACGCATCCGTCGCGTGGCCCCACATAACCCTAATGTTACTTAACGCCCAAACCCCCCCGACATTCTACACATCCGACAAATGCATGTACGATTGACAATAGGTATGTGCAGGTACAAATAATAATAGACATGTTCTCAATGAAGCAACATCAAATCCTAGACAATCATGTATACCACAGTCTACCACATACTAGCATGTTGATATTTCATTATATTATCAATCAATCACATCCAAATTACTTAATCATGCACAACTGGTATAACATCAAGTCCATCTATCATCCTCACATCACTACTGGACGCGGATACACAGAGTGATCCCCTCACCGTATACTTATCTGAACGGTTCCCTTGCCGAGCGGTAGAACTAGATATAAGGGGTCCCATTCTGCGCATTCCGCATCCACATAATTCGAAGATAAATAAATGTAGAAATGTGTATGCTAAAAGTGTGTTAGTTCCCTCACCGGTGTGCGTTTGAAAATCAATCGTGAGAAGGCGGGTCCGTTGGTTTGAAGGGGGCTCGATCTGAAGAGACAAGAGCACAGAATAAGTAAAGGAGATAAAACAGGCTAAACTAAGCTCGAACTGAAAATGGGCCCGAAATGGGCCGGGCCAGAAACTGGGTCGGGCCCAAAGCTGAAACTGGGCCGAGCCCAAAACTGGACTGGGCCGAATTGGATCAGGGGCGAGCTGAGCCGGGCCAGGCCCAGGAGGGCCCACACTCGGACTCAGCCGAATCAACTCGACTGCTCAGCTGAGTTGACTCGGCTGCCCAGCCGAAGGGGGAGAAGAAAGAGGAAGAAAAAAATGCAGAAAGGAGAGGAAGAAGAAGAAAGAGGGAAAAACCGGAGGGGGGTTGGGAAAATCCATCGGAAAACCGGGTAAAATCAGAGGGAAATCGGAGAAAAAGGAAGGGAAAAACAGGGAAAATAGGTGAAAACCGAGGAAGGGGGAGGAACCGACGGAAAAGAAGAGGAAGGGAAGAAGATAACCTTGTTCGGTCGGGCGGTGACGGCGGCTCCGAGACGCCGGTCGTCGGGGGGAAGGGGAAAGAGGGCCGGAGGACGAGAGGAGAAGAACCAGGGAGAGAGAGAAGACGGACGGCCGAGAGAGAGAAGGGGAAGGCTGCAGCAAGGGCGCCGCGGCACTGTAGCTGCGTGCTACAGTGCGCGGTGAAGAGGATGGCTTATAAGGGGAGGGTTTAGGGTTTAGGGTTTCTCTCTTTTTTTTTTTTTTTAAAAATCAGATTTCCCCTTATTATTATTATTATTATTATTTTTTGCAAAAACAATGTTTCAAAATCAGAAGAAAAAAAAAATCGGATGTTAAACCTTGGGTGAGGAAAAGTGTATGATTTTCAATTATTTTGGTATCACAAAGTATTAAATAATTTAAATTACTAAAATGCCCTTCGAGCTTCTGAGCTCGGGATCGGGCGAGACAAGGCCTATAACGGGGTCCATCCCATCCCTACTGCTACTGAGACCCTAAAATCCCGAAAAATCGGGTCGGGTCGCTACAACCTACCCCCCTTTAAGCAATTTCGTCCTCGAAATTATACTAAAAGTCGTACCTTGATCCTCGAAGAAACCCGGATATTTTTTCCGCATCGATGATTCTAGCTCCCAAGTAGCTGACTCTCTCCCTCCACGCTTCCAAATCACTAGAACCTTAGGAATAGCCTTGCCACGGAGCACCTGCTCTATTCTATCCTTGATCTGCACAGGACCTTCGTCGAAACTGACATCCTCGCTAAGGTCCACGTCATCCCAGTTAAGCACATGCGACGGGTCCGGCTGATACTTTCGAAGCATGGAAACGTGGAAAACGTTGTGCACCCTAGCGAGTTGCGGCGGAAGGGCAATCCTGTAAGCCACTTCCCCGACTCTCTCCAGCACCTCAAAGGGCCCAATAAACCGTGGCGACAGCTTTCCCTTCCGCCCGAACCTTTGAACTCCAGGGCGGGGCGAGACTCTGAGGAAAACATGATCGCCCACGGCAAACTCCAGTGGCCTCCTCCTGCGATCTGCATAACTCTTCTGTCGGCTCTGGACAGTCAACAACCTTTGCCTGATGTGTTTGACTTGCTCTGTAGTCTCTCTAACCATCTCTGGTCCTGACAAGACAACCTCACTGGTCTCTGCCCAACACAAAGGCGATCTGCACGGTCGACCATACAATGCCTCATATTGTGCCATCTGAATGCTAGACTGGTAGCTGTTGTTGTAGACGAACTCAACTAGGTGTAAGTGATCTTCCCAGCTACCCACATGATCCAAAACACAAGCACGGAGCATATCCTCTAAGATTTGGATGGTCCGCTCCGACTGGCCATCTGTCTGTGGATGAAAGGCTGTGCTGAAGCATAACTGAGTACCCAGCTCTCTCTGTAAGCTCTGCCAAAATTGCGAGACAAACCTCGGGTCTCGATCCGAAACAATCGACACTGGCACTCCATGCAGTCTAACCACCTACTCCATATACAGCCGACTCAGTCTCTCCAAGGAATCAGTCGCCTTCATGCCAATAAAGTGGGCCGACTTGGTTAGTCTATCCACTATGACCCAAATGGTATCGTGCCCCTTGGGCGATCTTGGTAATCCAGTCACAAAGTCCATGGTAATGTGCTCCCACTTCCATTCAGATATCTTAAGTGGTTGCTCTACACCAGCTGGTCTTTGGTGCTCAAACTTGACTTGCTGACACGTCAAACATCGAGCCACAAACTCAGCTACAGCCCTCTTCATGCCTACCCAATAATACTGTCGCCTCAGATCGTGGTACATCTTGGCACATCCCGGGTGTACTGCAAATCTCGTATGGTGGAAGTGTCGCAAAACCTCCTCACGACACTGCTCTGGTACATACAACCGGCCATTGAAAGTCACTGCACCGTCTGCCCTAACTGCACAACCATGTGGTCCGTCCCCAGCAGCCACTCGATCTCGATATCCCCTTGAATCTGAGTCAGTCTGCTGGGCTTCCAAGACTAAGCCATCCAACCCGGATCGTACTACCATACTACACAAGGCCGCTGCTCTGGCCTCACCAATCAAGCTGGCTAGTACTCCTCGAGACTTCTGGCTCAAAGCGTCTGCAACAACGTTCGCCTTGCCGGGGTGATAAGAAAGTTCGAAATCATAATCTCCTAAGTACTCGATCCACCGACGCTGCCTCATGTTTAGCTCTTTCTGTGTGAACAGGTATTTGAGACTGTGGTGGTCTGAGAATACTTCGAACTTCTCTCCGTAGAGGTAATGTCTCCAGATTTTAAGTCCAATGACCACTGCTGCCAATTCCAGGTCGTGCGTGGGGTAGTTCTGCTCGTGAACCTTGAGCTGTCGAGAGCCATACGCCACAACACGACCCATCTGCATCAAGACGGAACCCAGACCATCTGCAGAAGCATCACAAAAGACTGCATAGCCCAAACCTCTCTCGGGTACGACCAACACTGGGGCGGTCGTCAGTCTCTTCTTCAGCTCCAAGAAAGCTGACTCACAGGCCTCAGTCCACTCATAAGGTTGGTCCTTACGAGTCAATCTTGTCATAGGGGCAGCTATCTTAGAAAAATCTTGTATGAACCGCCGGTAATAGCCTGCCAGACCCAAGAAACTACGGATCTCGGTCACATTACACGGTCTCGTCCAACTCATCACGGCCTCCACCTTGGCCGGGTCAACAGCCACCCCTTCCCCTGATACCACATGTCCCAAAAACTGTACCTCTGGCAACCAAAACTCACACTTGCTGTATTTTGCAAACAACTTATTATCCCTCAAAATTCGCAGCACGGTCCTCAAGTGTTGCTCATGATCCTCCTCTGATGCTGAGTACACAAGGATATCATCAATAAATACTTCCACGAACCGATCAAGATAAGGCCTGAATATCCTGTTCATGAGGTCCATAAAAGTGGCTGGGGCATTGGTCACTCCAAAAGGCATCACAACGAATGCAAAGTGTCCAAACCGCGTGCGGAATGCTGTTTTCTCTATGTCACAATCCCGCACCCTTACCTGATGGTAACCTGATCGGAGATCAATCTTCGAGAAACATCTAGATCCTCTCAACTGATCGAACAAATCATCGATCCTTGGCAGTGGATACTTGTTCTTTATGGTCACGCGATTCAACTGTCGGTAATCTATGCACAGTCTCATACTCCCGTCCTTCTTCTTAGCGAACAAGGCTGGAGCACCCCATGGCGACGTACTAGGACGGATAAAACCAACCGACTGCAGCTCTGTCAGTTGCTTCCCTAACTCCAACATCTCAGCTGGTGCCATCCGATAGGGAGTGACAGAAATTGGGGCGGTGCCGGAGAGCAAGTCTATAACGAACTCCACCTCCCTACGTGGCGGTAACTCATTGAGCTTTTCTGGAAAGACATCCTCGAACTCACACACCACACGGGGCATCTCAGCACCTGCTGGCCCCGAACCCTCCCAACTCAGACTGGCCACAAGTCCACCTAACTCATCTGCACTTGGACAAAAGGCAGTGTTCAACCGCTCAACAAAGGCCTCGCCTGAAACAGTACTACCTGAACCCTCCTGCGATAGCAGTCAATGACGACCCGGTGGGAACACAACCAGTCCATCCCAAGAATAACATCAAACTCTAACATATCCATGATCCGCAGATCAAACTTAAGATGCAAGCCACCCATGGATAAAACACAACCCCGACAAATCTGATCTACAACCACCTTCACTACCCAGAGGAGATCTGATATGTAAAGGTGTCTTAGCCTTTACCACTTTCAAACCAGAACTAAGAGCAAAATCTAAAGCAATATAAGAGTGCGAGGCACCCGAATCAAATAAAACACGGGCCAAGGAACCATGAAGAACCAACATACCCTGCATGACTGATGGTGGCAAGAACTCCTCTGGCTGTTACATTAGGGCGTACATCTTGCTCTGAGCTGACTGATTGGGACCTACCTCGGCCTCTGCCCTTCTGCGATGGCGCTGCTCTCGGTGCCGTAGGTCGAGTCGATGCCATCCGACCGTATCCATCAGCGGGAACCATCGCCTGGGTGGGCGCCACCACAACACCTCGGCCACCCCTCTGGGGACAGTCCCGCGAGATATGTCCAGCCTCCCCACAAGTGTAGCAATGAATGGCCCTAGGCCGCTGCTGAAATTGGGGGCAGTCCCTCCGAATGTGACCGATCTGGCCGCAGTCAAAACACTTAACTGGCTCGGGCTGACCACCCACTACTGGCACAATCGAACCTGAATGTGGTCGCCCGGGAATAAATCCTCGGGTCTGATAAGGCGCTGGTCACCTTTTCTTCCTGTCATGGCCTCTGCTCGACTTATAAGTATTCACTGATGCTGGCTGGTAAACCGCGCCGCTGGATCTCATGATGGCGCCCTCTGCTATCAGTGCCCGCTGTACCACCTCTGCATAGGTAACGCACCTCAAAGGCATAACCATACACTGTAGAGCCGGGTGTAGGCCCTCCTCAAACTTGCGGGCCTTATCCTCTTCTTTCGCCACCAAATGTGGAGCATAGCGTGACAATTCCACAAAACGGGCATCATACTCCCGCACTGTAAAGTTATCCTGCTCCAGTGTAATGAACTCACTGATTTTTGTTTGCCTCACTACCGATGGAAAGAACCTGGCTAAGAAGAGCTCCTTGAACTTGCCCCAGTCAGCTCGTCCCAACTCTCGGAGGGGCTCCTCAAGCCACCAACTAGAAGCCTCTCCCTGAAGATGATGTGTCGCTAAAGTGACTCTCAGATCAGACTCTACAATGCCCAATGAATCCAGTAGGCAGTCCATCTCACCCAACCACCTCTCAGCCTCCAAGGGGTTCGCACCCCCATGATATATAGAAGGAAAATAGCGCTTGAACTCTCTGAGCGCCACCATCTGTCTAGTTTCAAACTGTCAACTGCACGTGGGGGATTAACGGGCTGGTCGACATGCTGATCGATTAGATCTTCTTGTCTTTTCATATTCCTTTCATATGTCTCGATCATCCTCTCGTACTAGGCGAACATCGCCTCAGGGTCTCGGTGTCCTTGAGCAGGACCCTCAACTGGCATAGGGACCACCGGAGGCTGTTCTACCGCTCCCTCGGGCACTACCACCGGTGTGTTCTCCACCTCAGCTTGTGGAGTCTCTAATACCTCTGTGATCTCAGGCATCCCATACGGTGCTGGACGGCCTGCCCCATTGGAACGAGTGCTTACCATCGCCTGTTCACAAATCAAGCACCGATCAGCCTTTAATTCAAATAAGGAACTAAAACCAAACACAGCTCAAGCGTCAAAATTTAACCATTCTACCAACATACAACAACAAAATCAGGGTGCCTAGTCTCCACCTCAAACTCGGTCTCATCTACCATACTTTGCGGGGGACGAACCTAGTCGTCAATCATTAACAACTCTCAATTTAGCCCAACAGCACAGTCCGAGAGTGGAACCTTGCTCTGATACCAAATGTAACACCCCATCTCGAAACGGGCGTGTTACTACCGATACTAAACCGAGATATCACACATTCCAAACTACCGGTACATTTTTTTTTTGACTAAACATCAATCACCATAAGAGAAAAGAGATGCCATAAGTCCAGTTAACACAACAGTGCAGTAGGTAGCTAGTACAGTCATCCACAACGATAGACAATATCCAAAATAAACACAAGGTTCTTTCTAATTAATAAAAGGAAAGTAATTAAGCAATCCGAAAGCATCATCGCCTAAGCCTGGTCTTGGGACCCGCTGGATCCCGCATCGATCGAGCCACCTGAAAGGCAAGGGGGTGAGTACTTCATACTCAGCAAGGGAACACATGCATATAATCACACAACATACATCACACACTGCATATCTACCACTAGGGAATAACAAAGATCCACGTACACGGTTCCCACACAACACGCACTCGACCCACTGTACGGGCCATTCGGTAGGTACTCAACATGGCCCACGACCGCCTTACCTAGACCACCTCAATCCCTTAACCAATGAGCAGGCGAGCACATCCTCAGCCTATTTGGTCACACATGGATCACCACCCATGCCAGCGGGAGCTGCTCCTCACCGCTTCGTCCCTCGACCTAGGCGAGTACCTCCTCAGCCTACTCGGTCACACAGGGATCACAACCCATGCCAGCGGGAGCTGTCCCTCACCGCTTCGTCCCTCGACCTAGGCGAGCACCTCCTCAGCCTACTCGGTCACACAGGGATCACAACCCATGCCAGCGGGAGCTGTCCCTCACCGCTTCGTCCCTCGACCTAGGCAAGCGCCTCCTCAGCCTACTCGGTCACACAGGGATCATCTCATCCGTCCCACCTTCGGGTATCGGAACTACGAGAGGCTTCTAAGGTTACCTTGGGTGAACCAACATTCAGCCTGATGACCTATCTAGGATTGACACGACTACTTCCCCAAAAGATCCCTATTGGGAACTTCCAGGCACCTTGTTCCCCAAGTCAGGTTACACCTCCCTCAAAGGTGTATTTGGTGACCATAAGACAGACCGACCATTTTATTCACGCTAGGGGCACGACTACCCATATACAATCACAAGGCAATACACATCCCACCACGCATCCGTCGCGTGGCCCCACATAACCCTAATGTTACTTAACGCCCAAACCCTCCCGACATTCTACACATCCGACAAATGCATGTACGATTGACAATAGGTATGTGCAGGTACAAATAATAATAGACATGTTCTCAATGAAGCAACATCAAATCCTAGACAATCATGTATACCACAGTCTACCACATACTAGCATGTTGATATTTCATTATATTATCAATCAATCACATCCAAATTACTTAATCATGCACAACTGGTATAACATCAAGTCCATCTATCATCCTCACATCACTACCGGACGCGGATACACAGAGTGATCCCCTCATCGCATACTTATCTGAACGGTTCCCTTGCCGAGCGGTAGAACTAGATATAAGGGGTCCCATTCTGCGCATTCTGCATCCACGTAATTCGAAGATAAATAAATGTAGAAATGTGTATGCTAAAAGTGTGTTAGTTCCCTCACCGGTGTGCGTTTGAAAATCAATCGTGAGAACGCGGGTCCGTTGGTTTGAAGGGGGATCGATCTGAAGAGACAAGAGCACAGAATAAGTAAAGGAGATAAAACAGGCTAAACTAAGCTCGAACTGAAAATGGGCCCGAAATGGGCCGGGCCAGAAACTGGGCCCGAAATGGGCCTGGGCCTGAAACTGGGCCGGGCCCAAAGTTGAAACTGGGCCTGAGCCCAAAACTGGACTGGGCCGAGCTGGATCAGGGGCGAGCTGAGCCAGGCCAGGCCCAGGAGGGCCCACACTCGGACTCAGCCGAATCAACTCGGCTGCTCAGCTGAGTTGACTCGGCTGCCCAGCCGAAGGGGGAGAAGAAAGAGGAAGAAAAAAACGCAGAAAGGAGAGAAAGAAGAAGAAAGAGGGAAAAACCGGAGGGGGGTTGGGAAAATCCATCGGAAAACCGGGTAAAATCAGAGGGAAATCGGAGAAAAGGGAAGGGAAAAACAGGGAAAATTGGTGAAAACCGAGGAAGGGGGAGGAACCGACGGAAAAGAAGAGGAAGGGAAGAAGATACCTTGTTCGGTCGGGCGGTGACGGCGGCTCCGAGACGCCGGTCGTCGGGGCGAAGGGGAAAGAGGGCCGGAGGACGAGAGGAGAAGAACCAGGGAGAGAGAGAAGACGGACGGCCGAGAGAGAGAAGGGGAAGGCTGCAGCAAGGGCGCCGCGGCACTGTAGCTGCGTGCTACAGTGCGCGGTGAAGAGGATGGCTTATAAGGGGAGGGTTTAGGGTTTAGGGTTTCTCTCTTTTTTTTTTTTTTTTTTTTTAAATCAGATTTCCCCTTATTATTATTATTATTAATTTTTTTTTTTTGCAAAAACAATGTTGCAAAATCAGAAGGAAAAAAAAAATCGGATGTTAAACCTTGGGTGAGGAAAAGTGTATGATTTTCAATTATTTTGGTATCACAATGTAGTAAATAATTTAAATTACTAAAATGCCCTTCGAGCTCCTGAGCTCGGGATCGGGCGAGACAAGGCCTATAACGGGGTCCATCCCATCCCTACTGCTACTGAGACCCTAAAATCCCGAAAAATCGGGTCGGGTCGCTACAGATTGTGCATTGTTTTAAGTGAATATGCATGGGGTTCATGCTATAGTCATTGAAGCATGTAGTATGTGTTATACTAGCTCATGTATGTGAATCATGTATTGATTATATGAATAGGTGATATATGTGGCTTTGATCATGCATGAGATTCATGCCAGGATCAGTAATGCATATGATATGTGTTATATTAGAGCATGCATGTAGTTCATACCATAGTATAAGTGCGTGTGGTGGGTGCGGTGTTCGATCATGCATAGAGTTTTGCATGCATGTGATTATACATGTGCTAACAAGTTTGTGCAGGTGATGAGATGAGCATTCTAGGTTATTAAACCTAGATTGAAACCAGTGGATGGTAAGTGAAACTCCATTGTTAAACGTTCGTAGAAAGGGCATATGGAGAAAAGATATGTCAATGATGATTTTATATTATTTCCATGTTTATGGATAATTGATAGTTAATATACATGTTAATGTATACATACACACTTGTACATTCGGTTGAGCTCTTGCAAGATACTGCATTTTGTCTGCCTTGACTTAATGCATTCAAAGATGAATGAGATTCCTCAATAGGGTTGAGTGAGATACCTTGGACCTGTATAGTTGGGGTTGAGTGGGATACCCAGTGTATTACAAGTTTCGTTGTAACCTTATAAATGATAAATATGATTTATTTACTTCTCATTTTGTTAAACATGCATTGTGTTATTGATATTATGAATACATGTGTGAGTTTGTAGGTGCAAATGTGAGAATGTATGTGTGGCATCTGCATTTGTGTATATACATGGGTGAGTTTATGTGTATATGTGTGAGTATGCAT
Organism: Chimonanthus salicifolius; assembly: GCA_013350335.1. Classification (NCBI taxonomy): domain Eukaryota; kingdom Viridiplantae; phylum Streptophyta; class Magnoliopsida; order Laurales; family Calycanthaceae; genus Chimonanthus; species Chimonanthus salicifolius. Next base: position 6,586,574 of record CM023541.1, read on the forward strand.
GGGTGTGTGTGTGGATAGGAAAGAACAAAAGGTAAAGGTAAGTCATGGTGTTCAAAATATTTTCCTTGTAAACTGCATTGTAAATTTGATATCTGAAAAATTTGGAGGGACTTGTTAAATTGAATTATCTTCACTGGATTGGAACTCACGTCCTTGACAATGCAGGTCATGTACTTGATGGGGAAATAAAGAATCCCTCTGTGATGCTTAGGAGTCGGAATCCACAGCTAATCAAGGGTAGGATTTATACTTGTTTAGTTTTATATTAAAATCATATAAGTATTAGATGATTATGCCACTTGTGGCATAAAGACCTTGTGCATAAGTCATATATGTGTAATATGATAATATGATGTATAATTGATTGTATTATGGTGTGTTTGGTGAAACCCACGTGTAGTAAGTGGGGAAAATTGGAAAATTTTAAAATTATCTGTGAGAACCAATACTGTCAATGTCAAAGGATTCGACCAGGACTGTGATCGCAGTATCGATTGGTGATTGTTGAAGGTTAGATTTAGTCACCCTGATGTCCACATGAGAATGTGTGACATTTTTTATGGGCTTAAGTGAGCTAGCTCACTTAGAGGCCCATGGACTTGATAATTGGATTTTTTTTTTATAAAAAAAAAAAATTATCGCGTTTCAAGCCCACATCCGGGTTCGGGGCGTGATAGGTTGGATTCTCTTTTTTAAGCATCAACAAAATTTGACGAGGTGGTATATTGCTACTCTTCATTTCTATGATTTTTTTCTCTTGGGCCGAAAAACGCTAGATACTTGGATGGCCTACTAATACATCCAACCTTTCATGATTGTGGTTCAAATTTTTAATGGTCAACTTCCATGACCCATCACCAAGTTGTTTCCTTCTCACTTCAAATGGACAATTAATAAGGCGAGATGATTCTTTCTTTTGCCGCTCATCATCTTTCAAATTACATGTGTTGCGATATGTACCACCTCTATCACAACCAAGAATATTGTCTTGTCTTTACTACTTGACCTCTTAATGGTAGTGGCAAAACCTTGTGCAATAGCAACTTTCTTAACATAGTTAACCAGATCCTCTCGACTTGAAAAAAAAACTTGCAACAAACTCATCTTCATTAAAAATACCATTCACAAGTATCTCAGTATTCTCAACTAAATCCATGCCACTTGATGATTCATAAAATAAGCTTGGACCTCCCTCACTACATTCCATAGAGGTGATACCTAAAAAAATAGAGGGAGATCATTGATAAGAGATATATTGTTGCATTTTAGCAATCTATTTTTATGTAAGATTTAGATTAATGGTAACTTCTAAAATGAAATAACATATGGGTTGAAGGAGTTACCTTGATTTGACAGTGGGGAGCATGGGCAGTAGCGAGAGAATGGTGGAAGGATGGAGAATATATGTAGAAGAGATGGAGAGTATAAGGAAGAAAAGGGTATGTTTAATGAAGAAAAAGGGGTCGAGGAGATATGAATATGAAGTTAAGAGAGAATTGGTGGTTGGTAGTTGGTGGTTGATAGTAAATTAAGAAACTTAAAAGTCATTACAAATCGGCTCACCAAAGGCTATGAAAAAGCAGTAGACAGTCGAAATCTGCTCACCAAAGGCTATTGAGTGAAATGTTTTGCGAGCCGACACTTGCTTTACTCTGTATTAAATAACAGTCGAAATGTTCAGATCACTTACTGTCTTTGGCGAGCCGAGTGTACCTAATATTAAAAAATAGTGGAGATCCGAAATCGGCTCGCCAAAGGATAGTAAGTGATCCGGTTGGTGCGCCACTTTCTGACATTCTATCCTTTTTCATTTTCCAGTAGAGAAGGCGAAGGTTAAATTCGGAAATCAACTAATTCCCATGTCTGGTTACACAAAATACCTGTGGAAGGATAGCTATCCAAAATGATATGTATCAACTAATACATTTTGTATCAAATGATATTTATATCATAGGTCAAATTCAAGTTTGACTTAAAACCAACCAAATTGTACCCCGCATAAGACATGCCTAAGTTGGAGTTTTCCACCTAACCAAAATTGCATTGTATGCAAGCACCATCATGAATGTCAATTAAGTGACTCATTGCATAAAATTAATATATACCAAATCTGATATTTTAAATATATTAAATCAATATTTCAATCCATTTAATATTCATACCATATATACGCACTAAACAATATATAGCCGATACAACCATACTCTCATATTAATAGATAAAGAACCTAATGTTTGAAACATTAATGAATATTTAAATTGTGCAACAAGTGATATGAATCTCCACTATAGGTGTCCCAAGTTCAAGATTAGCCATAAATGAGAAAATACTTTCTTTGAAATCACTCTACCCATGGATATTACATTATTTTCCAATGCCACAACCATGAATTAGAGCACATTGAACTAATAACTTTGGTTTTTGGCAAGTGAGATTGAAACTCACATACAAAGGTAGTTGTAGAGAAATGTAGCCAAGGACAATTCAAAGGTGGACTAATCACGTCTCTTAATGATGATTACCTTAATAGGCAAAATACTTCAAACAATAATTTTTTTAGAGTCAAATTGATTTGAATATTTGAAACGCAACCAAACTTAATTTGGGCATATACCAAGATACAGGTAGCAGATCCATTGACGTATTTTTTGAAGGTTTTATTTTATAAAATGATTTTTTTATTATTAAATTGTTACATTAATGATGAAGATTAGTGGAGTGATATACAAATTAAGAGCACATTTGCATTATGAATAGAATATGGGGCTTCCAGGATGTGATCACCAAATGGGAACCAGTTTTTGGGCTATATCATCACATATCTGAAATTTCATTTGGAATTTATCAGTGTGGGGTAGATAATGTTTGATATTCATTTCTTCTTCTTGAAGAAAACCAGATGTGCATCTAATATTTTAGAAATTTGTCATTAGAACTTGGTTGCTTAAGAACAAAAATCTAACATCACAAAATAAAGAAAGAAGGAATAAATAAAAAAATAAACAAGTAAATGAGAAGGAAGAAAGACAGGAAGATGAGACTAAACATTGATTATGAGGCATATATCATTTATCTTCTCTAATATTAAATAGGGTTCTCTAAAATAAGAATTCATCTCAAGATATAAAAGTCTTATGTTTGATTCACGTTCAATTTCAAAAGATTATTTTCTCTAATTTTATCAATGTATATGAATTGAGAGATTTTCACGTATCTCAAAAGATTAATCAAATAAAATTTTAAATCATTATAAAAAGTTATTAAAAAAATTTAACTTAATAAGTCGCAGCCTACATGGACTTTATAATTTCTAATATGCAAAGTCAAATATGGAAGCTTTTCTACTTCTTTATGTACCAAAAGGAAAGTTGACAATCCTTAAAGAGTGATTGCAATGCCGACCAAGAGATTCCTTTGTTACGTAAGTCAATGGTAGGGTTTGGGTGACCTTTGATAACGCAATCGGCCGCTGTCCCATCAATGAAGTTGTCATATTCTAAGCAATGTAGTAAAAGTACAATAACAGGAATTGTATGCGTAAGTTTTTTTTTTAATAATCCAATGCAGGTTAGGCCTAATCAGTGAAAGGTTGGTTTTTTTTTTTTGGTTTATTTCTTAAATGTTTTCGGGCTCATAAAGTATATATTTATTGAAATCATTAACTGTTTAAAAAACTATTATAGAACATCATTTAGGAATTTATTTTCTAGGTTGGGTCAAGTGTATTACTTTATGGTGAGTTGTAGGTTCAAATCATGGATTTTAAGTAGATAATTAGTTAATGAAAATAATTTGTCAAATTTAAATATAAAAATCAATTCTATATTAATGAAATATGTAACTTAAATAATAATAATAATATAATACCTCAGTCCAATTTAGAGGTTAGTTTTGATTAATTATGATTAATTAAATAAATTTTAACCTTTGATTATGATTTTTGTCCCTCCAATCATAAAGATTATGAAATGAGGTTTTTAACTGATTCGAGTTTGATTCGATCCGAGTTCGATAGCCCTTTTAATTGAGTCTCAAAGGCGAAAGGGCCAAATATGAATATAATAATATTATTTTAGGACTTAAAACTTGGCTACTCTGAAAACTCAGTCATTTGACCTAGTTAAAACTCTAAATTTTAGGTTATGCATTATTTTTAAATTGCGGACTTAACGGAATGCTAATTTCAACCTAATTCTACATATTTTTACTACTAATATTTTCTTAGGTGATAAAACTCCAATTTTATAAGGGGGACAAAGTCCTAAAAATATAGGGAGAGAATCAATACTCGATCTGTATCATAATGAAACTTCTTGTACTTTTAGATTTCCAAAAATATAAAGTTTTGACATTTATTTTACAGCGAGAAATCTGGGCCGTCATTTTAACTAAAAATCTTCTATCACTTGAAAAATGTGATTTTTTACCTCAAAACGCGTTGGACCTTTAGAATATTTTTATGAGACTAATTTATTCTACCTAATTGTAAAGTTGGATCTTTTTAAAGAGTCTTCAAAATTAGGAAATTTTGACAAAATGGTGATTTTTGGCTTAAACATCGGGTTTTTGACATCGATTTTCCTCCAAATTTTAATACCATGTCCTGTTTTTAATACCCAACCTAGTGGACTGATCAGATCAGTCTAATGGGTCCCAGAAATACTCAAATATGTGAAAGGACATGAAAAGAAATATTAAAAAGACTTAATAATAAAATAATAATAAACGTTGGGTGTCCATATAGACACCCCATTTCGATTTTTTTAGGGTGAAAAATATCATTTTGCCCTTCGCTTTTTTAAGAAACTGAAACTTGTTCATCGTCCGAACGCACGTCCAGTTATTTTTTTGTTCGTTTGGACGGTCTCAGTGTCTGAACGATTATTTTAGTGGAAACCTCGTTCATTCGGATTGTGTACCCCTTCGCCTCTGCCGCAAAAAACTTCCACTCGTTCATTCGGACGATGTGCCAAAACTTCCACTTGTTTGCTCGGACAATGTGCCAAAACTTCCACTTCGTTCGTTCGTTCGTTTAGGTAGACCCACTCCAAAACGACGAGCCGTTTGGGTGGATAATCCTGCGAGAACCATCGTCTTAACTCATTTATTTCAATTTGGGTCTCAAACCCCAATTGATCCAACCCCACTCGTTGGATTGGTGGGCCTTCTTGTGGCTGAAATCGAAAAAAAGAATCAAATATGGAAGGCCTCATTGGGCGTTGTTTGGGATGGAATGAACCCACGTTTGTATGGTTTTAAACAGCAAGATGCCTAGATTTTTGGGTGATTTTTGCAAGATAATTTTCTACTATTCGGCTGAGATTTCGAATTTGATTTTACCCAAATAATAGCAGTATTATGGTCGAATTTCTGTAAATGAAATCAACAGGAAATGTGTTGGTTGAAACCGATCTAAGATCAGCTTGAACTTGCAGATAGGTAATGGACCTGATCCTTTGATATCTTTTAAGGAAGACAACCCACATGAGGAATCAGTGGAAAAAAAAATAAAAAAAGAGAAGGAAATCCAAAGCCAAGGACATAGTTGAATCTCACTGAGAATCAGAGGCATTGCTGGCAGACACTGAGCGAAGGGAGAAAGAGATAAAAATGGGAAGAAAATAAGAGTGAGAATAGGAGGCTCAGGTACAAAAGAATACGGCAGCGCAGGATTTTTCGAGTTATTTTTTTTTCCACCCAAACGCTCGTCAGAATGAACGAACAAACAAAGTGGAAGTTTTGGCACATCGTCCGAACGAACGAGTGGAAGTTTTTTGCGGCAGAGACGAAGGGGCACACAGTTCGAACGAATAAGGTTTCCACTGAAATAATCGTTCGGACACTGAGACCGTCTGAACGAACGAAAAATTAACTGGACGTGTGTTCAGACGATGAGCAGGTTTTAATTTCTTAAAAAAACGAAGGGTAAAATGGTATTTTTACCCTAAAAATCGAAATTGGGTGTCTCCTGGCAGAAAAGTTGGGTGTCCATATGCGTACCCTAAACTTTAAGATAAGTTTGAAACTTATTCAAACTTAGAATAGGTAACGTGGGAGGGTTTTCACTGTTAATGGCCTACGGCCATTTCTATTTAAAGGAGTGAGGGAATGAAGGATGAGAGGAAGTAAAGAAAAAAGAAAAAGGCCACTGCTGTTTCGCTCCCTCTCCCTTTTTTGCTCCTTGTTTCCTCTTTTTCTTTTCGTTCGGTTTCAAAACAGCAAGCTCTCTCTCTCATCTTTTTCCTTTTTCCTTCCCTTTCCTTTCTTTTCTTTTCTTTTCTTCTTCTTTCCCCTGCTTTGGCCATTCCAGCAGCAGTGATGACAATCTTCGAGTTTTCCCCACTCAGGCCTCGGGTTTTCAAACTAAGCCAATTCTTAACAGAATTTTGCACACAAGCTCTATTGAAATGATCATTTTCTCATTTATATTAATTATAGAGTAAGTTAGAAGTAGAAATAGGTAGTTATGGGCTTTAAAATTGGGTTTTTCAAAATGGAGGGAAAAATAGGCTTCCTCCTAAATTTTAAATTATACCCTTAAAATCAGTTTTATTTTATGTTTAAAATTCAGTTTTTCGACCCTGAGTAAAATTGGGGAAAAGATTAACCCCAACTGATTATTGTATTGTTTACTTTCCCTCATTACGTGTTTAAATTCCAGTACTATAACCTTTAGGCCACACTTTCATCCGTAGTGGCGACTATCTCTCGATGATACTATTTGAATGTGGCGCTTAGTCACCCGGTAGATCATCAGTAGTAGCGCTTAGTCGCTCGACGATACCATTTGAGGAATCGCTTAGTCACCCGATGGTCTTGAAGTGGGGCGCTGAGTACTTTATTTACATTTCTCGTACTGTATCCTCTGGGCCGGAATCCCTCATCAGTAGCGCAACGAAAACGCCTCTCGGTGACCATCAATAGCGCAGCGGAAACACCGCTCGATGGTAAAAGGGGTTGGATACTGAGTATTTTTATTTACTTTACTGTCTATGTACCCTTTGGGCACCGTCTCAATACGTCTCCTTAACTGGAAAACAATACGAGACGAGGCACTGGGTACTTTACATTTTTATTTTATTGTGGTGTTTTGCATGGCTAACAGCTATCTGACATAATTTAAAGAAGTAGTGAGAGTTATGTGACTCATTACACTTATCACGTTTTTGTTGAAAAATGAATGGGATTTGGTAAATAATCTATAAATGTCCTGAAATTTATATTATTATTTTATTCTTACATATTTCTGTGATAAACATTGCGAGTAAAGGTGAGGAGACTCAAACCAACACTTGTATTGTGGTATATGTTAAACTCACTAACATCAGACTAAAATGGGACCCATGGTCATCTAAAGATGAAAAATGCTATATAGGTCTAGAATGCGAGACCTGACACCGCCTACATGTAAGGGATGTAAATATTCTAACTGTGTTGAACGTAGGCGTAAAATGGTGTCGAGGAAATGACGACTTGTAACATCTAACGCAGTATGGACCCATTGAGTATCTGGGAATTGTCGGGTAAAAACTGCGTGAAGGCATTCGTGTTATTAAATCCAGTTTTATATGTTTGTGTGAATATCGATTTTTTATTGATCATTGTATATTGGTGTTGGATGCACCAAATGGTAAGGCTAATATATGGTTATTCTCTCTGAATAAGTCCTTGTGTAAAGAGGGCACTAGAAATCATACATTTGACATTTGAATGTGAGAATTATGATTATAAGTTAAATCTGTGAAAGATAATAACTTTGAAAAATATGATATTGGCCATTGGGCTATAATTACTGAGATTAGCCGAATACCGTGTGCGAACTGTTGGGTTGGACGTATTAGTAGGCTGTGGTCGATCGCCATCTTGAACCGATGGTGTTGGATGTGCTAGTAGACCAGGTCGTGGAGACCTTGAGATATTAGGCTGAGCGCCGTTTGCAAACCATTGGGTTGGACATACTAGTAAGCGGAGTCGTGGAAACCTTATACACTTGCAAGTTGCTGTATTATTTCCAGTGGATAGATTTAATACTACTGAAGCTTAGTGGCTATATTCGGTGAGGTTTAGTTTAAGACCTCAATACGTGGGATATAGCTTGGAGAGTGATCTTCGTATGAACAATGAGATGTATCTTAGTGAGTTCCAGTTGGTTACTGGGATATGACCAGGTGAATGATTACCCCAGTGGCTTTGGATCTCAATACGTGGGATATAGTTTGGTGGGAGATCCCCGTATGAACAATGAGATATATTTTAGTGAGTTCCAGTTGGTTACTGGGATATGACTAGGTGAATAATTACCCCAGTGGCTTAGGATCTCAATACGTGGGATATAGCTTGGTGGGAGATCCCCGTATGAACAATGAGATGTATCTTAGTGAGTTACTGAGATATGACTAGGTGAATGATTACCCCAATGAATAAATGGGATATGGCTAGGTGAATGATTATCCCAGTGGAAAATGAGATTTGACTTGATGAATGATTATCCCTAGTTGATTAACAAAGTATGACTTGGTGAATGATTATCCCAGTGGAAAATGGGATTTGACTTGGTGAATGATTATCCCTAGTTGATTAACAAAGTATGACTTGGTGAATAATTCCTTTAATTGTTTATAACCCAATGGTTAATGCATGTATCGCATAATGAGATAGGACTTAGTGGTAAATATTGGTATAGGACCATAAGGGTAAACAATGTCCTATAGGAATGATCTTAAAATAAAAATGGATCATAGGTTGGTAAGCTACATGTTCATTTGCATTGATACATGCATGTCATGATTTCTGATTTATTTGAGTTCTCTTCACTGGGCTAGTAGCTCATATCCCTTACAATGCAAGGTATGAGTTGGAAGATGGAGTGGAGGAACCAATGGTGCCTCGTTAAGAATCAGAACTTAGGAATTGTCAGTGCTTTCCCGCATGTGGAAACTAAGCGTACCTTTAGCTATTTTGTGTGTATTTATTATAAATATGCCTCATGTTGCAAAGGAAACTTATATCTGTAGATTTTAATGTTATATACATTATATTGGTGTGTTGGTATGCTTAATATATGGTTTTCCACGTGTTTTGAGGGTTAAAGGATAATGATAGTTGTTTGGGGAAAAAAATAATTAATCGTGTTCTGCGCCTACGTCCGAGTTCGGGGCGTGACAAGTAATGACGATAACAATTAATTATTTAAGAAAATAGAACTAAATACTATTTAAAAATCCATTTTCCAGATTGAGCCAAGTGTATTTACATTAGCTGAGTTTTAATTCCATAATCGTAAGTATCTTCTCTAACATTTGAATTCTATCTATTTACTGGAAATGGGCGACTATCACCATATATCATTTGTCATGTCAAGATGTATTATAACATGTTATAAAATTGAGGATATTTGATGCAGGCCACGCCGCACTTTTAATTTAGACTCGGGTTTTTAAGCTAAATCATAGACTTCAATGAAGAAATCCAAAAATCCACTTTCAAATCTCTCGATAACTCTCAAGAAAAATGAAAGAAGGGCTAATTTCAGTGGGATAGTTTGGCAGAAACAAACTCAGCAAAGAAACTAGGTGTTCTTGAAATTAACTCGAACAAGGAATTGGGAGTTGACGTTATTAGTACACTCACACTCTAATCCGGCTCAAACTTGGGATAACTCGAAGAACCTTCCCATGACCTTAGATTGCACGTAGAATTTAATTTAACACGCCATGAACTGAAGAATTAACGGGCATCAACTCACCAAACTCGGGAGATGGAACAAAAGCCTCAAGCTTTTCATAAATTTTAATAATAATTTCAGTCTCCCCTAATTACATAATGGGTGGCCTTTAAATAGATTACATCATAGGCTTGTTCGGCCAAACATTGCTAAATAAAAAATAAAATGAAAAGTAGTAAGTTCCTAAATCTACATCAACGTCCACACAATTTTGTGGGATTATTTTGGAAGACAAAATTAAAATTAAAATAAAGAATCCTAAGTAAAACTCCACCGATCCTGTATCTTGCTAAAAGCTCCAATACTTACTTTAATTAAAATTTAGGCAATCTTAAGAAAGGGCTAGAAATCAGAAGCCTTTCCTTGCTTCTCTCCATTTCTGTATCCGGCTAGGCAGCCGATTTCCTTTCTTTATTTTTTGTATTATTTCCAGATTCGTCCGATGGGGTCCCCAAGGGATGACTGCAAAGCTGATGTGGAGGTGGGGTCTAAGTGGGTTGCTGACATGGCACACAAAGTGGGGCCCTCTCTTCCTTCCATCGGTTCAAGCGTGAACTCAGAGAGTCATTTCGTCAGTCGGGCCCACTTGGGTCGGCTCACCTTCGTTCAAGCTTGAGTCGAGCTCCATACTTGCATCAGTATTTTCTATCATAGAGCCAAGTATAAATAAAAAAATTCTTTAACATAAATAGTTTTGGGCTTGTTGGTTGAGTCTTGGTCAAATTATGCTAAGGGATTAAGGGCTAGACCTAATCTCCCCAAGTTGTACTAAAGTGAAGAAACTTGACACATATTGTTGACTCTGGAGCTGTGATTTTTGAACTTTTTTTTTCTCTTTAAATGTATATATTTAGAAAATTTATTTTTGAAATTATTGATTATTTATGTCTTATTGTGTATTTGTAAGCATTCTTTTATATTTATTTCATTCTTTTGTATACTTTGCACTTTTTTTATTGATGAAATGACACTATTTTCTCCCTAATAAAAATAGTTGAAACTTGAAACTACTTTCATAGTTTATATAACTGCTATCTCATTGTGTATTATAAGTATTTCCGTATATCAAATCGTTTTTTCTATATTCTTACAAATCTTCTTCTACTAAATGACTATTTTCTTCAAAAGAACCATTATTTATTAACAATATCAAATTAATGTTAGAAAATTACTAGAATTGACTTTCAAATTTTCTGGAATTTCTGGACATTTTTTATAAAAAAAATTGTAACAATTTTTCAAAATTAAGGTTTTATGACTTGAATACCATATTATTAATATAAAATTTGGTCAAAATATGAAGTCCAAAATTTCTATATTTTTTCTGAATTTTTAAAATTTCAAAAAAAGAGAGATTAGAGATATACAACATATCGCTAATACAAGCAGCTGTTTAACCCCTCCACCATCGAACCCTTTTCTTCAAGATCCGACCAAATTCCACCCACAAAAAAATGTATTGGGTCACACTTGGACGCCACCACGATAATTAGAGGTTCATTGTCTTCGTGGTAAACGTTGGACAGAAAAAAGCAATTAAGATAAGCAACTGTTTATCTGACTAGTCCACATGGATGTAGTTCAATGGGTAAACTCCCACCTCAGGAAGCAGCAGACAGTGGTACAAAAATCACTTTTACCAAGATATCATCTCGGCCAAGATATCTCTTCTAAATTTTTTTAGACAAATATCGACCGTATAAATGTGTATCGGCCGGTATCTCGCTAGTACGGCCGATACTGTGCGTATCGACCAAGATTTAAACCTCTGACAGAAGGTGCCAGGTTTGAGCTCCCATGGGCTTACCTAGTCTGCCCCATAGGTAATGAATATGACTCGTAGAGTTTTACATTAGATTTCCTACAATTTTCCATACATAAAAAAAAAAAGAAAAAAAAAAGCTAAGAAATCACCATCCAGCCATAAAGTCAATCAGATTCTTGAAACATACGCCCCGCATGTCAAAAGTCTATGTAGGGCCATTAAGCATTTTGGATTCATGAAAGGTAAACCCTAGATTGTATACATTTTAATACGGTCATTTTTCCCTACAAATGAATGAAAAGATGCCACTCATTCCACTTGTCACATTAATATTGCCAACATGTTTCCGTAGGCATCAAGTTTTTATTTATTTCAAACCAAGATGTTCTAACACCGGGTCCTGATTCAAACCGGTTCTACCGAAAGCTCTATCTAATCAAGTCCAGCCCAGTATGTAACCAGAAGCAGACTGAAGAACAAATGAAACTGGCAAAAATCAGAAAAAAACAAAGATCTATACGGCAATGCCCCATGGCCCGAAGCTTCAGGTAGACCGACTTCCGATTTACATAAGGTGTATGAGAGACCTAATCAGTGAGGCCAAATTTCCACCTAAAGATATCCATGACCCATTTTCATAAGCAAAGGAATCTCAAGATTATCAAATGGGAGTAGCACATATCCTGTAAAATCAGAGCATCGTTGGTAAAGTTCCTGCAGGAGCAAACCCCTTGCAATGAATGACTAAGTGGAAGTTAGGCATTATTAAATCCAACATATGAATATAATAAAACCAATGGAAGCGCTATTCAGGCCATCAATTATCTTGAAGAGGGTAAGATCCAATGGAAAGGTATAGGTCAAACTGCACCTTTCACAGCGATACATCGAAAACTCCATGCAGATGGTTTCATAATATATTCAAATTCCATCGCAGCAAGCCACATCCCTAATCCAAACAAACTAGGAGATTCAATTTCATCATTACCTACAATGAGTATGTAGATTGCAGTTATAATTCATCTCAGCATTGCACTGTCACAAAATTAATCCCATATTCAAGAATGGTTCAAAAACTCAGATTCAGAGTTTCAAACTAGATTATGACTTCCAAGATGAGTTTTTTCTCCTTGCTCATCTCAGCCCAGTACCTAGACTCGAAATCCAGTCATGTCAAGCCTGTATAGATGAAAGGCTTCAACATTGATAACGACGATGATGATGGTGAATGTGTATGCAAGAGCCAAATGGGAGCTCAACATGCATGCCAATTCTGTGACATTGTTCCCATCCATGAATTTTAGACTCAGAGTAGAATAATGGTAATTCACACATGCAGGGATAGAAATAATCAGTTGCGTGTATTTCCCCCATCCAACCCCGAGAAGAATAAGGGTTTGTTATAGTCTTTCTTCCCAAGGTCTAGAAGTGGAAAGAATGTGATGTTAAGCATATGAGTAAATCTTCTGTAACTAATGTACATAATCAGTTTTTTGAAAACCCAATTCAACACCCCACATAAAAATACATCAGAAGGCTTTTAATACTTTTCCCCTAAAACCAGCGAACTTCAGCTCTTTCAGATGGCTTCCATGATTAGTTTGCTGCATGGCACGGCATCATCTCCAAGAAATCGGTTCTCATACTTTTGCACCAAGAAAAGACTGCAAGTCAGAAGGAAAAGAAATGTGAATGAATTGTTTCTAGTTGCACCATACACTGCACACATAAAAAGAATAATAATAAAAATTTATATATATGAGAAATTGAGTGAAATGCCTTCTTTTGACTTGCCGAAAAGAATATAGGAAATTTCAGATTCATGATTCATCTTCAGTATGGCATAAATGCAAGAATAGGTATTTGCAATAAGATTTCCTGCAACCCTAGTTCTGATTTTCCATGAACCCCCATTTTGGGCCATGTTCTATACCACCTCATAATCACTTTCAGATCTTTATGGGCCTTCTAATTCCTCATATTACAAAGACCCATAACTCACTTATGTTCTAGATTCCATCGTTTTTTTCTTTAAGATGGAAGTTTTATAAAGGGAAGGATAAGATACAACCAAAAAAAAAAAAACCATTGGCAATAACTAAGAAACAAGAGGCCAAAGGCCAACAGTGCTACAGCTTCCAATGTTTATGGTCAATCCTCAACCATAGTCCTAACAAAGATAGCAGTTCCATGAAATAATCCCCATTACGTCACAGATTTTTTTCAAAGCGGGCAATTAAGACACACCCCTTATGAAGCATATAAACATCAATGAATAGGAACACAGACTGAGGAAATGGATATTGCTGTATCCATCAAATCCCTACTGTGTAAAATGAAGGCTAACTTCAAGATCGGAGCAACTGGCAAAGCAACCTCCTATGGGGGTGCACACGGTACATACTGGGAGGACGTTTTAGCCTCTATTCCGGTTTCAACCTAAACCGTTTCCAACTACACTGATTATTCAGCCCTCTCCAGTTAGGCTCAAAATTAAATCTGTCTCCCCTGAGTCAGACTGAGTTGTAAATTCCGTGACTGAGTCCTGATTTGTCAATTTCATGACTAAGTTGTGACTGTGTCCATGTGTCCTAAACCTTGCCTCTGGAAGATGAGTAAAGTCAAATCAATCTTGAAACTCCAGAAGTAGCGAAGATTGAAAGGCAATGCACCGAAATCAGACGAACTCCATGAATGCCAACCAATGCAGGTATATTGGACCTTAGGACTGACTTAGAAACCTTAGAATCATTGGATAAAAATTGGTAGACTCTTATTAGGTTTCTAAGTCCATATTTTGCCACATGGAAAAGCTCATGCTATCTATCAAATGTCTTCATCTTAAGTGTGTTCTTGCAATCGTGAAATTGTTCTTATAGTTAAATCTCCTTGATTGCAAAGAACATTCAAAGAGCTTTCAATCACAGTCCAGATTTCACCAAATTCCAATTCATATACACTTGGTGGTATCTAGACATATCTGGCCCCTCGGAACATGCATATGGAATGCGTTGGTAGTTCTGATATCTCCTTCCGAGTCCTTCATGATCTCAGTGTCTCAGAAGTTCTGAAGTTCCGAACAGGGATCTCAAAAGTTGCGAGATGTGCCCTAGGAAGTTTCGTTGCTCAGAGACTAAAATACCTCTGATTCTTCCTTCCGAGCAGTGCCTCAGACATTCTGAGATTGGATCTCTCTTTTTCCGAAGATCAATCCATATGTTCCTGGACTTGACTCTGATGTTTGGTTCCAAACCATATCTCGGAAGTTCTGAGCTGTGTCTTCGGAATATCCGAGACCAGTCAATGTTGACTAAAATATAGCCGTTGCAGGTCAAATATGACCGTTGGGACTTCGGAAGTTCCAAGACTTACCCAGCAACATTCCAAACTCCATTTCGTTGGGATTTCATTGCCTATAAATACAAAGTCCATTTGAAATGCAAAGGTTTATCCTTGAGCCAAATTTTCTCTAACACTTCTCTAAGTATCCCAACCTTCTATTGAACACTAAAACTCCATAGTTAGACAATCAAAGCTCTGAAACTTAATATCTCAATCACATTCAAAGCTCTCATTGGCAAATCTTGAGCATCTTAGGTTCACTCTTGAATATGATTTTGAGAAAATCATTAGGGATAGACTTTCTTCATAGGAAAACCTTCTTCCACCCTAAACCTCTTCTCCTAATCTTTGGTTTGTCATTCATTGGAGCATCTACACATCACCAAAGAGCCAAGTGGGAGACAGACATTCAAAAACAAACCAAAGTTACTTCAAGCAACAAGAGGCTAGTGTTCGTGGTAAAAATCTCAATTACTATTATTTTCTATTACATGTGAGATTGTTGTAAAGGGTTGGTGTAACCCTAGCAAAATCCAAGAGAGGTGTTCTCTTAGCGTTAGATTGTAGTGAAAGGGTGTAACCCATGTGAAATCCAAGAAAAGTGTTTTCTTGGTGTATTAGTGAAAGTGCTGTCACGGTTCGATCTCTACCTATGAAAGAGAACAAGGGGTGTAATTTGTTTGGTCTTAGTGGAATTCTCAAGTGGTGTACTTGAAAGCGTGGATGTAGAAAAGATTGTCGAACCACGTAAAAATCCTTGTGTCATCATCTTCCATCTCTTCTCATACACCTTACTCCTTTCCTCATGCTCTTTGGTGAAAGGTACATGCTCAACACTTTACATTTCATTTTGACGAGGAAAACATGAGAATAAGTGATTATGAAGTTGCATCCACTTCCACAGGCTTTTCTTTTTCATTAGCATATTTAATTCATTGAAAGAAACACAACCAATGCTAGAGTCCTTTTTGTTTTTGGAAATGCAAGATATGCATACCATAAGAAACTAAGGGGCACAAAATATCCATTAAAAACCCACTACACTCCTCACCCCTCAAACACCCACCCACCCACAAAAAGAAAATAATAATAATAATTAATAAATTAACAAAAAAGCTTTCATCTCTATATAATACTAACAAAAAAGATTGTTCCTTCCACCTCATGCTTTGCTAAAAATTTGTAATGCCATCTGTACTATGTTTACATGATAACAAAACCAAAAAAAAAAAAAAAGGAATTTCATGTGTATATCCAAAAGTATCTCATCAATGTGTACTTTACTATCTGAATTTTAAAAGGAGTCATCTAATTGGCGCTATATGAAAGAGATGAAGCCAAAATATGTGAGAAAAGCCCTCTAAAAAGAAAGTGAAAAAACATAAAGAGCAATTTCTTCCAAATCCAAAAGTGCTCTCCATAGGCGACACCTTCCTTCCTCGATTGCATTCTAAGGATCACCCTCTTTACTCAGCCCATCTAGAAAGGAAAAGAGATCTTTGTGCTCCCTCCTCCTCCAACTCCCCCTCCCCCAACCCACCTACCTAATCTACTTTTCTCAGCCTCTTTCCATCAACATCAGCAATATCTTGCAATTTCCAGCTTAACTTATATTTTGAGGCAGATTTCCTCTACTCACGCACCACACCCAACTTCTCAAGAAATCAGGCATCTTCTCTCCTTAGAGAAGGAAAAAGAGAGGCAAGAACCACCTTGTGTTCTGAATAGCTTTTCCAACTTCTACTCATCTCAGTTTACACTTTTCACCCCCGTCAACATTGAATTTAACCTACGCAAACATCTTGTTGTTTCCAACTAAGACGATCGTTTTGAGATAGATTTCCTCTACTTGTCCACCCTGCCAACCACTCAAGAAAACAAGGCATCTTTACTACTGTGCTTCCATGCAAAATTATAAACACTTTTCATGAGCCTCCAGAATAGGAGATGTCTCAAAGCCAAAGCTTTTAGATACGTTGCCTTCCAGCCAAAAAGGCCAGATCATATATCTGACAAGCGAAAGCAAAACATAAGAGACTATCCAAAATTTTGTTGTGCTCTTAAGTTTCGCTTCAATTGGGACCAATTTGTACAGCACTCAAAGCACAACCATGCCAGATTATGAATATCTTCCTTTTTCTTTTCCTTCCTCCCTCTCATTTTCAGCAACCTCTACAAAATACAAATATTGCAATATTTTCATCTTGATCATAATATAGGATTGACATACATAACAATCAATTCATACATTTTTTTTTTTGTAGATTAATGTTAAATTATGCAAATGTGCATTTTTAGTATCAGTTTAGCATCTCTTCTGTTTTTCTAGTGCTTTCTAGATGCCACCTTTGTTGGAACTACTGGAACAACAAAACATTCTGCTCTAAAGGCAACCAGAACGTATCTGACAACTTTGGCTCAAAGGAAAGATCTAGCCACTTCTAAAACAAATTACAACCCAACCACAAATTCCATAAAAGCATTTCCAAATTCTTTTGTCATCCTCCCACAAAAAAAAAAAAACTCAATAAGAAGGTTCAACAGATTCCATCACTCGATTTACAAACTATTAACAAGTGTCAGACTTCCTAAAATCCTCCCAAGGACCTCATGACCATTTCCTCTGTTGACCGAAGATCCACAGCTATGAACACTTTAATTGTGTCTACCACCAACAATTCTTCCCCAAAACACATTTTGACTGCTTATCAACCACAAACTTTACCCCGGGATACTAGAGGACTCCCCAATGTTCAGCATAGCCCTCCAAACACTAGACATACTGTTTTTAGTGGCTCTACCTGGTCACAAATCCCCAAACCTGCCCAAGTTTGTTGCAACAACCTTTGCCATAATGCCACCTCTTTTGGGAATCTCCACACCCAGTTGTTAATAGGAATCAAATCCTTAAACCTGGAAGAGTTGACTTGACTGGTCAAGACGCTCGCCACATGAAGCAAGGTCTTGAGTTTGATTCACGCTCAACCCCTCTAGGCCACTCCCCATGGGGTTACTCCTCATCAACTTACCAATGTGTGTGGATTGAGAGGTCTACACATGCTCGTGGGATTAGTCACACCTCCAATGTAGAGTGGGGATACCCATGTTACCAAAAAAAAAAAATCCGTAGCAGCATGCTTCCAAAACCCAATCTGCCCTCCCTATACATTTTGAGCAAGTATCTTCTTTAATAATGTAAGCCTCTCTTCTCCACATTGCTCTCTCACATAATGTTCCCTTAGATCTTCTCAAGCTTCTTTGCCACAGCCATAGGAATCTTAAAGGAGGACAGATAACATACTACAAGACTGGACAAAGTTGTCTTGATCAAAATTTTCTTTTTCCTTGAAATGGTAATTGTTGTCAAAAGAGCATAGGAAGTAGACTATACAAACCAACAAAAGGGAGCACCACAGAGGAAAGTGATGCAGGAAACCCCACCATGGGGAGACAAAAACCAAGAGTGAAGACTTAAAAACCAAACCAATGCTCTCCTTCCAGGATCAGAGGAGGTCAAGATTTGAAATGGTCTAGAACTTAGTAGCCCAAGCAATACATTTAGCCTTTGCTCTAAGCACATTTGAGCTCAGAGACATCTTCTTAGATTTGAAGACACTATTATTACACAAACACCAAATGCTCTAGACTACAAACGAAAAGGGCCAGACACCACAAGATGGAAAATCAGGAGGAACCAACAAAGAACATCCAAGAATAGGAAAGGTAGGCAAGAGAGAAGGACACTCAAAACTCAAATACAGTTCCAAACTTCAAACTGGTAGGAGCAACTGCAGGAGTGGATGGTCAGCATCTTCCATGGCTTGGAGGCAAAGGGGGCAAGTGCTAACCATAACATGATGCCAATAGTCCTTCCACCCCCACCTAAGATAAAAAGTAAAAAAACAACAAAAACAAAACTCACAATTGTCTTGTTCAAAGTTATCCTACCTCCACAAGACAAGTATCCTCTTTTTTTTTCTAGTTGGTGACATGACTCAAACTCACAACCTTAATGAGCACTTATAAATTGTGCTATGCTCTTCTCAAAAGTATCTAGTCTTTAAAATCGCCAACTTCTTTTCAAATTTTTTATCATCAAATTCCGGGTCAATTTAGGAAATGCAACAGTTCCCAATGATAAACTAAGAGGACACATCATAGGCAGGAACTTGGTTTTACAATTAACCACCAAGCTAATTCCTACATACATTTCTTAGATGCACAAAACAACGAACACTCTGTACCCCCTGTACAACAATCTCACATTTGCCGCAACGGTAAATTGGAGAGAAGGGATATGGCCACTTTAAGCCCCTGGTCCCTAGAATAATGTTGTTGCTTGTTGGCAATGTGCTCACCAGAACAGTAAAAAACGCTTGTCAATATGCATCTGATATCCATCATTTTCCCCTTACCTTCTCCTTTGAATGAATCACACCATATGAAGTAAAAATATCATGGATATATATAACTTTCACAAAAGCCCCTATACCCATGTTACTCAAGAAAACACCCTTGAATCGCAACAGCATCACTCTCTCATTCAATAAATTTTTTGCAATAAAAAACATGCACAACCATCATTTAAAAAAGAAAAAAAAACAAATAGACATGACCCACTAGACTCTAATGATCAAAAATGAGAAATGCCCACAAGGAAACCTGTCATGGGTAACAATTCAATGTATGTTGTAATGAACTCCCTATGTAATCTTTGATTCATCTATTACAAATTCGTAGATCAGTCTCGTGAAGTCAATCCAAAGAAAATCCCAATAGGAAAATGAAACAAAAATTGAAACTATCCAGACAAGTGCTTGCCTCCATCCATCCTTTTTTTCCTTTTTTCTTTTTGAAATAATGACACACTTGCTTCCATCTTTCCCAACACCACCTCTAGATCTCAAATGGTCACTTCACAACCACATATCCCTATCCTCTAACATAGAACTAACCATTGAACTGTATAAATTATCAGTCTTCACTGATATTTAATGCAAAATAAATAAATAAATACAAAAGCATAGTAGCTGTCATATAATGAAATTTTTAATGTCACTCCAATGTGCAAATCATGAGTAGGATGGTGTCCATTCCAATGTGCTAGTTTGAACAGTGCAAAGCTAAACGCACAAAAGATGAACTTGGCTTGCATCTTTTCAAGGAGCAAGTGATGCAAGACAAAGGATGGGGTAACCCTAAATGCCTAATTTGGTTCCCTAAAAATTAAAAGAGGATGAAAATAATGCACCTTAAATCTATAATGGGCTAAAATTAATCACCAATTAATATATGCAACTAATTAATATGAAATTACCACACATAATCATGCAAATACTGAGTAATTAATGTGTTTAATGGATTAAATGATCAATGGTGATTTGGTAGTTAAGAGGAAATAAGATAGGAAATATGGGTTACTGCTGAACACGGTAAAAAAGAAGGAAGTGGGGTAGGTAAGAAATGGGAATAAGGTCTGAAAGTCCTAAATGTGGGAAAAATAAAGTAAAGGAAACGGATTATGGTAAGACTAAAAGGCCTAAGGGGTTAAGGTGACACAGGAAATGGCTTTCGAAGGGACTGGCGACAAAAGGGAGGGGTTTCTGGGTGGGAACAACAGCAGTAAATGGGCTTAAGGGGAGGGTGATGGCAGAACTGGGTACAAGAGGGAGGGAGGGAGGGAGGGAGGGGAATGGGCTTAATAGACCAAAGGGGTGTGGCGGAAGTGGCAGATCTGAGTTGTAGGGGTTCTCGACGAAGGAGGCGGCAAGGACTCTAGAAGGTAGGTGGGGTGGTGGCGCAAATGGCAAAGGGTAGCAAGGGGATCGACAGAGCTTGAAAAGGGCTGGCGATGGGTCAGGGGTAGAACAGGGGGGAGGCGGAAGCTGTTTTGAGGTCAAAGGAGGGTTCGTGGAAGTTTGGGAAAGAAGAGGGTGGGTGATGGAAGCACAGGGAGGGAATATGGGATCACAGTAGCAGGTGAGAAAGGGTATGGGGTCGCGGAAATCAAATTGGATGGGATATGGCTTGGTTGAAAGGTAAAGGAAGAAGAAAAAGAAAAGGAAAAGAGAGAAAAGAGAAAGACAAGACAAAAGGAGGAAGATGAAGTAGTGTACCTGAACTGGGATGGCTTCTCACTTTTCTCCCGACCACTCGCCGTGGCTTCTCACCGAATCGGCAATTGTTTCTTCTCCTTCCTTCATTCTTTCCTCTCCTCTGTCTTCAATCGTTCATTTTCTGCCTCCTTAGGGTTAGAAGACCCTTTTTATTTAAGTTATGGCTGGTTGGGCCCGAAATTGGGCTTGGCTTGAGCTGGGCCTAGGCCTAGCTGGGCTACTCTACATCAAACTCCCCATCTGAGAAGAAAGCAAATCATACATGCGCCTTCCCAGTGTGGGGTCTTCAAAGTGTAACTATGCACACGTGAGACGGATCGACCCACACGTGTGTCTTCCCAATGTGGGGTCTTCAAATGATATCTGTGCACATGCGAGGCCATCAGACGTCATCAAGTCGGGCTGTCATAGAGCCACAATGGTGGTGCCGTAGTAGTGGCTCTCGTCTGCCATCGATGGTACACCTTAGAATCCAAAAGTGTCGTCATGATCAACTATGGATGGCGGCAACAACAAGATGAGTGGAGAATGCGCGTCAGATGAAACAAGACTCCTGAATCTCTCCAATAAATCCAGAGCAAGTCGATGTAGCTGAACAGAGATATGGCTTGGTTGGAAGGTAAAGGAAGAAGAAAAATAAAAAGGAAAAGAGAGAAAAGAGAGAGAAGAGAAAGGAGGAATAGGAAGTAGTGTACTTGAACCAAGATGGCTTCTCACTCTTCTCCGGGCCACTCGCCATGGCTTCTCACCGAATCGACAGTTGTTTCTTCTCCTTCCTTCATTCTTTCCTCTCCTTTCTTTCTTCAATCGTTCATTTTCTGCTTCCTTAGGGTTAGAAGACCCTTTTTATTTAAGTTATGGCTAGTTGAGTCCGAAACGGGGCCTGGCTTGAGCTGGGCCTAGGCCTAGCTGGGCTGCTCTGCATCAGCAAGATAGCTATTTCTAAAGGTTTTGCAACATTTCATCATTTCAGGCCTCCAATATAAAATGTTGCAATAGATGATTTATAAGCTGTTTCCGATTTTAGTGGAGTTCAAAACGCTTAATAAAAACAAAAGTTATGCAAGAAGGTACTATTTTAACAGAAACAAGAACTGTTTATAAAGTTAAGGTTTATTTTTTTGGCAAGGTAAGTTTACGATTTATTAGCAGAGGTTTAATCGAATTATTATAATAGATATTTTATATGATTTGAGTCTAGAAGAAAACTAGCATTCATTTTTGCTCCAAAGAGAGTCTGATTCTGTTTCTTGCCTCTTTTTATATTTCGAGGCATTGCTAGTCATCAAGTACGATAGATCATGAATCATCATTTCCAATGCTTCAGGTATCAAGCTTTCTTTTGTTAGTATTAACAATGTGAAAGATTATATAAAACAAGAACATCACAGATGAAAGAACATGGATCAACCACTAATGATGATGGATGATGTAGGCATAGAACCAGATGAACCCAACATGGGCCCAATCGAGGATGAGCCAGCCCATTTAGACAAAATTGGTGAGTTTATTCTCCAAGTTTATGCTCGAATTGATGGAGGAAAGCGTAGACCTCAAACAAGATGCAATGGACCCACTTGCACCCGAATAAAGCCCACTTAAGAAGTTATGAGCCTGGGCCCATTTCGAAACGTGTTGGGCCTCAAAAAGCCCATGAAACTTAATCCAAATCCTCTCAGTTCATGGGCCCACAAAATCCACATCAGTTGTTGTCCATGTGGATCACCACTGCTGCCAGGTTGGCAAAGGATGTCTCAAACAAGAATAACATGGCCTGCATGGACCATTCTAGGCCCAAATGGAAACTATACTTTCACATGATATTCTGAATCAAGTTTAGCGACAGCATGGGTGTGTTTGCTGGGTGTGGGATAGTCTTGAGGCTGCTTTAAACAGCAATTAATCAACCCACCAAATGAAGAAAGAGGTAAATAGAAAAGAAGAAAATTAAGTGAAAGCCAGTGGTGAAGGAGGTAAGAAGAGAGAAAATAGGAGAGGAAAAAGGCACTGCCTGTGTGTAAAAAAAGTGTACAGAGCAGAGGCCTGGCGGATTTGGAAACCCAGGTTGGGCTGTGATCGAATGAAGAGATAAGAAGAAATCAACACGAGAGAGGAAGGGGGGGCCCCCTCCAACGTTGTGCTCATTTCCAGCCTGATAACACAGGTTGATCCCTGCTGGAGGGTACTGAGGGAAAACGAGTAATAGCAGATAAGAAAGGAAGAAGAGATAAGAGAGATAGGAGGGCTGATCTTCAGGTGACATTTAAGAGAGGAAATCCCAGCGTTTCTCACAGCCGTGTGCAAGATCTAGGGAAGAAGAACCACGTGCATTTACCAGTTGTTTTCTTTTAACTTCTATTTCCTCGCTTTATTTCTTGTTTTAAGATAACAATAAAAAGTCTATAAATTAGACTTAACCAAGCATTGTAGAGGAGACTTTTTATTTTATTTTATTAATTCAGAAAAATTTATCAAAAGTTGAGGCTTTCCCCCAGACTTGGTGAGTTTTATCCCTATTGTTTTGGTTTATCATTGCGTTGCATTAAATTCCACATGAAAGCTAATTCTTCAGAAGGTTCTTTGATATTTAATTTCAATTAGAGCCAAGTTAGAGTTCACGAAATTCGAACTCCCAATTCAACGTTCGAGTTAATTTCGAGAGCAACTAGTTTCTTTGGTGAGTTTGATTCTGCCAAACTATTCCGTTGAAGTTAGCCCCTCTTTCAGTTTTCTTGAGAGTAATCGAGAGATTTGAGAGTAGATTTTTGAGTTTCTTCACCGAAATCCGTGATTTGGCATAAAATCCAAAATCTAAACCTCAAAGTCCAGCTTGGACTGCATCAGGTGGTAATAAGAGCCTAGATCCTATACCGACCCATCGGTTTGGACCCATTAATGTTTCTTGTTGAGCACTTGACTTTCTGTTGAGACAGGAACTTCAACAATGCTAAGTTGTAGACTGAGGCGTGCCCCGATAGTCGTGGTGGAAACATCAGCAACCCTCCAGATTGCAAAGTTGGTCCGACAGAGTGCAGTCATCAAAAGAAATATTGAGGAAATTGAAGCAGAAAACCAAGATTTTGGAAGAACAGACTACGGGAACAATTGAGAAGGAGATCTAAGAAAAGTAGGTTTGATCATTCAAGAAGAACAAAGGAGAAAGATTTTGGAAGTTCAACCAAGATGCAGAGAACTGACAATGGTTTGAGCACCTCCATTTCATATTTCTCTTATTTCTTCAAAAGATAAGAAGCAATTGTTGATTTTTTTTTGAAAGGTAACTTCATTAAACAAAAGAAGGATACAAAGAGGAAGGTACCAAAAGACTCTCCAAAAAGAAACATCACCAAATTACATCAATTTGTTGACAACTTCCGCATCCAAGGACAAACCCTGTCTAACCAAAGAATCTGTAGCTGAGTTAGAACCTATTGTTGATTGTTCACCTAGATTTGATGAAGAGCATATTTTTAGTGGTGAAGAGGATATTTTGTGTTCCCCAGCAGATGATGTACAAGTGAATACTTTGCCTGTATATGATGATTATCGAAACACTGACAAGTTCGTAGATGTGTCTTCATTATTAGAACAGGTGGAAGAGGCACCAGTTCATGAACAGTTGGAAGGACATACAGTTGAACGGGTGGTTGAGGATGTTAGTGCCTTGGGTTGACCGAGTCTCTAGTTGGTTAATTCCATGACTGTGTCTGACCTTGCCTTGGAAGCGCGAAGACTCATTGAAGATCAAAGGCTTGTTGCGGAGCATATCATCATGTGTTTTAGCAACCATACATGATGCGGGATCGATGCTTAACGGCAAACAGCCCAGCAAAAGCGGGGATAACTGGCCTCCAACTTGGCAGGAAGAAGAAGAAGAGAAAAAAAAAAAACAGATAGGAAAAAAAGGATTTGCCTCAATTAATTTTTATTCAATCCATGGTGTGTTACATTCTAGACTTTGGAATGGTTATATAATAAAAGAGAAAAATAAATAAGGAAACTAAAGCCCTAAACTAATTAGAAAGAAATCCTATTTATATTAGGAAAGCTAATCAAACAAGGCAAATGGAAACGACAAATCCTACCCTACTCAAACTTGCTAATAAAAATTAAATAAATAAAGAAGTAAATAAAAATAAATAGAAGTGGATCCATGTAAGATTAGTGTCTCCGTGTGTCCTACATCAGCCCCCGGTCTTGAAAAGAACTCGTCCTTGAGTTGAAATCCGCAAAACAACAACGTCTGTAGCAAGGTACCAAACAGAGATGAAGACCAAGGCTGTAGATGCAAATCATGAAGCTTGTAATTGCACAACTCGCAAACGCAGACGAGGAGACCTTTCCTTCGATGGGACGAAGAAGCCAAGGACCGCAAACGGGCTCAAGCATGGACGGAAAAAACTGATCGTGAAGGGGTCTTCAAAAGGCACTGGAGTGAGCACATGGTCCTAATGGTGTGTCGGACGAGGTACCAATGAGAGGATAGGAGGTGGGCAGGATAATGTACGAATAACCATAGATGAATTCTTGGTATCCATAGTAGGATCAGATTTAGGTATAAGAGAGGGTTGGGTAATTGGCGGTGGTGGTTCAATACTCGTCGGTAGCATCGGTTGTGGTGCCGACAACACAACTAGCTCGTTCTCCAACACGGGCACCGTCTGTGAGGTCACGACTTCTGGAGGAGCAGTCATAAACTCCGACGGTGACTCTAGAGGAGTTGGCATGCATTTCGAGGTAGTGGTCACGTATTTCGAGAAAACTGGCACACATTCTGATGTCAAGTTTTTCAACAAATCTTGAAAGTCAAATATCAATTCAGATATAACTTCTTTGAACGCTGATTGAAATTCTTTGAATTCAGATTCGCTGACATAATGATCACCATTGTTGTTGGAAGCCACCGGGTCTACATGATGTGGGTAATCATATCGGGATGCCACGGAGTCCAAGACGCAGCGGTTGGATCGTTTCGAAGTTTGTAAATAACTGGCTGACGCAGATGCATGGGAATAAAAAGGAACTGAGTGGGAGGGATAGGGCTCATTAAATCAGTTAAATGTGTATGTGATGGGATTAGATGGAAAGTATGAAGAGGACCGGGTAAATGGTTTAATGGAAGGGTTAATGGGACCCAAGGGTAAGACATGGAAATAGGTTCGGTCAAAGGATTCAAACTGGGAAACAATCAACGGTGTCAAGGTGGGCCACGGTTGAAGGAAGGCTTGGGAAAGCGTAAGCCTTGAATAAGGTGTAAAGGGGGTCTGGACTATGTAGGGTATTTTTGGAAGTGGACATGGGTAAAATTGGTTGGACCGTATGGGGTAGATGGAAAAGAGGTAAAAGCACATGGCTGTGTGGTGTGTAAGGGAGGATAAGTTGCGGCACAGTGCTAAATAAGTTAGGGTTCGAGTGAAATAGAAAAGGGCAATGCGAATGGGACTGTAAGAAAAGGGTTTGTTGAGGGTGGCAGAAGCAGGAAAAGACAAGAGGAAAAATAAAAGAAGGGCTGGAAGATGGGAAGAGTTGAGGAGGGTGGCGGCGGAAGTAGGGGAAAGGAAAGAAGGCGGAAGAGAGACGAAGAGAAGAATCTGAAGAAGGATCTGGGCAGCAAGGAAGGGCGGATCCCTTCACAACTTGAGTGCGTCTTGCGCCTTGACTACCATGTAGACAACTTAATGTTAGAAATTAAAGATTAAGTTCTTTGGTGTAAGCTATTTGCGAATGATGTATTGCTAACAAGTGAGTTAAGAAGTTAGCTAAATCGCAAGTCGGAATTGTAAGAAAAGCTTTCGAGGAATGCAGTTTTGCATATTATTGGGGCAAAGATGGAACCTATAGCATACAAGATTAATGGATTTGAGAATGAGGATGAACTAATTAAACTTGAAAAATAATTTCCTATAATAGCGAGAAATTATGACACTGTCTCAAGTGTATTACAAAATGAAAACTCTAATTTGGATATAGCTAATAGGATAGGTGAAAAGTTGTCCAAGTGCACACAAGCTAGTAGGAGTCTTATGTGATAGAAAAGAGCCACACCCCTAAAGGAATGTTCTATAAATCATAGTTAGACTTGTTGATGAAGGAGCAGTCTGCAACTAGGCAGGAAGAAATAAAATTGTCTACAACTTGGCAAAGAAGAGGAAAAATAAAAGATAGGGGAAAGGCTAAGCCTTGAAGTAATTTTATTAATTCATTGTGTCTCTTCTCTCCCATACGATACATAAATTTATAATAAACAATCCAAAGGAAAATAGAAAAGGACTTCAAGACTAATTAGGAAAGCCACCGACCTAACTTCCTTACTAAACTACGACTCCTAAACCAAATAAGAAATTAACTAAAGTTGGGCCACTAAGATCCCAAACGTAAATAACAAATCCTACTTGCTAATTAAGAAATAAATAAATAAATAAGAAAATAAAAATAAATAGAAGTGGAATCTGTGTGCTGCATCTTCCGTGTCCTACATCAATCCCCCGGTTTTGAAAAGAACTCGTTCTCGAGTTGAAATCAGCAAAATCACAAAGCACTAAACAGAGATGAAGTCCGAAGATGCGAATGATGAAGCTTGGAACTGCACCATCTTCAATGCACGGACGATGAGAGCTTTCGTTCTGCAGGATAAAGAAGTCGATAAACGCAGATGTGCTCTGTAATGCCCCGCCCTTTTTCACTCGTCGAAAATCAGTCTATTTTTTTTCTTTCAATAAAAGAGTGATAGAGAGCGGGACGCCATGGTGCGAGCTAAGTCCAATCTTCCAAAGCCCGGCCTTTAACTTGAGTACGTGTGGACCGTTTCAGTGGACTTGGTCCACGCACACGTATGGTTGGCCAGTTAAGGGTCGGGCTTTGGAAGCCGCCCTTTTTCACTCGCTGAAAATCAGAGTCTATTTTTTTCTTTGAATAAAAGAACGATAGAGAGCGGGACGCCACGACGTGAGCCAAGTCCGAGCTTCCAAAGCCCGACCCTTAACTGGCCAACCATACGTGTTCGTGGACTTAGTCCACGAAGACGTATGGTTGGCCAGTTAAGGGTCGGGCTTTGGAAGCTCGGACTTGGCTCACGTCGTGGCGTCCCGCTCTCTCTTACTCTTTATTATAAAGAAAAATAGACTCTGATTTTCGGTGAGTGAAAAAGGGAGGGGCGTTACATGCTCAATCGAGGGCCAAACAACTCTATCAAGAACGGACCTTCAATCTGCAATGGGGACATAACACGGTCCTGATGGTATGTTGGACACGGCTCCAAAGGGAGGACACGAGGTGGACATGATAAGGTACGAATATCGATCGAGGAATTCTCGGTATCCGTAATGGGACCAGCCTTGGGTTGGATAATTTGCGGGGGTGGTGGGGAAAGTGATGGTATTTGTGGTAGTGGAGGGGCAATATGAATCGGTTGCATCGACTATGGCGTCGGCAACACAACTGGCTCGTTTTCCAACACGGGCACCGTGGGTGGGGTGACAATGTCTGGAGCAGGCTTAAACTTCGATGGTGACACTGGAGGAGTTGGAATGCATCTCGAGGAAGTATGCACGCATTTCGAGTTTTTGGTCACCGTCGTCATGTCTCTATATTTTCTATTATGCAATATATCTCGAAATTCGAGTATAAAATCTTGAAAGTCAGATC
This sequence comes from Chimonanthus salicifolius, assembly GCA_013350335.1. Lineage (NCBI taxonomy): Eukaryota > Viridiplantae > Streptophyta > Magnoliopsida > Laurales > Calycanthaceae > Chimonanthus > Chimonanthus salicifolius. The sequence continues at coordinate 6,615,165 of CM023541.1, forward strand.
GCATGTCAAAGATAACTTCGGAAATGACTGCTTTGAACTCAGATTTAAAGGCATTGAACTCAAATTGGTTGAGTAATTGATCACCATTGTTGTTCGGTGCTATTGGGTTGCGGGCAATCCGATTGAGGTGTCACAAAGTCCAAGACAAGACGGTTGGAATGGGAAAAAGGGTTAATGGATAGGTGAGGTAGGATCCAATGGGAAAACATGGAAATTGGATCGGTCAAAGTGGACACATAGATGGTCAAACAGTCAAATCTGGTCAACTGGTCAACTCAAGTCAAATCTAGATGGGTCCCATGGTTTAAGGTATGACTTTCACCAAAAAAGTGTAGGAATTAATGGAAAGGGATGGTTTGGGCTTAAAATAAAAAGGTGAGGGCATGAATGGAATAAGGTAAAGTGAGGGGACAAGGCCTTTTATGACATTAAATGAAGAGAGAAGGAAAAGAGTTGGAAAGTGTTACAAGGTTGGGAGATGGAATGGTTTGGTAGGAAGAGTAAAGGGAGCATTAAATGAAGGGCATTAAGGGTGGGAATAAAGAAAGATTAAAATAAAGAGGGATATGGAAAAGGCTTGCTTGGCTCAAGCACCAACGAATGCTACCCTAGGGAAGTGAATGAGAAAAGACGATGGGAGAGGAAAGAAGAGGGAAGGCTAAGATGAAGGAATATTTGGGAGCGGCGGAAACAAAGAAAGGAGGAAAGATGGAAGAGGAAAGGAGAGATGAAAAATCTGGGTTCCCGCGATGGAGTCGAGAGATCAAGCTGCGACAATGGAAGGATTAGGCTTGAGGAAATAGGCGGATTTGACGCAGGAAGAGGGAAGCTTCAAGTAGCAGTCGGACAGGGGGGTAACAGAGGCGGAAGCAGTGGATTAGGGGCAGTGGAGCTGTTACAGGTTTGGGTTTCTTGGCCTTTTGTTTTTTTTTTTTTTGTGAACGGAGGGGAAACCACGATTGTCCCTGATAATGCAGGGATTTGTCTCCGAAAAGGAACGTCTTTGTATAATAGAGATACAGAGAAACTCGGCTCTAAACCAATTGATGAAGGAACAACCTGCAACTAGGCAGGAAGAAATAAAATTGTCTGCAACTTGGCAAAGAAGAGGGAAAATAAAAGATGGGGAAAAGGGTAAGCCTTGAAGTAAATTTATTAATTCATCGTCTCTCTTCTCTCCCATACGATACATGTATTTATAATAAACAATCCAAAGGAAAATAAAAAGGGACTTCAAGACTAATTAGGAAAGCCACCGATTTGACTTCCTTGCTAAACTAGGACTCCTAAACCAAATAGGAAACTAACTAAAGTTGGGCCGCTAAGATCCCAAACATAAATAACAAATCCTACTTGCTAATTAACAAATAAATAAGTAAATAAAAATAAATAGAAGTGGAATCTGTGTGTTGCATCTTCCGTGTCCTACATCAGTCCCCCGGTCTTGAAAAGAACTCACCCTCGAGTTGAAATCAGCAAAATCACATGGCACTAAACAGAGATGAAGACCGAGTCCGAAGATGCGAATGATGAAGCTTAGAACTGCACCATCTTCAATGCACGGACGATGAGAGCTTCCGTTTTGCGGGACAAAGAAGTCAACAAACGCAGATGTGCTCAATCGAGGTCGAAGCAACTCTGTCAAGAGGGGACCTTCAAACTGCACTGGGGAGATAGCACGGTCCTGATGGTGTGTCGAACATGGCTCCGAAGGGAGCACATGAGGTGGGCATGATAAGGTACGAATATCGATAGAGGAATTCTCGGTATCCGTAATAGCACCAGCTTTGGGTTGGGTAATTTGCGGGGTTGGTGGGGGAGGTGGTGAAGGTGATGGTATTTGTGGTGGTGGAGGGGCAATATGAATCGGTTGCATCAACTATGGCGTCGGCAACACAACTGGCTTTTTTTCCAACACGGGCATCGTCGGTGGGGTGACACTGGCAGAGTTGGCATGCATCTCGAGGAAGTATGCACACATTTCGAGTTTTTGGTCACCGTCGCCGTGTCTCTGTATTTTCTATTATGCAATATATCTCAAAATTCGAGTATAAAATCTTGAAAGACAGATCGCATGTCAAAGATAACTTCGGAGATAATTGCTTTGAACTCAGATTTAAAGGCATTGAACTCAAATTGGCTGAGTAATTGATCACCATTGTTGTTCGATACTATTGGGTTGCGGGCAATCCGATTGAGGTGTCACAAAGTCCAAGACAAGACGGTTGGAATGGGGAAAAGGGCTAATGGATGGATGAGGTGGGATCTAATAGGAAGACATGGAAATTGGATCGGTCAAAGTGGACACATAGTTGGTCAAATAGTCAAATCTGGTCAACTAGTCAACTCAAGTCAAATCTAGATGGGTCCCACATTTTAAGGTATGACTTTCATCAAAAAAGTGTAGGAATTAATGGAAAGGGATAGTTTGGGCTTAAAATAAAAAGGTGAGAGCATGGAATAAGGAAAAGTGAGGGGACAAGGCCTTTGATGACATTAAATGAAAAGAGAAGGAAAAGAGTTGGAAAAGTGTTACCTTAGTCTGCACGTGGCATCAAAGGTTGGGAGATGGAATGGTTTGGTAGGAAGAGTAAAGGGAGCATTAAATGAAGGGCATTAAGGTTGAGAATAAAGAGAGATTAAAATAAAGAGGGGTATGGAAAAGGCTTGCTTGGCTCAAGCACCAACGAATGCTACCATGGAGAAGTGAGTGAGAAAAGACGATGGGAGAGGAAAGAAGAGGGAAGGCTAAGATGAAGGACCTTTTGGGAGCGGCGGAAATGATGAAAGGGGGAAAGATGGAAGAGGGAAGAAGGAGAGATGAAAAACCTGGGTTGCTGCGATGGAGTTGAGAGATCTAGCTACGACAGTTGAAGGATTAGGCTTGAGAAATAGGCAAATCTGACGCAAGAAGAAGGAAGCTTCAAGTAGCAGCGGGACAGAGGGTCAACAAAGGCGGAAGCTGGAGGCTAACAAAGGAGGCGGAAGCAGTGGGTTAGGGGCAGTAGAACTGTTACAGGTCTGGGTTTCTTGACCTTTTGTGTTTTTTTTTTTTTGGTGAAGGAAGGGGAAACCACGATCGTCCCTGATAATGCAGGGATCTGTCTCCGAAAAGAAACGTCTCTGTATAATAGAGATACAGAGAAACTCGGCTCTGAACCAATTGATGAAGGAGCAGCCTACAACTAGGCAGGAAGAAATAAAATTGTCTATAATTTGGCAGAGGAAAATAAAAGATAGGGAAAAGGCTAAGCCTTGAAGTAATTTTATTAATTCATCGTCTCTCTTCTCCCCCATACGATACATGTATTTATAATAAACAATCCAAAGGAAAATAGAAAAGGACTTCAAGACTAATTAGGAAAGCCACCGACCTGGCTTCCATGCTAAACTAGGACTCCTAAACCAAATAGGAAACCAACTAAAATTGGGCCGCTAAGATCTCAAACGTAAATAACAAATCCTACTTGCTAATTAAGAAATAAATAAATAAAGAAGTACATAAAAATAAATAGAAGTGGAATCTGTGTGTTGCATCTTCCGTATCCTACATCACTTGTAATTATAATAGAGCTTAATTTTTTTTTCTTTTTCTTTTTTCATTGATAACAAGTTTATTAGTTATCAAAAAGGACAAGTGATGGAGTTGAATGTTGGAGATAAAGAAAAGAAAAGAAGATATATTTATAGCAACCAACATGCAATAGTTTGTGGATGTGTGGTTTCATAAGAAAATTAGAATTAGAAATCGGAGCATTAGGAAGCCTAACGGTGCTCCAATAGAAGAGAAGAAGAAGGAATGTCTACTAAGATGGATTGTACATGCTGCCAAAAGACCAAAAATAGACACAATACAAGGAGTTCAAGGATAATAGTAAAGGTACAAGGAAAAGGGATAGGCAGGTACCCATAAAAGACATGAATTGAGGTGGTATTATGGTAGGGCATGACATGATAGATAGTGGGATGAGGGAGAATATGATTGCCAATGGACTTGAGTAGAAAAGTACAACTTAGAAAAGCTACACTAGGTACATGGGACAAAACCTTAATGATGACAATGACGATCATGGTAATGATGGTAATAATGATAAAGCAAGTGTCCACAATAATAAAATGTCCCATATAGAACATTGGCCTACTTTAGGCTAAGGATTGCCACTGCCTAACGTTCGCTCCTCCTTTAATGATCTTAAGTTGCATCAAATGATGCATAAAAATAGGCAAACGTTAAAAAAGATATACACAAAGTATTAGATGAATTGGTAAAAATGGCTTTGATGAGGATCAAATATAATATAAATTGTTACAGAGATTTGATGCCCCTTCTCTTTTTTTTTTGGAAGTATATGAGAGAGAAAGGAGACCATCTAATAAGAGAGAAGGATTGGTGGAGGGGTTGGACTGCACAAAGTAAGGAAGTCCCATATCTTGCTAAGGAATCCACCTCCACATTAGCTGAGGAGGAACATGAGAAATAGTTGACAAATTTAATGATGATTGTGATTTCTTCAACATAATCAGGAAGGACCAAAGATAATCTGGAATCCTAGAACCCATCATTGTATTGCTGAAGTCCCTTTCTAACTGTAATTAAAAAAAAGAAAACTGTCTAATAGTATGCAACAACCTTTGAGGAGAGGTTGGACTTCTAACTCATTTGAGTCAATTCCATAAGTCGGATGCAAGTAATAGAGGATCATAGACGTCAAGGAATCACAAAGAACACCCCTGATCCCTGCTTAGCTCCTTTCTATAAGAAGATTTCCATCAAACTTTACTTCACAACTACCATTTGCAGGTGGCTGGCTACCAAGACATGATGAAACGAAAGGCGAAATAGCCCAAGAAATAAACCTCAATTTAGCTTTAGTATAAACCTTCAATGGAGAAGAAAAGAAGTTGTTGAAAGCTCAGCCATTGTTTTCATTCCAAATAAACCAAAAAACAGCAAACAGGAAAAATCTCCACACCAATCTACAAAGAGCTGCCAAAGCTGCCAAGTCATGCATTTATAAACTCAAAAATGGAAATGCAATGATCAGACAAGTATCAAATAACTAAAGAACTAAGATCCACAAAAAACTACAATGAATAAAGAGATCAAATGTATCATCTTTTAGACAGAGATAGCAGTTATTAAGCAAGAAATAATTGCGATGGCACAAGGATGAATGATGAGAATCTTATTCAGACTGGCAGTCCAAAGGACAGCTCAAAGATGAGGAAGGGCCAGCACTTTCCAGATGAAGGTGGAAATACGGGGAACAACACCAGTAGATACTTGACAAAAAAATAAAAAATAAAAAAGGACTTCAGAGAGAGAGAACCTGCAATCAAGCAGCAAAATCAGCTCATCCAAACCAGATGAAGAAATGTTACAGGACTTGAGGAGGTTGGATAATTTAAGAAGTCGGTTGCACTCAGCATAATTAAGGTTTCAACAGAAAATTGGGTTCCAAGTTGATTAGAGCCAACCCCAGAAGCATAACCTACTGCCTTAAAATGCTTGTAACTCCATCATCATCCAAGCCATTTATTCCATGAATCTAGGGTTGGCCTTTATATTAGGATTCGGCAAATTGTTCCGTAGACCGACTACCCTATCTGACGCCCATGGGACTTGAACCCACAAGCTCTAGGCTATAACCATAAGCCCTTACCAGATGTGCTACTAATTCTTGTTGAAAGTGGCAACCAAAGAAGCAGTCACCATCCAAAAGTCTAACCAAAAGAAGACATCTTGACCATTGAGAACTCTATGGCGAGTGACTCCCTGAAGACAGAGCGACAGCTCTAACACCCTTCCATAAACCTGAATCTTGGGGAGAGACATGATTCACTCTCCAAGCATTGGAAGGAAGATTGTACTTTCTAAAAATGATAGGATTCAGAAGGCCAGAAGAATAATCACCTAAACTCCATAGAAATTTACCTAGAATGGCTTGGTTAACCTTAACAGTGTGACAGACTATCAACCAATCAAACAAATGATACTTACGGTTACCAGATAGACCCCAATCTTTCATACAAAACCCTCCTATGTTGCCCCTCAAAGATGTTGGCACGAAGAACCAAGGAGCATCTTCAGAACAGGTTACCCTTCAGTAAGTAAGATTTGCAAGTTGCTTATATACAGCATAAGGTTCCTACATCCACACAATACACACAAACACAAAGGTTTCTCAATACAAGTTAATAAAAACTGCAACTGAAAACCCCAAGGGTTTGTGATGCAGAGCAGCCCAGCTGGGCCTGCGCCCAGTTTCGAGCCAGGCCCAGCCACCACTTAATGTTGTAGGGTTTTTGTAACCTTACTCCAGCAACAGAGAAGGCATATGATGGGAAAAAAACAAAGACTGAGAAATACGAATGCTCCTCCATGATCTTGTGCATGGTGTGATTTCCCCTTGAGGGTTTGGTGTGAAGCCAACTTCTTCTCCTTCCCACATCTTCTTCAGGTACTCCTCTATCTTCTACCTCTCTTTTCTTCTTCTCTCTTCTTCTTCCTTTCTCTATTTTCGTTTTTCTTCTTCCTTAGCCATAGCCTAGACCATCCCTTTTTGCTGTCCTTTGTTGCTGTTCCCTATACCCCACCCCTTCCTTGACTTCTGCCCCTCTCTAAGCCCAGTCTCTGCCTTCCGCCCCCCCTCTACAGTCCTTCCTTGCTTCCACCCTTTCCCTAACCCCCTACCCTTACAGCCGAACCCTCCAGACATCCCCTACAGCCATCACCACCCCTTCTAATCTCAGTACCCCTTTCCGCCACCCCCTCTTGACCCCTATCAGCCATCGCCTGTCTGTCCCTAACCAAGAGACTGACTGCTGAATCATCCCAAGCCTCTACCCATTGTCGCCTACCCCTTTAAACCTATTTCCCTGTTTTCGCAACCCCCAGATCTCCTATCTCTGGCCTCTCTTTGCCGTTACAAGCTACAAACCCATTTATCCCTTTCGCCTCCCTTCCTTAACCTTTCCATTTTGCTGCCGTATCCCATTTAGGTGCTGCCGCACCCTCTTAATCCATTCCACTGTTGCCGCACACCTCTTTTCTTTGCTTTGGTGATCCCTCTTTAGCCAATGCTGTTAGCAGTACCTTTCTTTTAACTCTTAACACAACCCAGCAGGATACCCATTTCAATTAAAATCTTATTTATCATTTAATGAACCATTTAATTCCCCCTACCATTATATTCTCCTTTAGATTCCAAGATTTATGTGTGTGTTTGTGGTAAATTTCATATTAATTAATTGCAAGTATTAATTGATTGTTTAATTTCAGCCCATTTTAGCTTTAGAGTGCATTATTTTCATCCCTCCTAATTCTTAGGGAACCAAATCTAGGCATTTAGGATCACCCTATCCTCTTTTCCCTGCATCAAATTGGTATCAGAGCAAGGTTAGAGTGTTTCCTTAAACATCCACGGTCTTAAATTTGCATTTAGTGAAAAAAAAAATTGTCATTGTCATCATAGAGTCTAGCAAGGTTGGGTTGTTTCCTGAAACACCTACGGCCTTAGGTTGCATTTTCCTTATAAAAAAAAAAAATTGCATTGCATTTCTACTTGGGCCATTGCATATCATTTAATCTGTCCATATCCGTGAGTCTAGCGTAGCGCTTGTGCCTGTGCTTGTCGACACAGTGGCTGAGAGTACCAACCCAACATGGACACCGCACAACTTGTCAAGATTCTAGAAGCCCATGAGCCCAATTTGGAAGAGACATCAATGAGGATGAGTATATAGACTTTGAGAATGGCGTGACTTTTGTGCAGGGAGACTCATGCCCCGTGGGGAGGGTAATACCCCATGTGTGATGGTGGTGTGTTGATGTGCCCTAGCACAACCAACATAGAGAGACGATTGGCGAAGGAGTAATATTTTCTACACCTTTGCTAAAAGCGGTGACAAGACCTGTAAGGTTATCATTGATAGTGGAAGCTGTACAAATATCATTACTTCGTCGACAGTTTCCCGATTAGAGTTGTCACCCATCACCCATCCTCACCCATATTGGGTTGCTTGGGGTGGACTTGTCGTCTATTCTCATGACTCAACAGTGTCAGGTACCTGTCCAATTTTCATCCTATAAAGACATTGTATGGTGAGACATGATACCTATGGAAGTAGGTAACATTATTTTGGATAGGCCGTGGTTGTATGACATAGGATGCCACACTGTTCGGTAGGTCGACCGTGTGCTCATTCATCTTTGAGGGTAAAAGAATTAAGTTGAACCCTCTCCCTCCCAAAGCACCAAAGAATGAGGCGAAGAAGCCAAGCAAGGGCACAAACAGCAGTGGCACAAAATCCAAAGCCCTACATATTCTTAATCCTACAGAGTTTGAGAAAGAGGCTAAAGAAGAGAACAAAGAATCTTCGCTTGCCTTGGTTAGGTGTGTTTCCATACCATCCCCATCCATAGACCCTACTCCAGTGCCAGTGTCGCCCAAGTTTAGTGAGTCCGTTCATGCATCTGCACTGCACATTCATGATTCGCACGCTGAAATTAAAGGTCATATTAATATATACGATAAAAAATATAAGTTTGTTGCAGATTCTTATTGTGAATCTAAGGGATTTGATGTGGATGATCATGTGGAGGACCTCACTCCCTCTCCAGTTCCAGCACCTTCACCTTCAAACCCCATCCCACATCAGCATTGTAATGGCCTAGGTCAACAAATGGTTATGGAAATAAGAGAATATGTGAATCATAAGATTTTACGATTTTCGATTCACACCCCTAGACTAATTTCAATACGATTCGAGTTTGATAACATTCTGTAAAATTGGAGAATGCCACACTTTGAGCATTGGGAATATTTGTAAAATTACATGCTCACAAAGTGTTTGAGAATATGTTTGAGTGAATGTTGCTTTGTGCACATTCCAATGCATAGTTGAGTAAAGTTATGGTTTGACCTCCCAATGCTTACGTGTGATTGATGTGAAATATAGGGCCTTGATAACTTCCCATACTTGTCTATAGTTATGAGTAATATATGCATCAAATGAATTCTATGATTGTGATTGGAATTCTTAGATGGGTAACTCATATAATAAGCATGATGAATGTGTTTTAATGACATGCTTGGATTTTGTGATGATGTGTACATCACTGGTGAGTACCTATGTTGATAATGGTTGTGGTGGATCAACCTAACCATGTGTAGAATGAATTTTCATGATTTGAAGAGGAACTTGAGGAAGGGTTAGACTAAGTAAAATGGGTGAGTTAAGGTCAAGTATTTTATAACCCTAGGGAGTTAACTTGTGCTACAATGGAGATAGGCTAGCATGATTGAGAATGCATGGAATGTAATGTAAATGCTATGAAAGCCTTGTTTGACTTCTCCAAAGTAAAAGTATGACCACTCCCCAATGTCAACCCAAACGTGAAAATAATGAACTACGGTTGAACTGATCCACTATGTGGTACGTAGGCAGCTGAGAGCATTGTGCCTCAGCTCGATCAAAAGATGCATTGTGTCTCATCCATTTATATTAAGGATGATGGATAAATTGTGTTAATTGTATGGAAACCCTTGGGAAGGATTGAGATGAATTATTATTGAATTTAATTGGGTTAATGTTGTGAAGAAGGGAGTGATTGGACTTAGAATAATAAACCACTATGAGATGGGTTGAATGAATTGCAAGGACTAAGAATATGTTAAATAAACCCAACGTGTGTATCTTAGAGTTGGTGTGTAATTCATGTCCCTAAAACAACCCAATGTGATGAATATATTGAATGTATGAAATGTAATGGAATGTCATATGTTGCTATCCATGTGAAATTATAGTCATGATATGATTATGCCATATATGTTGCCCATGAAATTGTGAATATGATTTATTTTGTATTACTCATTGATATGTGCCTAGGAGGTTATCTAGGACGTGAGTATGGGATATTGTGTTAATAGGCATGATGATATTGAGAATTACTAGTGTTGGGATGAGACCCAAAGAGTTTATAGGACTTGATGATGTACCTTCTCTTGTTTGGGCCCCACTAGTATGAGTCCCCATTCCCTAGAGGAGGTTGAAGTGACAAGATAATGGTTTTGTTTAAGAAACCCTATTGGAACGGTGGCGTCGGCTATGGGACTTGATCCTATAGGGTTGTTGTCGAGGAATATAGCTCCTATCACGCTTCGCGCTGTAGGTCGCTCTCACGGCTGTTTGTGGTTGTCATTGAGGAGTATAGCTCCTATCATGCTTCGCGTTATAGGTCGCTCTCACGACTGTTGTGGTTGTCGTTGAGGAGTATAGCACTGTAGCCCGTCACATGCTTCGGGCTGTAGGTCGCTCTCATGACTATTTTGTACACTTGGTGTGCAGTTGCGCAGGGTTAGATACTTGTGAGCCCTACTTGGGCGGTACTAACTTGGTAAGTCGTATATTAATCACCTAAGAGTTGACTTAACCACTAGAGTGGTGAAGGGACGCATAGTGAGATAGATTATCTATATTGTATAGAGATCTCCACTTGTAAGTCGTAGCCCATGTCCCTTAAAGGATCATGATAATTGACAGCCCATTCCATAGAGGTGTCCTTGAGAGGACATTGTGTTCACATTGATGAGGTGATAGCAGGACAATGTTGCATAGCATGATTTATATTCCATTTCATACATTATTATTAAGTGGGTGCGTACCTCACGTGATATTGATATTGAGACGTGTATGGATAAGTCCCTCATGTGATTATAATGTTTGACTGCCCGTTCCAGAGATGTATTATGGACGGTGGGGGTCAGCTACGGAGACTTGGTCCCGCATGGTTGCCGTCGAGGAGTGAGTTCCTCACATGCTATGCGTTGTAGGGCGCTCTCACAGCTATATAACACATTTGATGTGCGTTAATGCGCAGGGCTAGATATTCGTTTACCCCATGGGGATGGTACTAGCTTTGTAAGGCGTGGTCCGACCGCCTAAAAGTTTGACTGAATCACCCATTAGGTGAAGGGATGTAGGAAGAGGTAGACTTGATAGCGCCAGTCGTGAGTCTCTCACTTAGTAAGTCATGGGCCCTAAGTCTTGCTAGGGGTCGTGGTATATTTATGATTTGATATTGTTGCCACAGTCATGTAGTGATTCGTGCGAGTGTTGTTCCTACGGATAGAAGATCTCATGGTAGATGATGTGTTCCCTGGATGAGTTATGCCCATGGATGAATTATACCCATGGAGGGATTATATTCATGGATGATTTATACCCATGGATAGATGATACTCACTGATGGAGTGTTATCAGGGATAGATGATTAGTCACATGGATGTTGTTCCCATGGTAGACATATTGGATTCATGCCCATATATTGGTTATATGGTAGGCATATTGGGCCCATGATAGACATGTTGGTCCCATGGTAGACGTGTTGGCCTCATAGTGGACTTGATGGTTCCATGGATAGCTATTATTCCCATGGATGGTTATCCTCATAGAGGGCATTGTGACCATAGACGTATATTATTACCGTAGATGGATATTCTCACGGAGGGCATTGATTCTATAGGTGATTGGACCCATATTTAGAGTATTATCCCCGATGAGGGATGTAGTACTTATGTTCGTGTGTAGGTCCCATGGTTGATGTTTATCCCATGAGTGACATAGGCTCCATGGTTGACGGTGTTCCCATGGTTGGTATAGACCTATGATTGGCTAGACCCGTGATAGATGAGATTTATTCTACTGATGAGGCCCACGATTGGATAATTACAATGTCTTGTTGTGATATCATGAATAGCACGGGATTAGTGCCATGAAAATAAATGAATTTAGAACTACGTAAGATCTGATCTCCAATGGAATACGTAGGCAGTTGATGATTCATTTCGATCAACCTAAGGGTCCAATAAGTCCTACGATCCGCAAGGATCTTGTTACACGTGTAGGTGTCACGTGTTTGGACTATGAGTTGTGCATGCTTCAGAGTAAAAAAAGAAAAATTCTTATTTCTCACGTGCCCATTGGGTCGAGCCATGACAAACATGACCATGTTCCACATATTCGCATTCTTGACCCATAGCCTCACCCTGATCCTACTAGCCTTTCTGACCCACAGCATGACCCGCTCCATGACCCATGCCACCTACCAATACAATCTCCTCAGCCTTTACATGTGCCACCATCTAGCTCACCCTCACAGTTAGAACTCCCTTCAATCTAAACCATCACCTTGACCCTCACATTGTCCTGTCGTCCCCACCATCTAGCCGACCCTCACAACGTCCTGTCGTCCCCACCATCTAGACCATCACCTTGTCCCACTCCATAACCCACAGCTTGCACCTATAAAGCCTTCACCGATCTGTTCTTCTTTGCCATCCTTGTTTCCCAAAAGAGAGAAGATAGATTTCATCCTAGACGAGGAAGAGTTTTCTACATTTTCAAGAGGTTTCCAGTGGTATCTTGTCGAGTGGAAGCACCGGCCAAAGACAGACACCACAGGATTGATAAAAGATGAGTCACATCGACTTCATCCAAACTTATTGGAGCAACTTCGAAGTTTCCACTCTTCACTGGAGTTGCCTTCTTTCCACCTAGGGAGACATGCTAGTAGCGATAGATCACGTTTCTACATATATCATCGACGACAGGATAGAGTTGATCCAATGGTCTCCTAGTAGTTCGATGATAGTTCAGTTGCATGTCGACTGAAGGCCTCATGCGCGCATATATCATTTGAAGACCCCACTCGAGAAGATGCGCGTGTGCGTTGATTTGTCTCATGTGCGTAAGCTACACACTGAAGACCTCACACTAGAGAGGCACACGTCAGATTTGGTTTGCTTTCTTCTCATTCGTTGGAACTCGAGATCAAGTTCTTCTCGAGGTTTCCACACATTCCGCAGGTTACAAGAAGTATCTTGTGACGAGAAAGCACAGGCCCATGATAGATATCACGTGGCTGCCTGAGTGTGAGCTACAACCACCTGGTCCAGATCTCCTAGAGCAACATCAGAATTTTGTCTCATCGAAGGTGTATTTTACTCACACTTTACTGTTGCCGCCATCGAGAGTTGGTCGTGATGACACTTTTGGATTCAGAGTATACCATCGATGGCGGAAGAGGAGAGCCGCTTCAACATTCTCATTGTGGCTCGAAGACAGCCTGACTAGATGACGTCCTGACGGCCTCATGTGTGCACAGATATCATTTGAAGACCCTACACTGGAAGGCACACGTGTGGTTCAATTTGTCTCACGTGCATGTAGTTACACTTTAAAGACCTCACACAGGGAAGGCACACGTGTGATTTGACTTGCTTTCTTCTCATCTGAGAACTCAAGGTCGAATTTTTCTTAGATGGGGGGATTGAAGCAAAGCAGCCCAACTGGGCCTGGGCCCAGTTTCAAGCCAGGCCCAGCCACCACTTAATGTTGTAGGGTTTTTATAACCTTTGTCTAGCAACAGAGAAAGCATACAATGGAAAAAGAACCCCTCTACAGTCCTCCCCTCTTGACCCCTATCAGCCATCGCCTATCTATCCCTAACCAAGAGACTGACTGCCGAATCATCCCAAGCCCCTACCCATTGTCGCCTACCCCTTTAAACCCATTCTCTGGCCTTTCTCTTTGCCGTTACAAGCTACAAACCCATTTATCCCTTTCGCCTCCCTTCCTTAACCCTTCCATTTCGCTGTCGTATCCCATTTAGGTTTTGCCGCACCCTCTTAACACATTCCACTATTGCCACACACCTCTTTTCTTTGCTTTGGTGATCCCTCTTTAGTCAATACTGTTAGCAGTCCCTTTCTTTTAACTCTAATACAACCCCGCAGATACCCATTGCATTTAAAATCTTATTTATCATTTAATGAATCATTTAATTCCCCCTACCATTATATTCTCCTTTAGATTCCAAGATTTATGTGATTGTGGTAAATTGCATATTAATAATTGCAAGTATTAATTGATTGTTTAATTTCAGCCCATTTTAGCTTTAGGATGCATTATTTTCATCCCTCCTAATTCTTAGAGAACCAAATTTAGACATTTAGGATCACCCTATCCTCTTTTCCCTGCATCAGGTGGGCCTCGTGGTTGAGACACGAGACATCAGGATTGAGGTCTTGGGTTCAATACCTAGTAACTCCAATGAAGGGCCACTCCCCTCAGACTTACCCGGTGTGTGTGAATTGGGGGGTTTTCACATACCCTGGGGGACTAGTCGGGTGCGACACCTGGACACCTCAAGACCTCCAAAAAAAAAAAATCAACTGAAGCATATAAGGCATCGATAACCAGAACAATGTTAATAGGCATGATTCAGAGGAAGCAATGGATTTTTTTATGAGCAACATAATATATTTACTGCATGACCCTGCTACCTATCAGTGGAAGTGACCATATGTGGCCCAAATAGGCCGCACACTGGGCAAGTTGTTTGAATTGAATCGTTACCGAAATAAAATCCCTGAAAACAAAAGGCTTTGTTCTTTTCAAACAGTTACTATATTCAATGATTTTCTGACATTTATTGGATTGATAAATATTGCCCGCAGATCAGTTTCATCTCAGAAACATAGGGCCTGCCAATCCATCAAGGGTGCATGGTCATCTCACCAGCACCAGATAACTTGATGGGAATGACTTAAAATGTGACACGTCGATTTGAGGAACCAACAAGACTGTCATTTGCATCATAAAATTAGGTCAGTCCTCTCTCTTGGTTAGGAGGGGGATTTGAAAGACGTCAGTTATTGCCACAAAGGATAGGAGAGAAATATGTAATTCATACAAATACATATAGCCTGCTACAAAAAATATAAACTCGGTTGGGAGGGGGTTTTGAAAGATGTCATTTCTTGCTACTTACCATACATTATTTCAAAAAAGGATAGGAGAGAAATATGTAATTCATACATATAGCATGCTTCTACTTACCACACATTCTTTCAAAAAAGGATAATAGAGGAACATGTAACCATACAATTACATATAGCATGCTACAAAAAATATAAACTTGAATTATAGTTGCATGTCAAAGCTCTCTCTCATTGGGAGGGGGTTTGAAAGATGTCAGTTATTGCTACTTACGACATTATTTCAAAAAAGGATAAGAGACGAATATGCAATTCATACAAACACATACAGCATGCTACAAAAAATGTAAACTTGAATTATAGCTGCATGTCAAAGCTCCTGTCCAAGCTGTATGGGAATTAAAGTTGTAAAACCATTATAAAACATCCATCAAAAAGCTTATCAAGAATTAAGGCAGCTAAAAATAGTCACTACATAATTACATCAACACCAAGAAAAGACAATTCACAGATCTGATACTTATAGTAGTTACTTGCACTGAAACTGCCTCAAACTCATCAGCCTTGATGGAAATGATAAAGATTTTCAAGAATTATCGTATAAAACAACGAATTAGGATCCTAGATTTCAATCCACCAAAAGTACAGTTAAGTTTATGACATTATAATTAAACCAAGGATAAATGTACCTTGACCCCAGCTGGAGAGGCTCCACTTCCAGGTTTGGCAGGAGTCGCTAGCTTAGAAGCAGTACCAACAGCATTGATTTTCTTCTCTGCAGGCTTAAGTATTTGGAATGAACACATCAAAGTTTCATCCACACTCATCATGGCACCAGCATTATCAAATTCTCCACAATAATTAGGAGCTGAGAATATTGTCACAAGTTGTCGATCAGCAAAGAACTCATAACCATCCTCCACAACCTGCAAATGAAACAATCATTATAACACAGCAAGACTACTTTTGACATTTGCAAAACAAAATTGAAATGGTAATCCATAACCTGATGAGCACGGCAGACAAGATCTAGGTCATGCTTCTGAAGAAACTCTGAAACCTTATCAGGGCCAAAGGTATATGAAACCCCCCTATCATTCATTCCCCACCCTTTAACTTCTTTGCTGGGATCAGACCAAAGAAGATCACAGAGCAGACCAGTGTCTGGGACATCAGTTGGGCGTGTTAAATTTCGTATCTGATCCAGGCTATTCAAGTCGGGAGAAAGCCCCCCGTGCATGCAAAGTATCTTTTCATCAATGAGAGCTGCTACAGGTAGGCAGTTAAAACAATCAGTAAAGACTTTCCACAACCTGACATTGAATCTCCGCTTACATTCATCGTAAAATCCATATATACGATTTATTGAAGCACATTCATGATTCCCCCTCAAGAGAAAGAAGTTTTCTGGATATTTAATTTTATATGCTAGAAGAAGGCATATTGTCTCCAGGCTTTGCTTGCCCCGATCCACATAATCACCAAGGAATAAGTAGTTGGCTTTAGGTGGGAACCCACCATATTCGAAAAGCCTTAGAAGATCAGAATACTGACCATGAATGTCACCTAGATCAGAGATAAAATGTACATTGTTAGAGAGATTAAGACAACCTTTTCACTGCCACTGTAGCAGAAATAAACATAAAATAGTTGCTGCTGTAAGGAAGCAAATATGAGATTGAATTTATTGTTTGGATAGCTATAACAGAGGAAAATAAAGTAATCAACCACAACTATCATAGCAAAAATGACACATAAAGCCAAAGTTGATGAAACACAGAAGGTGAAACTTCTTCTTTCTTCTCTTTTTTCCCCTTTTTTTAAGATAAGCAAGGTGAAAACAACTTGGCCCCCAAATTGCAAAGCTTGGATTAATTGGCTAAAGAAATCACTGTTTGCCATCCTTTGCATTTAAGGACAGGTAAATGGTAGTTTATATCTAACTTAGCTACTTAGGGCATATTTCTTTACACAAATTTTCCATGTTGTGTGACAAATTTTCCTAGGAATCTCGATTCTCAAGCCAAATTTTCTTGGGAAAAATCCAAAAAAATTCACATCATAACCCATGAAGAAATGCCTTCCTCAGAAATTTTATAAAGCACATCTTTAGGGGCTTGACGAAATAAATCTTAACACCTTGATCATACACATACCCAGTGAAACCCATTTATAAAATGGATTGACATGGCTCAACCAAGATTAAATGAGTTGACCCAATCCAACCCATTTATTAAATGGATTAATCCAACTCGAATAAGAGTAAATGGGTTGACGCAATTTATTAAATGGGTGGACCCAATTTGAGTAGACAACCAAGCTTCAATTGGTCGACCCATTTGTTGAAAGCTTAACACAAACCCGATTCATACTAAACTTGACCACTTATAAAATGCGTTGACCTAACCCAAAGAATCATAAATAATTTGATCCACCCCATCCATGACCTAAATGTTTGCCAATCGAGTTAATCCAATTTGAGTATTGGCCAAGCTTAAATGGGTTCCCCCAACTTTTGGCTTATTTATCAAATGGTTGACCCAACCTAATTTGCACCTAAGACAAACCATTAATAAAATGGGTTGACACAGCTTGAAACAAACCATTTATTAAATAGATAGACCCAACTTAAATAATCCTAAATGGGTAAATTAAACCCACAACTAAGATAACTCATTCATTAAATGGGTTTACCCAACCTTGGTACCTGACAAAACTTAAATGGGTTGAACCACTTGGCCCATTTATTAAATGGTAGACCAACCCAATACCTACCAAATCTCATCCCGTTAATTAAGTGGGTCAACCCAACTTGACTCAACTCAATGTGTATTTTTTTTTTTTTGATATCATAGATATCCCCACACCACATTGGAGGTGAGACTAATCCCATGGATACACAAAACTGTTGTGGGACCTACTACACAACATTGTTGACTATGTAGGACCCACCTCTGGATATAGTTGACCGAACCATCCCAGCTTGGAAAGTTGACTTAGAGAATATTGCAATCTATGTAAGTTAGTGTAATTAATCATTCTTTTATTTCTTTCCTTTTTAGCCATCGTAATTGGCTCCTTATAATCTATTTATGCATATACTCTCCTTCGATTATAGAGACAATAGAATACATTCAAAGAGAGAGATTGCTCTCTTCCAATCTTTTCTCCTCTTTTCATTATTATTTTTCTTTTCTCTAATATTACTTTCAACAAAAACCACTGGCAAGCCTCGTATATCGGGTAACTCCAGGAATGGCCTAACTCAAGACCTCTAGTCCATTCCTAGAAACCCAACTCAACTCACTCAACCACCAATTTTTCCTTCAAGTTATTGGCAAACAATCATAGGGTAATTTTCAAATTAGAAAGTGAATTCCTACAAAGCCATTTTCCAAGAAAGAATTTGCTATCAAAATCCATTTCCCAATTGGAGTTCATGTTCCTCTAAAACCAACAAACGTGCCCCTAGGTGAAATATGTTTCCTACTTTTTTAAACTGAGGAAAGAATGGGAAAGAAAACTCTTCTAAGGAAATTGAAGATACTAGTCTATAGTAACTCCAAATATGGCAACAATGAAACTTTGATCATGTTATTGACCTTCTTTAGCAGCTTGGATGAATAGTTTAAAGATTTAAATCAACTGAAAGGGAATAAAAGGGAGGCAACAGTGTTAGAGAGGACATGAGGACCTGAAATCCTTTTTGGTATGGGAGAGAGGAAAATGTAGAAGGGCGGAAGTAGCCCAAAGAGGCTGTTTTGAAATTTAATTTGGATGGCAATGCAAAAGGAAAACAAGGGCCACTAGGAGTAGAGAGAGTTTTGCGTGATCACAAGGTAAGGTCTCCACTCTCATTTCTACCCGATCGGTGAATACAATGAGGACAAACTTTTGCCAATTACAAAAGCTTTGAGAGTGTTGAAATCAATTTCCCGTCCCTTTTTTCCAAATGATAACAAAAATATTATGATCAAATCAAAGTACAAAAGGCAAGGCCCTATGAGGAGCTGGCCTTAAGTCATCATACACCAATTCAACCACAAAGAAAAGGATTAGAAGAAACCTCATGTAATAAACCATAAAGATTAGGCAAAGGTTTTCTAGCTGCCTTCATACAATGTTTGACTGAATCTTGCAAATCATGGCTTGTATTGGCAAGGCTTTGCCTTAAAAATTCTTCCATTCATCCAAGCCAAATGAAACAAATGGCAGCCAAAAGAAACATTCTCCATAGGGCTTGGCTCCATTTAGGGGAAGGAGCCAAACCTATATAGAAGTGTGAGATAGAAGTGAGGACGGAATCACCCATACAAAGGAGAGAAGAAAAATGATGGATGATCAACAATTTCCTCATTCCACCAACAAAGGAAACATTCTTTACCGACGTGGAAATTTTCCTCAATTCAAAATCATCAATTGTTCCATTGCAATCTCCACAAACAAACCACACTATATCCAAACCCCAAGGTACTAATTCCCACAAAGTTGACCTTTTTTTTCCTTTTGAATAACACGAGTATTCTCACCCCAAGTGCAGGTGAAACTAATCCCATGGATGCACAAAGCCGTCCCCAAGGCTCATGTATCATGTTACTCTAAGAGGAGTTAAGCCCAAGACCTCTAGTATAATCCCAAAAGCTCAATCAATTGAGCTTTTTTAAGAGCAAGAGCTTAATCCCTACCCCAACATGAGCGTGTAAAACAAGGCGAAGCAAACTACTGAATTAGCGGTGGAGTGGTGGAGGGTGTAACACGGACCACATCGTGGCACCAGAATCTAGCAAATTAACCAAAAAATGCCAAAAAAAAAACCTGGTCCCGAACGTTGCAAGCAACGGAGAGAAAGACCAAGAAAAGGGGCCCCACCTTGGACCGAAATCCTAGGACCACCTTTGGCGTGAGAAGGTGGGCCAGGGGCGAAGCTAGTGGTGTCGATCCCAGGTGCAACGGGGCAAGACCCACATGGATCGAAGCAAGAACCTCCAAAACTGGGTTTCAGTCGTTGTAGGCAGAGGAGGAGAAGGTGCAACAGAAAGGTGGTCCCACTGTCTACAAAACCCAAACCTGGCAGCAACGATGGAGATACCCTTGAAAAACGACAAGGGTATGGTGGGGTTTCGGCCAAAAAAACTTCGCCGGGACAAAGATGTATGGCCAAGAAGATGACACTGCAGAATAAAACAACGACAGCATGCTGAACCTTCAAGAGACAAAAAAAAGAGGTTGGAAAAAGCCTTCAAACGACGAGGGATGAGGAAGATGAGGTGCACTACAGACGTCCTTTGAGATTTGGAGTTAGAAGAGAACTACGGAATCTGAGAAGGAACAGTAAAACAAAAACAAAATTCTTCCTTAAAGCGTCCAGAAAAACATTTTGGCTGATACCATATAGAATTATAGAATGAAAAATAAGAAAATAAGAGAATAAGAAGAGGAGAAGATGGAGAAGAATTGTTCTCTTTCTGTATTGTATTCACTATGTCTAAAATTGTAGCTTTGTACATGTATAAATAACATAGGAGAGAGCCAATCATGTTGACAGAAATGGAAAAAATTAATCTAAAATCGAATTACAAGTTATTAGACAACTAATCTAGTTGACTTTGCAATATACATTAAACGTGGACATTGAATACTACAAGTTGGTCCTAGTGAGTGATTCTCAAGTCTTCTTCATAGATGAAGCTTTGATTACTTCTAGTCAACCTATAAGGATTGATGAAGAAGATAGAAAGCCTGAGGTAAGAGGTCTCTCAGCAGATAAGGTTTTTCTAGTGTATAGATCTGTATCAAATCCAAAGCATATGCCATGTATTTATAAAGTTTTTCCCAACGGCCAAGTCTTGAGGCCTCAAGAAGCGTGCTCGAAGTCTCAAGGATGAGAGCACAAGCAAAATATAGACTGTTCAAGATTTGTTCTCAGATACAGAGGGTCTCCGAGGCCTCGACTAAAGCTCGAGGACTCGAGAATGAGAGCCAAGGAAATTTACAGAGAAGAACAGATTGGCTCTTACATCATTCAATCTCGAGGGCTCGAGCCAGGGATTGAGGCCTCGAGTTTGAGACTTAAGATTTTCCAGTTTTACACAGTTTTTTAGGACAGTTTTTAACTGGGTAAATTTGGTTTGTCCTAAAGTCCACTAAGGTCTACTTACCTGAGTGGCAGTCAAGCACATGGTGTGGAGCCTTCTTTACACAGTAGATCTTCATGCGGTCTTTAGCGACTTTGTGACATCTCCTTAGATCTTCCAAGGCAAGGACACACACTCGATCACAGAATTGACAATACATAGACTTGGTCGAACCGAGGCCCTAACAATAAAGGCATCCATCTAACATTTAGATTTATTATTTCCAATTTTTTAACCTGTGTTGCATCAGATTTGGTATCACAACCTATTAGATTTTAACCTGTGTTCCTCTAGTGACAATTTGCTCTCCATCATCATTATCATAACCAAAATTCCACCTATTTAAGGTTGGCTATTTAAGTTTTATTTCTCCAAGTGACCATGTCATACACCATATATAAAGTCACTCCAGTATCAATCATGTCTTTTTTTTTATCCCTTCCCTCCACGTTTTCCACGGTCTACCCCTCCTCCTAGTACCAACAACTAGTAACCTCTCAATTTTACACATAGGGGTCGTCTCTAGTCTTCTAGTTACATGTCCAAACCACCTTAAGTGAATGTCTCCCTATTTTTCTTCTATGAATTATGGAAGCTAATTTTTAACAATTTGTTCTCCATCATTAGATGTACTTCTTAATTGTTACATTATTTTTTGGAAGGTAATTCCTATACCATTTCCCAACATTATAAAAGTTGTACATTTATTACAACACAAAGGCAAATGATCATATTGTTGTGGGACCCACTACACAGAACAGTTGACCATATGGGACCCGCTTCTGGACATAGCTGACCAGAATCATCCCAGTTTGGAAAGTTAACTTAGAAGATAATTGCAAGATATGTAATGTATTGTAATTGATTATTCTTTTATTTCTTTTCTTTTTTAGCCATCATAATTGGCTCCTTCTAATATATTTATACATGTACTCTCCTTTGATTTTACACAATTTCTATACAAGAGAAATTATTCTTCTCCAGTATTCTCCTTATTACTTTCTACATGATATCAGCCAGAACGATTTTCTGGATGCTTTAGAGAGGTTTTTTTCCGTCCTGCCTTCTATCAGAGATTAGTCGAAAAACTGATTCATCGTACTATCACTCACCGTATTTATCATATATTGTTGGTGTGGTCAGTCATTTCATGCATGCTCCTCATAATACTCATCTTGATGTTGTCTTTTGCATTCTGCGGTATCTTAAGGCTCATCCTGGACGAGGATTGTTCTATGCACGACAGTCTCACTTGCCAATTCGTGGCTATTCAAATGCACATTGGGTTGAGTCTCCTGACGACCGACGCTCTACCTCCAGATACTGTGTCCTCTTGGGATCCCACTTAGTTTCTTGGAAAAGCAAAAAACAGAATGTTTTTGCTCAGTCTATTGCTGAAGTAGAATATCGTGCCATGGCCAATACTACGTCAAAGTTACTTCGGCTTCAGCAATTTCTGATGTGGAGCAACAGATCCATGTGGAGTTTCTTTTATTGTTTATTTCTATTTTTTATTTAGTTGTAATTAGAAATTAGGATTTTTCCTATTTTATGTGAGTTTATTTTTATTTTAGAATATTTTTAGGAGTTTCTTTATTTAAGGGTGGTATCTCTTATTATATAAGCCCCTCTCTCTTGTAAACTCATCCACCGATAAATGAAATAAAATTGAAGTTCTTCTGCAAGAATTGTGCGAGAATACCTTGGAGCGAGTCCCTGGAAACTCTGGTGAGATATCGGAGAGGCGAGAGGCCTTGGCGTAAGGCTATCCTTTCTATCTTCTTCAGGTACATACCTTTCTTTTTCTCTTTTCTTCTTCTTCTCCTTGCTTTACCCTCCTCTGGAACCCTTCCCTTTCTCAGATCTACACTGCCGAGAGAGCCAAAACCCTCCCTATTGCTGCCGTTACCTTCCTACCACCCTTTGGGCCCTTCCGCCGTCCTTCATGTCCTCTGTTCTCGTTGTCCCAAGCCTTTGACACCTCTGCAAGTCATCGCCTCCACCTTAGCCTCATCCTTTGCTTGTCGTTACCACCCAGAAACCCCCTCCTGTTGTCGCGTGTCTTCCATGACCCTTTGGCCTTTGTCGCCGACCTCTGTAATCTCCACTACTGATGCGGTGCATCTTCTAATTTTTTTTTTATTGCTATTTTCCTGTTTTATTTTATTTTAATTTATTTTAAGCAAGGGTAATCTTGTAATTTCTGCTTTATGTTATTTTAAGTACGGGATAGCCTTATAAAGCTTTGTAGCCCTTTTGGGCAAGAGACATACGATGAAATAAAAAACAAGATTGAGAATTTCTGCAAATCCTCTGCGGTGGTTTTCTTGGAGCGAATCTGAGAGTTTGGCATGAAGCTATCTCCCTCCTAGGTACTCGATCCTTCTTCCTCTTCTCTCTTCTCTTTTCTATTCATTTTATTCCTTCTCCTTACCTACCGTGATTCCCAAAATCCCAAACCCCTTTGCCGCTGCCCCAGATCCTTTCCTTTACTTTCGTCCAACCCTTACACCCTTCATACTGCTTCCGTACCCCTCCTACTGTTGCTACAGTATCTAGACAGTCCCAAACAGTAACTGTAATCCCCTTACCTGTGACTGAAATCATCCCATACCCCTTTCCTACACCCACCGACCCTCCCTACACCCTCCACTGCATTCGCCAGTCCTTACAACCCATCTATATCCTTTCGTCTACCCCTATATCACCCCCTTCCTGTATACCAACTCTTTATCCCGTCCCATGCTGCCATAACCTTCCCTTTTAGACATTCATACTGCTGTCTAAACCTATCTGAAACCATAGATTGTTGTCTATTATATTTTGAATCCTAAAACAGCCCAGATTTAATCTCTATGTGATGTTGGTTTATGTGTTTAGTGGTTTGATAATCCTCTTGGTTTTGAAGGCCTTATATTTTTGAGGTATAACATGGTTTGGATTTGATTTAATTACTTATATTGAATTCTCTGAATTTTCTTGATTATTTGCGGTAGATTTTATTATTCTAATTGTTATTATTAATTTTAATTTTAATTTCAGCCTCATGTTAGTTTCTTATTACAGCATAATCGCATTTAGACATTTAGGGTCACATTTTGTCTTGTCCTACGTCAAATTTGGTATCAGAGCAAGGTTGGGTTGTTTCCTTAAACACCCACGGTCTTAGGTTCCATTTAATTTTATTTAAAAAAAAATTGCATTCTTTATTATTTAAAAAAAAAAAATTCATTCATTGCATATAAACTTTAGGTCATAACATATAGTCAAAATTCATCCATATATTTGTGAGTCTAGAGGAACACTAGTGCGTGTACCCGTGCATGACCACTAGGAGTGGAGTTACCTATCAGAAAGAGTCCGAACTATCCAGCAAAATGTCAGGAGATCTACCTCCAGTTTGGTTTACTCAGGCATTTGCCCAATTAGATGCCCGGCTCACTGACCTTAAGGGAGGTCAAGATACCTTAGGTACTGACATGACCGAGTTGAGAAACCAAATTGAAGTCCTTGAAACCCCTAGGAATGATGAGAATGGGTCAGTTCATGAGGATAATGAGAATTTTAGGAATAGAGACCATAGAGGCCACAGATTTGGTCCCGGTAGATTCCAACAGCCACCAGGAGCCCATCAACCATGAGGAACGTGCCTTGAAGAACGTGCGATTAGAAGCCCCTGAATTTAAGGGACGAGCAGACCCTGAGGTTTTCTCAGATTGGTTGTCAGACATGGATCTCTACATTGAGTGGCATGATATGTCGGAACCTCACAGTGTCCGTTTTGCCAAAATAATGAAGTTGGTGGGACAAACTCGGCTTTTCTGGACCACAGTGGAACATAAACTCCGGAGGCAAGGAGTTGAACCCATCAATCTGCATTGGGATGAGATGAAAGAAAAGTATATCCCTCTCAGATACAAGCAAAAACTCATTGACCAATGGAACTCTCTACGTCAGGGCAACCAGACCATTGATGAGTACATTGAGAAGTTTGATGAGTTCCTTATGAGATGTGAGTTGGATGAGGACCCCAGCCAAACCCTTTCTAGGTTTAGAGTAGGTCTTCGTCTGCGTTGCAACGTGAGCTTATCTTACATGGGGTGGAAACTTTGGAAGAAACTTACCAAATAGTCCAAGGTTTAGAAAGTTACTTTAAGCCGAATCCTCCAAAGCATTTTGACTCCCAGGGTGCCAATTCTAGGCCTAATCCGCAAGGATCTCGGCAAAATACAGTGAGTCAACCCAAATAAGCCACCAGTACTTCATCCAAAAACAAGGATGCAAGTTTTAAGGGAGCTTCTGGTGCGAGCTCTTCTAGGAATGGTCCTTAGTGTTACTACTGTCAGGGAATCGGGCATTTCGCTCATGAATGTCCTACTAAGACCAGGAACCAGGAAAGAGCCCTTTTGTTGGGAGAACCACCCATTGAAGAGATTGCCCGTGAAGATGACATAGAAGCTCAATTTCAGGGTGAATATCCTTTGAGTGATGAGGAACTTGATGAGGAGATCGATGCAGACTTTCTTGCAGTAGTTAGATATGCCTTTGCTCGATGTCAACCCTCAGAAGATTGGAAGCGCACAACCATTTTCCACACTTACATTAAGTGCAGTGGGAAATCTTGCAAATTGATTGTGGATAGTGGAAGTCGTGCAAATGTCGTATCCACCAGGGCGATTGCTCGATTGGGTTTGAAGTCTGAACCTCATCCTAATCCACATCGAGTTGCTTGGGTCAATGACACGTCAATCCCGATCACTCAACGGTGCCCCATGCCCATTCAGATCCTCACCTATCAGGACACTGTGTGGTGTGACGTAATCCCTATGGGCGTAGGACACATTATTTTGGGTCGTCCTTGGTTGTTTGATCATGATGTGACACTGTTCGGTCAAGCGAACACATGTAGCTTTGAGCATAATGATAGGAAAATCAAACTCCTTCCTATGCAACTCAGGCCCCCTCACTCAAAACAGGATGACACAAAGAGGGGCAAACCGAAAACCCCATCAAAGACCCAGTCCAAGTCTCTACATATCATTGCTGCTAAAGAATTCGAAAGAGAGACTAGTGAAACTTCAATGGTGTATGCCCTAGTGTCGAGAGAGACCTCTCCTGATGTTAGTACTGAGTTGCCAGAGGTTGTAGTTCTAATCTTTAAGGAATTTCAAGATGTATTCCCATCTGATTTGCCAAATGAACTACCTCCCATGCGGGGCATACAACATGCCATAGATCTTGTCCCTGGGCCGACTTTGTCAAATTTGCCTCATTATAGGATGAACCCTAAGGAGCATGAAGAGTTGAAGCGTCAAGTGGATGAGCTTTTACAAAATGGATTCATCAAGGAGAGTTTAAGCTCGTGCGCTGTGTTAGCCCTCCTGACACCCAAGAAAGACGGCACCTGGCGTATGTGTGTAGATAGCAGGGCTATTAATAAGATCACTGTCAAGTATCGGTTTCCAATCCCAGGTCTCGATGACATGCTTGACATGATGGCCCGTGCTACTATCTTTTCGAAAATTGACCTCAAGAGTGGATATCATCAAATCCGCATTAGACTAGGAGATAAATGGAAGACAGCCTTCAAGACGAAGGATGGTCTGTACGAGTAGATGGTTATGCCTTTTGGTTTGACCAACGCGCCCAGTACATTTATACAGGTGATGACTCAAGTGTTGAGACCTTTTATGGGTAAGTTCTTGGTGGTATATTTTGATGACATTCTTATCTATAGTACCTCCCAGGAACAACACTTACAGCATCTGAGGTTAGTCTGTGAGGTTCTTCGGACTGAAAAATTATATACAAACCTGAAGAAGTGCACATTCATGTCGAATAGGTTATTTTCTTAGGGTTTGTGGTTTCATCTGAAGGTATGTCAGCGGACCTCGAAAAGATAAAAGCCACAGTAAGTTGGCCCGAGCCACGGAATATACATGAGGTACGAAGCTTTCACGGCTTAGCTACCTTCTATAGGTGGTTTATCCGAAGGTTTAGTTCCATCACAGCTCCCATCACGGATTGCCTTAAAAAAGGGGAGTTCCAATGGACTAAAGCAGCCGCAAAAGCTTTCAAAGAGATCAAGACTCGTTTGGTCGAAGCTTCTGTCATGCGAGTACCAGACTTCTCTAAAGTCTTTGAAGTTGAGTGTGATGCATCTGGTGTTAGTATAGGTGGAGTCTTAAGTCAGGAAGGACATCCTGTCGCTTACTTTAATAAGAAGTTGAATAAAGCCAAACAGCGATATTCCATCTATGACAAAGAGTTTTATGCGGTTATGCAAGCACTACGTCATTGGAGACACTACCTTTTGCCACACGAATTCGTTTTGTTCTCGGACCATGAGGCCTTGAGATATCTCAATTCCCAGAAAAAGTTAAACTCAAGACATGCCAATTAGGTTCAATGTCTTCAGGAATACACTTTTGTGTTGAAACACAAGGTCGGGGTTGAGAACAAGCCAGCTGATGTATTGAGTCGTAGGGTTGCACTAATACACTCCATGAGTGTGGAGGTGACCGGGTTTGAACTATTGAAGGATGAATATCCCACATGCCCGGATTTTGGAGAGTTGTATGCTTCACTCTTGAGTGAACAAGAAAGGAGTAATAAAGAATTTCTCATAGGTGGATAATTTATTGTTTAAAGGAAGTAAACTCTGCATTCCCCGAACTTCCCTGTGTGATTTTCTTGTTTGGGAGTTACATGCCGGAGGTATGGCCGGACATTTTGGAAGAGACAAGACGATTGCGTTAGTAGAAAACAGGTTTTATTGGCCTAGTCTCAAGAGAAATGTGGCTAACATCATTGGGCAATGTCGAACTTGCCAACTGGCAAAGCAAAAGAAGCAAAACACAGGATTGTATACGCCTTTGTCAATTCCTCATGCTCCTTGGCAAGATATCAGTATGGACTTCGTACTTGGACTTCCAAAGACTATTAAGAAGTACGATTCCATTTTGGTGGTTGTGGACCGCTTTTCTAAAATGGCTCATTTCCTTCCGTGTTTTAAAACCTTCGATGCGTCTAATATTGCCAAGATATTTTTCAGAAAAATAGTGAGACTACATAGGTTACCAAAGACGATTGTGTCAGATAGGGATGCTAGGTTCATGAGTTCTTTTTGGAAAACCTTATGACACATGATGGGTACTAGGTTACACTTTTCGTCTGCGTATCATCCTCAGACTGATGGTTAAACTGAGGTAGCTAATCGTAACCTAGGAAATCTATTGCGTTGTCTGGTTGGAGAGAATACGCGAACGTGGGATGTTGTTCTACCGATTACTGCGTTCGCGTATAATAGTTCGATTAATAGATCTATAGGTATGAGTCCCTTTGAAGTCATGCATGGTTATAAGCCTAGGAAGCCTATAGATCTCATTCCCATGTCTATGTCAAATAGGTCATCTGAGTCTGCATCATCATTTGCATATCGCATACATGAATTGCATGCTGAAATTAAAAGAAGAATTAATATGAATAATGAAGTGTATAAATCTGCTGCAGATATTCATCGTAGATTCAAAGAATTTAATGTGTGTGATTATGTGATGATCCGCATAAGACCTGAACGGTTCTCACAAGGAACTCTGAAAAAGTTACATGCTCGTAGTACAAGGCCTTTAAAAATTTTGAGGCGAGTTAGATCCAATGCATACATTGTAGACCTACCATCTGATATGGGTATTAGTCCTACTTTCAAAGTGGAAGATTTAGTCCCTTTCCAAGGCCCAACAGCTATACCTGTAAGCCCATCATCATCTCAATCCCTTAACCATTCTACTGGCCTACCTGACCCACTTCATGACCCATGGCATGAACCTTCTCAGCCTTCACAGCCTTTACTTTACCTTCCTTGCCACGTAAGAGAGATGAGATAGAATCTATTCTGGATGAGGAAGTTGTTTCTACATGTGCCGGAGGCTATCAGAAGTACCTTGTGAAGTGGAAAAACAGACCGATTACAGACGCTACATGGTTGACAAATCGTGAGTTACAGCGACTTAATCAAGACCTTCTAAAGAGATATCGGAGTTTTGTTTCGTCAGAGGTGCCTTCTTCTTTTACAACAAAAGATGACAGCAATGACAAAACAGGTTTCTAAGTCTATCAGCGACGACGGAAGAGAGCCGCTCTAGCTCCATCATTTTGGCTCGATGAAGATTCACTTGGTTGGCATTGAAGACCTCACGTGTGGGTGTTTTGCACTATGAAGACCCTACCACTGGGAAGACGCGTGCGTGAAAAGATTTGTATCTTCTCATCTGTTTGAACTCGAGGTCGAGTTTTTCTCAGATGGGGGGATTGATGCGGTGCATCTTCTATTCTTTTTTTATTGCTATTTTCCTGTTTTATTTTATTTTATTTTAAGCAAAGGTAATCTTATAATTTCTGCTTTATGTTATTTTAAGTAAGGGATAGCCTTATAAAGCTTTGTAGCCCTTTTAGGCAAGAGACATACGATGAAATAAAAAACAAGATTGAGAATTTCTGCAAATCCTCTGCGGTAGTTTTCTTGGAGCGAATCCGAGAGTTTGGCGTGAAGTTGTCTCCCTTCCAGGTACTCGATCCTTCTTCCTCTTCTCTCTCCTCTCTTCTCTTTTCTTTTCCTTTTATTCCATTCTCCTTACCTACCGTGATTCCCAAAATCCCAAACCCCTTTGCCGCTGCCCCAGATCCTTTCCTTTACTTTCGTCCAGCCCTTACACCCTTCATACTGCTTCTGCACCTTTCAAGAGACCCCTCCTACTGCTGCTACAGTATCCAGACTGTCCCAAATAGTAACTGTAATCCCCTTACCTGTGACTGAAATCAACCCATACCCCTTTCCTACACCCACCGACCCTCCCCACACCCTCCACTGCATTCGCCAGTCCTTACAACCCATCTATATCCTTTAGTCTACCCCTATATCACCCCCTTCCTGTATACCAACTCTTTACCCAGTCCCTTGCTGCCATAACCTTCCCTTTTAGACATTCATACTGCTGTCTAAACCTATCTGAAACCATAGACTGCTGTCTATTATATTTTGAAGCCTAAAACAGCCCAGATTTAATCTCTATGTGATGTTGGTTTATGTGTTTGGTGATCTGATAATCCTCTTGGCTTTGAAGGCCTTATATTTTTGAGCTATAACATGGTTTGGATGTGATCTAATTACTTATATTGAATTCTCTGAATTTTCTTGATTATTTATGGTAGATTTTATTATTCTAATTGTTATTATTAATTTTAATTTTAATTTCAGCCTCATATTATTTACTTGTTACAGCATAATCGCATTTAGGCATTTAGGATCACCTTTAGGGTCACCACCTTTTATCTTGTCCTGCGTCAACTACCCTTTGCGGCAACACCTAAAACCCTCCCCTTCCCTTCCGTAACCCATTTGCCCTTTTCCTTACCCTCCGTTCCTTTTATTTCTTTGGCAAGCACATGGTTATTTAAAACCATATGTTTTTTCTCAAGGATATTTTGCATGACTATTTGGTAAACTTATATTATTTAATTACATTTATTAATTGAAATTTAATTTCAGCCCATATTAGTTTTAGCTGCATTATTTTCATCTCTTTTAACTTTTAGGGAACCAATTTAGACATTTAGGGCTACCCTATTAGTTGTCCTGCATCAATTCCTCTCCGAGTTAGGGCCTTTCTCCTACTGATCCATTAATCATGTTCTGTGACAACAAAGATGCCATCAACATGGCCTCAAACCCTGTCTTTCATGAACGGACTAAGCATATTGAAGTCGATTGTCACTTCCTTCGGAAGCACACTTCTGAAGGTCGGATCTTCACTCCTTATCTCAAATCCAAAGACCAACTTGTAGATATGTTTACCAAGGTCATGTCTCGGACCCAACTCAGTCATCTTTTATGCAACCCGGCCTTACACGACATCTTTACACTAACTTGAGGGGGAGTGTTGTGGGACCCACTAAGCAACACAGTTGACCATGTGGGACCCACTTCTAGACATAGTTGACCAGAATCATCCCAATTTGAAAAGTTAACTTAGAAGATATTGCAAGCTATGTAATTTATTATAATTGATTATTCTTTTATTTCTTTCTTTTTTTAGCCATTGTAATTGGCTCCTTATAATCTATTTATCCATATACTGTTTTTTTTAATTTTACACAATTTTTGTACAAGAGAAATTATTCTTCTCCAGCATTCTCCTTATTACATTCTACTCATATAAATGAAAGATCCGTTCTAAAACCCACTCCAAATTTGTCTCCATAATGGAACGTTCCAGCATTCCAGCTATTTCGGCACTCCATTTCGACAAAGATTGGCATAATTTTTTTTTTAAAAGTGAACAAATATGATAAAATATGAAGACAATAATACAAACTTATAGATATATCTAAATTAATTATTTTCATTATTTTATACTAATCTACATAAATGAAAACATAAACTATCATTTAATAACTACTTATGTTTGTAACCTCAATTCATAATAGTGTATTTAGCAAATACTAATTCAGGAATGTTTGCATTTTACTCTACTAAGAATCAAATACAAATTGACTTAGACAAAAAGAAAAATTCAAAAAAATACTCAATAAATAAACTTGAATTTTCATTTTATTCAAAATTAAATGTCAAAACGTAATACACATAAGCACATCAGGTCCATTTCATTTTTTTCTCAGATTTTCGTCCTGGACATTAAAAAATAAACAAGACGAATTGAAAATATACTTCATGAACTACCAGTAGACCAAATTTTAACTCAAAAAATAAGGACACCTAGTGACTTTGACTACTAAGATTAAATAGCTATAAATTGAATTTTATGCTCAATTTTTTTTTTCCAATTGTAGCACATGAAACCTATTTTCTAGTCATATGGTTCAATTCTACATGTATATCTAAAAAAAATTAAAAAGAAAAATGAAATCTGTATAGCGGAATGGATAGGGCCGAAATGGGCCATTCTAGCCCATTTCGCTCGGATCAAGCTCGTTCCAGCCGAAAAACAATGGAAGAACAGGCCGGAACAGAAACCGGTACCAAAACTGAATGTGTTCCGTTCCATTTTTCAGCTAAATCTGGAAAGGTACAGAATTGACAACTTATATAAATGTCAAATGTACCATGATTTACGAAAATTAATGGCATCTTTTTTGTATGAGAAATAGGAAGCAAAGAGTATGGTGGATACAACTCATTGAACGAAGTGATGCCTAAAGTTTATTTATTTTCAAAGATTCATGTTCCTATATTATTTCCCAACATTACAAGAGCAGTATATTCATTACAATACAAATGTTACTAATGATATAAATGTCAACTGTACTAGGATTGACAAAAGTTAATGGCATCTTTATTTGTATGAAAAACAGGAATCAAACACATTACCAAAAGGTATGGTGGAGACGACTCATTATACGAAGTGATGCCTAAAGTTTATTTATCTTCAATGATTTGTGCTCGACTTCATATTCTCCAGTAAAATTCTTTTAAACTGTAAGCTTGTAAACTTTTTTATTCCCAATAGATTTTTCATTACTTTCCAAAAACTAATAATAATCAAATCAGTATGGGTATAATTTGAGTTGATGTAAAGGCATGAACAATTCTCTCCAATACAACATAGAAAGTTCCACACAATATCCACAAGTCATGTCTTTCATGATTCCACAAAAGCATTGCGATTTTCCCCTTTTTGTCTTGACTATCAGGTTATGCATAAAAATGTTTTAAGTTGCAAAGGTACAAGTGAAAGAGTCTAACATGATGGGTATGAGGTGTCAACTCAAGAAACCAAAAAAAAGACATGGGACACAACACCATATTTAAATAATTTAAATGAATTAAGATGTGAAAAAAAATAAAAAATAATGTACAAGTTTTACTCAAAACAAATAAGTGACATCGATATTCTAATTAGGTTTTCAAAGGAGAAAGGAGTTCTTGAAAAACAATGTTAAAAGGTCATAGAAGAATACATGAAGAATGGGTGTGAGTGTCTGTAAGTGTCCGACACAGGTGTGTCACATTGGAGAGTCTGTGTGCCATAATTGTTTTCGTAGTTGAGTTTTCTCATATATTATCTTCTTCAACACAAATTTTTCCATGCAATATCTGACAACCCCAACTTTCATAAACACCAAATGCATCAAAATTAACTACAATTTTAGTTGGAATGAATTTCGTGATAGTATAGCTTCTCCAGTACTTCCTAGCACAGGTAATTTATCACTTTGGTACATAAATTTCTTAACAGTACAACTTCGCCCATACTTCTAATGCAGCATAAAGGATTTTGATGCAGACGTCCTTCATGAAGAAATTAAAGAGTTAACCATCTGTGATCAGAGAATGATCTATGGCACTAAAATTGTATGAAGATTTGGAGAGAGAAAAACAGGTTTTCAAGAAGACACGGGCCTCCAAAGGTCCAAAATAAATAGTTCAAAACCTAGTATATGGGCCTAGGGCCTCATTTTTGGTGTTTGGACCTCCAAATACCCATTTCTAAGGCACATCTACAAAAAATTATGTCAAGGCCCGACTCAACAGGTACGTGAGAAACAAGATTTTTTCTTGTTTTTACTTTGAAGCATGCACAACCCATAGTCCAAACACATGACATCTACACGTGTTGCGAGATCCCTACGGATCCTAGGACTTATTCGACCTTTGATTTGATCGAACTGAATTATCAGCTGCCTACGTACTCCAATGGAGATCAGATCTTGCATCGTTCTCAATTCATTTATTTCATGGCACTAAC
Source organism: Chimonanthus salicifolius (assembly GCA_013350335.1). Classification (NCBI taxonomy): domain Eukaryota; kingdom Viridiplantae; phylum Streptophyta; class Magnoliopsida; order Laurales; family Calycanthaceae; genus Chimonanthus; species Chimonanthus salicifolius. The sequence goes on from CM023541.1 coordinate 6,648,846, forward strand.
CCCGTGCTATTCATGATGCCACATCAAGACATTCTAATTACCCAATCGTGGACCTTATCAGTAGAATAGATCTCATTTACCACGGATCTAGCCAATCACGGGTCTATACCAACCATATGAACACCGTCAACCATGGGGTCAATGTCACAGATGGGATAAACCTCAACCATGGGACCTATACCCAAACACAAGTATATCCCTCCTCAGGGACAATACTCTAAATATGGGTCCAATCTTCTATGGAATCAATACCCTCCGTGGGAATATCTATCAACGGTATACAATACTCATCCATGGTCACAAATCCCTCCATGGGAATAACCATCTATGGGAAAATAATATCTATCCATAAAACCGTCACGTCCACCATGAGACCAATACGTTTATCATGGGACCACTATATCTTTCATGGGGTCAATATGCCCACCATATAATCAATATCTACGCATGAATCCAATATGTCTACCATGAGAACAACATCCATAGGATTCATCATCCATCCCTCGTAACTCTCCATCAGTGAATATCATCTATCCATTGGTAATAACCATCTATGAATATAATCACTCCATGGGTATAAGCTATCCATGGGCATAATTCATACATTCGTAGAACCAATATGTCTATCATAGGACCCACAGGTCTACCATAAGACCAATACGTCTATTATGGGAACAACATGTCCACCATAATACCAATATGTCTACCATGGAATCAACATGTCTAACATAAGACCAATACGTCTACTATGGGACCAACATGTCCACCATAATGCTAATATGTCTACCATGGGACCAACAAGTCTACCATACCAACATCCGAGCACCACCATGGGAACCATCATCCATGGGCATACACATCCATCCCTAATAACACTTTATCTGTGAGTATAATCTATTCATGAGTATAAACCATCCATGAATATAATCCCTCCATGGGTATAATCCATCCATGGGCATAACTAATCCAATGGCATATCATCTACCATGAGATCTTCTATGCGTAGGAACATCACTCGAATGAATCAGCTACGTGACTTTGGCAATAACATCAAATCATCATATCATATCATAAACATACCACTGGCAAGACTTAGGGTCCAACGACTTACTAAGCGGGTGACTCACGCATAGCTGTGCTCTAGTCTACCTCGCCCCGCGTCCCTTCACCACGTGGGTGATTCAGTCAAGCTCCAAGGTGGTCGTATCGCGCCTTACCAAGCTAGTACCACCCCCCTCGGGCATACAAGTACCTAGTCCTGCGCATCAACGCACATCAAGTGTGCTAAATAGCCGTGAGAGCACCATCCAGCGCGTAACATATGAGGGACCTACTCCTCGACGGCAACCCTACGAGACCAAGTCTCCGTAGCCTATCCCACCGTCCGAATACCTCTCTGGAATGGTCAAGTCAACCATCATAATCACGTGAGGGACGTACCCATACCACGTCTCAATATCAAGTGACCAAGTCACAAATACATCTCAATGCCACAGTCTCCGTATGTTCATATCGAGGCTCCCACGGTCTCACGGCTAATCTAAGCCTTACTAATGGAATCTATATACTTATCTCATCCTTTTAACTATACAAAGATGAGACACAATGATCTACTGATCGGACAGTTTCTTTTTTCAACGGACGGAGGCATAACGTTATCAATATTACGTGAGGGACATAACCATACCACGTCTCAATCATCAATATCACGTGAGGGACGCACCCATACCACGCCTCAATATAATCAATATCACGTGAGGGACGCACCCATACCACGTCTCAATCATCAATATCACGTGAGAGACACCCATACCACAGTCTCAATATAATCAAGTGACCTAGTCACATACATCTCAGTACCAAAGTCCTCATCTGTCCATCTTAAGAATTTTCACAGTTTTTTAGCCACTCTAGGCTCTACTTGAGTAACAAACATATATGTCTCATCATATTGGGACTCCCAAGGCATCATAATCTCTTCGGGCCGCCTTCGAGGGATCTAACATCTAGCATTAGGGTCTATATTAGAGAAGGTAAATCCCACCAATCCCTTTCTGCTCTTCACATTTGCTCAACATCTTACATCATCCTTGATATAAATGGATGACACAATGCATCTTTCGATCGAGCTGAGGCACAATGCTCTCAGTTGCCTACGTACCACATAGTGGATCAAACCAATCGTAGCTTATCATTTTCACATTTGGGTTGCCATTGGGGGGTGATCCTACTTTTACTTTGGGGAAATCAAACAAGGCTTTCTTAGCATTTACATTCCATGCATTCTCAATCATACTAGCCCATCCCCATTGTAGCACAAGTTAACCCCCTTGGGTTCTAAGATAATTGACCTTAATTCACCCATATCACTTAGTCTAACCCTTTTATCAAGTTCCTCTTCAAATCATTAAAATTCGTTCTACACATGGTTAGGTCGATCCACCACAATCATTATCAACATAGGTACTCACTATTGAAATACACATCATCACATAATCCAAGCTTGGCATTAAAACAAATTCATCATGCTTATTATATGAGTTACTCATTTAAGAATTCCAATCACAATCATGAGAATTCATTTGATACATACATTACTCATAACCATACAAAAGTATGGGAAGTTATCAAAGCCTTTACATTACACATCTTAGGAAATCTTGATTTATCATACTTTAACACATCACAAATCAATGAATTCTCAATTATAGTAAGCATCTAATCATAGGGAACTTGGGAAACTCATACATATGTATCTGATACAATATATTCACATCAATCACACATAGGCATAAAGAGGTCAAACCATAACCTTACCCAACTATGCATTGGAATGTGCACAAGGCAACATTCACTCAAACATATTATCACACACCTTGTGAGCATGGAATTTTACAAATATTCCCAATGCTCCAAGTGTATGGCATTCTCCAATTTCACCCAATGTTATCAAACTCGAATCGTATCGAAATTGGTCTAGGGGTGTGAATCATGAATCGAAAATCATAAAATCGTACGATTCATATATCATCTTATTCCCATAACCATTTTGTTGACCTGAGCCATTACAAATTACGAAGAATGACAAGAGTTCTTTGACCGAATCAACTTGTCAAGAAAATAGGAGTGAAAAAAAAAAAAATTGGAAACTTCCTAGGCAGAGTACTCAAGGGAATCACACCAGTTCCCTTAGCATCCTCCTCCCTATCCACAACCTTGCCTTCCTTTCTGCTTTCAAGTTGCAGTGTTTGGTTAGGATTTATTGATAAATAAAGGATGGGCATGTGGCACCCATCCAAGCAATGGCACTTTTGTAATCTTTTGAAGTTTAATTAGTACAAAACGAGGGTGGGGGTCGACCCCAGGGCCATCCAAATTTGAGTTTCAGTTGCAATTGCTCCCTTATGTGGTGCGTCTTCTATCTTTCTAATTTGTGTTTCTAGTTAATATAATTTACATCTAATTAATTTTATGCAATTTAAATTTCTAGATTCATAAATTATTGGCATTGAGTATTTTTAATTTCGGTCAAAATTGAGTACGTAGTGAGATTTTAGCATCTAATAATTCTTCATCGAAAGAATTAGCCTAGGTGTCACCAGTAAGGTTTTTAGTTTCACCCTTGGAGCAAAAACTCGTTGGTTGTTTAGATTTAGGTGAATTCTAAGAATTTCGTCATAAACCATAGGTGAAATTTGAATCTAGGTGTTGCTCAGTTTAAGCCTATTTTAAAATTTTTCCTCGATTTGAATTCCTCAATTGGATCTTAAAATTTCATTTCGTTGCGAATTGGGTGATGAGGAAATCACAGAATATCAGCAAAGAAGGATGCGTTAGAATTCAATTTTTATCGTAATACGGTTGGATGATAATTTTATGCATATTCCTAATATATTTGACCATGGATAAAGACAGTCCAGCCATGTATAGCCCAGATTGTACGTTGATCAAGTAGCAAATTTGAAGTTTTGGCTCGATCCATCCATTTTTATCATCTAAGTCATCCATTTGTGGATCGGATTGATCCGATTGTTGACCACGTGTTATTAGAACATTTGTCTTTGTCATATTTCATTAGTGACATATTGTTCAATTAATATGTATTTCAAGATTGTTATATAGATATATTTGTTATTTATAGCTTTAAATCAACCACATGTACGCCATAAGTCACATGTTTCTAGGGTTTCTAGGAGTCTGTTTTTGTAAATATCTTTGTCATATTTCATCAGTGACATATTGTTTAGTTAATATGTATTTCTAGATTGTTATATAGATATATTTGCTATTTATAGCTTTAAATCAACCATATGTACCCCATAAGTCACATGTTTCTAGGGTTTCTAGGAGAATTTGTTATTATAAATATCTTTGTAGGGGCATTTTTGAATAAATGAATGAAAAGAATTTCAAGTTTCTCTCAATTTCAGAGCATGGCGCGATTCCTTCTGCCTAGTTGGAGTGAAAACAAGGGACTTTGTGTTACTAAAAATACAAATCTCAAGTCAAATGTGCCTAAGATTTCTAGGAGTCTTTTTTTATAAATAGCCTCGTATAGACACTTTTGAATGAATAAATGAAAAGATTTTCAAGTTTCTCCCAATTGCAAAGAATGGCAGATTCCTTCTACCTCCTTGGTGTGAAATCAAGGGACCTTATGTTACTCAAGGTACAAATCTCTCCTTCTTCCTCCTCCTTTCCTTTTTCTCCTCATTTTTTCCCCATTTTTCCTCTCTTTTAAACACATTTTTGTCCCTTTTCTCATCCAAACCCTAACCCCAACCCTACCATCAGCCACCAAACCCCATCGAGACCCACCAGTCCATACAAGTGTCTGTACATGTTGGTAAAATCGTACGGACGGGCCCATTTTGCCCTATTTTGTGCCCCAACATCTGGATCCCTATTATAGACTCATATATCTAACCACAATCTCCAGTTCGAACCTATTTGACACCTAGTTTTTGCCTATAATAATAAAAATAACAAATTCTAATCCCTTTGGAAAACCATAGGTGGTTCCATAGCCTTATTTCATCCTTTGGGTGATTATTTTTAAATCTAGAGGACCTAGGATAGAGTTTGGCAAGATTTATTAATCTTTTGAGGGATTTTGCATTGAAGGCCAAAAAACACAAACATGAAGGCATTATGTGTAGGTTTCATTCTTTTTTTTTTTAAACTCTCATAGTACGTGTGTGTGAATTTGCATAGTAATAGTTTTATTCTTTGTTCTCTCTAGCATCTTGATCTAGGACACGCATATCATAGATGGACCCCACTTCTATTTTTTTATTTACTAAATTTATTAAATTAGTTTTACTTTTTCAGTTGGTGTCCTTGTTTGTGTCGGACGCCTCCAAATCGAGAGTCCTATGTCTAGTCCGTTTCTAGATCCTTGTTTTGTTTAATTTCATTTAGATTTTTTTTTGCAAAAGGATGTATTGATCAAGAGAGGGATACCTCTGACAAGAATGAAAATAAGATTTTGATTACTGTTTTTCTATCTCCTCTATCTTCTTCTTGTCTTCTACCTTCGCTGAAAACCACCTCCCACCACTGGCGAAATCCAGCCTTCCCGGCCGTTGTTGCAAGCACTGATAAGGGTCCTTCGCCGTTAGCAGCCTTATCCTCTACCGAAGTGTGCATGCACCCATAGCCGCTCCCAGCCTGGCATTATCCCAGGCGTACCTTGTCTTCCAACCTTCGCCCTTGCAGAGAATCCACCATCCTCTGCTTAACCCAGACACGTCAGAAACGAGATTCACAGCTGAATTTGTTCATGCACTTCACTGCGAATATTGCACGAGTCTTCTCCAAACACAAGGTCAGATCATCCACCGTTGTTGACTGTCATCCACCCTTTTTCCTTTACTGTCATTTGCATTCTCCTATCTCTCTATCTTAGCCCTTCTTCTATCACCATCCTTTGTTCCCAACATCCCATCCTCCTTCATCCTCCTTCATCCTCTCCATTGTTCCACTTTCCACATTTTCAAACCCAAACCCATGTGATGGCTTGAGAGACAACACCATTCCCCATCTTCCCTCTCTTCATTAAATGCCTTGTCTTCTTCACTTTCCCCAACTACCACTAATAGCCATCACCTTTCCTCTAATTTACTAAATCGTCCTACCTTTTTCTTCTATCTTCAATATGGATTTTAGTGAGACCCAATTTTGACCAGGCTTTGACTATTTGACCCGAATTTTATCGAGTTTGACCGGGTTCCTTTAAACCCGCACCACTTCCGCTACGTCAAGTGGTATTCAGAGCCATCTCTCTGCATGACAGAGACAATTTGTTATCTCCATGGCTTCCTACTATGCCGACTCAAACAAAGACAACGAGGAAGAACTCTACAACGTCCCACCTTTTATGGTGAATGGCACGACAAATACTTCCTCGATTAGATCTCAGAAGTAGAAAAGCTTCTTCTATTACACGGGGATCGATGAAGCGAAAAAGGTAGAGTTCGTGGCCTATTTACTCCAAGGTAAAGCGATTGCATGGTGGGAACAATTGCAACTCGACTGTATGCAATACAACCAGCCTCCTATTAGGTCATGATATGGATGAAAAGCTTACTAAGGGTCGTTTCCTTTCTGTCGAATATGAGCAATTTTTATTCGAGCAATACCAAAATTATTGGCAAGGAAATTGGACCGTTCAAGATTATGCAACTGAGTTCTTCTACCTCTCCGCGAGAAATGATTTGGCTAAGACTGAGTCTCAACAGGTCTCTAAATTCCTCGGAGGACTTGGTACAGAGATCTATGACCACATTGTGTTCCAACCCTTCTTCACTTTGAGAGATGCGGTACACATGGCCATAAGAGCGGAACGTTAGTTAGAGCGACTCGAGTTAAGGAATGCTCCTACGACTGTTGCATTAAGCCGGAACTACCAGAGACAGATGAAATTCCGATGGTGGTCGTACAAGAATTGACCTCGGGATGCATGCTAGTTTCACAGACATGCATCCCACTTTCTCGAAATGCATGCCAGTTTCACCAACATGCATTCCCACTTCCTCAGAGTGTGTACCAGCTTCATCGAAATGTGCACCCACTTCCTCAATATGTGTGCCAATTCCCCCAGGTCAGACTCAAAATTCATACATACTCCCCACAAACGGTGCCCAATCTTAGAGTACGAGCCAATTGTGTCGCCGACGCCACAACCGTTGCAACCCACGAGTGTTGATCCATCATTGGCATTGCAACTGCCACTGGCACCACCTCCACCACCACCGCCACTGTCAATTACTCAACCCTCTTCCATACACAACCCCGATACGGATACCGAGAATCAATCTATAGTTATTCATACATTATCTTGCCCACCTCCTATCCTATCTTTCATGCCTCGTCCCACATACCCTCAAGACAATGTCATCACTCCAGTGCCATATGAAGACCCCTTCGCGACTGGATTGGTTTGGCCTCGCTTGAGCGCGTATTTGGTCATTGCTTTGGTTGTCTTGAAAACAGTACGCTCTCATTTGTGCCTTGAACGTTGCACCGCTACCAGCTTCGTCACTCGGCTCTTTGGAATTGGTCTCCACCTTTGTTTGGCATCGTGTGACAAGTAGCGTTGTTTTGCCGGTTTCAATTCGAGGACGAATTCTTTTCAAGACCGGATGACTGATGTAGGACACGCATATCATAGAAGGACCCCACTTCTATTTTTTTATTTACTAAATTTATTAAATTAGTTTTACTTTTTCAGCCGGTGTCCTTGTTTGTGCTAGACACCTCCAGTCGAGAGTCCTATATCTAGTCCTTTTCTAGTTCCTTGTTTTGTTTAATTTCGTTTAGATTTTTTTATAAAAGGATGTATTAATCAAGAGATGGATACCTCTCACAAGAATGAAAATAAGAATTTGATTACTGTTTTCTATCTCCTATATCTTCTTCTTCTCTTCTGCCTTGCTGCAAACCACCTCCCACCGCTGGCTGAGATCCAACCTTCTTTGCCGTTGTTGCAGACACTTAGAAGGGTCCTTCTCCGTCAGCAGCCTTATCCGCTACCGAAGTGTTCTTGCACCCATCGCCACTCCCAGCATGGGCATTATCCCAGGCATACCCTGTCTTCCAACCTCTGCTTAACCCAAGCCACGTTAGAAACGAGATTCACGGCTGAATTCGTTCCTGCACTTCCGCCTGCAAATACTGCACAAGTCTTCTCCCAAACTGGGCATTATCCCAGGCATACCCTGTCTTCCAACCTATGCCCTTGCAAAGAATCCACCACCCTCTACTTAACCCAGCCACGTTAGAAACGCGATTCACGGCTGAATTCATTCCTGCACTTCCGCCTACGAATACTGCACAAGTCTTCTCCAAATGCAAGGTCAGATACTTCCACCGTCGCTGAGTGTCATCCACCCTTTTCCTTTATCGTCATATGCATTCTCCTATCTCTCTATCTTAGCCCTTCTTCTATCACCATCCTTTGTTCCCAACGTCCCATCCTCCTTCATCCTCTCCATTATTCCACTTTCCACATTTTCAAACCCAAACCCATGTGATGGCTTGAGAGACAACACCTTTCCCAATCTTTCCTCTCTCTTCATTAAATGCCTTGTCTTCTTTACTTTCCCCAATTACCACTAATAGCCATCACCTTTCCTCATGCATATTCATATATTCATTTTTTCCTATCTTCAAAAAGTTGCCACCCATCAACCATCACAAGTTCACAACATCATCATTCTCTATCACCTTATTTTACATATCATAGCATTTTTTACTGATATATCAATAGCAATATTATCTTAGAGGACTTGCAGGCTTTCTTCTTCTCTCTATCCTCAAGAATATCTTTGTGATCACTTATTTGTAACTGAAGGGCATTTTCAAATGAAAACATAACTTGAACCCTCAACCTATAAGGTCACATGGTAAACACTTACAAATTGTGCTACAAGCTCCTGTCGTTGTTTGTAACTTACGTTGGAGAACCTTTAATCGTGCATGATATATAAGTGAGCAAGTCATCCCACTATACTGTACCCTTTTGCTCATATGGCCTTCTCATGTAATGCAATCATATCTTACACTAAAGCCTTCATAAACCCTCAATAACAATTATCAGAACCTTCTGAGGTACAGAGCCTCTTAAAGATGAAATTACTTTTTAAGGCGAATTCTAGAATCACTAACTCATGATGCCATGGATAATTCTGCACTCAATCTGCAAGTCTCTAACAGTCTAACCCCACCTTTCTCCCTAGACATCCACATCCACACTTGCCGCACTCAAAAAAATGAAAATCAAGTAAATTATTGACTAAGATCAGATACAAGAAGGAAAGATAATGTATTTGGACAAATGCAATTTATTCCAACGTAAAACAACCAGCATAAAATGAGCAAATCCCGCAAGGAACAAAAACGACTTCAATGTCCAAATGAATAATTAAGCATGTAAATATATTTATAAAATTATGATGGCACTCTGAAACTTCAAATGGATAAAGCTAAAAGTGAATTAAGTGCAAGAACCCATCCTCGTGCACAAAAAATTGGATCATCAAAATAAAAAAACAAAATCAGACTGCGAAATACCAAATTACGAAGGTGAACTACCAAAATTAGTATTATTTCAAGTGCTTCTTCAAGACCAAGAATCACCAATTAAAAGCCCCATTACCTTCAGAAAGATCTATTTCAATGCTTATAGTCTTATACTAAATAGAGCGCAATAACAGGAATTCCAACTTAAAACAACAACAGAGAAACGCGAAAGGAATCAATACCCCTAAAAGGAAACAACATTGGACAAACAATTACTGAAAAAAAAAGGGACCTTTAAATCATTGTAAATAGTTGGAAATAAGAATCCATTTCAAATTTGACCAAATTAGAATAACCCAGATGCAACAGAAGCACAAGAGACAGAAAATTTGCAAGTTGGAGAGACAGAAAATTTGCAAGTTGAATTCTTCAGTCGAGGCCAGTGTACGAAACCCGTTCCAGATTTAGAAATAAAGCCCATATGAAAAATCGCAAAATATGGATAAAAAATGCAAGTGGATTTCCAAGAGCTACCGCAGATTTTAATGGGCGCTTCGAGCTCGAGGAGATTGGGCTGCTGCATGAAGATTTCCCTAGAAACTGCACAAAGTTGACGGATCTCCGACTCCGAAAGCTGCACCTGCTTCCCCGGTCTGCTTCCGCGGACTTCTAGAAGCCGATTTATGATATCGTCAAGAACATTTGGGTCCATTTCCCTCTCTCTCCCTCTCTATCTGCAGAAGAAAATGAAGGAATTTTTGTATATTTCCCTTTTTCTCTTGTTTGAAGCAAAACCCAGTTCTGGCCTGGTGACAAAAGAGAGACTTGAATGAATTGGAGAGGGGATATATCAGATATGAGGACCTTCTTTATTTCTTTCTCTTCTTCAACTTTTATTGATTTAGGTTTGTTGCCTTTTCCTGCCCTCTCTGAGAGAGAGACCTTTTGAAACATTCCTCCCTGGCCATCGCCGATTTAAAGAAAGATGAAAAAAGAGATTCTCCCTTTATTTTTAATGGAAGGGGAAGCCAGGGTCGAGGAAAGTAGCTGCTGACCTAAAGCAAGTAGAGAGAAGAGATCCTGACCGTTGTTATGAACTTATGTTGGACCCACCTTTTTGTAGATAATGCCCCAAATTCCTATGGGTCCCACATATGATGACACATACCTGACACAGGTTGGATTGGATTAAAGTAAATTATTTTTACCTGCAATGTATGTACTCGAACACAAAGATATCGCTCAGACATTTTGCGATATTAGTATTTTTAAATATATTGAACGACCTGTTTAAAAGTTAATATCATCATTTAGAAAACAGATTATTTCAAGTGTCTAATAGCTTGAACCACATTTGAATTTGTCATTACTTTATTTAAAGGTTTATAGAGGTTTCAAAAATCAATCTTTGCCTGTCAGTAAAGGTCCTTTGGGACGAAGAAAATTCTTACTGTTGGACTCTGTTAAGTCTTCTTAATGTGGAAGTCAAACTTACTAATAGTCCTCGTCATGTAGGGGTTAAATACTTGTCAATTGCAAATAGATTTTTTCCATAAGAAAAGGAGGGTAAATTGTTAGAACTTTCCACATGGGTAGGCGGTTAGATTTTTTTTGTTTTTTATTAGCTTTCTGTTTTTTTTCTATTTATGTATTTAAGTAGCTTGAGTTAACGAGACTCTAGAATTAGAATATTCAAGTTAATGTTCTTCTCTTTGCTATTACATCGAGAACCATTGGAGGTTGGTCTCCTCAAAAAAGTCTGCTGTAGCGCTCTCTCACCATTTCTATGTACTTTCCGTCTTTGCACCTAATGTACCAAATCACAAAATAAAGAAGGGAAGAAGAAAGAGTTGCAAAAGAAGTTCGATCATGGGGAATGGGAATTTTGAGGTGAAAATAACATAATGCATGTTGTTGTTGTTATTAATGTTGTGAGATTTGAGGTTTAATCGAATTCAACTGTGGTCAAACTTGATTAAACACGTGCACATTAATATCATATTATAAATATTATTAAATAATTATAAAAAATATATTTTTCAAAAAAAATTCATGTTCTCATGTTATCTATTTCATTTTTTTTCTAAGCCTTTGATTAGTTCTTTAGTTTTTCTATGTAATAAATTTATTTAATTTATATTTTAAAATTTATCAAAGATTTAAGTTAAGATAAAACAATTATTAATGATATTTAATAGTAATTTTAATTTTTTTGAAGATATATTTGAATACATATATAATATATACTTATATAATGTATTTGAAAATTTAATTTGTAATATATTTTAATGTATTTGATGATAATTATTATGACGACATTCCTACAAAATGAGTGGACATAAAAGAAGATTTTCAAATGAGTTACATAATAAATGCAAGGGAATCAGTTTTAAGTGGTTAATCAGTTAAATTTTTATTTTATCATTTTTTAAACAATTTTTTATTGATCATAGCTCACGGTTTTTGGAAGAGAATAATAACTATAACTATTAGCAATAGTTATATAATTACCTTTAAAAAATAATGTTAATATTAAGCTTTAACATAAAAAATATTAATGAATAATTTTCACAAAACTAAAATTATATTATTTATTTATTTATATCATTTTTTTAATAATAATAAATTCCAAATCATTTCTCATAGTTTATGTGATGGATTCTCTATTCAACTAAAGGCCCAACAAAATATGTCACATGTGTTCTTCTGGATTCCAACAATGCACTATATATAATATTCCGACCCAAAATTAGATTTAATTGTGTGATTTTGTGCTAATTAAATGTGTTCTGTGGTTTGTTAATCGTGAAGATTACGGATTGGGCTTTTCAAAAAATCTATGATTGGTCCAATTTGAACTTGGTAGCTCATTAATCTAACTCATTAAAGTTGTAAGGGTTAAATTTTGATTTATAATAAATATTATTTATTATTGATATTAATCCTTGTTTACTTGAGAGAAATATTTTATTTGAATTAATTTGACTCTCACATTCTCACACACTCAATGATTTTTAATTCTGAACTAAATGATATTTTAATTTGTCTTTTTTACTTTCAAAAATATAACTAAATGTGACCCTAAGAGATCCCTATGTATAAAATACTATTTTAAATAATTATAGAAGTCAGAAAATTACAATAAAATATCCTATGTTTAAACTAATCATACTATATTTTGGATTTTTTTTTAAATAAAATTTTAAGACCATTTGAATAAAGATTGTTATTTTAAATAAAAAAAATTGCTTACACGATGTTTTCACTTAAATCAATGGGTTTTCGAAATATATTTTTTCTCCAAAACTTTTACAGTGTTAATTATTTTTAGAACTTAACATTTTGGACCGGATGGATTAATTTAATTAAACTTCCTATATAATTAACTAATTATAGGATTAAGGTAAATTAAAATATATTAAAAACCATTAAAATATGTTATCTTTTTACATGTGTTGAATCAACAAATACATTTGATGATTCATATAAGATATGAATTCATAGCTTAGCTATCGTGGAGGCTTGCATGCCCATGGTAATGATAAAAAAATATGATAATAATTATTATCATAATGAAATAAATGAAAACAAAAAATAAAATAAAATAAACCTAAGTAGTAGGGATGGAACGTCTACTCTTGTAGATCTGAAAGTTGTCTTTTTGCATGGAGGGAGATAGAAATAAATAAATAAATAAATAAATAATAGAAAATAATAAAATAAAAATAAAAATCTACAATAGGGTGGGGGGCAACCCTATGGGGTAAAACCAACCCCCATGGGTATATATAGGGGTGGGGTGATGGGTTATTTGACACCCATTTCCTCTCTCTCCTCTCTCTCTAGACTTTCTCTTTCTAAAATTTCTCTCTCTAAAAAGAAGGCTCTCTCTTCAAGTTCTCTTTCTACGAGTGTTTTTAAGTAGGTATTATGCTCAATTTATTTTTTTTAATTATTTTAATTAAATTAGTTAATTAAAGATTAAATTTTGAAATTGATTTTAATAAGTTGTACTTAAGTCAATTTTTTTATATAATCCAATTCAATTTTGGTTAAAAGATTTTTATTATTGCAAATTTATTTTAATTGAGTAGTGTTTTAGTTAGAATGTTTGGATTATAGTCAAAAGGAGTATGATTTTATTTCCATTTACTACTTAGGCTTTAGTCTTTTATTTGTATTTTAATTAGTTATTGTTTTAATTCAAAATTTAATGAAGTTTTTACTTATAAATCCCAGTTGAATTATTTGGATATTTTTAAAGTGTTTTAAAATTATTAGGATAATTATTTAATGTAGTTTAAAAGTTTATTTATTTTCAGTGGAAAATTCCAAAGCCCATCCTTCTAAATTAAAAGTTAGACTGGCTCTAACTACTTGTGTATTTACTTTTTTGCATTTGGTATTCACTTCCAGGTCAAAACCCTCCATGTGTAGCACAGTGGAAACGCCACTCGGTGGCCATCTGTAGCGCAGCGATATTCTTTTATCTTCTTTCGCCGCTCTGTGGCAAAAGGGGATCGGACACTGAGTGATTTATTTATTGCACTCTCTAGGCCTATCTCAATATATCTCCATGGTCCTATTCAGAAGAGAATACGAGAAATGGCATGAGCATTTTACATTTCTATATTGTACCTTCTGGGCCTCTCTCAATATCTCTCTATGGTCCAATCAATAAAAAAATACGAAAGAAGGCACTAAATACTTTCATTTTTCCTTTTATTGAGTGTTTTGGACAACTAACTTTTCTGACATCAATTAAAATGAAATAGTAACTTGTAAGTGGACTCACAAATATCTCCTCTATGTATTTTTGGGAAAAAGTAATCAAAGAAGTTGTTTATATTATACATATATTATATGTGAATCAATATTTACATTTATTCTTATTTTCACACTTTTTTGCTTTCACCCGACAAACTACGGTGAGGAAAACTCAACTATATCTTGTTACAAAATTGTTGTAAACCTAGACTCTAAGGCAATGAATGGGATCTATGGTATTTATATGGATGGAAAATACTTGATGGACCGGAAAGCAATACTTGACATCACTTCCATGTAAGTGATGGATATATGTTCTAACTATTAGAACGGAAGCATAAAAAGGTATCAGGGAGTCGATGTCTAGTAGTCTATAAACAGAGTATGGACCCATTTACGTGTCTAGAGGTTAATAGATTAATGGAATTGGACGAAGGTGCATGGATGTTAGTAGTTGATTCGAATTATATGTGGTATATTATGATATCTGTTTATACATGAATTATATGATTGCGTTTTGAGGCTGAAATTATGATGGTTGGTATTTTCCAATGTAAACCTTAAGTAAGAGGGTACACATGGAAGGTTGTGAGAAGTGATATGGTAAATGATTATGATTATTTCCCGGTATGGAAAAGTTGGTATTGTAAACTGCCTTCATATATTTAGCCGTTAAGCTGCATTGACCGTTGGTGTTGGACCATTGGTGGCGTATAGCTCTTACAAGATGTTGTATTTTGACCGTGTTGGGACTTAATGCATTTAGGACTTTGTTGTGCCTGGAATCCTGTTAGTGCTTCAATTGTGTGAAAGGGTGATGGCAGGAATTGGTAAATATGGCAGATGATATTAATGGTAGAAGTAGACCATTATTGATATTATGTTTTACTGCATCGTTTATTTAATTAACATGTGTTATTATATTAAGATATCTTAAAATATCTTGTAAGCTCTCTTCACTGGGCTATGAGCTCACATCCATTACATTGTAGGTTTAGCACCTAAGGAGAAGGAACATCCACTATTGTCTTAGGATGAGGGAGCCTATGCAGTCGATCATATTTCTCGCCGATGGGAAATATGTTTATTATGTAATTTTGATCATTATGCCACCTGTGGTATATTACTCCTAAGCATATATAAACCGCTATGTTTTCATATGTACCTCTGATAAGATGAATAGAAATATTTGTTTGTATATGTGTTTATATGTTGGGATATATGGTATATGTTTGAATCCACGTGTAAAGAGCACGTGTGACATTTTGTTATTATGGGCTTAAATGTTTATCTTGAGGATCCAGCCCATGAATTGTGAAAAGTGATTGGAGATTATTATAAAAAAAATTATCACGTATTCCGGGCCAACGAGGGGTGGGGCATGACACTATAAACTTCATAAACAATCATAATTCACAAAAAAAAAAATACTCAAAACAAAATATTCTATTAACTCATCAGAGTAGCATACGAAAGTATGATAGTTTATTCATGCGGCATAGTTATCAAAAGTACGTAATTAGCATTAAAATAGATGTAATCAATACATTTCCCATTAGTGGAAAAGATGATAGACTTCATAGGTTCCATCTCCTAAGACAGCAGTTGAGGCTCCTCTATTCCCCCCTCAGGTTCTAAATCTGCATTGTAAGGGACATGAGCTCCTACCCAATGAAGAGAGCTAACAAAATATTCTGAATATAATATCACATGGTAAATAAGAATACATTGTAGTTAAATTCTCAAAATCATAAATATCAGCAATGGTCTACTTTTACCCTTAAGATCATCTATAATCCTTAACAATTCCTGCCATTACATTTTCACACAATTTTAATTGAAGCACTAAATAGGCTTCACGGGCACAAATAAGTCCCAATTGCATTACGTCCTGACACAGTCAAAATGCCGCATCTTGCAAGAGCTATGCGACCCAAGAGTCCGATCCACTGGTCAAAATAGCCCAACGACTAAATGTGTGAAGACAATTTTCCAATAACACGTTTTCCATAGCAAGAAATAATTCATAATCACTTACCATATCATTTCTCACATTCCTCTGAGTGTGCCCTCTTACCTAGGGTCTACACTGGAAAATACTATCAATTTTCAAAATTTTGGTCTTAAGACCCAAACATACATATTCTGCACAAATAACCATCACAACATACCACATATAATTTTGAATTGACTACTCACTGTTGTCCGACGACTGATTGCAAAAAACTGTGTAAATGAAAAATGTGTAAATATTGGTTCACATAAATACACACATAGTACTAATAATCCTTTGATTATTTTCCCAGGAAAATAGAGGAGATGGCGGTGAGTCCACTTATACGTTACTAGTTTCATTTTAAATTATGTAAGAGGGGTTAACTATCCAAAACACTCAATAAAAAGAAAATGAAAGTATTTAGTGCCTTCTCGTATTTTCTTCTAGAATGAACCATGGAGATATATTGAGAAAGGCCCAGAGGGTACAGTACTGGAATATAAATAAATTACTTAGAAAGTTTTCTCGTATTGTCTTCTGGAGAGGACCATGAAGGCATATTGAGATAGGCCCAGAGGTTACAGTGCAAAAGTTTAAATACTCAATACTGTAAATAAACATACAAGGAGTTAGAGTCAGTTTCATTTTGAATTTAGAAGGATGAACTTTGGAATTTTCCATTGAAAATAAATTAAACTTTTAAACTAAATTAGATAAATATCTTAACAATTTTAAAACATTTTAAAAATACCCAAATAATTCAACGGGGATTTATAAGTAAAAACTTCATCAAATTCTGAATTAAAACAATAACTAATTAAAATACAATAAATACATTAAAAGCCTAGGTAGTAAATGGAAATAAAATCATACTCCTTTTTAAACAATTAAAAACTTATTTCAAGTTTTAAATAAACAAATCGAAATAAATCAAATCATAATAATAATTCATATTATTTCAATAAATAAATAAAATAAGAAAACTCATTTTAAGTTTAAAACAAACAATTTCAAAACAATAATCATAATGACATTTCATTTTATTCTTTTATTTTATAATCACAAAAAGTAAATACAAATAGAATAATAAATAAAATATTTAAAATTACCTATCACAAAACCCAAATTGGATGGACGTTGATGTGGCTAAGGAGTGCACACACTGCTGGGAAAAATATTACAGGGAGTTTACAAAATTTGCTTTCCTTTGCATTTGTAAAAAAGATACACAGTCTATGCTATGTATTTCATAGCTCATATGAATCACCTCCTACATGGATGATTCATTGCGTCTAAAAAGACTATTTTATTATATAAGTAGCGCCCCGTTCTGCTACGGGCTTGTTCTATCCAAAATATCACAAAACATCACAAAAGGACAGATATCGGGTTTTTTTTTTATCGGGGTAACTACCTCTCGCTCAACAAACTACAAGTCTATAATACTTAGAAACATAACAACTAACACAGACTCATCAAACATAGTTGTACAGTCATCTGAAATAAAAATCATACAAGGGGTTCATACCAAACAAAGTCTTTCAAACTAAAGATAAGCATGATCATAGAATCACTAATTAGTTGTAACGATCAACCCTTTTTCACTCGCTTCTTCCCGTAAATTTAGAGTCTATTTTTTTTTTATAACAGAGTAGAGTGATAGAGCGCGGGATGTCACGACACGAGCTAAGTCTGAACTTCCAAAGTCCGACCCTTAACTAGCCAACTCTATGTGTGCATGGACGAAGTCCACGAAAATGGTTCACACATAACAATATCAACTTGAGAAATAAAAATCATAACTGCGGAATCATAACATGTGGAATAATAATAGAACCAGGTTCTATTCCATTCAGATAGCAAAGTACGTCAAGTCCTTAATCATTATTAAAACATCATAATCATCCAAATAAACATCCGACCATCTAAATTATTATATTCCGAAATCTAGATACTCAAATAAATGTCCACAAGTAACTTTATTCAAAACATATAAATCATCCAAGCTCTTATACCTGGCCCTCCTTGCGTTCATCATTCCCCTGTTTTCCTGTGTCATCCACTAGGGTAGAAGTAGGGCGTTAGAACAACGCGCCCAGTAGGTATTCCAGTTACAGTAACACATGGTTAGTATAAAACATATATTATAACATAATATCCAAAACCATATAAAACCATGCCATGCAATGATGACAAATGCAATGAGTCCCACCCATCACATGTACATAAAAGTACCCACCACATAGGTCTTTCGGATGCCCCGACGGAGTGTGAACCCTCCTGATCTTCCTGATGGAAAAGCACATCAAGGTGTTTTTCGGACGCCCCGACGGAGTGTGACCCCTCCGGTTACAAATCCTCCACCCCATGCCATGCATGAGGTGCCAATGAAGCACATGCTATTTTAATAACATAAACATAACATTTAAAATCACCTTTTGAAATATAATCAACACATGCTGTTTATACAATTAAGCATAGCATTTGAAATTCAATATAAAGCATATCCTTTGAAACATAATTTCATCAATCATAAAATAAACATATGTACATAAACCCATGGTTTCAAAGAGGTGGAATCCTACCAAAGACCGTTACGTGTCCTTGCATCTTTCGTCTGGTAACCGCTCACGATTGTAAACACCTTGTGAGATCCCGTTACCTTATAATTATAACAATTAATCATAACCAAGTCCCACTTGATTTTCATGTTCAAAGTCCATAAACAAAACCCCATGGGGTTCGGCCATACACCATGGCTGAACCCATGGTCCATTAATTCAGTTAATTACAATAATGCCATTGTACACAACCTTAGCCATTTTCCTTGCTTAGATTCCAAAATAATCCATACATACTTCTTTTAATCTAAGCACATAGTCCCATAAATAATTCATGGGGTTCGGCCATACACCATGGCTGAACCCTATGTCCAATATTTCCACATATTCACAACTTTGCCATCCATGGCTTATTTTACCCATTATTCTCATTCACAATGTACTTAGACTAATAATTAATCAAATAATCCAAGTTCATGGGGTTCGGCCATACACCATGGCCGAACCCATGATCTTCCATTTTTCAGCCAATATTACTAAATTGCCACTACCTTATGTTTTATGTCTCTTCATTAATCCATTCACCTTATTAAGTTCATACATGATCCATAAACCATGACATACAAACCATAACATTTGGTTCATGGGGTTCGGCCATACACATGGCCGAACCCATGATGTCTAGCTCCCATTTTCATCAACTTCCATTGTTAGCAAATCCATATTTAACAAGTCCCTATTTAGAAGATCTATATTTAGAAACTTTCTAAATTCATCAACCTCCTTCCATAAATAGAAACCTTCTCATTTTAATCTCCTCCTTCTATTTTTAGAAGGTTTCCAAAATAACATTCCATAATTAGAAGGTCCCTAAATTAAAACTTTCTAATTTAGTCTTCACCTTCCAAAAATAGAACTTTCCAAATAAACCAACTTCCGTAAATAAATGCTTTCTAATTTGGCAATCTCCATCCATAATTAAATAGTTTCCTAAATTAGTAATCATCTTCCAAAATTAGAAGCTTTCTAATTTAGCCAATCAACATCCATCAACCATTCCAAAACAACTCATGGGGTTCGGCCATGGTGGTTCATGATCTTGACCATTTAATCCCTTCAAAAGTTACATATCAATAACATCAACCTCTTATTAAAATTAACCAATGACCATCCATTATAATCAATTAAAATCCATAAATATAATTGGTGGGGTTCGGCCATACACCATGGCCGAACCTCACCCATTTTATTTATTTTTTATTCTTTTGATCCAACATCCTAGCCATAAGAAAATCATGGTTCGGCCATGCAATGACTGACCCACATTCCTATCCATATTTCCGTTTATAAATCCTCTTAAAACATAAGCATAAATCCATGATCTTCATGCTTGAAAACCCCATAAACTTATTAACAATTTCCATGGTTTTCATTATTAATAACCCAACAAAATAAACCATAACTTTCCATGGGGTTCGGCCATGCACTATGGCCGAACCCTATGGTTTTTTCTTTCCATTAAAATCATCAAACCATCTCCCAATCTTCTTCCGTGGGGTTCTTTTATTTCAAAACAAATTTATCAAACAAAAATACTAACCATTTCCGTTTGATTTCTTGCTCTTCTAGTCCTTCTCCTTTCTTCTTAATTTTTCAAACCAAGAACACCTCTTGCTGGCTGCCTTCTTCTTCCCCTTGCTCCTGCCGTGAATGAGAACTTGAAAGAGGGAGAGAGAGAGATAAAATTCGGCTATGAAGGGTGTAAAACCGTGTGCCCTTGCCCTCCTCTCCTTTTATAATCTTCCCTTGGTCCCAACTTAGACTGTACTTAAGATAATCTTACCCCCTTAGGGCCGTGCGCCCCTTGTTTAATTTTAGTAATTGCCGACCTCCCTATCTTATTTATATAGCACTTGCCGACCTTCCTATCTCTCTTTAGTAACCTCCCAATCGGCCAATGCTAAAATAATAATAGCAATGCCGTGAACCCTTGCCTTGTTTGCCATTGCCGTGTGCTCCTCTTATTTCACACTTTGGAGAGTCCTAATTTAATTTTAGACACTTCCCTAATGCCATTTTTAAATCAAGGGAAATACCCCTTTAAAATGATCTATGCGTATCACATATAGATTGCACATCTCCCACACGGCCATGCACAATCTTATTAAATCTTAAATATCTTCTCAAGATATTGTAGCATATTATTTAATTCAAGTCCTATTTAATTTTATGAAAACAATTCCAAAACCGTTGGGTCCTAATTGGGCCAATGACCCAACTCTTTACCCAATTTAAGATCCATAACAGATATTCACAAACTAAATGGATAATTTTCATACAAATAATATCTCCAATATTTTCATTTTTATCACGAAAATATCGGCAAAATAACTTTTCCCGTTAAAAACCCGAGTTTATCGCATCTGCCATTTTTAAAGGTAAATTCCCGTTAAAAACACATTTTTATCGCGAGAAATGGTAAATTCCCTTTAAAATTGTGAGATTTTGTCGTTAAATTCCTGTTAAAAATGCTTGGGCCAAAAATAAATTTTTTATTTCTGAAATATCATTTATTTTTTCAAATTTCGGCCACATTATTTATTTCTTACTTTTTAAACAATATATTTTTCACGAGATTTTTCCATTAAATTCTGGATAAAACTCGAGAATTTGAAAATATCCTGCTACTAACAATTGGCGTTAATATCCCGAGAATGAGATTTATGACAATGCTCCCAACAACCAAACTCATCTCATCATCATGAATGTATATACATAAACAAGTCCTCCCATGCATGCACATTGTATCATGATCATGTATGACAACACAAACACGTGCTGAATTAACACCAACATTAACAACATACCTTATTATGCGGTCAACAAGCACATAACAATTCATAAACTCATATCTCTATATCAAGCATGATTTCATTTGCACCTTATGCGTAGACACGCAATGTGTCATCAATATAATCCAAGTATCATATATAACAACAAGTTGTTCAATTAATTTTTTTCCACCATAACATATAATTGACAGGAGTGTACTGAACAGATCTCTTGCAACATGATCATTTTCGACAGTTTACCTTTACCGAGTGGCTTAAAACAAGAAAAGATCTCATTCAGCTCACTCTATGTCTAGGATTAAGTATTGGTAGATGCAAATGAATGCTAAAAATGTGATAAGTCCCCTCACCACATGTGCAGAGTAGAAAATCCGAATCGAACAAGTGGCTTGATGGGTTGAAGGGAGCTCAATTTGTTGAAATAAAGAAGAACAAATAAGTAAATAAAGCAAAACATACTAAAATGAGTCCGGACATAAAACGGGCCTAAAATTGGATCGGGCCCAAAACGGGCCAAGTTTAAAATGGGCCAGAAACGGGCTCTAAAAATGGGTCGAGCCTAAAAACGGGCTAGGCCTGTCAGACTTGGCAGGATAAAAATTGGTTGGGCCAGACTAGGTCTGACCTGGGTAGGCCAGACTAGGTCTGACCTGGGTAGGCCTTGAGTAGATTGGGCCGAGACTGGGCCAAGTCAGGCTGGGCCAGAACTGGGCCGGATCGACTGGTCTGGGTCCGAGCCAGACTGCGCGCTGAGGCCAGAAGCTGAGTCAAACCACGAGTCTGATTGAGTTGACTCGGAAACTCTACCCAGGCGACTCGGTAGTTTAGGTGAGACGGAAGGGAGAAGAGGAGGGAAAAACAGGAAAACGAAAAAAATCACGAAAACTGAGGAAAACCCAAGAAAAATGGGGAAAAACAAGCAAAACTGTGGAAAACCAAAGCAAAATAGAAGAAAAGAAAGGAAAATGGAGAAAAGTGAAGAAAGAATCAAGGAAATTGAAACAAACCATAGAAATCCATAGAGAAAGGAATAGAGGGAATATAAGATTTAGGAGGAGAAGAAAAGAGGCGAGCAGTGCGACGGAAAAATGGGGTTTTAAGAGGTTAGAGTTTTGGGCTTTAGTTAGTTTTAAAAAAAAAATTAAAAATCAAGGTTTTAAAATAATTTATTTTCGAAAGAAATACAATACAATGAAATCAAAAACCCGAAAAATCTCGAGTGCTTAACATCGGCGAGAAAATGTTTGATTTTTAAATATTTTTCATGACAGAATACTCAATAGTTATAAATTACCAAGTTGCCTTCGAGCTCTCGTGCTCAGAATGAAGCAAATTGGTGCCAACCACGGAGCCTACACTCTCCTCAAAGCTACCAAAGTTTCGAAAACAACTCGAAGATCCATAAATCTCTCCAGAAATCGGGTAACTCGGAACAGGTCATTACAACACTACCTCCTTTAAGGAATTTCGTCCTCGAAATTCAAACTGAACTCATAATTCTAGTCTCAAACAAGACTGAAACTGTTTCTGCATCGTTGCCTCATCCTCTCAATAGTTTCCCTGCCTTTGCGCTACCAAACCACTAAAATCAAGCGGATAGTCATGCCACAAAGCCTCTGTACCCTCAAATCTTTAATGTATATTGGTCCCTCCTTAGGGCGATGTCTTCGCTACGCTTCATGTCCTCTTAGTTAATCTCATGCGATGGGTCATCATGGTACTTCCAAAGCATTGAAACTTGAAAAAGGGAGATGCAAATCCGTAGACCACTTCTCTGATCCTCTGTAGTACTTCAATCTGTCCAATAAACCAGGGTGATATCTTTTCTCTGTGCCCAAACCTCTGAATCTCATGACAGGGCGAAACTCGAAGGAAAATGCAGTCTCCAACAACAAATTCAAGTGCCCTCCTCCAATGGTCAACATAACTCTCTTATCAGTTTTGGGAAGTCAACAATCTTTGCCTGATCTGTCTCAATTGCTCAGTAGTCTTTCTAACCATATCTGATACTGACATCATCGTGTCATTGGTCTCCACCCAACACAAGGGTGATCTACATAGTCTACCATACAAAGCCTCATGCGGTGCCATATTCATACTGGACTGATAACGGTTGTTGTAAACAAACTTAAACAGATGTAAGTGGCCCTCCCAACTACTGCCATGATCCAAAATACAAGCTCGGGACATATCCTCTAAGATCCGAATAGTCCGCTTCGATTGGTCGTCTGTCTGTGGATGGAATGCCGTACTGAAACAAAACTGTATGCCCAACTCTTTCTGCAAACTATGCCAGAATTGAGAGACAAACCTCGGATCCTGTTCTGAAACAATTGACTTGGGTATACCATGTAGTCTGACTACCTCGGCCAAGTACAGTCGACTCAAAGTCTGAAGAGAATCTGTCGTCTTCATGCCAACAAAATGGGCCGAGTTCGTCAATCGATCCACTAAGACTCACACTATACCATGCCCCAAAGATGACCTTGGCAAGTCAATCACAAAATCCATAATAATGTAATCCCATTTCCATTAGGGGATCGGAAGAAACTGAAATCTACCGGCGGTTCTCGAGTGCTATATCTCGACATGCTGGTAAGTCATATATCAGGTCACAAACTCAGCCACTACCCTCTTCATTATTTTCCACTAAAACTGCCGCTGCAAGTCATGATTCATCTTTGTGCGTCCCAGATCCACAGAGAACATGGAGTGATGAAACTGGTGTAATACCTTCTTGTGGCACTACCCAAACATGGGTACAAATATCCTGTCCTGAAAGGCAAAAACACCATCTCGTTTCACAATCCAGCCGAAAAGTCCACTGCCACTGGCCATAACATGTCTCAACGCGATGCACCTCTCATCTGCCTGTTGAGCTGTAATACCCCGGGTTTTCAAGTTATAAATATTTACAGAAATTACCTATTTAACTTGTGAATTTTGGATATGGATTTTATATGGGTAAAATGTTGGGTCATTGCTCAATTTAGATCCAACGGATATGTGATAAGGTTCAATT
Organism: Chimonanthus salicifolius; assembly: GCA_013350335.1. NCBI lineage: Eukaryota > Viridiplantae > Streptophyta > Magnoliopsida > Laurales > Calycanthaceae > Chimonanthus > Chimonanthus salicifolius. Next base: position 6,673,566 of record CM023541.1, read on the forward strand.
TAAAATAAATTGGGTCAAAGTTGTTATTTGGGTCAAAATGCTAAAATTGGGACCCAAAGGGTTATGGTTACCATGGTTGACCACCAAGTGGGTTTAAGCCTAAATAGATGAGGCTGAATTAAATTAGTAATGCAATTTATATAAATAAGGGATTTGGATTAATTGCATGGGCATGAAAGGCATTGATGGAAAGGTTTTAGGATGGATCTAAAATGGGCCACACGTTGGGGTAAATTGGATTAGACAATGTCATCCGATTGTCTAAATCCAAATGAAGAAGATGTTTTAATCTAAATAAAGAAAAACTTGGCCGAATGGAATAAAAGAGAGGGGCACACGACATTATCAAGAAAGGGGAATTACTTATCTTAACACCTTCTAAATTGGGAGTTATGGGCCAAAAGGGATCCTTCCCTTGGTGAAACACGCCAATTGTTATTTCTATATTAGGACCAATTGGAGTTTTATAAGAATCAAGAGAATAAGGGCCGCATGGCACATTCTAATCTAAGATAAGATTAAAGGGAAGGTTTAATAAAAGAACGGAGCAAGGGCGCATAGCACCTTCTAAGTTTGGATCAATGGCAATTTCTATCTTTTATCAAATGGAAGATTTTATAAAGGGCAGCAAGTGGCACACGGCATTGGTTATCTTAACAAGGGCACACGGCATTGTCTAAGTTGGATTAATTAAGAAAAGAAAGGGCAACCGACCAAGGGAAAGAAGCATTAGAAATTGCTATCTTGATACCTTCAAAATTGGGACAAGTTGTAAGCAATAAAAGGAGACAAGAGAGAGGGGTACGCGGCATTCACTTGTCATTCAAAGAGAGACTGCAGCAAGCACAAGAGCAGCCAGCTGAGTGGAAGAGCAAGGAGAAGAAAAGACTAAGGAAAGAAGAAGATTGGAAGAACAAGATCAATCGACGGAAAACCGAAGGAGTCGCGGAACCGGTAAGTGGTTTAGATGTTTTTGTTTTAATGAAATAAGGAACCATAGGGTTCGGCCAAGGTGTATGGCCGAACCCCATGGAAGAGGAATTAAGAGATGATCATGGATGAACCATGTACCATGGCCGAACCCCATGGAAGGGTTTTGGGGATTTTAATGAAGAAACATGGGTCATATTATTATGGTTAATGTATGATTTTAAGGGATGCTTTTGGTGATTATATTTATGGGATGAAAGTCATGGAGTAATTATATGGTTTTAGATCCATGGAAAGATAAAATTTAATGGAAAGAATGGACCATGTGGTTCGGCCATAGTGCATGGCCGAACCCCATAGAAAAACATGGTTTAATTATGAAATTTTAATGATGAAAATCAAGTGGGCTGATTTATTAATTTTATTGGTTGGAAACCATGGAAGGATTACCAATTCTTTTAAAGGGATTACATGAAGAACTTCAATAAATTTTAATGTGAGGTTGTTGGTTATTTTTGAGGGATAAAAACCATAGAATATTATGTATGTTTTAAATAAGGTTTAAATGGAAAGAAGGGCACAAAACAAAAGGGTGAGGTTCGGCCACGGTGTATGGACGAACCCCACCAAGGAGTATACATGGACTTGAGGTTAATGATATATGGTTTTGAAAGGATCATGAACCATAGGATTTGGCCATGGTGTATGGCCGAACCCCATGGAGTTGTATTGGAGTGGTTATAGTAACTTTAATGTATGATAATTATTTTTGGAAGGTGGAGTTTAAAATTAGAAACTATCTAATTATGGACCTTAGATTAAAATGGAAGGTGGAAATTATTTTTGGAAACCTTCCAATTATGGAAGGATGGGCTCTAAATTGGAAACTTTCTAAATATGGAAGTTGGATATTAATTTAGAAAGGATCTAAGCAAGGTGATTAAATAGGAAGGTTTCTAATTATGGAAAGTGGATGATAAAGTTTGATATGGAATTTAGAAAGCTTTTAAATTTGGACTTTTTAATTATGGACTTGTTAATTATGGGTTTAAGGGTATGTATTAATTATAGAAGGTTGGAAATAATTAGGCCAATGGTAATTTTGTAAATAAGGTCTAGAAAGAAAGACCATGGGTTCGACCATGGTGTATGGCCGAACCACATGGGGAATATTTTGAGAATAATGGAATTTTAGCCTTGGATGGCAATATGGTAATTATGTAGAATTTATGGAACTATGTTTTGAAACTCAAACATAAGTTGATGGAATCGATTATAAATTATTTGGGAGTGTTATGAATGTTTAAAATAAATAAATGGACCTATGTGTTGGAACCTAAGCCTAAGTTGTTGGAGACAATGGCAATTTGGTAAATAAATGTGAAAATGGTAGGTCATGGGTTATGTTAGCCATGGATGGCATTGTTGTAATTATGGTAAAAAATAAGGGACCATGGGTTTGGCCATAGTGTGTGGCCAAACCCTATGGGAATTGTTTTGATGAACATAGGGTTACGTATGTTGGATTAAATGAATGAAATATTAATTAAGGTTAGACCAATGACATTTTGGTAATATTGACTGAAAATGGCCGAACCCCATAAGGATTGTGTTTATGGACTTAAAGGATTGTAAATCAAGTGGGACTTGGTTTTGATTGATTTTATATTATAAGGTAACGAAACCTCACAAGGAGTTTACGATCGTGAGCGGTTACAGGACGAAAGACGCAAGGACACGTAGCGGTCTTTGGTAGGATTCCACCTCTTTGAAACCATGGGTTTATGTACATTGTTTTTTATCTTGATTTGATGAATTTATATTGCAAAGGATATGTTTCAAATTATGATTTTTAAATGCTATGTTTATATGATAAAATAACATGTGTTGTATATGTTTCAAAATGAGCTTTTAAATGCTATGATTTTTATAATTGCATAGCATATGGACATTTGCATCTCATGCATGGCATGGGAGGGATGAACGGTAACCGGGGGCCCACACTCTGTCGGGGCGTCTGTAAAGCACTAGTGGGGGATACATTGATGAGGAGAATTCCATCAAGAGGATACTATGTAGCCGAAGATCCACCACTCCGTCGGGGCGTCCGTAAAAGAATCGTGGGGATACCTTGATGAGGAGCTTTCCATCAAGAGTATATTATGTGTGAAATGTAGCCGGAGGACACTCCGTCGGAGCGTCCGAAAGACCTATGTGGAGGGGTACATTTTATGTACATATGATGGGTGGGACTCATTGCATATGATAGCATGGCATAGCATTGAATCGGCATGATTATGATCTTTATTATCATACGAGGTTTCTGGTTTTTATCTTTATGATTGGATCTCTATTATCATACACAGTTTTGGATACGATGGTTTATAAGTATGGTATGATTTAATATAATTGGATTTGATATATATGTTATATCTGGATTTTTGGTATTAACCCATGTGTTAACCCTAATTGGAATACTTACTGGGTGCGTTGTTCTAACGCCCTACTTCTACCCTAGTTGATGATACAGGAAACAAGGGGAACGATGAACGCGAAACGGACCAGGCATAGGAGTTTGGAGGATTATAGCTTATATTTTGTTTAAGATACTCATGGGCTTGTATTTTGAGTATCTAGAATTCGGATTGTAATAACTTAGAGGAATTTGCTATGGTTGGATGTTTATTTGAATAATTGTGTTATATAATTATTGAATAAAGACTTGACGTACTTTGCTATCTGAATGGAATAGAACTGTGTTCTATTATGATTTCGCATGTTATGCTTTTTATTTTGCATGTTTATATTGCTATGTGTGAACCGTTTTTCATGGACCGAGTCCATGCTCACATAGGGTTGGCCAGTTAAGGGTCGGACTTTAGAAGTTCGGACTTAGCTCGCGTCGTGACGTCCCGCGCTCTATCACTCTACTCTGTTATAAAAAAAAAATAGATTCTGAATTTACGGGAAGAAGCGAGTGAAAAAGGGCGGGGCGTTACAGTTGGTATCAGAGCGAACCCGAAAATTGAATCTTTCGGAGTAAATTAATCAGGCTCTCGTGCATTAATTTACTTCGTTAGACTCAGACGGATGATAGCAAAGGAAGTACAGTCAAAATAATCGGAATTATCCAACATAGCAAAATAGGATATATTCCCCGGAAGCAAAGAAAAATCAAAGAGTGCTTATTTGGAAATTTTCCCCCAAGGACAAGAAACACAAAATGATTATTTGGCAATTTCCCCAAACAAGAGACATTGTGTGATACCTAAAGAACTTCCCCAAAACAAAGACTTAGTTTGATTAGAACTGATATTGTCATTGACATACTTCGGTTGTTGTGATAAAGATATGTCAGGCAACACAGAGTATACAGAATTGTGGGACAGAGGGACACCTAGCTGTCCGATAGATTTGGCTTCTTCGTCCGATGATTCCAGCGTACCAAACTTCAACAATAAAGTTGAAATCAGTCAGGATATGGAAGTAGAATCGCCCGAGTATAATGTTAGGGTTGATCCAGCCTTTGTACCCGAAGAGGACGAAGAAGATGTCCCAAATTTAGAGGAATCCGTAGGGGAGATAGGCTCGCCCGAGTATACTCCGGCTACTCTGACTTCGGATGAGTGGACAGATTATATGTGTGAATTATGCAATCAGGAGGGGCACAACTGTACTTATTGCCCCCACCCGATTGATGTTATTTGCCCTGTTTGTGGACTTCACGGGCACGGAAAGGAGAGGACTAACTGTCCATACATTGGGGGACCAGGAATAATACCCTATCAGACTTCAGACTTGTGGAGTGTTGGGGCACACGTCGACGACTTGCCCTGACAACTTCTTCGATTTTTATAATGATGCAGAGTCTTCTACGGAAGATAAGGAAGGGTAGGGAAATGTAGGGGAAAAAAGGGAAAGATTTTGTAAGGGTTGTGGGAAAGTTTTAAAGGGTTTGTTCTAACCCTATCAACTCTTGTATTGTGATGGAAGTTTGAATAAATTTCAATAAAGTATACAAATTTAAGAGTTTATGAGAATTTTGGCATTGAGATGCATGTGACAAGGTCACTTGATTTTATGGAGACGTGGCACGGGTGAATCCCTCACGTAATATTGATGAGATAAGTATATAGATCCTATGAGTATGGCTTTGAGTAGCTATAAGACTGTGGGAACCTCGATATGAAATACGGAGACTTGGTCCCATAGGGTTACCGTTGAGGAGTGGGTCCCTCGCAGGTTACGCGCTGGAGGGCACTCTCACGACTATTTTGTACACTTGATGTGCATGGATACGCAGAGCTAGGTACTATTTTACCCCGTGGGGGTGATGCTAGCTTCGTTAACTGCGGACCGACCGTCTTAGAGCTTGACTAAATCACCCTTGGGGTGAAGGGATGCAGGGCGGGTAGACCGGATCACGTCGGACGTGGGTCTTCCGCTTAGTAAGTCATGGGATATAAGTCTTGCTAGGGGTCGGGGTATATTTGTGAGTTGATATGGTTGCCATAGTCGGGTAGTGATTCATTCGAGTATTGTTTCTGTGGATAGAATATCTCATGGTAGAGTATGTACTCTGGATTAATTATGCCCATAAATGGATTATACCCAGAAGGGGGTTATATTCATGGATGGTTATTAATCATGATAGTTGATACTCATTGATAGAGTGGTACCAGGGATAGATGTGTATAACCATGGATGATGATTCCCATGGTGGTTGGATTAATTGTCAGGTATTGGTACCATGGTAGACTAGTATGATGGACCTGTTGGTCTCATAGATAACATATAGATCTAATGATGGGGACGTGTTTCGATTTACGTCCCATGTTATAAGAAAAAGGTGTTAGTCGTATTACGACTTGTATCGCAGGAAAAATTTGGTATGGAGAGATACTCGGTATCATAGAAGTTATGAACAAAAAGGGTAGTCACATAGTGACTTATGTACAGATGAGGATATGCTTACTTTTGGGGTTGTACTTAATGGAAAAGATAAGAGTCTAGTGAAACTCGAATGGGAAGCTATGGGCGACTATCGATTAGTCTAGCTAGCTGACTCTGTAGTTAGCCGATGGAATTCCAGGAGAGTGAAGCTAGAAACTTAGTCAAAATGGAATCAGCAAAATACTTGAGTATAGGCTCGAATTGGTAGGCTACCTCACACAGAGAGTGGACGAATGAACATATTGAGCAAGTACGTGTGGAAAATATTTTTTTTTTTGGTAGTAGGTAAAATGAAACAGAGTAAATTTTATGAGAATGAAACTCATAGGTTGATATGAGTGATTTTGATATAATTGAGTCGCACTTGACAAGATTGAACAGGAATAGCGGATAGATCCGAAAATGGAGGAGATATGGACCAAGATGTTTATTGGTGAAGGCAATACCGGAATGGGAGTTAAGACCGGGACAGGGTCTTGTATTCGAAGGAAGGGTATATGTACCAAAGAGCTGTAGAAAAGAAATACTGATTGAGGCACATCAGACCAAACATTAAATTCATTCGGGTAGCACCAAGATGTATCACGACTTGAAGAGACATTACTGGTGGCACGAACTTAAAAGGATGTGACAAAAGTTGTGGCTCATTGTTTAACGTGTCAACAGGCTAAGGCATAACATCAGAAGCCACCAGGGTTACTCAAACCCTTACTAGTGCCGGAATGGAAATAGGAACACATTTCCAAGGATTTTGTAACAGGGTTGCCAAGGTCTTCAAAGGGCAACGATGAGATATGGGTTGTGGTAGACCGACTGACCAAGTCTGCACATTTCATTCTTATTAAGATGACAGACTCATCTGAGATTTTGGGTCGGTGGTATATTAGGGATATCAACAGATTGCATGGTATACCTCGGACTATTGTGTCTGACAAAGATGGTTGATTTACAGGCAGAGTATGGCAGAGCATGCTGGCGGCCATAGGGACAAACTTATTAACTAGTATAGTATTCCAACCACAGACTGATGGGCAGTCTGAAGAGGACAACATAGAATAAAGGGTATTACGGAACCAAGCAATCCATGTTTATCAAAGTGATATGGGATCGACATGGCATTGTGGAAAACATATGGGAACTCGAGTTGGAAATGAGGACAGCTCATTCCGAGCTATTGATGTAAATGTTTGAAACCCTACTTCACTCGATTTTCGGGACGAAAATTTTAAAAAGAGGGTTTTATTGTAATACCCTGGATTTTCAAGTTATAAATTTGTACAGAAATTACCTATTCAACTTGTGAATTTTGGATATGGATTTTATATGGGTAAAATGTTGGGTCATTTCTCAATTTAGATCCAACGGATATGTGACAAGGTTCAATTTAAAATAAGTTGGGTCAAAGTTGTTATTTGGGTCAAAATGCTAAAATTGGGACCCAAGGGGTTATGGTTACCATGGTTGACCACCAAGTGGGTTTAAGCCTAAATAGATGAGGCTGAATTAAATTAGTAATGCAATTTATATAAATAAGGGATTTGGATTAATTGCATGGGCATGAAAGGCATTGATGGAAAGGTTTTAGGATGGATCTAAAATGGGCCACACGTTGGGGTAAATTGGATTAAACAATGTCATCCTGATTGTCTAAATCCAAATGAAGAAGATGTTTTAATCTAAATAAAGAAAAACTTGGCCGAATGGAATAAAAGAGAGGGGCACACGACATTATCAAGAAAGGGGAATTACTTATCTTAACACCTTCTAAATTGGGAGTTATGGGCCAAAAGGGATCCTTCCCTTGGTGAAACACGCCAATTGTTATTTCTATATTAGGACCAATTGGAGTTTTATAAGAATCAAGAGAATAAGGGCCACATGGCACATTCTAATCTAAGATAAGATTAAAGGGAAGGTTTAATAAAAGAAAGGAGCAAGGGCGCATAGCACCTTCTAAGTTTGGATCAATGGCAATTCCTATCTTGTATCAAATGGAAGATTTTATAAAGGGCAGCAAGTGGCACACGGCATTGTCTAAGATTGGATTAATTAAGAAAAGAAAGGGCAGCCGACCAAGGGAAAGAAGCATTAGAAATTGCTATCTTGATACCTTCTAAATTGGGACAAGTTGTAAGCAATAAAAGGAGACAAGAGAGAGGGATACACGGCATTCACTTGTCATTCAAAGAGAGACTGCAGCAAGCACAAGAGCAGCTAGCTGAGTGGAAGAGCAAGGAGAAGAAAAGATAAGGAAATAAGAAGATTGGAAGAGCAAGATCAACCGACGGAAAACTGAAGGAGTCGCGGAACCGGTAAGTGGTTTAGATTTTTTGTTTTAATGAAATAAGGAACCATAGGGTTCGGCCAAGGTGTATGGCCGAACCACATGGAAAAGGAATTAAGAGATGATCATGGATGAACCATAGGATTCGGCCATGGTAATGGCCGAACCCCATGGAAAGGTTTTGGTGATTTTAATGAAGAAACATGGGTCATATTATTATGGTTAATGTATGATTTTAAGGGATGCTTTTGGTGATTATATTTATGGGATGAAAGTCATGGAGTAATTATATGGTTTTAGATCCATGATGGACCATGTGGTTCGGCCATAGTGCATGGCCGAACCCCATGGAAAAGCATGGTTTAATTATGAAATTTTAATGATGAAAATCATGTGGGCTGATTTATTAATTTTATTGGTTGGAAACCATGGAAGGATTATCAATTCTTTTAAAGGGATTACATGGAAGAACTTCAATAAATTTTAATGTAAGGTTGTTGGTTAGTTTTGAGGGATAAAAACCATAGAACATTATGTATGTTTTAAATAAGGTTTAAATGGAAAGAAGGGCACAAAACAAAAGGGTGAGGTTCGGCCATGGTGTATGACCGAACCCCACCAAGGAGTATACATGGACTTGAGGTTAATGATATATGGTTTTGAAAGGATCATGAACCATAAGGTTCAGCCATGGTGCGTGGCCGAACCCCATGGAGTTGTATTGGTGTGGTTATGGTAATTTTAATGTATGATAATTATTTTTGGAAGGTGGAGTTTAAAATTAGAAACTATCTAATTATGGACTTGTAACGCCCCGCCCTTTTTCACTCGTTTCTTCTCATAAATCAGAATCTATTTTTTTTTTTATAACAGAGTAGAGTAATAGAGCACGGGTCGTCACGACGCGAGCTAAGTCTGAACTTCCAAAGTCTGACCCTTAACTGGCCAACCCTATGTGTGCATGGACTCAGTCCACTAAAATGGTTCACACATAGCAATATCAACATGCGGAATAAAAATCATAACATGCGGAATCATAACATCCAATTTACAGAATCATAATAGAACCAAGTTCTATTCCATTGATAGCAAAGTACTTAGTTAATAAATCACTTTAATCAGTTATCCAAATAAAACATCCAACCATAGCAATTCATCTAAGTTATTACATTCTGAAATCTGGATGCTCTAAATACAAATCCCTGAGTATCTTAAACAAGATATAAAACTAAAAGCGTTCCAAGCTCCTATGCTTGTCCTTTTCAGCGTTCAGCGTTTTTCTCGTTTCCTGCATCATCCACTAAAAGGTAGAAGTAGGGCGTTAGTACAACACGCCCAGTAGGTATTCTAATTAGGGTTAACACATGGATTAGTACCAAAAATCCAGATATAATAAATATATCAAATCAGTTATATTAAATCATGCCATACGTATAAAGCATCGTATCCAAAACAGTGTATGATAGTAGAGATCCAATCATACCGATAAAAACCAAAACCTTGCATGATAATAAAAGTCATAATCATACCGATTCAATGCCATGCCATGCTATCATATGCAATGAATTCCACCCATCACATGTACATAAAATGTACCCCTCCATGTAACACCCCAATTTCTCAATGAAATGGATAATTACGAAAATGCCCCTGGATTGGTGAATTCAATAAATATGATTGTAAATAAGGAAATGGTGGGGCCCATTGCTCAAATTAAGATCATATGAGCACATTAGGAATGTCAAGTTTGATTGGATGGGTAATTTCTCAATGAAGTGGATAATTACGAAAATGCCCCTGATGTGTTAAATTAATTATTTTATGATGTTAAGTAAGGAAATGGTGGGGCCCATTGCTCAAATTAAGATCATATGAGAACATTATGAATGTCAAGTTTGATTGGATGGGTAATATACATCAATTGGGTCAAAAATGGCTAAATGGGTCAAAAGGTCCAAATGGGACCCAACGGGCCTTACTAGATTATTTGACTGTTGTGTGAACTTAAATTAAATGGCGTTAAGCTAATTTGATGGGAAATCAAGTGGAGTAAAAATGGGTAGGCCTGATCCACATGTAAAAACCGATTAGAAATGACCAAAATACCATAATTGGGTCATGGAGTCAAAAAAGGGTCAAGGAGCTAAAGGTGGACCCAACGGGTCGTGTTGACCAAATGGACTATAGTTGACCGTGTGGACCCTCAAATGAGTTCATTGATGAGAGCAATCAGGTTAGGTGGAACCGATTTTAATTAATTTTTGATTTAAGAGTGAGTTGACTCCAATTCATTAAATGGTTGTCAATTAATGAGGTGAGTTGGACTTGTGAGTTAGGTGAGTCAAAATGAAAATAAAAAGGGCTGTAAATCAGTGAGTTGAGTAGGAATATGAGGAGGTGGCTCGGTCATGAATCACCCAAAACAAGTCCCACACGTTGGGGACTTGTTGGGGTAGTTTCCACACTAAGTTTAAATGTAAACCCATGGGAATTAAATGGGATACCTGGGGTTGCCAAAGGTTGCAACGGTTGGTACCAAGGGGTGCTTGGATGGCACCCAATACCCCTTGGTTTTATCAAAAGATTAATGAGGAAATATGAGGTATTTTGGGCTGTTTTAACAAAAGGAAAACACATCTCATTTGGCTGAATATGCATTGCCAAAATCTTGGAATTCCCATCTCTCCCTCCCTCTCAAGAACACCATCATTTGGCCGAATTGCACTTGGTGTTTCTCACCATTGAATCAAGCATACAACCGGCTAGGAACTAAGGAAGAAGAAAGGAAACAAGAGGGGAGAAGGCAAGGAGCAAAAGGCAAAGGAAATTGGTAAGTATTTCCATTGAATTATGTTTAATAAAATGGGTTAAATAAGACATGATTCGGCCATGTGATGGCCAAATCTATCAAAGGGCTAAAGTATGATTTTTTATGTCCAATTAGATGGAAAACATGGACATAGGGTTCGGCCACTTTGGATGGCCGAACCCCATGAAATATTATGGTTAATGTTGATGGTTTTGTAAGATTTAAACCATGCAAGTATAGGACTGATTTTAGATGTTTAAGATGCATGCTTTGGAAAGATTGAAAGCATGGATTTGGATGTCATAATTTGGCCATGCTATGGCTGAATTTGACAAGGGTCTAAACCATGGAAGATGGTGTCAAAAAGGAGTGGAAATGGACCATTGGGTTCGGCCACCCAAGGTGGCCGAACCCCATGGAAAAAGTTGGTTAATGTTTATGGTTTTTGAAATTTAAAACCATGCAAGTTAGGACTGTTTTTACATGTTTTATTAGATTTAAAATACATGTTTTAAAGAGGGTTAAAACATGGGTTTGGATATCAGAAAAGGCTGAAGTTTATGTGGTCTAAATCGGTGGATTAAAATTGGAAAAAATGGACCATGGGGATCGGCCATCTTGGATGGCCGAATCCCATGAAATTGTGTTGGTTTTTGGATGTTTGTTTGAAAGGTAAAACCTGATAATAATATACTGTTATTACATGATTATTGGCGGTTTAAAAATAGTAAACATAACCATTGGGTTCGGCCACCATGGAGGGCCGAAGCCCATATAAAAGAATGTTGGTTTTCATGTTGGGAAACATGGAAACCATAGACTTTTATGGACTGTTTTTGGATGTTTTTGAAAGGTAAAACCCGATAATAATTATGCTGATTTTTACATGATTCAATGGACATGAAATGTAAGTGAAAAAGGGTTCAAATCATGGGCATAGGGTTCGGCCACATTGGATGGCCGAACCCGATAAAAGTATTTGATTTTTGGTATGGTTTTTGGAGAGATAAAAACCATACCCATAGCGGTGAGTGTTTATGTAATTAAATGAAAGTAAGATTGCTGTTTTGGGTTGGCCATAGGATGGCTAAACTATGTGTTTAACATGGCTAAGGGGTAGAGCCAATTGGTATTTAAATAATGGACATTATTGAGCAATAGAACCATAAGGGTTCGGCCATGAATATGGCCGAACCCCATGGACTGTTTTCATGGATCATTTTATGGATGCGTATGTGATTTAAGATGGAATTATGTTTACTGATTTGGTCGGCTAAAACATGACTGAACCATGTTAAGGTTGTGGGTAAGTTGTAGAGTTTAATCAAGGTATTGGTAGCAATGGCATGTTTGTAAATAAGGGTCACAATCATGAATCGGTATTTGTGGACTTAGACTCAAAAATGGGAATCAAATAAAGTAAGGGATTAAAGTTGGTCCATGATTTATGTGAATAAGGTGACGGATCTCTGTGACGGTACACGACTGCGAGCGGTGACCGGATAAAGCCTAAGAAAGAACGGACGCTGAAGTGAATCTTTAGTAGGTTTCCTACCTACTTGTAACCACAGTTTTACCCCAGTTTTCTTATGAGACTCTTATTTTATTTTATGTGTTTCAAATGATATATTATGCATTAACAAATGGCATACAGGCATTGGCATCTCATGCATAGACATGGGATAATGAATGAGGTTCTACAGTGTTGCAATTTATGGGTTACGTCCTTCCTCGGTGGTGCAAGTCACGCCAGGAGGAGTAACATGATGATCATAGTCACATTGGTCTCCTTAGGCGATGAGAGTCCCGCCAGGAGGACTAATACGTGATATGAATCAGTCAATGATGAAGAGATGGAAGTTGTATTGTGATTTACCTTGACGGTGCAAGGCACGTCAAGTGATGGCTATGAAGGTACATGATGGGGGATGCTCATTGCATGTGCATAATTCATAGCATGGTTTTACTTGTTTTTAATGATCATGTAATATGATATATATGCATGTTTTATATGCTAACATGTGGTAGCCCTGATTCGGGAACCTACTGGGCGCGTTGATCTAACGCCCTAAGTCTATCCTCAGAGGAGATTACAGGTACAAGTAAAGGGAAAAAGAAGGTCGATGACCAGGAGGGGAGCCAAGCCTAAGCGCTTGAATGATGGATTGGATTACTTTATATTACTGTCATTGAATACTTTTGTTGGACATGTAATAATACATTACTTGCTATGGTTTGATTAGGTTAATAACTTCGGATGGTTGATTTATGTTAGTTAATGTTTGAGACTGTTACTTGCTATCTAGTCTTTCTATTCCGCAATTGATCTAGGTTATTCCGCATGTTGATGTTAGTTCCATGTGTGATTCATAATCATGGTCTATTCCATGTACACATGGGTGGCCAGTTAATGTTCAGACTTGGGTAGTCTGAACTTAACTCACGTCGTGACGCCGCCCGCTCTCTTTCGATGTTTTATTATTACTTTTAAAATAAAAAATTAGACTCTGAATTCTCGGAGAGGGCGGGGCGTTACACTCCACATAGGTCTTTCGGACGCCCCAACTGAGTGTGTACCTCTGGCTACATTTTCACACATAATATACTCTTGATGGAAAGCTCCTCATCAAGGTATCCCACACGATTCTTTTACGGGCGTCCCGACGGAGTGGTGGATCTCCCGCTACATAGTATCCTTTTGATGGAATTCTCCTCATCAAGGTATCCCCCACTAGTGCTTTACGGACGCCCCGACGGAGTGTGGGTCCCCAGTTACCGTTCATCCCTCCCATGCCATGCATGAGATGCAAATGTCCACATGCTATGCAATTATACAAAATCATAGCATTTAAAAGCTCATATTTGAAACACATGTTATTTTATCAAATAAACATAGCATATAAAATCACCATTTGAAACATATCCTTTGCAATATAAAATCATCAAAATAAGATAAAGACAATGTACATAAACCCATGGTTTCAAAGAGGTGGAATCCTACCAAAGATCGTTAATGCGCGCTTGCGTCTTTCGTCCAAGAATCGATCACCGATCACGCACCATTTGCGAGATCCCGTTACCTTATAATATAATAATAAGTCAATAGTAAGTCCCACTTGATTTGCAGTATTTAAATCCATAAACCATACTTGTGGGGTTTGGCCATACCTATGGCCAAGCCTCACCCTTTTTGTTCATTTATTCCATTAATTACCAAAATGCCATTGGTCCAACCTTAGTTAATATTCTATTTATTTTAATCCAAAGTACATAACCCTAGGTCCGCCAATCAATTCCCATGTTTAGATCCAAATACATAGATCCTAAATATCTAAGTTCTCCAAATAATTTCTCATAATTACCTTATTGCCATACAAGGGTAAACTTCCATCTTTAACAAGTATTTACAATTTTGCCACTCATGGCTTACATAACTCATAGTTTCTTTGAAAATCATTCGCCCGTCATATGGTCCATAATAATTTCTCAACAACTTAAGTTTATACTTAGAAAGTCCACATTTAGAAACTTTTTAATTTCATTATCCAACTTCCATACTTAGAAAGTCCTAAAATGGGAAACTTTCTAAATTTATCATTTCCTAATCTTGGATCCATAATTCCAAGTTCTTTCCATAAATAAATCCTTTCTAAATTAAAGACTTTCCAATTTAATCCTACCTTCCAAAACAATTAACATACTTTAAAAATGCCATTACAACTCCATGTATGGCCGAACCCTATAGTTCATAAGGTTCTCTTTTAAAATCCATACATAGTATTCAATGGCTTTCATCATTCACACTTCCATAAATAAATAGTTTCCAAAATTAGTCTGCATCTTTCCATAAATACCACTACTTAATTTGGCAACCTCCTTCCTTAATTAAAAGCTTTCTAATTTAGCCAACTCCTTCCATAATTGGAGGTTTTCCAAACTTAAACTTCACCTTTCCATAATTGAAGGTTTCCTTACTTAAACTCTAACTTTCCCTAATTGGAAGGTTTCCATAATTAATTCCTACCTTCCATTTTTATTCAAGATCCATAATTAGAATAGCTTCTTAGATTAGCAACCTCCTCCATAAATGAAAACTTTCTAAATTTAGCAACTTTCTTTCCATACTTGGATAGCTTCCAAATGTAAAAACCATCTTTCCATATTTGGATGCTTTCCAAGTTTAGCAATCCAAATCCATCTACCTTAATTAAATAGTTTCTAAATTTAAATTCCACCTTCCAAAATAATTATCATACATCAAAATACCAAATCAACTCCATGGGGTTCGGCCATACACTATGGCCGAACCCTATGGTTTTCATCATTCTAAACTCCATTAAAATTATTAGAGTTCTTCCATTGTTTTCTTCCATGGTTTTTAACCATAAAAGTATAATCAACCTTCCATATCAATTTATTAACCATAATCCTTCCCAATTTTCTTCCATAAAAATAACCAATAACCTTTCATGGGGTTCGGCCCTTCACCATGGCCGAACCCTATGATTTATCAACCTCTTCTTAAATCACTTTAAATCCCTTTTTAAAACGTGCATAATCAGTCCATGGTTTTCAACCCAGAAACCATAATTTAAACATGTCTTTCCATGGTTTTTGTCATTGAAATTCATTAACCAACTCCCATATTAAAACTCCATAATTTATAATCAACAACCTTCCATGGGGTTCGGCCCTTCATCATGGCCGAACCCTATGGTTTACCCAATTCTCTTAAACCATCTAAACCATAAATCAAATCAAAACATAGAATCACTTACCGGTTCCGCGACTCCTTCGGCTTGTTCTTGCTCTTTCAATCCTTTTTCTTTCCTTAGTCTTTTCTTCTCCTAGATCTTTTCCTCTTGTTGGCTGCCCTCTCTTCCTCTTGTTGTAGTCGAGAATAACAATTGAGAGAGAGAGAGAGAGAGAGATCGGCCTATGTAAATAAGTGTAAAGCCGTGTGCCCTTGTGTTCCCCGTTTTTTACACATATAACATATTGTAGCTCAGTTTTGACCTTGTTAACTTCCGAATCAGGAAAAGTGGTAAACTATAAAGTTGTAGGCCTTGAAGTATTCTTTCCAATGCAAAAATAATAAAGTAATCGAACATTGGAGTGGAACTTTATAACCAAAATACTGAACATCTGTCAAACCTTCCTTATTTTTCTCCCTTTTCTTATTTTCTTTCTTTTTCCTTAATCCCTATTTAGAATGTGCTATGCGCCCTTGCTCCCTTTTTTAATTATCTCATGCCATGTGCACTTGTTTGCCTCTTATAAAACCTTCCCTAAATCAAGAATAGAAAGTGCCATGCGCCCCATTCTTGTTGCCTCTTCCATTTTATTAAACCTTCCCTTTAATTACACTTCCCATTTTAATTTCCAACTTCTAAATTTAGAAACTCACTAACTTAATAACCATTCTCCATATTTAAACACTTTCCAAATTTAGCTTCAATGTTTCCATATTTAGGCACTTTCCAAATTTAGCCATTGCCTTAACTTAAATCCATCCACATCATGCGCACACTTTCCAAATTTAGCCATTGCCTTAACTTAAATCCATCCACATCATGCGCATATACTTAATTATAGATATCTTATTGTTTGGCAATAAGATATCATTGTCTAAACCCAACGTGTGACCTATTTTAGGACCATCCTAAAATCTTTCCACTTAATCTTAAATATCTCATCTCATCCAAAATATTATGCGCATATAATCCCCTTGATTTTTGTGATATAAAATCTTATATTCGGCCATGTAATCTTTTATCTATTTAATTTTGCATTACTAAAATAATTCAACCCATTTAAATTTATTTGAAACCATTTATCAAAATCGTTGGGTCTTAATTGGGCAAAGATCCAATCACTTTATCCATCTAAAATCCATATCTAAAATCTCCTAATTTAAATAGGTAATTTCCGTAAATATTTATAACTTGAGAATTCGGGGTATTACAGGACCTTAGATTAAAATGGAAGGTGGAGATTATTTTTGGAAACCTTCCAATTATGGAAGGATGGGCTCTAAATTGGAAACTTTCTAAATATGGAAGTTGGATATTAATTTAGAAATGATGTAAGCAAGGTGATTAAATAGGAAGGTTTCTAATTATGGAAAGTGGATAATAAAGTTTGATATGGAATTTAGAAAGCTTCTATATTTGGACTTTCTAATTATGGACTTGCTAATTATGGGTTTAATGATATGTATTAATTATAGAAAGTTGGAAATAATTAGGCCAATGGTAATGTTGTAAATAAGGTCTAGAAAGAAAGGCCATGGGTTCGGCCATGGTGTATGGCCGAACCACATGGGGAATATTTTGAGAATAATGGAATTTAGCCTTGGATGGCAATATGGTAATTATGTAGAATTAATGGAACTATGTATTGAAACTCAAACATAAGTTGATGGAATCAATTATAAATTATTTGGGAGTGTTATGAATGTTTAAAATAAATAAATGGACCTATGTGTTGGAACCTAAGCCTAAGTTGTTGGAGACAATGACAATTTGGTAAATAAATGTGAAAATGGTAGATCATGAGTTATGTTAGCCATGGATGGCATTGTTGTAATTATGGTAAAAAAAAGGTACCATGGGTTTGGCCATGGTGTGTGGCCAAACCCCATGGGAATTGTTTTGATGAACATAGGGTTACATATGTTGGATTAAATGAATGAAATATTAATTAAGGTTAGACCAATGGCATTTTGGTAATATTGACTGAAAATGGCCGAACTCCATAAGGATTGTGTTGATGGACTTAAAAGATTGTAAATCAAGTGAGACTTGGTTTTGATTGATTTTATATTATAAGGTAACGGGACCTCACAAGGAGTTTACGATCGTGAGCGTTTATCGGACGAAAGACTCAAGGACACGTAGTGGTCTTTGGTAGGATTCCACCTCTTTGAAACCATGGGTTTATGTACATTGTTTTTTATCTTGATTTGATGAATTTATATTGCAAAGGATATGTTTCAAATTATGATTTTTAAATGATATGTTTATATGATAAAATAACATGTGTTGTATATGTTTCAAAATGAGCTTTTAAATGCTATGATTTTTATAATTGCATAGCATATGGACATTTGCATCTCATGCATGGCATGGGAGGGATGAACGGTAACCGGGGGCCCACACTCCGTCGGGGCGTCTGTAAAGCACTAGTGGGGGATACATTGATGAGGAGAATTCCATCAAGAGGATACTATGTAGCCGAAGACCCACCACTCCGTCGGGGCGTCCGTAAAAGAATCGTGGGGGATACCTTGATGATGAGCTTTCCATCAAGAGTATATTATGTGTGAAATGTAGCCGGAGGACACTCCGTCGGGGCGTCTGAAAGACCTATGTGGAGGGGTACATTTTATGTACATATGATGGGTGAGACTCATTGCATATGATAGCATGGCATAGCATTGAATCGGCATGATTATGATCTTTATTATCATGAGAGATTTCTGGTTTTTATCTGTATGATTGGATCTCTATTATCATACACAGTTTTGGATATGATGCTTTATAAGTATGGTATGATTTTATATAACTGGATTTGATATATATGTTATATCTGGATTTTTGGTACTAACCCATGTATTAACCCTAATTGGAATACCTACTGGGCGCGTTGTTCTAACGCCCTACTTCTACCCTAGTTGATGATATAGGAAACAAGGGGAACGATGAACGCGAAATGGACCAGGCATAGGAGCTTGGAGGATTATAACTTATATTTTGTTTAAGATACTCATGGGCTTGTATTTTGAGTATTTAGAATTCAGATTGTAATAACCTAGAGGAATTTGTAATGGTTGGATGTTTATTTGAATAATTGTGTTATATCAATTATTGAATAAAGACTTGACGTACTTTGCTATCTGAATGGAATAGAACTGTGTTCTATTATGATTCCGCACGTTATGATTTTTATTCCGCATGTTTATATTGCTATGTGTGAACCGTTTTTCATGGACTGAGTCCATGCACACATAGGGTTGGCCAGTTAAGGGTCAGACTTTAGAAGTTCGGACTTAGCTCGTGTCGTGACGTCCCACGCTCTATCACTCTACTCTGTTGTAAAAAAAAAATAATAGACTCTGAATTTACGGGAAGAAGTGAGTGAAAAAGGGCAGGGCATTACATGAGCCCTCAAAATTCTATTATAGATCTCTGGTTGAACAACCAAGCTGCAAAGTCTGGATGCCATATATCCTCTGATAAAACTCAACAAGGATACTCTTGCCTTGTGACTCAAGGTGTCTGCAACTACATTTGCCTTACCGGGGTGATAGGACAACACGAAGTCATAGTCACTAAGTTACCCCATCCACCGTCTCTATTTCATGTTTAGCTCCTTCTATGTGAACAAATACTTGAGGCTATGATGATCTGAGAAAATCTCGAACCTCTCACCATATAAGTAATGTCTCTAGACCTTAAGTTCAAAAATTACAGTTGCTAATTCCAAGTCACGAGTAGGATAATTCTGTTCATAGGTATTAAGCTGTCTCGAACCATATGCTACCACTTTCCCATCCTGCATCAGTATACAACCCAAACAATCACCTCAAGTATCACAGTAGACCGTATAGCCACGACCTCTCTCTAGTACCATTAACACCGGAATGGAAGTCAAACTCTCCTTATGTAATGACTCGATTCGGAGTAGCGGGTCAGTAATATTGGATAGAATTAGAGTGTTAATGGATTAAGGTGATGATGTGTATGTTTGTTTCTTTTAATACTCCATTAGAAGTAAACAACTAATTGGTGAGAAAATAAAATTCAATGACTGGTTTCTAATTTAAAATGTCCAATTAAAATAAATTACGAGTGGATCAAAATTGAAAATATGGTTGAATCAAATGAAATGTCAAATTGTGAAAAGACTAATTTGCCTATGCCATAGGCGAATTTTATAAAATATTAACTCAAATACTTTAGTCAAATTTAGTGATCAAATCCTTGTTTTTAGAAAATTAATTTTAAATAGAAAGAATATTAGATGAAGTAAATGTAATTTGGAGAGAAATTAACTGAGCAATTATTAAAATTTGTGTGGGTCAGTGGGACCCACATCATTGGACAAATTACATATAGGGGTTGGTTAATTATACAATTTAGATATTTTAATTAAACTAGATTTTAATCTTTTGTGTGTTAGAAATTAAATTAGAAGTTTAAATTCAAAATTTAGATTCTAGATTTGGAAATGAAAGTTTATAAGTAAATTCTTAATTTAGAAGAGTAATTAAAATGTAAGAATAAAATTTAATACAAGTTTTATTCCAAAATTAGTAAGTTTAATTAAGATTTTAAATTACCTAACTAAAATAATTGTCCAATGAAATTATCTAATCCTTTATACGTTTTTCTTCTTTACTTTTATATATTTTTTTTTTAAAAAAATATTCTAAATTTACCCATGCAATTTTGAGAAGCTTTCGGAATTAATTAGAGAAAAACACATTGCCGACCCCTCCTCTCCTTGTATATCCTTTACACGTTGGAAACTATCCACTCTTGGGATTCCTTTCTCTCCTTAAATCCTTCTCTCTTTACAATTCCTAATCCCAACTCTCGTTACACTCTCACCCCTGTTCCTTATAATCGATCCTTCTTTCTCTCTCATTTTCTCTCACTTCCCCTTCGAAGACCAAGCTCTTGTCCAAGAAGCAGAGCATCACCGCCTTGTGAGAAGCCTTCTTCCGTCCTTGTCTTCACTCTACAACAACTCACAGGTATGTGTTTTCAATTTATTTTACCTATCTGCTGCAAGTTTCTAGTTTTTTCTTTTAAGCCCCAATCTTTATATGCTCGGGCCGATTCCCTCTTACTGTTTTACAGCCAACGGAGATGTGTAAAAGGCACCGACTCATTAAGCATTGAATCTGATCTTAATTGAATAGAAGTCTCGTGCAAATCTATAATCCTCAGTTTGCTATTTCCTAGATAGCCCTTCTCAGACAACCCTCTCTTGAGTTATTCGGTCTTGACCATTATTTAGATTGATTCTAACAGGTTCGGTAACTGATCCTATCAGTTTAATATTTCAAATTATCTTCCTCCATTTGTTAATAATTTGGATCTTTGCAAAAGGTGTGCCTAGTATACTCGATAAAATTGAATTGCTATTTGAAAATTTGCAACTGTTTTAAGAACTTCATGGTCTTCACTACCTTATGCTTTCCATTAAATTTTTACTCATGGACTTGTCCCTCTTTCCTCTAGTTGAATTACATAGATATTTTCTTGGATTTACCTTAACTTATTTTATTTCCTTAGACTGAGTGCATGCTATATTTTAGATCTATGTACTTGCGTATACTTTGTAAACCCATCCCCAAACTTGGAAATTCCCATCCATTTATTTAAATCTTGTTATAACACCAAATCAACCAAACTATATTTCTCAGCCAAATCCTTTGAGGGTCTTCTTTATATACTTTCATCCACCTTAAGTGATTAACAAAATTTATGATTTAAACTTGCAAGAAGTTATTAATTTTTTTACGAGGTATTATATTTTAATCATCAATCACCCTTTTTGACTAAATCATTTAATGTTTCGAAATTTTACTAAAAATTTCTTAGATGATTCATTTATTTATAATTTAGACAAGGTTCCTCTCCTCATGTAGTTTTATTTGCAAAAGATTATTAAAACTCTATTCATATTTACTTTGACTGTGATTTGGTTTCAAGTTATTTATTTACTTAGTTAAAACTACATATTTATTGGCGTATATAGTGATTTCGGGGCAGCAACCTATACCTATGTTTGACAATCTCAAACACTCATAAGAAACTTAGATACCAGTTTAGAGGTGTGGACCAACCCTCTTGCCAGTGTACGACATCCCTAAACCTTAAGGACATCTCCTACGTTTACTTTGTCTAGATTATTTAGAGATGTTAGAAATGTAATATTCATGATACTTAGAACTTCAAACAAATTTATGTGTAGCACATCCTAAAATTTGTACTACTTGACAACAAATTGGACTGCGTGTGGATTCATCACCTACGCATCGCTAAACTTCTAGGTGAGGGAAAATATTACTTTGTACCTTTAACGAGCATGAAAATTCTCTATGTTATTTGTATGATTGAGCAATAGGAAAGAATATTGTATGGCATGTATTTGAAATGTAATATTGGATCTAGGAAATATACTGAGTTATATTTTAGAATACTAGTTGTAGTCCGCTGCTCACTCGCAGTAATGTAAGGGATTTGGCTAAGTGTTCTAATGGCCGTGAGGAGACTCAGTTTGCCCGTATAAATAGAAATCAACTACTAGCCTTACTGAAGGATCTAAAAATTATGTTCGAATTGGTTGGGTGTTATGTTTACTGTTATGGTGTTATTTGTAATATTATTGAGATTGATTTATAGCATTGTGTTGCCATAATAATCTTGTTGTGATATGACTTATTATCATGCACATGTGATATTATTGAGATTGGTTTTGATGCTCTAGAATAGGTATGTGATGCTTATGTTAACTTGAAGTCATATAATTTTGTTTGGAGTATATTATTGATGAGGAGATTCATGGGATGTTAATATACTTCATAACATGTGGCATGATGATAGCGATGATGCATAGTAGACATGGTATTGAGCATGACATCTTCATATTCATAAGATGGGTATGGAGGTGTTGGCTGTGATCCTTCATGATGACCACGACGGTGGTAGTTTGAGGCCTCGCTTTTAGTGAGAAATACCACGCATGTGGTAGGTTTGGTTTGTTAGGCCATGAAAGATCATGAAGACTGATATTTGGCGGTAGTTATGTTGTGTAGGCCCCATTTGATATGGGAAGTACAACTCTGTGGTAAGTTATATGCCTCGCTTTGGCGGGATGGCCACCAAATACAGTGGGTTTGTTGTGGAGGACTGAGACACTGAGCATTGCATTGAGCATTGTGCATTGCATGGCATAGTGCATGGATATTAAAAGCATATTATTTAATCATGTTTTAAGATCATATTTATAGAGAATAATAGAGATATTATGTTGGGTATGAATTATTGTATTCCTTCATTAGGCTTGGAGCTCACACCCCTTACATTGCAAGGTAATCATCTAGGATTTAGGATTGGAGGAGACCACTGATGTTTAGAGACTGTCAATGATGAATATTTAATTTCTTAGTATAGTTGTGGATACATGTGATTGGATTTATTTTATTTGATATTACGTATTTTGAGAGATTTGATTGGTCAGCTTGAAATAATTGAGAACTTTGAGGATATTGATTTTCATTTTATTTTATGGACTGAGATGTGAGTAGTGAGATTAGATTTGATATTGATAATAGATGTTATTTATTTTATATTGTCGATGACATTATGATTTATGCGATGCGTAAAATGGACTTGAAGGATTTGATGGCTTTGTTATTTCATTCATAATCTTAAAAAAAATATATATGTTCATTGCCCCCAGCAACAAATTTGTGATGTAAGACCCGTTAAATGCATAATGCGTTGGATCACGCCCGTTTAGTCTGCAGTTAAGCGGGCAACGATCCGTTTAGGCTGTAGAAAGGGGCGGGCTGTTACACCTTCAGCCTTAGAAAGTCGTCTCACAATTTCATCCCAGATGAACTATACATCCTTGCGGGTCAACCTTGTCATGGGTGTGGCGATCTTGAAGAAATCATTGATAAACCGTCGATAGTAACGATGATACCCTGTACCAAACTGATGTGGGAGTCCCACATCGGTTTGGAAGGAAGAGAGGTGGGGGTTTATTTGAAGCCCACCCCTAGTACTCAAAGCAGGACGCGTTTTGGGCCAGGTCATGTGGGCCCGGGCCCAAAAGCAAAACCAGTGTGGGCTCGCTTGTGTGCGAGGCCCAGAGCGGACAATTTCTTGCTGAGTCAAGCCCTAAGCCCTGTGTTCGGGTCGAGTCATTGGTATCAGAGCCGAGGTTCTACACTCAGACCGTGTGAGCCTTTCATCCTTCTCTGGAGTTGTTGAGCTGGACTAGGTCAAGCCAGGGGACGACTCGAGGCTTTAAGGGGGGGTGATTGTGATACCCTGTACCAAACTGATGTGGGAGTCGCACATCGATTTGGAAGGAAGAGGGGTGGGGGTTTATTTGAAGCCCACACCTGGTGCCCAAGCAGGATGCGTTTTGGGTCGGGCCATGTGGGCCCGGGCCCAAAAGCAAAACTGTGTGGGCTCGCTTGTGTGCGAGGCCCAGAGAGGACAATTTCTTGCTTAGTCAAGCCCTAAGCCCTGTGTTCGGGTCTAGTTATTACAAATTTGGTATCAGAGCCGAGGTTCTACACTCGGACCGTGTGGGCCTTTCATTCTTC
Source organism: Chimonanthus salicifolius (assembly GCA_013350335.1). NCBI lineage: Eukaryota > Viridiplantae > Streptophyta > Magnoliopsida > Laurales > Calycanthaceae > Chimonanthus > Chimonanthus salicifolius. The sequence goes on from CM023541.1 coordinate 6,697,896, forward strand.
CCTGGAGTTGTTGAGCTGGACTGGGTAGAGCCAGGGGGTGGCTCGAGGCTTTAAGGGGGGGTGATTGTGATAACCTGTACCAAACTGATGTGGGAGTCGCACATCGATTTGGAAGGAAGAGGGGTGGGGGTTTATTTGAAGCCCACCCCTGGTACTCAAGCAGGATGCGTTTTGGGCCGGGCCATGTGGGCCCGAGCCCAAAAGCAAAACCGTGCTGGCTCGCTTGTCTATGAGGCCCAGAGCGGACAATTTCTTGCTGAGTCAAACCCTAAGTCCTGTGTTCAGGGTCGGGTCTTTACAGTAACCCAGAGGACCCAAAAAACTGCGAATCTCAGTCACACTCCACGGCCGCTCCCAACTCAGAACAACCTCAACCTTAGTCGGGTCCATGACCACACCGTTAGCTGACACCACGTGCCCCAGAAACTAAACCTATGGCAACCAAAATTCACATTTGTTGTACTTCACATAAAGCTTGCGACCCAAAAGACATGAAGTACAGTTCTCAAACGCTTCTCATAATCCTCCTCTGATGTTGAATATCAAGATGTCGTCGATGAACACCACTACAAACTGATCCAACTACGGCCTGACAATCCTGTTCATTAGGTCCATGAATGTCATCGGGGCATTAGTCATCCCAAACAGCATTATAACAAACTCAAAGAGTCCAAAACGAATACGGAAAGCGGTCTTCCCAATATCACACTCCCGCACCGTCACCTGAGGGTAACCCAAACGAAGGTCTGTTTTGGTGAAGCACTCAGATATTCTCAATTGGTCAAACAGATCATCAATCCTTAAGAATATATACATTTTCTTCACTGTAACCATGTTCAACTATCGATAGTCGATGTACAGTCCCCATGGAACCATATTTATTCTTAGCAAACAACGCTGGAGATGAAGTGCTAATCCGAATGAAGCCAAGGGTTTCTAACTCCCTAAGTTGTTTCTCCAACTCGAAAGTCTCTGCCGGTAATCAAAGCACAACTCATAGAGCTATCCTCTTCTTGGTCAACAAGGCCGGTGCGCTCCAACGAGGGCGCTGGGTCATTTGTAGCTAAAAGACTCCAACTTTCCGAGCATACTCTTCAGCTCCAACACCCGTACTGGCACCACCCGTAAATGAGTAATCGAAACAGGTGTCGCACCGGGGGAACAGATCCACAACAAACCTATCTACAGACTGTGGTGGCAATCCAATGAACTTTTTTCGGGAAGACATCCGGAAACCCTCGGACAACGCGAGGCATCTCAACACCTGCTCCCTTAACACAAGCTAGGCACCAAGCTGCGTAACTCCTCCACGCTCAGATTGTAAGTTGTAAGCCGCTCGATGAATGCATCCACCTCGAGGAACTGACTCGTCACCCGCTTGCAGAAACAAGTCCAGGGTAACCTGAAGGGAGAACGACCAATCCATCACCAAGATGACTTTGAACTCTGACATCTCCAAAACTCGTAAATCAATCGTCATCGCTAAGCCCCAAAGGTCAAAACACACGACCCATAGATCTGGTCCACAACCAGCGAAACTCAAGACAAAAGCAGAGGGGAGCACTGAAAACGGGCAATACACATATCGAGAGCTAAGAAACTGCCACGTGCCCCCTCAAAGTGCCGAGCCCCCCCACCCACCACAACTCACTCATACATCGAAATCGGACCGTGCACCGGTCCACCTGAGTCACAACGGTCGACCCTACCAATATAACATAAATAATCCCTCAGTAAAGCCACAACTACCTCTAGCCATAACACTGGACCTGCGGGAGTCCTACAGCCAGACAGACAACCATTGGCTCGGCCCCTAGGCACTCCCCGCAGTTCGAAGCTCAAAACAGCTTAACTAACAACTCAAACATACCAAGCCCACCACGTCTCATAGAATTTCATCGGCTATCTACAGAGTGAGCCGACCGGACTCACTCGGTAGACACCCATAGATTTTTGTTAGTGCCTCGGCTTGGCCAAGCCCCTATTTTTGTCAATTCCATGATTCAGAAAGAAGCACTTGCTGGAAGCTTGATTCAAGATGATCAAAAGAAAAGATCATGCTCCACCTGATTGAAGCTCATCGTTATGGCAATCACAAAACATGTAAAATGGCCATAGATGACTATAGGTGGTACCCACACCTTAGAGAGGACTATCTCTAGGCTTAGAAAAATAAATGGTTGAAACATATGAAGCCCAGTGATGATAGTTGAACAGTGAATTGGAAGTGAACATGGAAACATGAATTATGTTCACTGTCAGCTTGACCAGTTGTATCTCACCGACCCCTCAGTTCAGTTAGGATCGACCCATCATGGTCAAAGACTGGTCGACCAAATTGACATAGGTTCTGGATCATAGAACTGTCATTCTGGGAAAGGCTTTGATTGAGAGTCTCATATGCATCGACCCTTCGGTGAAAGGCAAAAATGATCCCTTGTGGTCAACGACTCCTCTATTAAGATTTATGAGTTCTGGAACTTATAACTCAGGTGGGCTCTCGAGAAAACAAATATATCCGTAGTTCAAAACCGACCGAGAGTAGCCAAGACCGACCCCTCGATAAAGGGCGATAGGTCGTTCTGGGTAACAGGTTTCTAGAATAGAAACTACTGTCAGCATGTTTTTGCCCCAGACCCAGCCTCTTGTATGGACTGACCTCTCAATGCCATTACTGTCGACTAAGAAAGAATATTACCGTTGGGAGTGCATTATTACGCAATGATTGGGTTGTTGAACGGTAACATTTTTAGTCACCGACCCTTCAATGCGCCCGACCTTGCTGGTACATTGCCATTGTTGCAACTGGTTGCCTTCTCTATATAAACCAACCTTTATACAACCAGTTGGTATCCTTCGAATGGATTAGTTGGACCCTCATCTTCACTAGTGAGCTTAAACAAGGACCAACATAAGGATCACTTCTCTCTCTCTCTCGTGTTTACAGTAGGGGAATCAAATACAACCAATCAAATGGATTGAGTTGTGTGAGAGAGAGAAAGGATGAAAACTAATAAACAACCAATCTGAGGATTGAGTTTGAAAGTGAGAAGGAGTGAACCATAAACTAGGAAACCTTTGGTAGCACCAATTTCCTTGACACCCTGGACTGTGATTGCTAAACGACGTCTACGAGGCGGAGCGTTGGCATAAATGGGTGGGATCTCGAAGAAGCACACATAAAAAGAAAGAGCTTCAAAAGCAAGCGCTTCTTGGTTTTAATTTTATTTAAAACCTTTGTTCCGAAAGTGGATTAAAAGGAGATACCCTGGAACCACTATAAAAAAATCTGGAGGCGTTGTCTCTTGCACAAAGGTGGGTGGAATTCCCGGTTAAATGGATATGTGGAATTTCTATTCGACAATGGTGGGTGAAATTCCCAGCCGATTGAGTGAGGTGGAATTTCTACTCTAATTGTGAGGATGTAAGTCCCTACTTAGTGAATTTTGGGGATAGCTCAAGGTTGAGCGAGTCCTAACAGTGGATGTAGGTTGTCTAACCGAACCACTTTAAATTGGTCTTATGGTATTTGATATATGAGTGTTTGTATTTAGTATTTAAGTACTATTTTTAACATACATCACTTTGTATATTGATTATCTCATTATACACATTGCACACAAGCATCGATAATCAAAGTTTATGTAAATGGTCATAATCTTAGTGTGATCATTTAAAGAAATTATCACACTAAACAAATCTCTTGATAAACATTCTGCTGCACCTTAAATAATAAAGAACTTTGTAAACACCATTAAAAATGGGATTGACCTATTCGCCCCCCCTCTAGGGTTAATATAATGCTCTAGCACATTGAAATGAGAACTTTCAATTGGTATCAGAGCAAAGTGCTCTTGAGAATTGATCTAACCATCAGAGTTGATCCGTGCTAGAACAATGGCTACAAGAGAAAGCCATGATATTTTAAATACTCTATTTTTGATGAAAAATGGAATGAAGAACTATAAAATGCTTTCATCATAAAAAAAAGTTGGAAATAGGTGAATAGAAAGTGGTCTGTGCCTATGGAAGAGGTATTGGATAAACCTTTAACTTCTATGACCACTTAGCCCAAAGACCAAAACTACTTGGACTAGTGATGAATTGACTTTGCACCTTAATCAAACACCTGTAGCATTTCATCATTGTTGTTTCATAATATGCCTTTAAAATATCTAAAAGATATGAAACAACAAAAGTGGCTGAAAGAATCCATAATACAACCTCATCCTCTCAACACTGAACCCTCGAACAATCTCACCTCAATCACATGTCAGAAAACGGTCATGCGAGTCGTAATAAGGCACTATTACGGCCCCAAGTACTAAAACACCGAAGGTCTCCTTGCCAATGTCAAGGAGGTCTCAAGGGTTCCCGCTCGCTTGGCAGCCAAGAGATAACAATGACAACACTCAAACTCAATCTGAAGCACCCACGACTCTATCACAATGTTCAAACTACTCTGAAGATACCACTCACATGTCTCTAAGGTGAGGATCACCCATAATGTGGGTTCCACCAGAGAACACCTCAAATTACTCTAGGAAGTAAGACAAACATGACTCAAAATCCAGAGGTCTGCATCCCACAACTCCCGTGACCACGTCACAGTCTTCTACCCACTCAAATGTTCGAGTTATCTCGCCATTGATTCACCCACAAATCAAACGTTGGGGAGCCTCAAACCGAGTGAAAATCTATCACAAGACACGTCTCAAGCATACTAACCAAAAGGTAACACATCAAGCACACCACACAAACCTATGGTGTCTACACACTACCCTAGAACCAGGGTCAATTTACCATATCTCACAGGGGATGAACCTAATCTCTAGTTATCATCACTGTTAGCCCCAAGGTTTCAACCTAAGGATATATGGGTATTTTTGATGACCACAAACCATTAATGTGTGATATTTAATATTTCAAACGGTATTGCTCTATGAGACAGGTATCACATTTAAGAAGACATGTATTGGATATCATGTCCTTAGAGTTAAAGATCAAGTTGATGATATCAAACCTTGTACATCAAGTTAAAACTTGGAGATCGAATGTGTTATAAAGTTCAAAGATTCAAAGTCTGAAAATCAAGAACATGGAAGATCAAAGTTATGTATAGAGTCTAGTCATGAGTGGTGTTGTAAAGGTGCTTAAACATTTGAACACCATGGCTCAAGTCACTCTCTAGTGGACCCTAGGAAACCAAGCTTAAACTTATACATCCAAATGAAATCCTAGGATATGATTTTGTCCCTAAGACTTATCAAATGTGTTTGAAATGACCAAAAGAAAACCAAAAGTGCACAATACTATCTAAGGGTCATTTCAGTCGACCGAATTAGAGAATTCAGCCGACTGAAATATTGGATTAACTGGGGACACAATTTCAGTCAACTGAATTAAATAATTTAGCTGACTGAAATACTGGATTTACAGGGGATGTGAATTCAGTCGACTGAATCTTCACTTTCAGCCGACTGAATTCTTCGCTGATAGATTGTCTGAAGTCGAGGAAGTTTTCAGTCGACTGAATCTTCACTTTCAGTCGACTGAATCGCGAATGGTCATATTTTTGAATCATTAAATGCTCACCCCAATGACCCTTTCTTTCATTTAATGTTTGGTAACTGTCTTAAACATGAACAATATAAACCCAAGCATCAATGGGCATAATGGGACTTGATTTACTTGGAATCACAAGGAATCAATTGAAATCAAATCCTAAGTATACTTTAGCTCAAAAATCCATTTTCTTGCAATCTTATCTTGAGCCATTCTAGTTCAAATCTTTGAGTAACTTTTAGTAAACTTGATTTGTAAACATTTGAGAGTTATTCTTAAGCATTACATTATACTCTTCTACATTTCCTCGAGAGATAAAATTTGTAAAGGGTTGGTGTAACCCTTGTGAAGGAGAAGGGTGTCTTCACCTTCAAATCAGAGAGTGTTCTTTACAAGCATTGTAATAGGTTTCTTCTCCACCATTGAAGGAGAAGTTTAGAGCATTCAATCCTCAAGTGGTGTACTTGAGGCGAGGACGTAGGTAAGAACGCCGAACTTCGTAAAAGTCTCTGGTTCAATCTCTCCATCTCTTCTGATCCCGCTTTTATATTCTGGCATTTATTTATTACTTATTTGCATCTTTGAGAGATCTTCTTATAGTGAGGGTTGTTCAATTAATAAACCTCCATTGTTCAATGGAAGTGACTAAAATTTCTGGAAAACTAAGATGCAAATTTTCTTACAATCAATGGACCATCACATATGAGAATCTATTTGAATATGGGCCCTTTGTTCCAAAAGGGCTAGTTGACCTTGCTCCCAAACCTAAAAGCGATTTGGGATGAGAATGATCATAGGCTTAATCAATATAACTCTCAAGCCATGAATATTCTATTCTATGCTCTTGACCGAAATGAACTTAATAGAATTTCATCTTCCAAATCGGCCAAGGAAATTTGGGATAAGCTTCTAGTGACCTATGAAGAAACTAATAAAGTAAAGAAATAAAAAAATTCATAGGCTTGTACACTCATATGAACTATTTACTATGGAACCAAATGAATCCATTACTTCCATGTTTACTAGATTCACAAAGATTATAAATGAACTTTATGCCCTTGGAAAGACTTATTCTAACGAAGATAATGTGAGAAAAATTCTTAGGTCATTACCAGATTCTTGGGATTCGAAGTCAACGGCGATAATAGAAGCAAAAGATATCTCCACATTGGTACTTGATGAACTCTTGGGATCTCTCATGACCCATGAGATTTCCATCAACGGTCGAAAGGAAACTGCTAAAGAAAAGAAGTCTCTTGCATTCAAAGCCTCACCAAAGGAGACTTATGTTGATCAAGAAGAATAAAAAGATAGTGAGGATGACAATGAAGACTTGGTCTTGATCACCCGTAAATTCAAAAGTCTCTTGAGAAGAAACAATCAATTTCGAAAGAAGCCATTCAAAAAAGATAGCTATAAGGGAGATTCAAGCAAGAAAGAGTCACTCACTTGTTTTAATTGCGGTAAAACGGGACATATCAAAGCCGCATGGTTGGAGTCCGATAGCGAATCGGATGGTGAATCAACCAAACATCACACGACAAATATTTGTTTCATGGCAAATGAAGATGAGGTGAATCCTACACTTGTCTCTTCAGAAAATGATGCACCTAGTGTAGAAGAACTAGTTGATTCACTAGAAGAAATGTATAAGGATCTTAAAAAGCAAGGAAAAGAAAATGTCACTCTTAGAAGTGACAACTCCTCACTTTCAAAAGAACTTGAAAATGATGAGCTTATCAAAAAGATTATTGCCCATGAAAATCTTGAAAAAGAATTGAAAGAAAAGATTGATAAAATTTCAAGACTACCTTCATTTTTATGTCCATACGAAAAGGAAAACATTGTCTTGAAAGAAAAGTTAAATAACTTAACTAAGTCTCTTGAAAAATTCACCATAAAGAAAAATTTAGATATGTTATTGGGAAATCAAAGATGTGCTTTCAATAAAGAAGGATTGAGATATAATCCCAAAACAAAGAAATCATTTTACAAAAACTTCTTTGTCAAAACTTCATCTCCTACCTCTCTACACACTATTTGCAACTTTTGTGGAAAGAACGGACATATTTCTTATTCTTGCTCAATCAGGAAAGTAAAAGGGGTAACAAAAATGATTTGGGTTCTAAAAAGGAACATTGCCCTTTTAATCTAACCCAAATGGACCCAACTTTACATGGAGACTAAGAAGAATTACGCAAATGTGTTTTGTAGATATGCATGAAATCAATGCCAAGGAAAGACAAGTGGTTCCTTGATAGTGGATGCTCATGACACATGACGGGAGATAAATCAACATTCATCTCTCTCTCTCTCTCAAAGATGGTGGATTTGTTACCTTTGGCGACAACTCCAAGGGTAAGATCATCCGTAAAGGTAAAATTGGTAATGATCCCTTACTTTCCATTGAAGATGTACTATTGGTAGATGGGTAGAAAACATGATTTACTTAGTGTGAGTCAACTTTGTGATAAAGGCAATTGGGTAGTATTTGAATCAAGCATATGCTCTATTAAAAATGCTAGCAATGATAAAAAAATGTTCATAGCATATAGAGATAAAAATGTTTACACCACTGACTTTGATGAAATGCTTAACCAAAATGTTAAATGCCTTGCTGTCATAAATGAAAATAGTTAGTTATGGCAAAGGAGACTAGGACATGCTCATATGGACCTTATTACAAATCTATCCAAGTTTGAATTAGTTGATGGGCTTGCCTAAGGCCAAATTTGCCAAGGATAGAATTTGTGATGTATGCCAATTTGGAAAAAAAAATCAAAAGTTCCTTTAAAAGCAAAAAACATATATCTACTTCTAGATCTCTTCAACTATTGCATTTGGTTTTGTTTGGTCCTAGCAAAATTCAAAGTATGGGTGGTAAGTCATATGCATTTGTAATTGTTGATGATTATTCTCGCTTATCTTGGGTGTTATATCTAGCTCATAAAAATGACGAACGTAAAGCTTTTGCAAAATTTTGTAGAAGAGTCCAAAATGAAAAAGGATATGCAATCAACAACATTACAAGTGACAGGGGCAGAGAATTCAGAAATCAAGAAATGGAAATACTTTGTGATGAAAATAGCTTTGGTCACAATTTCTCCGCTCTTAGAAATCCCCAACAAAACGGAGTAGTTGAAAGAAAGAATAGAACACTTCAAGAAATAGCTAGAACTATGCTCAACGAACATAAATTACCAACATACTTTTGGGCCGAAGCCGTAAACACCGCTTGCCATGTTATAAATAGGGTAACAATTAGAAAAGGATTGGATAAGACTCCTTATGAGATATGGAATGGCAGAAAACCAAACATTGGATACTTTAGAGTTTTTGGATGCAAGTACTTTATACTAAACACCAAAGATCAATTAGGAAAATTCGATCCAAAATCGGATGAAGGAATCCTTGTTGGCTATTCTCCCATTAGCAAAGCATATAGAGTATATAACAAGAAAACATCAATTGTGGAGGAATCGATTCATGTGGTCTTTGATGAAGCCAACCCTTTTGAAATAAAAAATGATCTTGATGATGATGTTGTAATTTTGGAAAAAGAGATGAATCAACTTCATATCCAAGACAATCCTAACAATGAAGTAAATGTTTCCAATTGTGGTGGAAGACAAGAACAAGATAGTGAGGACGTCAAACCAAATAATGATCTTCCTAAGGCTTGGAGTTTTGCAAAAGATCACCCCAAAGATCAAATTATTGGTGAACCATCTCAAGGAATAACCACTAGATCTAAACTTAGAAGCGCTTGTAACAACATGGCTTTTGTCTCTCAAATAGAACCAAAGAACATTCAAGAAGCGAAAATAGATGAGTTTTGGATTATTGTCATGCAAGAAGAACTAAATCAATTTGAAAGAAACAAAGTATGGGAGCTTGTGCCTATCCCTGAGGATCACTCGATAATTGGCACAAAGTGGTATTTAGAAATAAAAAGGATGAGGAAGGAAATATTATTAGAAACAAGGCTAGACTATTAGCCCAAGGTCACAACCAAGAAGAAGGCATAGGCTATGAGGACACCTTTGCCCCAGTTGCTAGGCTAGAAGCCATAAGGATGTTACTTGCATATGCTTGTTTCAAAAATTTCAAATGGATGTTAAAAGTGCCTTTCTAAATGGTTTCATCTCCGAAGAAGTTTATGTAAAACAACCACCCAGATTTGAAAATCATGAATTTCCAAACCATGTTTACAAAATGTCAAAAGCATTGTATGACTTAAAACAAGCACCTAGAGCATGGTATGATAGGCTTAGTAATTTTCTCATTAAAAATGGTTTTACAAGAGGAAACATTGACACTACTTTATTTATCAAATCTCTAGACAATGACATGCTCATTATAAAAATATATGTGGATGACATTATTTTTGGATCTACCAATGAAAATCTTTGTAAAGAATTTGCGAAAATCATGCATGATGAATTTGAGATGAGTATGATGGGTGAACTAACCTTCTTCCTTGGTCTACAAATCAAGCAATCTTGTGAAGACATATTTATAAATCAATCAAAATATGTCAAAATACCTTCTCAAGAAATTTGGAATGAATAAAGCTAAAACAATTGAGACCCCTATGATCCCATCCACCAAGCTTGACACTCATGATTGTGGCAAACCCGTTGATATGAAGTTCTATAGAGGTATGATAGGAAGTTTGTTGTATTTACCCGCTAGTAGACCGGATATCATTTTTAGTGTATGGTTGTGTGCATGTTTTCAATCTTGCCCCAAAGAATCTCACCTTGTTGCCGTAAAACGTATTTTCCGTTATTTGATTGGCACTATTGAATTTGGCTTGTGGTATCCTAAACGCACTTCACTCGAATTGGTAAGCTATTCGGGTGCGGACTTTGCTGGTTGTAAAATTGATAGAAAAAGCATGAGTGGGACTTGTCACTTCCTTGGACTCTCCCTCATATCTTGGTTTAGTAAAAAGAAAAATTCAGTGGCCTTATCCATAGCTGAAGCTGAATACGTGGCTATCATGAGTTGTTGTGCACAAGTGTTGTATATGAAACAACAATTGGAAGATTTTGGACTTAACTATGATCACATTCCAATTTGGTGTGATAATACAAGTGCTGTAAATTTGTCAAAAAATCACATACAACACTCTAGAACTAAGCACATTGAAATTAGACACCATTTCATTAGAGACCATGTGCAAAGAGGTGATGTCCAATTAGAATTTGTAAATACTAACCATCAACTGGCCGATATTTTCACAAAACATCTTCCTGAAGATAGATTTTGTACAATCATAAGAGATTTAGGAATGTACCGCTCTAGAAACGTGTGTTGAAATTGAATTAAAAAAAGGGGGGCTGGCTCAGTTCAGCAGACTGATAGTAACAGTTCAGTCGACTAAAACTTTCCTATTCACGGTCTGATTTTTCTTGAAAATCAGTCGACTGAATTTTATTTGTCAGCCGACTGAATTCATTTTGCCTATTTTTAGTCGACTGAAATATATTTTTCAGCTGACTGATTTCCTCTGCTCACTATCTGCTCTATGGGCCATCTTGTATCGCCCTGCCCTTTTTTCACTCGCTTTCTAAAAAAAATCAGAGTCTATTTTTTTTAAATACGAAAGTGATAGAGCGGGACGTCACTACCCGAGCTAAGTCCGAGCTTCCAAAGCCCAACCCTTAACTGGCCAACCATACGTGTGCGTGGACCAAGTCCACTAAAATGGTTCACACGTACTCAAGTTAACTTGCAGAATAAATCATGTATGCGTTATTCATGTATGCGGAATAACAATAGGATAACAATCCTATTCCAATTTAGATAGCAAAGTAGTCCAACACTTAACCATACTTATCATAACTTAAATATCCAAACATTAACCATCCAATCCATAGCAAATAAACCTACGTTATTACAATTCCGAATGCTAGCTATTCAAATACATAGTCCATGAATAACTTAAACAAAATATAACTTAATCATCCAAGCTCCTAAGCTTGGCTCCAATCACATCCTCGCTCCGTTCCCTTCCTGTGTCATCAACCAGGGTAGTAGTAGGGCATTAGACAACGCGCCCAGTAGGTATTCCAATTAAGGCTAATACATGGGTTAGTATATAAAATCCAAATATAATATACCATACCATAATTGTAAAGCATCGTATCCAGAACAGTATATGATAATAGAGATCCAATCATACAGATAAAAACCAGAAACCTTGCATGATAATAAAGATCATAATCATGCCGATTCAATGCCATGCCATGCTATCATATGCAATGAGTCCCACCCATCACAAACGCATAGTAACCTCTTGATGGAATTCTCCTCATCAAGGTATCCCGCACGATTGTTTTACGGACGCCCCGACGGAGTGTGGATCTTTGGTTAAAATACCCCTCACTTTACGGACGCCCCGACGGAGTGTGGATCTCTGGTTAAAATACCCCTCACTTTACGGATGCCCCGACGGAGTGTGGATCTCTGGTTAAAATACCCCTCACGACTTACGGACGCCCCGACGGAGCGTGGGTCTCCGGTTACATTTCATCCCTCCCATGTCATGCATGAGATGCAAATGAACACATGCTATGCAATAATACAATCATAGCCTTTAAAATCTTACATTTGAAACACATCCTTTTGATACAAAATAACTCATCAAAATAAGAATTTAAAACCATTGTACACATCCCATAGTTTTCAATGATGTAGGAAACCTACCCAAGACAACTAAGGTGTCCTTGAGCTTTAAACCGGCAACTGTTCACGATAGTGCCCCGTTTGTGTGGTCCCGTCACCTTATTACACATTAACAAGTCAATCCATATTCCATTTGATTTTCCATTTGGTCTTAAGTCCATAAACACACCTTTGTGGGGTTCGGCCATACACCATGGCCGAACCTCACTCACTTGGTTTTAGTGCCTCTCTTGATTTATAAATCACTCGTCACCAAGTTCTTCATTTAAACATTTATTCCACAAACTTCACCTTAGTGGGGTTCGACCATACCACATGGGCGAACCTCACTCACTTGAGTTTGGTCCCTCTTTGTAATCCTTTGATCTTTATAAATTAAATAAGTCCAAGATCATTCATCCTTGATTCACACATCTAATCATTTATACAACAATTATTTAACCTTGATAGTAATCTAAGTCCGTAAAAATATTCCCCATGGGGTTCAGCCATACACCATGGCTGAACCCATGGTCTTTCATTTCCATGATTCAATAACACCACCCATGGGGTTCGGCCATACACCATGGCCGAACCCATGGTCCTTCTATTTTAACTATATTTACCTTTTTGCCATTATTCTTTCCATGACTAAACTCTCCTATCATTTTTACATATCTAGGTCCATAATTGACCCATAAACATAAATCTATAGATGGTCCATTAATCATGACATACAACCTTAGTAAATCCCTAACAAATGTCTCCATTCCATAACTTGATAACCATTCATTTACACATGCATATAACCCTAAATGACCCATAGTATGGTTCATCAAATCAAGTTATAATACCCATTGACCCATTTTAAAATGGTTCATAGGGTTCGGCCATAGACCATGGCCGAACCCATGATGTCTCATTTTCCCATCTTCTCCTTTAATTATTTACAATCTTTAATACATAACACAAGTCCCTCCATGGGAAATTTAATCATAACCTTAGGTCATCCTTTTCAACTCAAGAATCCATAATTCATCCATTACATTTCTTCATGGGGTTCGGATTCATACTATGGCTGAACCCATGGTACATGGTTCTTTACCATTTACCACCTTTGAAACCATTAATACTTCTCCATAGGGTTCGGCCATACAACATGGCTGAACCCATGGTCCAAGGTTCTTCACCATATAACATTTTAGACCATTTAAAATGATTAACAATTCTCCATTATTTCCCTCCTTTAAAACCCTTTCAAAACATTGACATACAACCATTTTAAAACCTTTTACATCCTTAATACCTTTCCATGGTTTAACCACTTTTTAAAACCATTTAAACCAATGATGTTCTTCCTATGGCCGAACCCTATGGTTCATCACCTTCTCTCATAGCTTAAATTAGCATGATCACCTTCTTTGATGGGGTTCGGCCATATATCATGGCCGAACCTCATCCACCCCTTTTATCTTTGAGGGTTCTTATACTTAGAACTTAGGGTTTGGCCATGCAAAGGCCAGACCATGATCCTTGATCATAATACTTAATAAAATCTCATGGAGTACTTACCAATTCGCGACTCCTCCGGTTGCTTTCACTCCTTCTTGCTCTTCCAATCTTCTCCCTCCTTAGCCTCCTTTTCCTCCTTGATCATTGGCCGAGAGTGCTTGAGAGATCTTGAATGAAAACCCAAAAAGAGGGTTCGGCCAAGAGAGTGTAGGTTTGAGAGAGAGAAAAGCTGAGAGTGTAGGTTTGAGAGAGAGAAAAGCTTGGAATAAAAAACTACTCCAAGTCCTTTGTCTTTGGGAGTGGTCGGCTTTGTGTGAGAGAGGAAGAGAGTGAGATGAGAAAAACACCAAGTGTTTCTTGTCTTTGAGAGGTGGGAACGGCCAAGAGGGAGAGGAAGAGTGTGACTTTAAGACAAAACCCTTCTCTTGGTTAATGAGGGTTGCCAAAGGTGGTGTCCTTTGGTGACACCCCTTGGTAACTCCCATGTCCTTTCACCTCCCTCCTTTAAGTTTCAATTGGAGGTTTCATTCTTGAAATGAAACACTCCCAAAGTGTGGCTCTTGGTTTTCCATCTTAAGATGGAAACCCCCATGCTTCCAACATGTGCCTTTGGTGTAACCTTGTGTAACATCAAAACCGTCCCCATTAATGACCATTTGGAGTTTCATGCATGAGATGAAACTCCCCCCTCCAACGTGTGACCCTTGACTTGAGTCTTTGAAACAACTACAACCCCTCATCTTCCCACTCTATTCACTTGAGATGAAGGTCCCCATAACTTCCCATCCAACTCATTTAACTCAACTCATCCATTTAACTCAACTCACCTCTTTAATTCAACTCATTTAATTCACTTGAATCAACTCAATTATTTGATTCCATTTCCAATTTAAATCAGCTCCAACCTAATTAAGCTTGGACTCACTTGGTGGTCAACCAAGCCAACCATGACCCATTGGGTCCCAATTGGGCATTTTGACCCAATTGACAATTTTGACCCAATTAACACTTTTGACCCAATTAAATAAATCTCACCCATTTAATTCAATTGATCCATATTCACAATCCGTTGGGTCTTAATTGGGTCATTGACCCAACACCTTACCCATCTAAGGTCTATATCCAATAATTCACAACTTAAATGGCAAATTCTGTAAATATTTATAACTTGAAAAATCCAGGGTGTTACACATCTTTCAGCCGACTGAAAGTTATTTTCAGTCGATTGAAACGCAAGAATAAGTTGTTTTTTAACCCTCGATTTTTCACTTCCCTCACGCATTTCACTTCTCTCATTCGATCCCTCTTCTTCCCTAACTCTCTCCTCTTTTTAACGCCTCCAACATTTTTTACCTACTGATTTTCACTTCCTTTCATGTTTTTACTTCATTCGGTCCCTCTTATTCCCTAACCCTCTCCCATTTTTTCACTTGTCCCTCTTCCTTTCGCTCGAACCCTATTCCTCCCTAACCCTCACCTAACCGTCTCCAAATCACCCCTCTTTTTGCTCCATCCTCCCTAAATCTCCGCATGGCCTCCAAACGCCGGTTGCATGGTCAAAGAAAACAAACTGAAGCCGAACAACGGTCGAAAAGAATGAGTGATGCTCGTCTTCATTTTGTCTCCCAAGATGCGAAAAGTTCTTACACACTTCATTTCATGTTTCGCAAGGTGGTATTCGGTAAAATATTCCCCTATACTTTTTTTTTTATCAATATCCAAGGCAATTTCCATTTAGGGCACACTTTGACTACCAAGGATGGATCCCCTTTATTGAAATCGTTCGTCCCTCCTATCCACCACTAGTGAAGCAATTTTATGCTAACTTTTGTCTCAAAGGGGATCACTCAAATCCACATATTGAGGATTCAGTGAGTGGAACTCGTTTTTTTTTTCAATCGAGAGGATTGGGGATACTTATTAAAGTCCCCTCCAATGGTCCTACAGTGTACAAAACAAATACGTGGATTGAAGGTTTCGATGCCGGAGCTGTGCTCAAATTAATTTGTACGCGATGATATTGTTGAATCCTTTCAGCTGATTGCGTCCCAACTATCATTAGAAGCCCGACTGATTCATCATATCATTTGCTACAATATTCTTCCGAGGTCTGGGTCTTATAATCATGTCACTTATCTTGATGTTTATCTTATTTGGGCCATTACTCCAACATTACCTTGTCAATTTTCCATATCTCATCAATGTGTTTAATGTGAGATTGCCAAAAGCGCAAGAAGACATTGCCTTATGGCAAACTCCTTTTTTTCTTGTTCAACCATTTCGTGGTACGCTGCCCACCTGAATTAGAAGAGATTGGTGCGGTGAATGATGTTTATCGTGATAATACCCTTAAAAATATGGGATATAGGCTTGTCGGTGATACTTGGGAACCCACTTCCTGCAAAGTTG
Organism: Chimonanthus salicifolius; assembly: GCA_013350335.1. Lineage (NCBI taxonomy): Eukaryota > Viridiplantae > Streptophyta > Magnoliopsida > Laurales > Calycanthaceae > Chimonanthus > Chimonanthus salicifolius. Next base: position 6,714,054 of record CM023541.1, read on the forward strand.
AAGGAAGTCAAGCAGCCTATCATCTTTGAGCAAGCTGTGGAGGAGAAAACATATAATAATCAAGATATCGGCATGCCTGATTCTTCTCATCTCTTTGGTGGCCCCTCTGGCTCAAATAAGGACCTTCAGCGTGTTCTTGCTGCCATTGAATCTCTCAAACTCGACGTTTCAGAGATAGGGGTCAATGTTGATATTCTTCGAGCCCAATGTGACAGTCTTCGGGAATTTGTTAAGGACAGACTCGACGCCTCTCGCGATGACATTGATCGAGTGCACCTTTAGTTAAGCCGTGTCATGGCACGTCTTGGCCTCGAGTGACCCTTACCCTTTTCTCTTTTTTATGATGCCATAGGGGGAGAAATATGAATGATTGCACTTGAAAACTTTTAAACCTTTTATTTCCCGTTTGTATTTTGTTATAAAATCTTTTGGGCATGTAAATAACCCATTAAATTTCTAACTTTTGCAAACTCCATGGCTTAATCAATTTTAATGGATTCATATTACTTATGCTAATGTTTTATTTATGTTATTCATTTACATATCTCTATGTGGTTGAGTAGATTGTGCAATGATGGATATGATGCGCTTATTTTATTTAGAAATTGAAAAATGTATATCATGTCAATGGATAGTATGCCATATTTTGTAAACTTATCTATATATTTTTTGTTCTATGCATGAAGTAAGGGGGAGGATTACAATTTGTATATCCTTTATGATTTCTGTGCAATGGTTTGTCATCATAAAAAAGGGGGAGATTGTTAGCCCCAAGGTTTCAACCCAAGGATATATGTGTATTTTTTATGACCACAAACCATTAATGTGTAATATTTAATATTTCAAACGGTATTGCTCTATGAGACATGTATCACATTTAAGAAGACATGTATTGGATATCATGTCCTTAGAGATGAAGATCAAGTTGATGATATCAAACCTTGTGCATCAAGTCAAAACTTGGAAATCGAATGGGTTATAAAGTTCAAAGATTCAAAGACTGAAAATCAAGAACATGGAAGATCAAAGTTATGTATAGAGTCTAGTCATGAATGTTTAAGAAATGAAGTTGTAAAGGTGCTTAAACATTTGAACACCATGGCTCAAGTCACCCTCTAGTGGACCCTAGGATACCAAGCTTAAACTTGTACATCCAAATGAAATCCTAGGATATGATTTTGTCCCCAAGACTTATCAAATGTGTTTGAAATGACCAAAAGAAAGCCAAAATTGCACAATATTATCTAAGGGTCACTTCAGTTGACTGAATTAGAGAATTAAGCCGACTGAAATATTGGATTAATTGGGGACGCGATTTCAGTCGACTGAATTAAATAATTCAGCCGACTGAAATACTGGATTTACAGGGCATGTGAATTCAGTCGACTAAATCTTCACTTTCAATAGACTGAATTCTTCGTTGATAGACTGTCTGAAGTCCAGGAAGTTTTCAGTCGACTGAATCGCGAATGGTCATATTTTTGAATCATTAAATGCTCTCCCCAACGGCCCTTTCTTTCATTTAATGCTTGGCAACGGTCTTAAACGTGAACAAAATATAAACCCAAGCATCAATGGGCATAATGTGACTTGACTTACTTGGAATCACAAGGAATCAATTGAAATCAAATCCTAAGTATACTTTAGCTCAAAAACCCATCTTCTTACAATCTTACCTTGAGCCATTCTAGTTCAATTCTTTGAGTAACTCTTAGTAAACTTTATTTGTAAACATTTGAGAGTTATTCCTAAGCTTTACATTGTACTCTTCTACATTTCCTCAAGAGATAAAATTTGTGAAGGGTTGGTGTAACCCTTGTGAAAGAGAAGGGTGTCTTCACCTTCAAATCAGAGAGTGTTCTCTACAAGCATTGTAATTGGTTTCTTGTCCACCCTTGAAGGAGAAGTTTAGAGCATTCAATCCTCAAGTGGTGTACTTGAGGCGAGGACATAGGCAAGAACACCAAACGTCATAAAAATCTCGGGTTCAATCTCTCCATCTCTTCTCATCTCCTCTTTTATATTCTAGCATTTATTTATTACTTATTTGCATTTTATTTTTCTAAATTGTGTAATTAAAGAAAACCCAAAAAGTTTGCATTGACCCAATTCACCCCTCCTCTCGGTTTAATTTTTGGGCAATAATCACATCCATCTCTGTCCCATACATAGTCTGAGAGTTGAACCGTGGTCTGATACCAACTGTAGTGCCTCGTCCTCCGAAGGTCGCGTTATCTCCGAAATATCACAAAACATCACAAAAGAATGGATATCAGGTTTTTTTTTTTTTATCGGGGTAACTACCTCTAGCTCAACAAACTACAAGTATATAATACTAAGAAACATAACAACCAACCACAGACTCATCAAACATAGTTGTACAGTCATCCGAAATAAATATCATATAAGGGGTTCATACCAAACAAGGTCTTTCAAACTAAACATAAGCATGATCATAGAATCTCTAATTAGTACTACTCCTCCCTAGCGTCTACTCAAGGGACCCTGCTTGTCCCTCTGCAATCGGAGTACCTGAAAAGGGGTGGGCTAACCAACCCATCGAAGAGATAATGCTTATTACAAGTCAACAACATGAATAGATGTCATATGTACGAATGCATCAGAATGAATAAATATCATATGTACGAATGCAAGAACATCATAATAACAAAGGTGCTCATGTGCATGAAATCCGATTACACCATCAACTAATGATCCAACCGACCAAATCCTAGACATCATCTCGGTAGCCCACATTGGATCCTCCATCAAACTCTGATCTCCCTACTAGTACAAACGGGAGACCACATAACATACAACTGCCTCAATCGCCGGAATGTAATAGGAAAACCCGCATCTCCTATGGGGGTCTCAACCACTGGAGCATAACGGGGAAGCCAATCTCAAGGGCAGGCACCTCAACCGTCTGAACGTAACGGGGAAACCTGTATCCCCTATGGGGGTCTTGACCGCGGGAGAGAAATGGAGAAGTCCTCCCAACAACTAAACTCATCTCATCATCATGAATGTATACACAAACAAGTCCTCCCATGCATGCACATTGTATCATGATCATGTATGACAACACAAGGACATGCTTACTTAACACCAACATTAACAACATATCTTATTATGCAGGTCAACAAGCACATAACAATTCTTAAACTGATATCTTCATATCAAGCCTGATTTCAGTTTCACCGTATGCGTAGACACGGAATGTGTCATCAATACAATCCAAGTATCATATATAAAATCAACTTGTTCAATTAAATATTTTTTCCACCATAGCGTATAATGGACAGGAGTGTAACGAACAGATGTCTTGCCACATGATCATTTTCGACAGTTTACCCTGACCGAGTGGCTTAAAATAAGAAAAGATCTCATTCGGCTCACTATATGTCTAGGATTAAGTATTGGTAGATGCAAATGAATGCTAAAAAAGTGATAAGTCCCCTCACAGCATGTGTGGAGTCGAAAATCCGAATCGAGCAAGCGGCTTGATGGGTTGAAGGGAGCTCAATCTGTTGAAACAAGGAAGAACGAATAAGTAAATAAGGCAAAACATGCTAAAATGAGTACGGACAAAAAATGGGCCTAAAACTGGGTCGGGCCCAAAATGGGCTAAGTAAAAAAATGGGCCAAAAACGGGCTCTATATGGGTCGAGTTTGAAAATGGGTTGGGCCTGTCAGACTGGGCCAGATCAAAACTAGTCGGGCTAGACCAGGTCTGACCTGGAGGGGCTTGGACTGGATTGGGCCGAGACTGGGCCAAGTCTGTGTAATGACCCAAGAATTTGACCCTGATGCCCGATGTATTTTGAATGAATTTGGAATTTTAAATCCAAAATTGGTAATCGTTGAGAATTTTGATATGAATATTAGTGTCAGATAATGACATTAATGGAGATTGTGATGATCAAAAAGTGAATGAACAAATTGATCAAGTTGTGTGGGAATTTTGGTATTGAATGGAATTAATGTGGTTTATGAGAACTATGGTATTTATTTTTAGAATTTTAAATGATTTATTAAATAAATTAATGAGTGGAATTAGTAGTGTTTAAATAAATTAAACTAAAGTAATGAGGTGTCAAGTGGTTCCCATTTGTGGTGACACAACTTGCTACATGGCAAGTGGGCCACACTTGAGGTAGTAAGACCCTTGTGTAACTCACCAACCGACCCCCATGTGCTGCCCGTATCCAAATCCCATTAAAAAAAAAAAAAAAATACAGCCCCTCCCCCTTATGCGATGGTCTCAGCTAGAAAGAGGGGGAAAAAAAAAAGAACCATACCATGTGCTGGAAGGAGATAAGGAAACCCATCCTTGTGCAGCCCTCTCTGTGATAGAAATCAAGTGGAAACAGCAAGATCCACCCTTGGCGCTGGTAGACTACAGGAAACTCATCTTGTATGCTGCTTCTTATCCTCCCTCTCTCCCAGTCGACCCACTCTTCACTCCCTCACTAACACAAGCTCCAATAATTTTTCTCTTTTATTTCCCTTCTTCCTTCTCACTCTCAAACAGCAAGAAGAAATCAGAAGAAAAGAAAAGGCAACAACTCATTCTCCTTTCTAGATTCATTTTTGGGAAAAGCTTGTGGAAAAATCTTTGGAAAAGTTTTACCAAAGGCTAGTTTTCTCTAACTTAGTACTATGATTTAATTAGGAGCTTAGAAATGGTTTAGAAACAATCTGATTTGAATTGGGTAAAGAAGAATGGAAACTGGAAAGAAATTGGGGACTAATTTTTCAGTCCATAATCGGCTGGAAGTTGGGAGTAGACTTTGGCCCCTAGCTGGTTGCTTTGGGACTGTTTCTCAGTCTCAAAACCATTGAAAATGGGACTGATTTCCAAGTTTCAAACGACTGATTTGTAGGACTGTTTGCTGGCTGATTTTAAGACCCATGTGCTGGCTGAAATTAGGACTCATTGTTGACTGAGTTTTTCATCAAATTGTTGCATGGTATGTCCATGCAGTCAAAGGCCACCTAATTGGGTTGATTCACAAGTAACATTATTTCTTTTACTTTAATTAGTTATTTATTTATATGGACGTTTGATAAATGTTTTCTTTTTTATTTTTAAAAAGAGAGCTTATAAATGAATCTCTCAACTCCTCCCTTGTACTTGCCCACCCATTGTTTGAGAAAATACCAATAAGAGATGATGGCCTACTTTTGGCTGATTTCCAATTTCATTTAATACATCCACTTCACAGGGATACACATTTATCCCTTTCATCAGCCGAACATGTGTAAGCATATGTAAATGCGTTTCTAATTTTATTTTCTCTTTACCTTTTATCTTATTCTTACCTCTTGCTACCTCAAAACCAGCCAGGAATCTACTTTACCACTCCTAGTGTGTTGCTGTATTTTTTATGTAAGACTTTCCTCACCTACCTTCTTGATCAGTGAGTATCTTATTTGAGTCTAGCATGTAGTTAAGCCAATAACACTGCTTAAACCGATTTAAATGAATGTGTTTTGTTGCCCATGGGCAAACTCAGTTGGACTTGACTAAGTCCAAAATCTTAAGACATGTTACTGTTGGAAATCCTATTCATAGTTCCTATTGCTTCAGCCAAATTTAAACGGACCTGGGCTTTAAGTTAAATCAAAATGCAGGACTATTTTCGCTGTCCTTAACACCCAACAACCACATTCTTGTTACATATCAGGTCCAGTTTTTGGACAGCTCCTAAACTAAGATTTATGTCCACTATAGACAACTTAGGGGCTGAATTTCATAGGTTGATACACTTAGTTTTAATCACTTAATAACTAACTCTAAACTTTAAGCAAAGACCTTATTAATGAAAGTAACAAGATTAGATTTGGAAATTAAGGACAATTAATTGGGTTAAGTGTAATGACTTGATTATAATGTTTTGATGTACGTGAAAATGAACGAAGGATTCAAGAATGACCCCAGCGTACGTGTCGATTTGTAATCCTCTCTTTCGGTGAATACCATCAAACAAGTAGGTGATCCTACTTTGTTGAAGCACTAAGAGTGATATTATGTGTATCTTATCTATTATTTTGAATGACCAATTGAACTTGCTTCAAATTTACAAAACAATGAGATATGTTGAATTACAATACTAAGTTTTGGTTAAACATGTGGTCTTGATTAAGTAGATGATAATATGTGTATTTTGATTAAGTAATCCTTGAATATATGATATCATGAGATGTTTAGAGATGTAATCTGAATGTTACATTTATATGCTCCTGAAATTGATGACTGTTCATTATGAAGTGATTGAGATATGATTGAGCATATGATACTATGTTTAAGCATGTGATTTTGATTAGGTAAATGATAATATATGATTTTGATTAAGTAATCCTTGATTATATGATACCATATTTTGGAAAGAATTGAGGAAATACAAATGCAATGGACTTGGCATCTTACATACACATACCTCATGCATGTGACATGGGATGGGGCTTACATTAGCTAGAACCAAGCCTTGGGTTTGCATATGAAATGATAATTGGACTGATTTAACCAAACTATTATGAATTAGCCACGTCCATTGGTTAAAAAAAAAGTCATTAAATTGGGCCATAAGAGCTCCAGGGTCAGTAGAAGTCTCGAAATCTGTGCAGGAGTATGGGAGATGGGTACTCCCCCGGTTAGTCCCAGTTAAATGTCAGTATAGGGTACAACACCCTGTCGGCTTCCCCTGGAAATGATGCGAACACATGTTTGGCCAGTATATGAACCATTGAATGAGAATGATTTGTGATTGAGTATGGAATCAATAAGGGAAAGCATGGGTCATGACATACATGGCATAACATTCATGTTAATAATGGCTAGATGTATGTGATCCTAATTATGTGAAATGATTATGTTTATGAATCTTTCTTATTAATCATGACTTGTGATATGTATATGATTCTTTATCTTATGATTTTTGAATGGAGAGTTATGAGTGTATGCTTTTTATACAAGTATATGATATAATGATTATAACACTCATGTGCACCCCCCCTTCCCTTTTGATCGGATTTATCTATTGGGCGCGTTGACTAAGCCCATAATTTCCCCCTCTAGATGATAACGCAGACCAAGGAAACGGAGCTAAACCAAGTGGCAGTAGAGCATGAGCAATTGGACAAGAAGAAATGATATTTTGAACAAGTTCATTTTGATAATAGATGAAATGTATTTATAGGAGCTTTATTTTGAGAAATATAATAATTATAACTCCTAGATTCATTTATTCCGTTAATGGTTTGATATGTTAACTCCTTGGAGATTCCTATTTTTTTGCTATTCATATAGATCTTGGATGAATGTTATTAATTTCTACTGATTTGTTCTAAGTGTGTCCAAATGTTATCATGGAAGTTAATCCATGTACACATTGTCCAGGGCCAGTCGAGGTCCGAGTCTTTGGATTCGGGATTGACTCGCGTCTTTGCAAACCCCGTCCCTTTCTCTTTTTTTTTTTTAAAAAAAAAATACTCTGATTTTAAGCATTGGGAAAAGGATGGGGCGCCACAATCTGGCTAGGCATGAACTGGGCCGGACAGAACTCTTTGGGCCAGACCATGTCTGATTTGGCTGGGCCCAGACTAGATTGGGCTGAGACTGGGCCAAGTCTGTTTGGGCCTGAACTGGGCTGGATCGGACTGGGCCAAGTCTGATTGCGAGCCAGACTGCGCATTGAGACTAGAAGCTGAGTCAAACCACGAGTCCAGCTCAGTCGACTCGGAAACTTGACCAAGCTGACTCGGTCGTTTAGCTGAGTCGGAAGGGAGAAGAGGAGGGAAAACCAGGAAAATGAAAAAATCACAAAAACTGAGGAAAACCCATGAAAAATGGGGAAAAGCAAGGAAAACTACGGAAAACCAGAGAATAATCGAAGAAAAGAAAAGAAAACGGGGAAAAGTAAAGAAGAAATCAAGGAAATCGCGAGAAATCCATAGAGAAAGGAAGAGAGGGAATAAGAGATTTATGAGGAGAAGAAAAGAGGCGAGCAGATCAAAAAGGAGAAGAGAAATGGGGTGAAAATGGTTACCTAGAATCGGCAAGGCAAGTCGGAAATCCAACTACTGGGAGCGGAGGTCAGGGCTACAAGGGGCTACGGCCGAGGCTGGGAGGTGCGCCGAGTGGAAGGCAAAGAAGAATAAGACGAAGGGGAGTGAGAGAGAGATCGAGAAGTGAAGAGAGTTACCAAGAGAGTCGCGGTAGGGAGGGGATGCAGCGGCTGCTGCAAGGAGAATGGATCTCCTAGGGTTTCTGAGAGAGAATGAAAGATAGAGAGGAAAGAACTGCAAATGAGAGGGGAGGGAGGCGTGCTACTGCACTGTAGCAAAATGCTACAATACGACTGGAAAAGTGTTTTAAGAGGTTAGGGTTTTGAGGTTTGGTTTTTTTCTTTTTTTAAATTAAAAATCAAGGTTTTAAAATAATTTCTTTTCAAAAGAAATAAAATACAATGAAATAAAAAACCCGAAAAATCTCGAGTGCCGAATGTCGAGTGAGAAAATGTGTGATTTTTAAATATTTTTCATGATGGAATACTCAATAATTATAAAATTACCAAGTTGGCCTTCAAACTCCCGAGCTCAGAATCAAGCAAATCGGGGCCCACCACGGAGCCTACACATTCCTAAAGCTACCAAAGTTTCGAAAACAACTTGAAGATCCATAAATCTCTCCAGAAATTGGGTAAACTCAGAACGGGTCATTACAATATATATATTTTTTACTTTGGTTTAAATAGGAAATTTCCATAGGCATGTAGAGGATGCTAATCTACCATGTTGGCTATAGCTACAAGTTTGTAGGTTTCATGATTCATAATGTTCCAACTGTTCAAAATGTTGGGTTTTTAAAACTAGAAAGGCTATAAAAAGAAAACACAAAAATTTGACGATTTAAGTGAAAACAACGTTTTTCTCAAATTAACTCATTTTTGAAATATTCTTTGGAGAAAATCTGACCACACAGTAATATTGGTAAAATTCACCTCATGAAAAAGTTCAAAAGTTCAAAAACATTTTGAGGTCAAAGCCACTCGATCCGTCGGCAGAGTGTTTTTGTCAAAACATCTGCCCACAATTAAAAGTATAGATTAGTGAAGGCCTTTGGCCTTTGGGGGAGTTGGCATGAAAGGTTTTTTAGGTTTTTTTTTTTTTCTTGAGTGAAGTCAAAAGATAAGTTATGTTTTCATATATTTAATCATTTATTATTCTTTTAGTAATATTAATATTATAAAATTAAATAATAATTTCTTTATATGTAGAATATAATAAATAATTTTTATTTAAATATATTTATTTTATATAAATGAATAAACCTAATATGAAATATTAATTGATATATATTATTCATGATTTTACAAATAATATGCAACCAAATGTTGTTTAATTTATTAATTAAATAATTATTGAAATTTAAAAATTAATATTACACGCTCAATGTTGTACATGGGTGTAGCTCAACTGGTTACGTCCCGTCTCAGGAAGTGAGAGGTTGTCGGTTCAAGTCCCCTTGGCCTAAGCCGTGGGGGTTTTATGCACGGTATCCCACGGTTTCTTGCATGTAAATCCAAAAAAAATATTATTATAATATAATATTTTGGCAAGGGTTTGACCATGATTGGACTCGGTTGAACCTTATTTAACCTGACCTTCCGTCGACACGGTTTGTTTCACGGTCCGGTTCTGATAACATTGGTTTAAACACAGACTAAAAACAGGCTATTTTTCTGTAAATTCCAGACTTCCATAATTATTTTAAAAATTAATATTTTATAAATAGAGATTTCTCAGGGGTCAAATTTAGTTATATATCTAAAACTCAAAAAAATAACTTAAAATATCCTTTAGACTCAGAATTAAAAATCATTGAGTGTGTGTGAACGTGAGAGTCTAATTAATTCAAATAAAATATTTTTCAACTAAAAAAGGATTAATATCATTAATAAATAATATTTATGGGAAATTACAATTTTGCCCTTCTAATTTTAACGAGTCAAATCTATGAGCTACCGAGCTCAGATTGGGCCGATCTTAAGACTTTTCAGAAAGTCCAATCCATAATCTTCATAATTAAGAGATTACAAAACATCATTAATGGCACAAAATTACACAATTAGTCTTAATTTTGGGTCGAATCTCTCGTGAGTCGTTGATACGGGCATCTGTGGACTTCATCAAAATTTTAATTTTGACCCGGGCGGGTGCATTATTAAATTAGCAAGTTCGAGCCCCGAGTCGAAAGATGAAAACTTTATTTTCGATCCAGGCGGGAAATGAGCCGAAGCCCAAAAGAGCACAAAAGAGCCAAGCCAAGACCAGGCCCAACAGCTCTGGCCCAGCTATAGCAATTTAGGCCCACGTGTTCAGTGAGACACCCAACAATGGTAGTTCTTCGAGTGGGGCCATAGCCAACAGTGGTAGTTTTCCAAAAGGGTACCAATGCTTTTGGGAGTCTTAATTCAATTATTAATAGGATTCCATAGTGGGTCATTACAATAGTTAGATTAGAATATTGTTATTTTTAAATTTGAGTCCTAGTTGCATTAGGTTCGAAATTGTTATTAACGTGTATGGAGGGTTGGCTCCTTCTTGTTAGTCGGTGGTTCTTTTCTTATTTAAAGAGTTGTAATTAGCATATTTAGGGAGATATTTTTTGGATGAATAAACTTTAGTTTCTTTCTACAAAACGTGGTTTCTTGTGAAGATTTGCTAACTGCAACACTGTGCATTTTTCTTCTAAAACACAGGCCAAGACCTTGGTGTCTGGCAGCCCATCACAGCAAGCAAGTTGTCCTTCGTTTGGAGTTGCAGATTACTGCAGTTTTCTGACAACCCCACAGGTGTTGGCGCTGATTAGCACCACCTATTTGGAGTTTGATTGCTGCAACTTGTGGAAGACAAGTGCTGCAACAATCAGCAAATTTCAGTTGAAATTCAGGGCCAAACCCAATTTTCTCAATTGAGTTTTCTTAAGCAACATCATTGAATTGCATGACGAGTTTTACTGCAAGGTAGTGCCCAGCAGCCAGCAGTTTCGTCGAGAAATTTGATGTGGTCATTATTTTGCGATCGGGTTATTCAAGATATTATTCAAGCTTCCGCTATAATTCGAGGTTGGGTATTCTTAATCCTACCTAGCCTACATTAGAATGGTATCAGAGCTTCGGAGTCAATTGAGGCTCATCCTTCGATCAGAAGTTAGTTATGACAAGACGTGACCGCCTTCATAGCCGACAAGTTAGGAATAGTGACTGGTTTTATTCTAGTCAGAGTCGTCATGTGAGACACGCTCCAAAAGATGATCGAATTGAATTCTCTAAAGATCGCGACAAGCAATTTGATTGGTTATTTGAGTCATGTGTTAATCTACAGAGAGAGATTGCGACTCTAAAGAATCAAACAAGCCAACACCCTTCTAGTTTGCCATCAGTGAGATCAAAGTACTCCCGATACTCATCTTCTGAAGAAAGTTTAGATGACAGTTCAAATCAAAGTTTGGATGAAAGTTCAGACGAAAGTTTCTACTATCACAGACATAGGGCAAGACATTTCGTTCGACAGCCTGAGAGAAGGCAACGATTCGTCCGATTTGCTAGTGAGGAAGATGTCGATGATACTGTGGAGACAGATTCCATGAGTGTACAACTCTTAGAGGCGATACAGGAACATCCAGTTCATTGTTATGAATCCCAAGTGGGCGATATGCAACATAGTGGCACAGAGGCCGAGGCCATTGATGAGTTTGTGTTTTGTGATGCTCATTCCACGAGAACATTGGACAAGCAAAGACATTATGTCGATCCATTATCTGACGAACACCTGAACCAGTTGGCTTCACTCAGTATCTCACTCGTTTTAGCAATTCATGAAGCTATGGTAGATACATGTGCAACAGAGGGATGTATCCGACAGTTTGAGGCAAGTTCCATCTTGAAGCAGGAACTTGAGATACACCATCTTGAGCCATAGTCCAGTGATCAGCAACTAGAAGACGCTAGTGATAGAGGCGACAGAGAATGGTCAGTACAAGTTCGTACACTGGGAGTTGGAGATGACCGGTATCTTGTGGACTCAGACTACACTATCCGGCCATATGTCGACCCTATTTGGAAAGGTTATGAGAGACTATCCTCAACACCTACCATCCAATCACTTTTGGTAGGCCCTGAGGCGACATCTCCTAAAGCGAGTACTCCACAGCGATTGAGTATTCAACATAACTGAAATTTCATGGAAGCACAGGAGAAAGACTATGAGAAGACCACACCCTTCGTCGATGAACCTTATAAACTCGAGGACGAGTTTTCTCTGAGAGCGGGAGAATGAAGCGGGCATCTGTGGACTTAATCAAAATTTTAATTTTGACTCAGGCGGGTGCATTATTAAATTAGCAAGTTCGAGCCCCGAGTCGAAAGATGAAAACTTTATTTTCGATCCAGGCGGGAAATGAGCCAAAGCCCAAAAGAGCACAAAAGCAAGACAAGACCAGGCCCAACAGCTCTGGCCCAGCTATAGCAATTCAGGCCCAGGTGTTCAGTGAGACACCCAACAATGGTAGTTCTTCGAGTGGGGCCATAGCCAACGGTGGTAGTTTTCCAAAAGGGTACCAATACTTTTGGGAGTCTTAATTCAATTCTTAATAGGATTCCATAGTGGGTCATTACAATAGTTAGATTAGGATATTGTTATTTTCAAATTTGAGTCCTAGTTGCATTAGGTTCGAAATTGTTATTAACGTGTATGGAGGGTTGGCTCCTTCTTGTTAGTCGGTGGTTCTTTTTTTATTTAAAGAGTTGTAATTAGCAGATTTAGGGAGATATTTTTTGGATGAATAAACTTTAGTTTCTTTCCACAAAAAGTGGTTTCTTGTGAAGATTTGCTAACTGCAATACTGTACAGTTTTCTTCTAAAACACAGGCCAAGACCTTGGTGTCTGGCAGCCCATCACAGCAAGCAAGTTGTCCTTCGTTTGGAGTTGCAGATTGCTGCAGTTTTCTGACAACCCCACAGGTGTTGGCGCTGATTAGCACCACCTGTTTGGAGTTTGATTGCTGCAACTTGTGGAAGACAACTGCTGCAACAATCAGCGAATTTCAGTTGAAATTCAGGACCAAACCTAATTTTCTCAAGTGAGTTTTCTTAAGCAACATCATTGAGTTGCATGACGAGTTTTACTGCAAGGTAGTGCCCAGCAGCCAGTAGTTTCGTCGAGAAATTTGATGTGGTTATTATTTTGCAATCGGGTTATTCAAGATATTATTCAAGCTTCCGTTATAATTCGAGGTTGGGTATTCTTAATCCTACCTAGCCTACATCAGAATGGTATCAGAGCTTCGGAGTCAATTGAGGCTCATCCTTCGATCAGAAGTTAGTTATGGCGAGATGTGACCGCCTTCGTAGCCGACAAGCTAGGAATACTGACTGGTTTCATTCTAGTCAGAGTCGTCATGTGAGACACGCTCCAAAAGATGATCGAATTGAATTCTCTAAAGACCGCGACAAGCAATTTGATTGGTTATTTGAGTGATGTGTTAATCTACAGAGAGAGATTGCGGCTCTAAAGAATCAAACAAGCGAACACCCTTTTAGTTCGCCATCAGTGAGATCAAGGTACTCCCGATACTCATCTTTTGAAGAAAGTTCAGATGACAGTTCAAGTCAAAGTTTGGATGAAAGTTCAGACGAAAGTTTCTACTATCACAGACATAGGGCAAGACATGTCGTTCGACAGCCTGAGAGAAGGCAACGATTCGTCCGATTTGCTAATGAAGTAGACATGACTGTACAAGTCGAAATTGTTGACTCAGATTCCTCTAGTGAGGAAGATGTCGATGATACTGTGGAGACAGACTCCATGAGTATACAACTCTTGGAGGCGATATAGGAACATCTAGTTCATTGTTATGAATCCCAAGTGGGCGATATGCAACAGAGTGGCACAGAGGCCGATGCCATTGATGAGTTTGTGTTTTGTAATGCTCATTCCATGAGAACATTGGGCGAGCAAAGACATTATGTCGATCCACTGTGGGACGAACACTTGAACCAGTTGATTTCACTCAGTATCTCACCCGTTTTAGCAATTCATGAAGCTATGGTAGATACATGTGCAAGGGATGTATCCGACAGTTTGAGACAAGTTCCATCTTGAAGCAGGAACTTGAGACACACCATCTTGAGCCACAGTCCAGTGATCAGCAACTAGAAGATGCTAGTGATAGAGGTGACAGAGAATGGTCAGCACAAGTTCGTACACTAGGAGTTGGAGATGACCTGTATCTTGTGGACTCAGACTACTATCCGGCCATATGTCTGTAATAGCCTGGAATTTTTAAATCAATGAATATGTGGATACTATTTATTTTAATGATGGAAATTGAGAATTTTAATGAATAAATGTTAAGTGGATCAAAATATGGACAATGGACCAATTATGGCCCAATTGGACCATGGATTGGATGAAATTCATTTAATGGGTCAAGAATGGTCAAATTGGGTCAAATACCCATTTGGGACCTAATGGGTCAAGATAGTTAAGCTCTAAGATAAATGGATAAGGGTGAACTTAATTGGGCCATGGGCCCAATGGTGATCCAATAAGAGGAATGGATTTAATTAAATTTAAATCACCTAAGTTGGTGATGAATTGACCAAGGTGACATGGTCCAATGGGACCCACCTCCACCTCATCAAGTGAGGTGGCGTGTGGACCAAGGATTGGTGGGGCCGGCCACCATGGTTGACTTGGGTGGATTTCATGGAAGAAATTTAATGGAATTAAATTAAATGGAAATTAATTAACCTAATGATCTAATTAATTAATTAATTAAACTAAACAAATGAGGGTTCAAATGGTCAAAGAGGTGGAAGATTAAAACATCTCATTCCAAGCTCAAACACGTTGGACTTGGGTGGTGGTTATCTCAACCACCACCATAAAGCAAGATAAATATCTTATGGGTGGTTGGGAGATTTAATGTAAAGT
The DNA here is from genome assembly GCA_013350335.1 of Chimonanthus salicifolius. Taxonomy (NCBI): domain Eukaryota; kingdom Viridiplantae; phylum Streptophyta; class Magnoliopsida; order Laurales; family Calycanthaceae; genus Chimonanthus; species Chimonanthus salicifolius. The sequence continues at coordinate 6,729,058 of CM023541.1, forward strand.
GTATCTTAACCAATCAAAGAAAAAGAGATGACTTCATCTCATCTCTCAAATTCCATCCTCATTTCACTCTTTCCTCTCTTTCACTCTCTCATGGCCGTCCCACACTAGGAAGAGAAAGAAGAAGGAAAATTTGGAAGAAGAAGGAGAAGAGCTTAGGGAGAGGAAGAAAAGCCAAGAGTTGGCCCACTACCTCAAGGTAAAAACCTTGAGACACCTTCTCATCTCCATTCTTCCCCTCTCACTCTTAAATCTTACCTTACCTTGGCCGAACCCAAGCCTTGAGGTTTTCACCATGGATCAAGCATCTTAGCCGATCAAACAAGGAGAGGAAGAAGAAAGGGGACCAAAGAGTCCGACGGGAGCGAAGAAAGTTGGAGAAGACGACGGATTGTAAGTATTTTCTAAAACAAGAGATTTGGATTTTCAGGGTTTAAGATTTGGGATCCATTTTTGTTAAAGTTGATGGTGGCCAAATGATCATAGGCCTTGGATCTCAAATCCATCAAATGAAGGATGGAAAGTGGACAAAACCCTAATGGATAAATTAAGGTTAAGAATAAATTAAATGGATTAAGGATATTATGAAATTAAATTAATTAAGCATGGAGAATGGTTTATGATTTTGAGCTTTTTAATGATTAAATGTTGGAAGATTAAAAAGGGGTTTTTATGGGAAAAACCATGGTAGGTTGGAAGCAATGGATAATGATTTAGGGTTTTAAGTGGTTAATGATTAAATGTAAGTGGATAGTGAATTTTAAAAATTCAATGAATGAATGAATGTAGTGATTTTGAAAGGGGTAGAAATAATGATTTAAAAAAATAAAACCATGGAGAGGTTCTTGGTGGATCTAAAACTATTTGGATCATGAAGACAATAAGGAAATATTAGTGGCTTGAATGAACCTTAAATATAATTAAGGTTGACCAAATGTAATGATCCAAATGTGGTTAAGAGTAATGGTTTAAAAGTGTGATTTAAACCACCTCAAGGAAGGATTTATTTTGGATCTAAATGATGTAAATAGACCCAAGAAAAAAATGGGAAAAAGGACACCATGGGTTCGGCCATGGTGTATGGCCGAACCCATGGCCCATTTGTGAGCCTTTTGATGGGTTAGATGGGAGCATGAATGTGTTTAAATTGATTGGGATTAGGTTAAGTTAAGGACTTATTTTTAATGAGTTCATGTTATGGTTGATAGGTCACTAATAGATCTAAGTTATGGATCAATTTTGGACTTAGGTGTGGCTAAGAATGATGATTTGATTATAAGTCATTTTTGTGGGCTAAGAAAGGGTTTATGTATGTGGTTAATTAATGTGGATTAAGTTAAGAAAAATGGTTGTTTTAATGATATTATGGCATGATTAAATGGGTCACTAATGGACTAGTTATTAATGATTTTGAAGGTTTTGAATGAAAGAATAATAGTAATTTTTAAAGGGGTTTTTAAATGAGGGAATCCATGGATGAAGGTTAATGTTTTATGGTCTTAAATGTCACCAATGAATGATGAACCCTTGACCCATTTTTATGAGCCACTTGATGGGCTAGGTATAGGGTTATGAGTATGTTTACATGGATGGAGATTAGGTTAATTAAATGGTTGATTTCTAATGTGGTTGTGTCATGGTTAATGAGACATCAATGGACCCATTTTGTGAACCAATTGATGGACTAAGATTAAGGTATATGCGTATGGATTAATTAATGGGCGTTAGAAAATCAAGTGGCTAATTTGTGATGATGTTATGGCTAAGGAGTCATTAAGGGATCCAAGTCTATGGATCAATTGATGGGCTAAATATGGGGTTATATATGTGTTGAATGAATAAAGGTTAAGTAAATTAAATGGTTGATTTCAATGATCTTATAACATGGTTGAGGGGTCATTAACGAACCTAAGTTATGGAATATTAATGGATCTAGTGTATGGATCAATTATGAACAAAATGTACATGGATTAAGTGAATGAGTAACCATGGAAGGGTAGTGGCAAAACCGTAAATATTGGCAAAAATGAAGAAACCCATGGAAGATGATTATGGACCAAGGGACTCTAAGTAATAACTTTATATGTGATTAATAAAGCCTAGGATGACTGAGTTTTGGACTCATATAATTAAAATATTTAATGGATTAAACGGAACCCACAAAATTACATAGCGAGGTTCGGCCATACACTATGGCCGAACCCCACTAAGGTATGATTAATGGACTTAATAATGGTTAAAAACATGGATTAATTGATAATGTATAATAAGGTATCAGACATCGCAAGCGGTGCGTGATCAGTGACCGGATCATCAGACAGAAGAGAAAAAGGACGCTAGTCGGTATTCGGTAGGTTTCATACCTTTTTGTAAGCCATGGATTGAGTGATGGTTTCTTTGAATTATTTTGGAAATTATATGGTTTGTTTTAAGATGGGTTTTGGATTTAGTATTATGTGATGTTTTCCTTTAATTTATTTTGGAAATCATGTGAATATTTTAAGATGGGTTTTGGATTAAGTATTATGTGATGTTTTCCTTTAATTTATTTTGGAAATCATGCGAATGTTTTAAGATGGGTTTTGGATTAAGTATTATGTGATGGTTTCCCTTTGATTTATTTGGTAATCATGTGATTGTTTTAAGAGGGGTTTTATGACTATGATTTACATATATTACATGGCATATGGCATCTACATCTCATGCATGGCATGGGAGGGATATGACAGGGGAAGGATGAAATGAAACCGGAGTCCATGCTCCGTCGGGGCTACCGATAAATAGACATGGGGATATTTTGATGTGTTTGATTTATCAAGGATGTTGTATGTAATTATGATACCTTGATGATGGTTTTTCCGTCAAGGGGCATGATTTGTGATTGTTATATCTGGACGAGGTTTTGCTGTCCAGGGGAATGATTTGTGATTGTTTATATCTTGACGAGGTTTTGCCGTCAAGGGGGATATGACAGCATGATGGTATGGATGATGGGTGGGATTCATAACACAGACACCCATGGCATAGCATTCATTTTATGGTTTTTCGTTATAATATTTTCTATATGCTTTGTTATCACTAATCCATGTGTTAGCCCTACTCGGAGTCCTACTGGGCGCATTGTCTAACGCCCTACTTCTACCCTAGCTGATGACGCAGGAGACGGCGGAGCAGAAGGACGAGACGGGAGCCAAGCTTAGGAGCTTGGGGAGGCGGCTACTTAATTTATTTAAATTTGTTTTGGAAATGATATTTGAGTAGCCTACCTTGTCGGAAATATAATATTTTAGATTACTTGCTATATTTTGGTCTTTATTTTGGACATTGTGATGTTGAGATATTTTGGTAATTAAATGAATGTTCTTCCCTGCTATCTAAAATTTGTAGGTTAGTCTTTATTGTCATTCCGCATTTACTTTAATATTCCTCGAGCTTACTTCTATGTGTGAATCATTCTCGTGGACTTCGTTCCATGCACATGGAGGGTTGGCTAGTTAAGGGCCGGGCTTTAGAAACTCGGACTTAACTCGCGTCGTGACGTCCGCGCCCTTTGTCACTTTTTATTTTAAAAAAAAAATAGACTCTGATTTTTGGTGAAAAGGGGCGGGCGTTACAATGTCGACCTTATTTGGAAAGGTTATGAGAGACAATCCTCAACACCTACCATCCAATCACTTTTGGTAGGCCCCGAGGCGACATCTCCTAAAGCGAGTACTCCACAGCGATTGAGTATTCAATATAATGAAATTTCATGGAAGCACAGGAGAAAGACTATGAGAAGACAACACCCTTCGTCGATGAACCTTATAAACTCGAGTACGAGTTTTCTCCGAGAGAGGGAGAATGATGCGGGCATCTGTGGACTTAATCAAAATTTCAATTTTGACCCGGGCCGGTGCATTATAAAATTAACAAGTTCGAGCCCTGAGTCGAAAGATGAAAACTTTATTTTCAATCCAGGCGGGAAATGAGCCAAAGCCCAAAAGAGCACAAAAGCAAGACAAGACCAGGCCCAACAGCTCTGGCCCAGCTATAGCAATTCAGGCCCAGGTGTTCAGTGAGACACCCAACAATGGTAGTTCTTCGAGTGGGGCCATAGCCAACAGTGGTAGTTTTCCAAAAGGGTACCAATGCTTTCGGGAGTCTTAATTCAATTCTTAATAGGATTCCATAGTGGGTCATTACAATAGTTAGATTAGGATATTGTTATTTTCAAATTTGAGTCCTAGTTGCATTAGGTTCGAAATTGTTATTAACGTGTATGGAGGGTTGGCTCCTTCTTGTTAGTCGGTCGTTCTTTTCTTATTTAAAGAGTCTTAATTAGCAGATTTAGGGAGATATTTTTTGGATGAATAAACTTTAGTTTCTTTCCACAAAAAGTGGTTTCTTGTGAAGATTTGCTAACTGCAATACTAGTGCAGTTTTCTTCTAAAACATAGGCCAAGACCTTGGTGTCTGGCAGCCCATCATAGCAAGCAAGTTGTCCTTCGTTTGGAGTTGCAGATTGCTGAAGTTTTTTGACAACCCCACAGGTGTTGGCGCTGATTAGCACCACCTGTTTGGAGTTTGATTGCTGCAACTTGTGGAAGACAAGTGCTGCAACAATCAACGAATTTCAGTTGAAATTCAGGGCCAAACCCAATTTTCTCAAGTGAGTTTTCTTAAGCAACATCGTTGAGTTGCATGACGAGTTTTACTGCAAAGTAGTGCCCAGCAGCCAGCAGTTTCGTCGAGAAATTTGATGTGGTTATTATTTTTCGATCAGGTTATTCAAGATATTATTCAAGCTTCCGTTATAATTCGAGGTTGGGTATTCTTAATCCTACCTAGCCTACATCCGAATGGTATCAGAGCTTTGGAGTCAATTGAGGCTCATCCTTCGATCAGAAGTTAGTTATGACAAGACGTGACCGCCTTCGTAGCCGACAAGCCAGGAATACTGACTGCTTTCATTCTAGTCAGAGTCGTCATGTGAGACACGCTCCAAAAGATGATCGAATTGAATTCTCTAAAGACCGCGACAAGCAATTTGATTGGTTATTTGAGTCATGTGTTAATCTACAGAGAGAGATTGCAGCTCTAAAGAATCAAACAAGCCAACACCCTTCTAGTTCGCCATCAGTGAGATCAAGGTACTCCCGATACTCATCTTCTGAAGAAAGTTCAGATGACAGTTCAAATCAAAGTTCGGATGAAAGTTCAGACGAAAGTTTCTACTATCACAGACATAGGGCAAGACATGTCATTCGACAGCCTGAGAGAAGGTAACGATTCGTCCGATTTGCTGATGAAGTAGACACGATTGTACAAGTCGAAATTGTTGACTCAGATTCCTCTAGTGAGGAAGATGTCGATGATACTGTGGAGACAGACTCCATGAGTGTACAACTCTTGGAGGCGATACAGGAACATCCAGTTCATTGTTATGAATCCCAAGTGGGCGATATGCAACAGAGTGGCACAGAGGTCGAGGCCGTTGATGAGTTTGTGTTTTGTGATGCTCATTCCACGAGAACATTGGGCGAGCAAAGACATTATGTCGATCCAATGTGGGACGAACACCTGAACCAGTTGGCTTCACTCAGTATCTCACCTGTTTTAGCAATTCATGAAGCTATGGTAGATACATGTGCAACAGAGGGATGTATCCGACAGTTTGAGGCAAGTTCCATCTTGAAGCAGGAACTTGAGACACACCATCTTGAGCCACAGTCCAGTGATCAGCAACTAGAAGATGCTAGTGATAGAGGCGACAGAGAATGGTCAGTACAAGTTCGTACACTGGGAGTTGGAGATGACCGGCATCTTGTGGACTCAGACTACACTATCCGACCATATGTCGACCCTATTTGGAAAAGTTATGAGAGACAATCCTCAACACCTACCATCCAATCACTTTTGGTAGGCCCTGAGGCGACATCTCCTAAAGCGAGTACTCCACAGCGATTGAGTATTCAACATAATGAAATTTCATTGAAGCACAGGAGAAAGACTATGAGAAGACCACACCCTTCGTCGATGAACCTTATAAACTCGAGGACGAGTTTTCTCCGAGAACGAGAGAATGATGCGGGCATCTGTGGACTTAATCAAAATTTTAATTTTGACCCGGGCGGGTGCATTATTAAATTAGCAAGTTCGAGCCCCGAGTCGAAAGATGAAAACTTTATTTTCGATCCAGACAGGAAATGAGCCGAAGCCCAAAAGAGCCAAGCCAAGACCAGGCCCAACAACTCTGGCCCAGCTATAGCAATTCAGGCGCAGGTGTTCAGTGAGACACCCAACAATGGCAGTTCTTCGAGTGGTGCCATAGCCAACGGTGGTAGTTTTCCAAAAGGGTACCAATGCTTTTGGGAGTCTTAATTCAATTCTTAATAGGATTCCATAGTGGGTCATTACAATAGTTAGATTAGGATATTGTTATTTTTAAATTTGAGTCCTAGTTGCATTAGGTTCAAAATTGTTATTAACGTGTATGGAGGGTTGGCTCCTTCTTGTTAGTCGGTGGTTCTTTTCTTATTTAAAGAGTTGTAATTAGCAGATTTAGGGAGATATTTTTTGGATGAATAAACTTTAGTTTCTTTCCACAAAATGTGGTTTCTTGTGAAGATTTGCTAACTGCAATACTGTGCAGTTTTCTTCTAAAACACAGGCCAAGACCTTGGTGTCTGGCAGCCCATCACAGCAAGCAAGTTGTCCTTCATTTGGAGTTGCAGATTGCTGCAGTTTTTTGACAACCCCACAGGTGTTGGCGCTGATTAGCACCACCTGTTTGGAGTTTGATTGCTGCAACTTGTGGAAGACAAGTGCTGCAACAATCAGCTAATTTCAGTTGAAATTCAGGGCCAAACCCAATTTTCTCAAGTGAGTTTTCTTAAGCAACATCATTGAGTTGCATGACGAGTTTTACTGCAAGGTAGAGCCCAGCAGCCAGCAGTTTCGTCGAGAAATTTGATGTGGTTATTATTTTGCGATCGGGTTATTCAAGATATTATTCAAGCTTCCGCTATAATTCGAGGTTGGGTATTCTTAATCCTACCTAGCCTACGTCAGTCGGGCCCTAGGCCAAAACTCTCACTCCACCCAAAGGCCAAAACCACCGTCCCCATTCTTTTGTTTCAAATGAAGAATAAGAAAAACCAAGGAAGAGTGAGATGAGGAGAAGAAGAAAAATAGTAAGAAAACTTTTCTCTCTATCTTTTTCTTTTGCTTCGATCTTCTTTTTATATTTTCTTTATTTTCTTTATTTTCATATTTTCTTTATTTTCTTTATTTTCTTCTCTTCTCTCTCTGACTCTCGATTTATTTGTTTGAGAAGATCGTTCTCTAAAAATGGTTTTCCAAATGTGGTGAACCGCGGTTCACGAGTCTTATTTAGCAAAACCACGATGAAGTATGGTCCACAAAGGTTTTTTACAGTTTAACATATCAGAAGGTTTTTTTGCTGAAAAACACTGGTTATTATTATCAATGGTAAGAAGTTGCACTGAACTACTACTTAGAGTAAATGAGAGGAAGATGGATAACACATTATTAATGAGGGAATTTGTTGAGTATTGGCAAATTAAGAGAGATTCCAAAAGCTTCTCAGCTTTGAAAACAATACGAATGACAGGTAAGTTTGCAAATGGAAGCTAATGCATCTTAGGACTTGTGCAATGAGAGTATGAGAGAAGAAATTATTGTAAAATCCCTTATAAGGTTAGGCTTAAGAAAATTGAGGAGTTACGATTATTGCATTTAGATCTTTGTGTTCATTTATTGTAATGGCTCGACTTAGACCAGGCCTACTAACCAACCTATGGACTGCTGAAAAATATATATTGGGTCTCAAACCTCAGGAGAAATCCATAAAATTTTATGAATCGGGTGAGCGCAAATCAAGTCCAAGGATCCAGAGGAACCCCATGTAATGGCCAGCACCAATGGAGGGTGCTTGAAAGAGAGTTCCGCCATATAGAGTTTGTGCAAGTGAGAGGCACAAAAAGTCCCACATTGCCTAGGATAAGAAGTAGAGAGGAGTATATAAGCCTAACTTCTCCTCCCTTCTAGCACAACACATTTTGAGCCTAAGGGTGACACTTGGGCTCAATATAAAGCCGTGAGAATGTATGGGTCCCAAATCAGACAATATTGTCTTAGCGAGATGGATCGTTGCACCCCAGCCCATTTATCAGAGAACTAGTCATATATACATTATGCAAGATATGAAATGAGATAAGACATGTATGGTTCACTCACTAGTTGATGGACTTTTACAGGGCTATGGAATGACAAAAGTATGCAAGATATGAAATGAGAGAGACATGTAAGGTTTACTCACTAGTTGATGGGCTTTTACAGGGCTATGGAATGACAGAAGCAGGCCCCGTACTATCCATGTGCCTGGGATTTGCTAAACAGCCATTCCCAACCAAGTCTGGATCGTGTGGAACTGTCGTGGGAGATGAGAAGTCTATTCTTCTATACATTGGGAAGGAGTTGAATCCTTCAATGAATGTATCGGTGCTCAACAAATGTACTGATGTCAAGGTATGAATAGACTAAGTTCATTTTACGTCATTTTGTAGAATGTCTATGAAATGTGATTTGCAATAATATAAAGTCTCAATTTATTGTGATGTTTGTAAGAGTTTGAGGTTAGTCCTGAAGACATAGATCAACGTGTTTATGGTGGACATTATACAAGTTCATTATAATTTGGAATTGACTTGAATAATAGGTATTTTAAGCAATCATATTTATTTTCTTACCTGTAATATACGTTTCTCTTCTTTGTAGGAAGGTAAGCATTAATGAAAATAACTCTTTCTATATTTCCCTTGATTGATTTACAAGTGTATATATAAGAATACAAAATAGAGATTGTTAACGTTGTCAGCTTGTTAACGTTGTCAGCCGACACAAGAAAAATCAAACGGGAAAATAATCACAAGCAACACAAGTAAATTTACGTGGTTCGGCCCCAACCGCCTACGTCCACGGAACGTGTGAATCTTTTATTAAGAGAGTAAATAATGAAATACAAGAGTAAGAGTAAAACCTGGTTTGAAATTACAAACCAAATCCAACAACATTTTTCTCCTGCTCGACTGCAAGCACCTCTGCTACACTTCAGATTTCAATATTTTCTCTCTTCCTCTTTGGTTGATTCTTCTCAGAATCATGTGTTGAATGGCAGCCACACACCCTTGACTAAGTACTCACTGAAATAGACAAAGTCTGCCTCAAGAAACCTTAGCAGCTCTCAAGATCTCTCTCCTCTAGCAAGAGCGTGTATTGTTGTATGTATACAGCTCTTGCTGTCTTGCTGACAGCCCCTTCTTGAGACTTTTGTCATAGCCGATCAGCCACCTGGAATAGCAGACAACGCACTTGTTGATAGACTCTCTTTACACGCTGATCTCTTGCAGTGCCCACACGTTGGACCCTCAAAATCCCTGCTGGCTGCTCCCTTATTCTTTGTCTTTAATTCAGCACACCACCAAGTACCCACTCCTCTGTCGTGAGTATTCCTTCTCCAATGCAAGGAACAAAGTCTTTTGCTCTCAGCCCTTACCTCTCAATACACGACAGCTCCTTTCTCTTTGGCCAGCCCATCTTTATATAAGCTAGCCCATATGGTCGGTCCTCTTTCTTAGGCAATTGCCGTGTTACACATATACGAAGATTTTCTCTATATGAAATTACAGATGTCATAGACTAATCTCTTCACAAAACCGTGTTGACCATTCCTTGATTATCGGTGAGGATAATCACGGGATCGGAAGGAGAGATTTTCGGATCTTATAAGAGCGAAAGAGGTGGACTGATCAATATCGCTAACAAGCATGGCATAAACTTCTGTACCCAACACTGACATTGATGATAATGCACGAATTGATTTGAATATCATGTATGTTAAGAATTATGTATAATGGATGACATCTTATTACACATAGATACATTTAAACTAACTAATTGTGTTCTTTTTTACTGGGAATGTATCTATGGGTGATGATTTCGTCTTGAGTACCTATTACAGCACTGATAACTGGGTTGACCCAAGTCACTGATCAGCTGTGAGCAAAATGCGACACAATTGAATTTTCAATTTATAGCTAATCTTACAAAAATAAGCTTAAGTTGCTACCAAACATGACTCCAAATGAAATTTGAACAAATGTTCAATTTAATATGAACTATTGAAAAGCATGGAAAGCTAGAGAAATGACTTTGAATAAAATACGAAGATCATTTGAAATAGGACACTTGATGAAAGCATCTGAACAAACATGTCGGTGAATTTGAATTTCAGTTCTTACCATTGTAGTTGTGTTCCTCGATTATAGATCATGTTTGTGCAAAGATTTCTACTTGTAGTTACAAGAAATTTGTTCTGTATATAAATAAAATAATATGTCAAACTAAAGATAAAAATTGAGTTGCAGTGCAACTTCCTCAAATAACAAAGTTCAAAAGATGGAAGAAAATGAGGAAACTGAATCCCTGTAAATCACAAATAAAAAATTGCAAAAGATGACATATTCATGGTTATATTTGACCATTTGTCCAATATATAATATATGATAGACTCCTAAATGAAACATGCTAATTAGATATTGAGATGCCACAGCTAAGTTCTTTGATTTATGGACATGAAGATAAGGACAAAAGCTAACTTGCCTGGCACAACTAGCTTCCTCATTCCACCAATCTAAGTTGCATGTTGAACAACATTTTAATCTACATTTGTGTAGCCAAGATTGATCAGAACATGTCCTTTTACACACATAGGTCATTCCACTTGTGGCATCAATAAAAAATAGAATTAGATTGGACATTTAGGATCTTCATATCAATCCAAAATTTTGAATTACAGTTATTAAAGAGTTGATTCATTGACTGGATTACCAGTAAGCTGTTGGAATATATTTATGATTTTATCAATTAATAGATTTATTGTAATTAGGATTCTTACTGTGTCTTTATCTCTAATTGAGAAATATAGTTGATTTAGAACAAGATAAATGTTTGAGTCTGAATGTGATAGTCTTGAAGTTGGCTAGAGGCTATGTAAATACATGTAGTAATTTAGGTATTGAATACAATATACAATCTATTATTTTCTACGTGTCCTCACATCAAGTTACTACTCTTGGTTCTCCATTTTGAGAGTAGATTCTCCTCTCCCTAAGGACGCACGTTGGCAGAGGGAGGGACATGTAAGGAGAAAACATTCTCGTCCCTGTAGTGTTTAAAAATAATAATAATAATTTAAACCCTGTTCCATCAGCTGCTTTGCTTTGGTCGCTTCTCGATCGGGTTAACCAGTGTTTTTAGATCGGTTTGCTGCACTAGCTTTCATTCTCAGATCAGATCTGAGATCTGAGTCATCTTCTTGCATCAGTCTACCAACTCCAGAACGAAGTCACCAGATCTGATTGCAGATTTGAGACTGCATGCCATCGTCTGCAACAACTAGAACTGTCGTTGTTTCTGATATCCATTGTTCGAGCAAAAGGGCCCACCGTCGTTCCCTTTGCTGCTGTTCAGGTCTGACCTCTTTTGTTCTCTGTTGCGGTCCTGTTTCTGCTTGTTCAAGCAGCACCGCTGCTCTGCTGTACCGTCGCTCTCCGACGATCAGATCTGCGATATACACCCTCCTTGTTTGCTGTTTTTGCTCCGATTGTTGCTGCAAGCAGCACCAAGATCTGCTGCATCTCGCCTATCAGGGACGCTCTGCTTTCCTCTCCAACGTCGTTCAAGGTGTTACCTTTTTTTTGCTTGTTTTCGCCGGCGTTGTGGTTGCTTCAGCTCTCACATCTGTTGTCATATGCTGTATCTGCTGCACAGAAGCTCCTTTTCAATGGCCTTTGAGTTCCTTTTTGGTGCGTCTGCAGATCTTGTTTCCAGATCTGGTTTCCTTTGAGCAATTAGTGGGTTCTGCTGCATCTTACTGTTCCTTGTGGAGATCTGCCCCACTTCAATCGTTGTTGCTGCTGCGTCTTTGCGTTATTTGCAGTGGTTGCTGCGTCCGGTTTTTGTTGCTATCTCCTGTATGCAAACAAACGTTTTTCGTCTCTAGTAGTGCACGGATGGATCTCCAATTTGCAGTGACATCGCATCATTTCATATGTATTGCAAGCAGAATATGATTATGGAACTGAATCTGGGTATTCTGACATTCTGACATGGATCACATTGAGATGTTGGCCTTATGCTTAGATGGTTGCTCTCCCCAGCTTTGGTTAGATTAATTCTCTGGTGAATTTCATTTGTGTGGATGTTTTTTTGATGAATGTGAGTGGTGTGACTACTGCAACCAATCTTCATGCTAGGACTGGGGCATCCACCATGTTTATATACAGCAAGGGTCATCGTATGTTCCTTTGATCGTTCTTCCATTGCAAATGGTTGAAGAGTGTCTCATGGTCGCAGTAATGGAACGAATACGAATTGATTCTGTTTCTGAGCGAGCAGATATTTGCTTCCGCCTCCTATTGCCTGCGCTTGCTCGTTTTCCTTGTGTTCGTTTTTTCTTGTCATGATTTGTGAGAACTATGCTAAGAACAAAGGGTGAGAGCTAAAGTAAGGGTGTTGAGTACCGAAAAAAAATGACCATTTTACCTTTTAATTTTAGATTAGTTGGTCTTTGATTTGTGTATATTAGATGCGTTTAATGGAGTTTTGCAGTGTATTTGTGAGAATACAAGAAAAATAATTAAAATGCAGAAAAATGGGCCATAGTTCTATGTTTGTAAAGTTCATAATTTTTACCACCTAATTTGATTTTAGAATTAATATAAATTATTATAATTCATATCTGAATATAAGAGTTTGAATTATAATAATAATTTTTAGACTGTTAAATTGTAAAGATGGTAGAAATTTATAAACACACAATTAACCCACTGTTCGAGTCTCAAGCCTGAAGCCAAAGTCTGCAATTGGAAGCATATGAGCCAAAGTCCACCAGTATTCCAAGCTAGATAAAAATCCAAGTATGGGATCCAAGTCCAAAATATCAAGTGGAACCAGTGAATTTCGTGTGAAGCATTATGGAAGCAAGAATGAGAGAAAAAAATGGGATTTGGATTTTGGAAGGAGGAATATTTTGACACAGTTTCAGTATTTTGGCCATAACTTTTCACTCCGATGTCGGATTTCATTTATTCTTGTTGTGTTGAAAGAATACTTCAAGCGCTAAAACTTTGTAGTCCACGACATTTCGTAATTTGGATGTTAAATAGGTTAAAATTGAGCTGCAAGATTATACATGTGTAGAAAAACGAGATTTGCACTTTACTTTCCAAAATAATCCAAAATCTCTAAAATCATGGAGTCTTACCTGCAACCATGTCTTGGAAAAGACACTGAATTTGGATAATTAACAGAGAGAAAATTTGGAAGGAAGTTTAGGATTGAGAATTGTGGAGAAAGTTTTGAAGAGAGAACTATGGAGGAATTCTCTCCAAGCCTTGCCTAATCCAGTTTCTTTTGATAACTAAAAATAAAAGGATTCAGGCATTGTAAAATTCGAATTTTAGCAAAGACTGAAGAAGTAATGAAGATTGGAGGCTGAAAAGAGAAGAGAAGGAAAGAATTTTCGAATTTAATTTGTAAGTTCTTGTGTTTTTTGTCTTTGATGCAAAACTCCAAAAGCATTGTAATTCCATATTCTGATTTATTTGAATAAAATTCATGGTAGCTTATTTTAGAAGTATGGTTTTTCTAATTATTGAATATCATGTAATGATAGTTTGAATTTTTATTTTAATTTCTCTTATAAATGTTATGTTAGAAATTATTTTTAAGAATTTTCAAGGAAAAACAGAACCTCTTTTAGGATTGGTGGAACTTGATCTTCCCAGTCTAAGTTTCTTTTAAAAATAGCTTCTTTTAGATTTGGAAAGGCAAGCATAAATTTCTGCAAAAACCCAAGGATTGAATTGAGAATTTCTTATTTCATGGAAGTCATAATATTTTTAATTGGATTTTTAATAAAAGGCAAATTTGAATATTTATTTGATAATTCTTGAAGATTTCATAGTTTAGGCCATGATTTTATCATTAAATGGGAAAAAATGCCTCCATAAATACTTGTCTCAGTTCTATTCTATATTATGTGAATATTTCATTATTTTTACTAAATTCTTTATTCTTTTTTTATTCTCTCAAATTCTTTTAAAGTAGGTTGGGATTGATTTGATTGCATTTCAATTTTGTTCTCTTAAACTGGTTTGGGATTATTTATAAATTCTAGATCATGACATTATTTTAATTAAATTGGATTTATTCGTTAGATTTTAGATTTAGACGATGACACTCTAACTTTTAGATTTGATTCCTAGAACTCGAATGCCACTGATTCAAATTCATATTTGTAAAAATTAGAATTTGATTTCATATTTAGGTTATTTCTAAAGATGTATATTTTTTTAATCACAACGTTTCGATTTCATATATTTTGTTATTTTCTTGTGGGATCGACCTCACTCTCTTAACTCTATACTATTAAATCGTTCGTGTGCTTGCAAGTTATAATTTAAAATTTGCTGAACAAGTTTTTGGTGTCGTTGTGGGGAAAACATGCAAATTATATGTTTTGAGACTTTGTAATTTTAGAAAATATTTCTATTTTTGGAATCTTCTAATTTAGGCAACTTTATAAAATTGGAAGGTTTTATTTTTAGAAACTCTAATTTTGGAAGGTTACCTAAAATTAAAATTTTCTTTAAAATAGAAGGGATCTTAGAATTTATATAAACATGGAAATTTTGCTAAATTTAGATACTTGTTGAATTTAGAAGTTTCTATTTTTGGAAATTTGATGGATTCAACTAGTTTCTCCTTTTAGATATTTTCTAATTTTATAAATATGCTTTACATTAGTAATATTTCTAATTTTAGAAAAAAAATCTAATTTTGGAAAATTTAGAACTTTTGTCCATGGAAAGTTTTAAAGTATCAAATCTGAGAAACATCTCATTTTTAGAAAATTGTCCAACCTTGGAGACGTTCGGTTTTGAATAATTTCTAAACCTAGGAAGTTTTTAATTTTAGATCATCATCTAAATTTTGAAAGTTTCCAAATACCCTTTTTTTTTTAGTTAATGGTATTTAATTTAAAAATTTATTTATGATCTTATATTAGCTTAAAATTCTCAATTATGATTCGATTATTTTAATCTCTCTCTTAGTTATAGTTTAGGAATTTGAATTTAAATGGTTCATGCATTCTTGATTTAGAATCTCACCTAGGTTCGTGTGTTTTATTTTTCAAGAGTTTTAAAAGTCGCGAGTCAAAGTTGCTGGAATTTATGCGCATAGGCTAAGGTAAGTTCCTAACTATCTTCTTTTAATTATTATATTTCTCATGCATTCATATAGCTTTTATTAGGGTGTTTGCATTTATTTTACATTTAAAAAAAATAAAAATATTTGCATATTTACTTTGATCATGCATTTAGGTTGCTAGTTTCATGCATTTAGTGTAGTTTTTTTACTTGTTGTTTTGCATATTTGTTTGATGCTTACTTTGTTAGATTAGGTTGCATTTAAATAAAAGAAAAGAAATATTAGTAATAAATTGCTTCATGCACTTTAAACTAAAATCAACTTTGGAACCATAGGTTAGCTAAAGGGTCTTTCATGCTCATTAGGACAATATTGCATTCAAATAATTTTAGATAACCAATTTTAGTTTTTCTTCAGTAACGGTGTCAGGGTTAGTTCTGTCATCAGGGTGTAAACAACCTAAGGATAAGTGGAACATAAACAAATTGTCAAGTGCTCTTCCACTTACTTGGGAACTTACCTGGCCATGATTGTGGTTAAACTTCTATTGGAGGTTTAAAATTTTTTGGAGAAAAGATTAGGAGCTGCCTAGAGTCTTAGGTTAATTTAGATTTTTACTTTTAGTTTTAGGTCATTTATTTTGTTTGAAATTTGTTTGGTCTTCTATGTTCTTATTTGAGTAGCAATGAATACTTGGAGTCGTGATTCAACTAAGAGATTAGTTAGAGTTAGGTCCCCAATTGGTGAACTCCAAGTTAGTCATCAATCCACTTTGGAAAACAGTAAGGTCTTTGAGGTCATGTCAGTTTCAACACTAGCATCTTCAACAAATCCCAAGAATTTCACTCGAGGTGCGGAGAGTCTAACTAGGGTATGTGATATTTAGAGCGTCAAATTCAAAATTGAGGTAGAAGAAGAGCCTCAAATCAAGGAAGACTCTGTCAATGATGAAAAACCCAATATTGAGGCACATCCCGCACTGGATTGTATCCCTTTTGATTTAAATGGTCCATGGGCTTTCATCATACCAGTGGGGGATAATAAGTGGGAAAAAAATTACTTGGCCCATGATGTTATGAACTCATTGGAGCACATTCACCATCACCATTTGCTGAGCTGAATAGAACTCAATCAAGAAGGCCAAGGTTGTTTTATATGCGAATGTATAATTGAATTTGCGTCTTTTATTCTTATTGCGTTGGAAAAAATACTTCAAGGGCTACAACTTTGTAGTCCACGACATTTCGTGATTTGGATGTTAAATAGGTCAAAATTGAGCTGTAAGATTGTACATGTGTAGAAAAACTGGATTTGCACCTTACTTTCCAAAATAATCGAAAATCCCCTGAAATCATGGAGTCTTACCTGCAAAATTCGCCCATGTCTTGGAAAAGACAATGAATTTGGATAATTAAAAGAGAGAATTTTGGAGGAAGTTTAGGATAGAGAATTTTGGAGAAAGTTCCCCAAGCCTTGCCTAATCCAGTTTCTTTTGATCACTAAAAATAAATGGGTTCCGACATTGTAAAATTGGAATTTGAGCAAGGATTGAAGGAGTGATGAAGATTGGAGGCTGAAGAGACAAGAGAAGAAAAGATTTTTCGAATTCAATTTGTAAGTTCTTGTGTTTTCTGTCTTTGATGAAAAACTCTAAAAGCATTGTAATTCCATATTCTGATTTATTTGAATAAAATTCATGGTAGCTTATTTTAGATGTATGGTTTTTCCATTTATTGAATATCGTGTAATGATAGTTTGGATTTTTATTTTAATTTATGTTATAAATGTTATGTTAGAAATTATTTTGAGAATTTTTAAGGAAAAACAAAACCCCTTTTAGGATTGGTGGAACTTGATCTTTTCAGTCTAATGTTTTTTTAAGAATATCTTCTTTTAGATTTGGAAAGGTAAGTATAAATTTCTGCCAAACCTAAGGCTTGAATTGAGAATTTTTTATTTAATGGAATTTATAATATTTTTAATTGGAGTTTTAATACAAGGCAAATTTGAATATGTATTTGATAATTCTTGAAGATTTCATAGTCTAGGCCGTGATTTTATCATTAAATGGGATAAAATGCCTCCATAAATACTTGTAACGCCCCGTCCCGTTATAGGCGCGTTATCTCCGAAAAGTTTCAAAACATAACCGAGGAACAGATATCGGGCATTTTTTTTTTTTTGAAGCGGGGTAACTATTTCCCGCTCATCAATTTGATAAAGGACAAAATCAACATAATAATAAACATAACAAATAACCACTGACCGTTCAATATAGTTATATAATCATCCAAACAAAACATGTGATAAGGAGTCCACAGAAACAAGAGTCTCAAAAAAATAGAGTATAAAGATAATATGGGATATTTAATTATTGCTACTCCTCTCCGGGTACCTCTTCAAGGGGCCCTCCTGGCCCCTCCGCAATCGGGGTACTTGAAAGGTAAGGGGTGAGCTAACCAGCCCAGTGAAGGGAATAATCATATCACATGTCAGCGATAACATATATCACATGTACGAGGAATAATGGACATTGTAATAAAATGAATGTCTACATACAAGAGTGCTCAATTATACAACTAATCAGTAGTCCCGCCGACTAATCCGAAACATCATCCTCATAACTCACAACGGTCCTCTTCAACTCCGGTCTCCCTACCAATACAAATGGGAGACCTCATAATACACAACTGCCTCAACCGTCAGAATGCAACGGGGAAACCGGCATCTCCTTATGGGGGTCTCGACCGCCGGAGCATAACGGGGAAGCCAATATCAAGGGCAGGTAGCTCAACCGTCGGAACGCAACTGGGAAACTCGCATCTCCCTATGGGGGTCTCGACCGCTGGAGCATAACGGGGAAGTCCTCCCACCAACAACCAAACTCATCACATCATCATAAACATATACACATGTCAATAGTTTCTCCATCTCAACACTCAACAACGCGCTGTCCGTTGTGGGTTACCCCCCCATACATGCGCATGATATCATGATCATATATAACAACATAAGTATATAACAAGATCTCAAAACACAAGTGCACATACTCATTATGATCTCCTTCACATATTATAAGTATTCCCCTATCATGTTTTCAACAAGTCCCAAGCATCATGTCCAAAAATCTAGACGCATATCTCACTTTCAGCATAAATGCATTAACACTTTATAATTAAATGCACAACATGTCATCATCAAGTCCCTAACATTGTGTTTGACATCCAACGCATGTCTTATTCTCATCATAAATTCATTCACATGTTATAGCTAAATACAGATGTTATCAAAGTTTCAAGTATCATGTTCAATATCCATTAGTCCGATCAAAATTTTCTATTTAGTCGCATATAGTTGAGATGAGTGCACCCGAACGGATCCTTGCCACAAATTCATTCAATAGTTCCCTTACCGAGTGGCTTAATAAATGAAGGGCCCCACTCGAGTCACTCCATGTCCAAGGTTAAGGGTTAAATAGATACGAATGCATACTAAAACAGTGATAATTCCCCTCACGGTGTGTAGAGTCGAAATCCGAAGCGAGCAAGAGACTTGATGGGTTGAGGAAAGCTCAATCTGTTGAAATAAAGAAGGACGAATAAGTAAAAAGGTAAAAAGAAGCCGAATGAAAAAGGACCTAAAATTGGGCCGGGATTGAAAATGGGTCGGGCCTGAAAACAGGCTCTGAAACGGGCCGGGCCTAAAACTGGGCTCTAAAAGTGGGCCGGGCCAAGTCTGGCTGGGCCAGAACAAGGACTGGGTCCAAGGCTAGGCCTAAGAATCGTGTCAGAGACTGGACCTGAGGGTTGGGCTTGGTCCAAGTCTGTGCTAGATCGAGTCTGGGCCTCAACTGGGCTAGGTCTGCTGGGTCGGATCTAGGTCAGTGGGCTGAGCAATGGGTCTCACTCCAAGGCCAAGGGTTGGGTCAACCCAAGGCCCAACCGAGTCGACTTGAAACCTGGTGAGTTGACTCGGTCACTCGACTGAGTCAAAGATGCGGAAAAAATAGGGGAAAAAATAGTGAAAATCCAAGAAAATTCAAGGAAAACTGGAAAACCACGGAAAACCAGGAGGAACTGAGGGAAAACAAGAAAAACAACGAAAAAAATCAAGGGAAGAACAATGGAAATCTAGAGAGAGGAGATATGGAAAAAGAAGTAAGAAGAGGGTACTTAGGATAGGCGAGTGAAGAGCGAGGACGAGTGGAAATTCGATGGTCGAAGCGAAGGTCGAGGCGGCAAGGGCTGGATGGGATCGACTGAAGCGGCGGTCGGGTGTTGCTGGGTCGGGAAGTGGGGGAAAGAGGAGGAAAAGAAAAACAAGAAGAGGCATGAGAGAGAGAGAGAGTTACTGAGAGGCCGCGGTTGGGAGAGGGGGTGCGGCGGCTGCTGCAAGGAGAAGGGGTCTCTTAAGGTTTCTGAGAGAGAGAGAATGAAGAACTGAGAAGGAGAGAGGAAAGGAGGAGCGGCAGCGACTCTAGGGATTAGGGTTTCAGGGAAGAGAGGAGAGGTATTTAGGGTTTAGGAGGAGAAAATTGAGAGAGGAGAGAGAAGAGAGAGAGAGAGACGAATGGAGGGGGTGGCGGCTAGGGATTGATCTTAGGGTTTGGGTTAGGGTTTGAACTTTTTTTTAAAAAAAAGTGAGTAAAGAACCACTTTTATAAAATATTTTTAAAATGGTTACCAAAATGTGATTTTCAAATAATTTAAATGACAAAAACAATTAAAATATTGAAATTATCAAAATGTCCTATGAGCTTCCGAACTCGAAATTAGGCGAACAGGGGCCCACCGTGGAGCCCACACTCTCTCCACTGCCACCAAAACACCCAATCCGACATGGGGGTCCAAAAATCTCCTCAAGAAAACCCCAAAGGATCGGGTCGGGTCGTTATAATACTTGTCTCAGTTCCATTGTACATTATGTGAATACTTCATTATTTTTATTAAATTATTTATTTTTTTCCTATTCTCAAAATTCTTTTGAAGTTGGTTGAGATTGATTTGATTGCATTTTAATTTTGTTCTCTTAAACTGGTTTGAGATTATTTATAAATTCTAGATCAATGCCATTGCTTTAATTAAATTAGATTTATTGGTTGGATTTTAGATTTAGATGATGATACTCTAACTTTAAGATTTGATTCCTAGAACTGGAAGGTTATTTATAAAGATCTATATTTTTTTAATCACTACGTTTCAATTTCATATATTTTGTTGTTTCCTTGTGGGATCAACCTCTCTCTCTTAACGCTATACTATTAAATGGTTCATGTACTTGCGAGTTAAAAATTTAAAATTTGCAGAACAAGTTTTTGGTGCCATTGCTGGGGAAACATTCAAATAATATGTTTTGAGACTTCGTAACTTTAGAAAATATTTCTATTTTTGGAATCTTCTAATTTAAGCAACTTTTTAAAATTGGAAGGTTCTATTTTTAGAAACTCTAATTTTGGAAGGTTACCTAAAACTAAAAATTTCTTTAAAATAGAAGGGATCTTAGAATTTATATAAACATGGAAATTTTGCTAAACTTAGATACTTGTTGAATTTAGAAGTTTCTATTTTTGGAAATCTGATGGATTCAACTAGTTTCTCCTTTTAGTCATTTTCTAATTTTATTAATATGCTTTACATTAGTAATATTTCTAATTTTAGAAAAAAAAATCTAATTTTGGAAAATTTTAGAACTTCTGTCCTTTAAAAGTTTTAAAGTATCTAATTTGAGAAACATCTCATTTTTAGAAAATTGTCCAACCTTGGAGACGTCCGATTTTGAATAATTTCTAAACCTAGGAAGTTTTTAATTTTAGATCATCATCTAAATTTAGAAGGTTTCCAAATATCGTTTAATTTTTTTCTAGTTAATGGTATTTAATTTAGAAATTTATTTATGATCTTATATTAGTTTAAAATTCTCAATTATGATTCAATTATTTTAATCTCTCTTAGTTATAGTTTAGGAATTTGAATTTAAATAGTTCATGCATTCTTGAGTTAGAATCTTCACCTAGGTTTGTGTGTTTTATTTTTCAGGAGTTTTGAAAGTCGCGAGTCAAAGTTGTTGGAATTTATGTGCAAAGGCTAAAGTAAGTGCCTAACTATCTTCTTTTAATTTTTATATTTCTCATGCATTCATATAGCTTTTATTAGGGTGCTTGCATTTATTTTGCATTTTAAAAAATAAAAATATTTGCATATTTACTTTGATCATGCATTTAGGTTGTTGTTTCATGCATTTAGTGTAGTTTGTTTGCTTATTGCTTTGCATATTTGTTTGAAGCTTGCTTTGTTAGATTATGTTGCATTCAAATAAAAAAAAAAAGAAATATTAGTAATAAATTGGTTCATGCACTTTAAACTAAAATCAACTTTGGAACCATAAGTTAGCTAAAGGGTCTTTCATGCTCATTAGGACAGTCTTGCATTCAAATAATTTTAGATAACCAATTCTAGTTTTTCTTCAATAACGGTGTCTAGGATTAGTTCTGTCACTAAGGTGTAAACAACCTAAAGATAAGTAGAACATAAAAAAATTGCCAAGTGCTCTTCCACTTACCTGGCCATGATTGTGGTTAAACTTCTATTGGAGATTTAAATTTTTTTGGAGAAAAGATTAGGAGCTGTCTAGAGTCTTAGGTTAGTTTAGATTTTTATTTTTAGTTTTAGGTCATTTATTTTGTTTGAATTTTTTTGGTCTTGTTTGTTCTTATTTGAGTAACAATGAATACTTGGAGTCGTGATTCAACTAAGATTAGTTAGAGTTAGGTCCCCAATTGGTGAATGTAACGCCCTGCCCTTTTTCACTCGCCGAAAATCAGAGTCTATTTTTTTATTTTAAATAAAAGAGTGAGAGAGAGCGGGACGTCACAACGCGAGCTAAGTCCGAGCTTCCAAAGCCTGGCCCTTAACTGGCCAACCATACGTGTGCATGGACTAAGTCCACGAGAACGGTTCACACGCGATAAGGTTAAGTTTGAGGAATAAAACGTCGTGCGGAATTATAATAGAGTTTTATCCTATCCAATTTTAATTAGCAAGGAAGTCTATCACTTAATGATAATTACCTTAAGTTAAATTGTTCAAAATTAAAATCCAAACCATAGCAAATAGTCTAAGTTATTACAGTCCTAACAAGCTAATTACTCAAATTACATGTCCAAAATAAAAACTTAAATCAAATAGATCTAGCTCATCCAAGCTCCTAAGCTAGGCTCCGATAGCGTCCTTTGTTCCGTCCATTTCCTGTGTCATCATCTAAGGTAGAAGTAGGGCGTTAGACAATGCGCCCAGTAGGTACTCCGAGTAGGGTCAAACACATGGGTTAGTATAAAAATCACATAGATAGATATAATGTTAAAACCATGCAAATCAATGCCATGCCATGGTTATCATATGCCATGAATCCCACCCATCATCCATATCACAATCATATAGTATTCCTCTTGATGGATAATCCACATCAAGGTATTGTCATGACTCCCCACGAATGCCTTATCGGTCCCACCAAACGGAGCATGGACTTCGGTTACATTTCAAACACAGTATAGCTCTCCCCATGAGTGTTTTATCAGTCCAACCGAATGGAGTGTGGACTCCGATTACAATTCAATCATACATCCATTGGAATCAGTGTGGATTCCTTCCCACGGTTGTTTATCGGAAATCCGAATGGAGCGTGGACTCCCCTCATGTGATCCCTCCCATGCCGTATATGAGATGCAAGTGCAACCATGCTATGTAATAATAAACCTCATAGCATTAAAATCCCATAGTTGAAACATAGTACTTTGATACCAAAATTAACATAGAAGTAAAAACATCACACATACATATTCCATGGTTTTCAATAAGGTAGGAATCCTACCAACGTCCAAATATCGGGTCCTTGTGTTTCCATCCAAAAACCGATCACCGATCGCGTCAAGCCGATCGTACATCGTTTGTGAAATCTCGTTACCTTATTACATTTAACACATATACATATATCATTTTGTGATCCATTTAATTCCATCAACCCCTACATCATCCTAGGTTCATCTCCCTTTACCATCCTAGTTTTTTATCCGGTTAAGTCCCCTAAGAGGTTTCCATCATACATTGGGGCTGAACCATGTTTTAGTCCACAAAAATGCATTAGTGGGGTTTGGCCATACAACATGACCGAACCTCACTCTCTTGGTTTTAGGCCCTTCTTTTTAGTCCTTGATCATTTTAATCAATGTGGGTCCAAGATCATTCCATCTTTTGATTTATTAATCCAATCACATAAGTTAATCTTTTAACTTGATAAAAATAACCTAAGTCCATAAGACATTCTCCATGTGGTTGGGCCATACAACATGGCTGAACCCATGGTCCTTTATTTTCACCATATTCCCATTTTAGCTATCACTCTTTCCATAGCGAAATACTTAGCTTATTTACACATAACTTAGGTCCATAAATGATTCATTAACATAACATAGATCCATAATAAATCCCTCCATTCCTTAGGTTGATCATTCCATCTCTTAAACATGCATAGATCTACCAAATGATCCATCAAAATGGTTCATGGGGCCGAACCCATGGTTCTGCCATACACATGGCCGAACCCATGGTTCCTTGTTTCCATCTTCCCATGGTCTAACCACCTTTAATTCCATCAATATTTCTTCATGGGGTTCAGCCATGTTGTATGGCCGAACCCATGGTCCATGGTTCTTCATCATCTCCTCATTTTAAATAATCATTTACAACATTTAAAACTCATTTAAAATCACCAACATTCTTTCATCATTTTCATTCTTTAAAACCCATAAAAATCACTAACATACTTCCATCATTTCAATCCTTTAAAACCCATTAAAAACAATAATATTCTTCCATGGGGTTCGGCCATATTAGTTCATCATTTCCTCTTAAATCTACATATCTATGATTAGATCATTTGATGGGGTTCAGTCATACATCATGGCCGAACCTCATCCAATCCCTTTTGAGTTCTCATATGGTCCATACATAAAATGTAGGGTTCGGCCATGCAAGGGCCAAACCATGATCTTTGATCATATTCCTTATATTGGACATGCATGTGGTCCTTATACAAAACAAGATTGGTTCGGCCATGCAAGGGCCGAACCATATTCTTTGATCATTTTTCATGCTTAACCATGCATGTTTTCATAAGCCATATATACATATTGTCCCTAATAATCCTCCTTTATATAACCTATCTTACCCCTTAGCAAGATTAGGGTTTTGTCCATTTTTCCATTTCATTCCTTGGATGGATTCTAAATCCATGGCCCATAACATTTTGGCCAACTTTCAAATCCGAAATGGAACCCCACGGTTTCGGCCATTCCATAACCAAAACCATGGTTCCCTTAACCTCCTTTTAATTTATAAATCTTGTCAAGTAATACTTACCGATTCCGCGACTCATCCATTTTTTTTCGTTCCTCCTTGCTCCTCCGATCTTCTCCTTCCTTAGTCTTTTCTTTCTTCCTCCTTGATCTTCGGCCAGAGAGTGTTGCTTGAGAGGGAGAGGGTTTGAGATGAGAACCCCAAGAGATGGTTCAGCCAAGGAAGAGCTTGAGAGAGGGAGGGAAGGAGAGTGAGATGAAAACTCTAAGTTATCTTTGTCTCAAAGAGAGAGGTCGGCCCTAGGGTTTTTGGTGAGAGGGAGATGATTTGAGAATGGAAAACCCTAAGTCTTTTTCTTATCTTGTGAGATGTCGGCCAAGGGAGAGCTTGAGTGAGGGAGAGAGTGAATGAGATGAAGAGTTAGCTTTCCATCTTGTCTTAAGGTTCCTTGGGTAAGACTTCACTCCAACCACCCTAATCAATGTGGAGTCTTCCCCATGAGTCCCTTGAATAACCAAGAGGATGCATGCCTTCCACATGGCACACACATCCTCTCCAACGGTTTTGGTGGATAGTGGTTTCCATTGAGATGGAACCCTCCACCTCCCCTTTGACTCACTAAGTGGATACATGCCTCACACATGGCACACACACCCTCTCCAACGGTTTTGGTGGCTAGTGGTTTCCTTGAGATGGAAACCCTCCACCTCCCCTTTGTCTAACTCCATCTTTTCATCTTCCATGTGACTCACCACCCATTCAACTCACTTCATTTAAATGAAACTCAACTCCTAACTCAAGCACTTGGATTTCTTCTAAATTAATTAATTCCTTAACTCCACTCACCTCACTTAATCCTTTTGGACTCACCTTTGAACTCACCCATGGTTGACCAAGTCAACCATGGTGGTCGGCCCCACATGTGCCTTAGTCCACACGCCACCTCACTTGATGAGGTGGACTTGGGTCCCACTTGTCTATGCCACTTTGATATTACCACATACACTTGCCACCTCACTTGATGAGGTGGACCCCATGCCTTTGATTTTAATTGGGTCCATGATCCGATTAAATCTATTCCTTACCCATTTACCCTAATCATCAATCCATCTTGACCCATTGGGTCCCAATTGGGAATTTGACCCAATTGACCACGTTGACCCAATTAAATAGAATTAATCATATCCATGATCCATTGGACCATACTTGGGCCATTGCCCCAATTCTTATCCCTTTAACATCCATTCCATCTATGAATCTTAATTTTTAACAATTAAAATAAATAATAGCCAATATATTTATTGCATTGAAAATCTGGGCTATTACAGTGAAACCCAAGTTAGACATCAATACACTTTGGAAAACAGTAGGGTCTTTGAGGTCATGTCAGTTTCAACACTAGCATCTTCGTCAAATCCCAAGAATTTCACCTGAGGTGAGGAGAGTCTAACTAGGGTAGGTGATAATTCGAGCGCCAAAGTCAAAATTGAGTTTAAAGGAGAGCCTCAAATCAAGGAAGAGCCTGTCAATGATGAAAAACCCAATATTGAGGCACATCTCGCACCGGACTATATCCCTTTTGATTTAAATGATCCATGGGCTTTCATCATACCAGTGGAGGATAATAAGTGGGAAAAGAAATACTTATCCCATGATGTTATGTACTCATTAGAGCACATTCACCATCACCATTTGCCCAGCCGAATAAAACTCATTCAAGAAGGCCAATGTTGTTTTAAATGAGAACGTATAATTGAGTTTACGTCTTTTATAGGTTTCTTTTAGAGTCAGTATAGGATTTTTTTTTAGTTAGTCAGTTTAGTTTAGGATTTTTGTTTTAGATCCGTTGTGTGTGAACCCTTTTAACTGCACCTGAACCCTAATTAACACTGTTCAAAAAAATTTCTGATTTGCACTTGATCACTATAGATTAAGGAACATTGAGGACAATGTTTGATTTAAGTTTGGAGTATCTAAGGGTTACATTGGTTAAGTCTTCAAAAAAAAAAAAAAAAAAATCAATCAAGGGAAGAGTTAGTGAAGACTATGACTACCCCTTATGAAAAAAAAGAAAGAAATTATTTGAGTCTAAGTGATTTCTTAGCATTAATGGGTAAATAACATTTTTTATTTCATTCTTTTTCGATAATATTTTTATAGAATTTATATTCGGAAAAAATTTCACAAAGCCATATTTAATTTAGTTAGAAAAAATAAAATTTTCACAAGTCTAGTAATTAACATAAGAATACTAGTAGAGATTTAACCCAGTAAGCTTTAGAGTCGTTCAATTTTTCTAGGGGATTTAAGTCAATCCATTGTTATTTCTTAAGCGCACCAAGTCGTTATGGATCTTATTATTATTCAATTTTGGTCATATTACTGAGAACACTATCAAATTTGAGTTAGTACACTTGAAATTTTCTAAATTTATTTGAAGTAACGTAATTACCGTATGAAGCTTACGATATGATTTAGGCTATTTTTGGATCGTTTGAGTCTTCATGCCTACCTATTTTTGGTCATTTACCCTGATAGTTCTTAGTTGAGCCTTAATGACAAAATCAGCCAATTTTATTGATTAGCCATGTTTACTGTACCCAACTCCGGTTGTGGAGTCTGAGCCTCATTAAAATATCTGTTACCTATTCTAAGAGCTCAGAAGAGGTTAGAGATGACAAATATTGAGATGGTACTCTAAAAATATGCCCTTTAAAAAAAAGAGAATTTTTTTTTTGAAAAGAAAGAAAAAGGGAACATCCGGACATCAAAAGAAGGATGTGTACATAGAAAAAGAAATAAAAGAAAGATGAATATTTTGAAAAAGAGTTGAACAAAAAATAGAGGAAAAATATCCCGCCTTACTTTTGAAGACCTCTAACTTTTCTGATTCAAAATATTAATTTTAGAGTCTTATTATCCTTCTTTGATATGACTTGGTCATAAGGCACGTTTCGTCCTATAGGAAGTCGTATTGATCTTAAGTCTAATAGGGTATTTCATGTGGAGAATAGAGGAGGGAAAATGATAGTGTATGATTCAACGTTCTAAGGGAAGTGGCATCCATTCGTGAGATCTGTCTATTTTCTTTATCTGTGCCGTCTTTCTAATACATGTGTGAGGAATTTTGATTTGAATACATAAATTCTGCTCACATATACCTTTGAGAGAAAATAACCCATGTAACGCCCCGCCCTCTTTCACTATGCTGAAAATCAGAGTATATATATATATATATATTTTTTTTTTTTTTTGAAATAAAGGATTGACAAGAGAGCGGGACGTCACGACTCGAGCTAAGTCCGAGCTTCCAAAGCCCAGCCCTTAACTGGCTCTATTTTTTTTTTTTTTTGAAATAAAATAGTGAGAGGGAGCGGGACGTCACGAAGCGACCTAAGTCCGAGCTTCCAAAGCCTGACCCTTAACTGGCCAACCATACGTGTACGTGGAATAAGCCACTAAAACAGTTCACACGTACAAAGGCTAAGCTTGCAGAAATAAACTAAATGCAAAATTATAATAGAGTCTATCCTATCAATTATTAGATAGCAAGGAAGTACATCACTTAATGAATATTACCTTAACTTAAAACGTCAAATATAAAAGTCCAAACCATAGCAAATAGTCTAAGTTATTACAGTCCCAAATACTAGCTACTCAAATTACATTGTCCATAATGAAACTTAAATAAAATGAATCTAATCATCCAAGCTCCTAAGATTGGCTCCGATCGCGTCCTTTGCTTCGTCCCTTCCTGTGTCATCATCTAAGGTAGAAGTAGGGCATTAGACAACGCGCCCAGTAGGTACTCTGAGTAGGGTCAACACATGGATTAGTATAACAAAAACACATAGATATAAATAATATCAAAACCATGCAAGTAAATGCTATGCCATGGGTGTCATATGCCATGAGTCCCACCCCTCATCCATATCACAATCACATAGTATCCCTCTTGATGGAAAATCCTCATCAAGGCTTCACAATCACATAGTATCCCTCTTGATGAAAAATCCTCATCAAGGTATCACAATCACATAGTATCCCTCTTGATGGAAAATCCTCATCAAGGCATCACAATCACATAGTATCCCTCTTGATGGAAAAGCCTCATCAAGGTATCACAATCACATAGTATCCCTCTTGATGGAAAATTCTCATCAAGGTATCACAATCACATAGTATCCCTCTTGATGGATAATGCACATCAAAGTATCCCCATGAATGCCTTACGGACGCCCTAACGGAGCGTGGACTCCGGTTACATTTCAAACATAATATCCCTCGTGATGGATAATGCACATCAAGGTATCCCCACGTTTGTTTATTGATCGCCCCGACGGAGCGTGGACTCCGGTTACATCTCCAATCATAGTACCCCTTTTAATGGATAATGCACATCAAGGTATCCCCACGTTTGTCTATCGGTGGCCCCAACGGAGCGTGGACTCTAGATTCATTTCATCCTTCCCATGCCATGCATGAGATGCAAGTGCAACATGCTATGTAATAATAATAACATCATAGCATTAAAATCCATCATTAAGGCATATCATTTGATACCAAAATAATTCATGTAAAACATTCACACACATATATATATATCCCATGGTTTTCAATAAGGTAGGAATCCTACCAATGTCTAAATACAGGGTCCTTGTGTTTCCGTCCAAAAATCGATCACCGATCGCGTCAAGCCGATCGTACATCGCTTGTGAGATTCCGTTACCTTATTACATATCAATAAATCAAAACAATGATCCTTTTTGATTTCCAACCATGTTTAAGTCCACAAACATGCCTTAGTGGGGTTCGGCCATACAACATGGCCGAACCTCACTCGTTTGGTTTTGGGCCCCTCTTTTTAGCCCTTTGATCATTTTAATCATGTGGGTCCAAGATCATGCCATCCTTTGATTAATTAATCCAAACACACATAAGTTAATCATTTACCATTAATAAAACCCTAAATCCACAAAAACATTCTCCATGGGGTTTGGCCATACACCATGGCCGAACCCATGGTCTTTCATTTTAAGCATATTTACCTCTTAGCCATTATTCTTTCCATAGCTACTCACTTAGCTTATTTATACATGACTTAGGTCCAAAACATAGATCTATAGCTAAACATTACATGCATGGATCCACAAATGATCCATAAATGATTCATTAATCATGACACAAATCCCTAACAAATCCCTCCATTCCTTAGCGTGATCATTCATTTATTTAAACATGCATAGATCCATAAATGACTCATTAAAATGGTTCATGGGGTTTGGCCATACAACATGGCCGAACCCATGGTGTCCTATTTTCATCCTCCCTTTAAATCATTTACAACATTAGGTCCATACATCAAGTCCCTCCATGGGGGGGTTTAATCATACACTTAGGTTCATCATTTTAGATCATCATTTACCACATTTAAAATCTAATTAAAATTACCAACATTCCCCCATCATTTTCATGGCCCAAATACATCTAAGTCCATCAATATCTCTCAATGGGGTTCGGCCATACAATATGGCCGAACCCATGGTCCATGGTTCTTCACCATTTACAACATTTGAGACCATTTAAAATCATTAACATTCCTCCATTATTTCCCTCCTTTAAAACCCTTTAAATCACTAACATACATCCATTTTAAACCTTTTAAAATCATTAACACCCTTCCATGGGGTTCGGCCATACAACATGGCCGAACCCTATGGTTCATCACTTTCTCTTAAAAATCATATAACCATGTTTATATCCTTTGATGGGGTTCGGCCATACATCATGGCCGAACCTCATCCAACCCTTCCTTTGTCCTTAATGGTCCATGCATAAATTCTAGGGTTTGGCCATGCAAGGACCAAACCATAATCTTTGATCATTCACCATTTCTTACATGGGACACGCATAAGGTCCTTAGCCATAACAAGATTAGGCATGGCCGAACCATGTTCCTTGACCATCTTTTCCATGCTTAAGCCGTATATACGTAGTGTCCTTAGTAATCAATCATTTACATAACCTATCTTACCCATTAGGGTTTGTCCATTTTCTGTCTCATTTCTTGGATGGATTTTTACATTCATGGCCCATAATATTTTGGCCAACTCTCCAATCCAAAAAAGGGATGTTTTTTTTAACCTCTTTTCTTACTTAGTAAAATCTTATCAAGTATTTACCGATTCCACGACGACTCCGGTTTCTTTCACTCCTTCTTACTCCTCCAATCTTCTCCTTCATTAGCCTCTTCTTCCTTCCTTCTTGATCTTCGGCCAAAGTGTGAGCTTGAGAGGGAGAGGGCCTAAGATGAAACCCCAAGAGATGGTTCGGCCAAGAAGTGTAGGTTTGAGAGAAGGAGAGGAGCTTGAGATGAAAAGAAACTAAGTGTTTTCTAAGTGTTTTCTCGTTCAATGAGAGGGTCGGCCTTGAGTGAGAGGGAGAGAAGCTTGAGATGAAAAAATGCTCTAAGTGTTCCTTGTCTTGAGAGGGGGATCGGCCAAGAAAGAGAGGGAGAGAGTTAGATGAGATGAATGAGATCAAACGCCTCTTTCCATCTTGTCTAGGGTTTGCTTGGGTTAGACTCCACCCTCATCAATGTGGAGTCTTCCCCATGAGTCCATTGACCAAACAAGGAGTGTATGCCCTCCACATGGCACATACGACTCCCATCCCGACGGTTTTGGCTTGGTTTCCTTTGGTAGTTTGGTGGTTTCCATGAGATGGAACCACCACCTCTCCTTTGACCAATGTATGCCCTCCACCTAAGCTCTTTGTCTAGCCAAGGGGGTGCATGCCCTCCACATGGCACACACCACCCCCATCTCCAACGGTTTTGGCTTAATGGTTTCCTTTGTAACACCTCGACTTTTCAAAGATATTAATATTTACAGAAATGCCATTGGAATGGTAAATTTAAAAGATATAATTGTAGATGAGAAAATGGTGGGGCCCATTGTTCAAATTAAGACCCAATGTGCATATTAGATTAGATTTGACCCAATTGGGACCCAATGGGTCATGATGAACTCATTTGACCATTGGGTGAGCCCAATCTTAATTGGGTTAGGCTGAATTGATTTGGAATTAAATGAAGGATAAATAGGTAGGCTGGATGCAAATATGTAAACCACTTTTAAATGGGTAAACCACCCATAAATGGGTCAAGGGGCCAAATTGGATCAATAAGCTAAGTTGGGACCCAATGGGTCGAGCTGACCATGTTGACCACGTTGACCGTGTGGACCCTCAAGTGAGCTCAAAGGGTTGAGTTGGGGCTGAAGTGAGTTGGATTTGAATCAAATAATGGAGTTGACTCAAGTGCATTAAATGGGGTGAGTTGAGCTAATGAGTTGGGTGAGTTAAATTGGAAACCAAAGGTACCTTGAATTCAAGTGAGTCAAATGGGGAGGTGAGGAGTTGCCTTGATCTCAAACACGACAAAGGCATGTCCCACATGTTGATGGCATGGAGTGGTTTCCCATACATATGATTTAATGAAATGGGATAATAATTACATGGGGAATTTGGAGGGTTTCCATCTCATGATGGAAACCTAAGACCCAACGTTGGGAGTGCCAATGGATGCCTTGGATGGTATCAAAAGACTCCTTGGTTAGATCAAGAATTCATGAGGGTTAATGAGAAATTATGGTGGCTGATTAGCAAAAGGGATACACACCACCATTGGCCAAATTTACATCTCAAAGAAAGCATAGTATTCTCATCTCTCTCCCTCTCTCAAGAACCTATCTCTTGGCCGAACCATCCCTTGGTGTTTTCACCATTATTCAAGCTCTTAATCGGCTAAAAGACTGAGGAAGCAAGAAGGAAGGAAGCAAGGATCAAAAGGAGAGAAGAGAAGCAAAGGAAATTGGTAAGTGTTTATATAAGAATGTAGTTAAATAAATTGGTAAAAGGGAACATGATTTGGCCATGGTATGGCTGAATCCATCAAGGGTTTAAACCGTGGATAATTGTTGTTTAAAAAGGATAAAAGTGGATCATAGGGTTCGGCCACTTTGGATGGCCGAACCCCATGAAAAGATTTGGTTAGGATGATGGTTTTTGAAGGCTAAAAATCATGCAATACTATGGAGATTTTTACACGTTTTAATTAGACACAAGATATATGTAAAGGGGTTCAAATCATGGGTCATAGGGTTCGGCCACTTTGGATGGCCGAACCCCATGAAAGGATTTGATAATTTTGTATGGTTGTTGGAGAGATAAAAACCATACCAATGTATGAGAGTTTTTAAGTGTTTTATTTGGAATAAAATTGATGTTTTAGGTTGGCCATTGGATGTAACGCCCCGCCCTTTCCGAGAATTTCAGAGTCTAATTTTTTTTTTTTTTAAATAAACATCGGAAGAGAGCGGGCGGCGTCACGACGCGAGTTAAGTTCAGACTACCCAAGTCTGAACCTTAACTGGCCACCCATGTGTACATGGAATAGACCATGATAGTGAATCACACATGGAACTAACATCAACATGCGGAATAATCTAGATAATTGCGGAATAGAAAGACGAGATAGCAAGTAACAGTCTTAAATACTAAATAACATAGATCAACCATCCACAGGTTATTATCCTAATCAAACCATAGCAAATAACGAATTATTACATGTCCAACAATAGTATTCAAATGGCAGTAATATAACGTAATCCAAATCCATCATTAAAGCACTTAGGCTCAGCTCCCCTCCCGGTCAATGACCTTTCCTTTCCCCTTGCTTGTACCTGCAATCTCCTCTGAGGATAGAATTAGGGCGTTAGATCAACGCGCCCAGTAGGTTTCCGAATAAGGGCTACCACATATTAGCATATAAAACATGCATATACATATCATAATACATGATCACTAAAAACAGATAAAACGATGCTATGAAATATGCACATGCAATGATCATCCCCCATCATGTACTTTCATAGCCATCACTTGACGTGCCTTGCACGTAAATTACAACACACTTTCATCTCTTCTATAAAATATGTACATGTAATGAGCAACCCCCATCATGTACCATTGTAGCCGTCACTTGACGTGCCTTGCACCGACAAGGTAAATTACGACAACATTCATCTCTTTTATACAATATGTACATGCAATGAGCAACCCCCATCATGTACATTTGTAGCCATCACTGTAGAACTTCATTCATTATCCCATGACTATGCATGAGATGCCAATGCCTGTATGCCATTTGTTAAATCAAAATATATCACTTGAAACACATATATTAAAACAAGAGTATCATAAGACAAACTGGGTAAAAACTGTGGTTACAAGTAGGTAGGAAACCTACTGAAGAATCCCTTCAGTAACTGATCTTTCTTTCGCGTCACCCGGTCACGACTCGCACGTCGTTCGACTTCCGGTACCTTATCCATATACCAATCAGCAAGTCATAACATCATTTACTTATTCAATCACACCTATGACCCATCCGCATCATGTGGGGTTCGACCATGCCCTTGGCCGAACATCACCAACTTAGGATTTAACTTCCTACTTTATTTAATCAACTCTTAAACACTTAACCCTTTTAAACATGTCTTGTTAAGGTCCATACAACCATACACATGATTATTCCACCTTTGATCAATAATCACTCTTTCCCATAATTTCAATCACAAAGTCGGCTACACAATAGGGTTACCAAAGACCCTTAGTGGGGTTCGGCCATACACATGGCCGGTCCTCACCAATCTGGTTTTTGTCTCCACTTTCCATCTTATAACATGGTTGGTCAACTTAGTATTAAATCCACAACTCAAACTAGGTAATTCTTAGATCAAAAACATGAAACAAATCATAGTTTCCAATAGGATTCAATCCAACCATGGCATCCAAAAACAGTCCATGGGGTTCTCTTGGTTCAACTAGTCCATGATTTACCCCTGATTTGAATCCATAACTTAACCATAAAAAAATGACATGGTTCAGCCCTATGTTGGCCAACCAATAACAGCAAGTTAAACTTCCATAAATCACATCAAACACCATATTTTATATGGTTTAAAACTCACCAACATCATCAAAACTAACATGGGGTTCGGCCATCCAAAGTGGCCGAACCCTATGTCCATGTCTTGGTCCTTATGTATGTGTTTTAAATCCTCATTTAGACAAGTATTAATCAGTATATTACTACTGTATTTTTACCTCTCAAAACCATAGAAATAAGTTAATCACTTTATCCGAATGACCACAACATTTCATGGGATTCGGCCATCCAAGGTAGCCGATCCAAATGGTCCATAATATCAATTTAAATCTACTATTTAAACCCATATTAACTTCAATCTTCTTGTCATTCAGATCCATGTTTATCATCCCTTCTATAACATGTATTTGATTCTTAAATAAAAACCCAAAAACAGTCCACCAAAGCTCTATGGTTTCCATGTTTCAAACACTTTAAAACCAACCATCATTTGCATGGGGTTCGGCCCTCCATGGTGGCCGAACCCTATGACCTTTGGTTTTGCATTTCTTTATCATTCAACTAGGTCTAAATCAAACTCTTATTTGTGATTTAACCTTTGTAAAACATACACCTTTAATCATCTAAAAATAGTCCATAAAATTCCATGGTTTCCATGTTCAAAACATGAAAAACCACCCATCTTTTACATGGGGTTCGGCCCTCCATGGTGGCCGAACCCAGTGGTTATTTTTACCATTTTAAATCCTCCATTTAATCAAGGTTAATCATTGGTGTAATCGGCCATGATCATGGCCCAATCCGCACCCTACTTGTTCCATGTTTTTCAACAAAACTCAATGAAAAACTTACCAATTTTCCCAAGCCTTTCTTCTTGACTTTGATCCTTGGTTTCTCCCTTTTATTTCTTGTTTCTTTCCTTAATTTCTTGCTGGTTTATACTTGACTAACTGATGCCAAAAACCTCTGCTGTTCAGCCAAGAAAACGAATTGGAGAGAGGGAGAGAGAGATGGGAATTCTTGGATTCCTTGGTGTGAAAAACGGCCATGTATGGTAAGGTTTTTCTTTTATAGTTTCAGCCCCCCAACTCCCATTCATCCTCCCTCATTAATATTGTTAAAAACGATGGGCAAAGGGTGTTTAACCAAGACACCTCTTGGTGCCAAACGTTGCACCCCTTGGTGCCAAACATTGTATCACATGGGAAATGAACCAATGCAACCCTTCATGAAAAGGTGCCACCCAACCTTGGTGTCTTTTGGCTTTGCCAAAGCACCCTTTCATACCAACGGCTGAGATTAATTCTGATTAATTGTTGTGTGAGATTACAACTCATTTCCATCTCCTCTTGACTCACCTAACTCGGAATATTTTTATTCTAAACCAACTCATCCAACTCATCACTTTTAATGCACTAAGTTTGAGTCAACTCATTTCTTAAATCCAACTCATTTCAAATCAACCCAACTCAAGCTGAATTAACTCACACTTGAGTTCAATTGAGGGCCCACACGGTCATCCGTGGTCAAACTGGTCAACCCGACCCGTTGGGTCCCCCCTTTAGCTCCTTGACCCGTTTTTGACTCTATGACCCGATTATGGTATTTTGGTCATTTGTAAGTGGTTTTCTCATATGGATCAAGCCTACCCATTTCTTCTCTACTTGATTTCCAATCAAATAGGCTTAACCCTATTTAATTTAAGCTTACACAATGGTCAAATCATCCATTTT
The DNA here is from genome assembly GCA_013350335.1 of Chimonanthus salicifolius. NCBI lineage: Eukaryota > Viridiplantae > Streptophyta > Magnoliopsida > Laurales > Calycanthaceae > Chimonanthus > Chimonanthus salicifolius. The sequence continues at coordinate 6,765,369 of CM023541.1, forward strand.
GACCCATTGGGTCCAATTGGGCCCTTTGACCCATTTAGCCATTTCCAACCCAATTGATGTTCATTACCCATCCAATCAAATTTGATATTTATAATGAGCTCATATGACCTTAATTTGAGCAATGAGCCCCACCATTTCTTATTTTGTCATCACAAAATAATTAATTTCACAACTGAGGGGCATTTTCGTAATTTTCCATTTTATTGAAAAATTGGGGTGTTACAATATAACCCTCTTTTGAATTTTTCGTCCCGAAAATCGAGCGAAGTAGGGTTCTCAAGTAATTACATAAATAGTTCGGGGTGAGCTGTTCTCATCTCCGACTCAAGTTCCCATGTGGCCTCTTCATCACCATGACGATCCCATACCACTTTTACGAACTGAATCGCTTGGTTCCGTAACACCTTTTGTTTTGTCTCATGTCATATCTTTTTCTCGTGAGCCATTTGTGATCTCACATAGATCAATCTACTCTGTTTCACTTTACCTGCTCTCATAGTATTTTCCATACGTACCGGCTCAATATGTTCTTTTATCTACTCTCTGTGTGAGGTAGCCTGCCAATGCGAGCCTATGCTCAGAGCTTTTTCTGATTCCATTTCAACTAGGTTTCTAGTTGCACTCTCCTGGAACTCCATCGGTTAATTACTGAGTCAGCTAGCTAGACTAACTCGGCAGTCACCCATAGCTTCCCATTCAAGTTTCATCCAGACACTTATCTTTTTCGTTGAGTATATCTCCAAATTTAAACACATCTTTCTTTGCACATAAGTCTCTATGTGACTAACAACTTTTGTTCCAACTTCCACGATACCAATTCCCGGCATCAATCCAAACCACCATGGGAATAATCACCCATGGTTAAATACATCCTTCCCTGGTGTTTCGCTTTCAGTAAATATCATCTATCTCTGTTTTATAATCATCCATGAATATAACCCCTATGGGTATAATCCATTCATGGTAACAATCCATCCTTGGTATTACTCTGTCCACGAGCATTATCTAAACACAGTTACTAACCATCCATGAATATAACCCACCTATGGGTATAATTCATTCATGGAAACCATCCATCCTTGGTATCACTCTGTCCATGAGTATCATTTATGTATGATTAATAACTATCCATGAAATAACCCACCTATGGGTATAATCCATTCATGGAAACCATCCATCCTTGGTATCACTCTGTCCATGAGTATCATTTATGTATGATTAATAACTATCTATGAAATAACCCACTTATGGGTATAATCCATTCATGGAAACCATTCATCCTTGGTATCAAGGTTCCCACAGCCTCATAGCTACTCAAAGCCATACTCATGAAGTTTATATTCTTATCTCATCAATACCATGTGAGGGACGTACCCATACCACATCTCAATCATCAACATCACGTGAGGGACGCACCCATACCACGTCTCAATGTAATCAAGTGACCTCATCACTTATATCTTAGTGCCAAAAATCCTCTTAGAATCATAACATCGCATACTTTATATAAATTCATACTTCATCCTTGTACAAAGGTAGGTAGGGTGAAACAAAACCCTATAGAGAACAAAATACACCCTTACCAAATAACACTCTCTTTAATACCCCTTCATATTACTTCCTAGCCTAGTCTTCCGTAGAAGACTCCGCATCATCAACAAACTTGAAACGTTTATCAGGACACGTCATCGCTGTGTGCCCCAATACTTCACATGTCATACAGGGTATTAATCCAGGTCCTCCTATATAAGGACAATTAGTCCTCGCCTATAATGACCCGAAATTTGTGAATCAGTATATCTGTGGTTATTATTTATTTTAATGATGGAAATTGAGAATTTTAGTGGAATAAATGTTAAGTGAATCAAAATGTGGACAAAGGCCCAACTAGGGCCCAATGGGTTATGTATTGGATTTAATTTATCTTAATGGTCAATGATGGTCAAATTGGGCCAAGGATAGTCAAATTGGGCCCAATACCCATTTGGGACTTAATGGGTCAAAATAATGCAAACTCTAAGGTAAATGGATAGGAGAGAACTTAATTGGGCCATGGGCCCAATGGTGATCCAATAAGGGAAGTGGGTTGAATTGATTTTTAATCACCTAAGTTAGTATTAATTAGGCCTAAGTGACATGGCCAATTGGGACCCACCTCCCTCATCAAATGAGGTGGCATGTGGACCAATGATTGGTGGGGCCGGCCACCATGGTTGACTTGGTCAACCATGGGTGGAATAATGGGAATTAGGTTAAATAAAAATGAATTAACCTAAGTTAATTATCAAATTAATTAAATACTTAAATTAATAAGTTGGTGGCTACATGGGGTTAGATTGGTCAAATGGAGACCAAGCTACCCCACCTCAAAATGTTAAAAACGTTGGGCTTGGGTGGTGGTTTGGATAACCACCACCATAAAGCAAATAAAATATCTTAAGGTTGGTGGGATCATTAAATTAAAGTGAAAAATGGAGATAAGTCTTATTGGTTATCTCATTCTCATCTTTTCTTCACAAACTCCATCCCTCCCATTCTCCATTGCCGTCCCATGCTCTAAGGAAGGAGAGGAAGAGAGTTACGGAGAAGAGAAGAGAAGGAGAGAAGAAAGAAGTGGAAATTGGAGGGAAATCACTCTAAGGTTAGGGTTTAACATCTCTCCTCTCATGATTTTTTTCTCTCTCTCTCACACACAAACCCTACTATGGCTGATTCTAGGGTTGGGTATTGCCACCATTAATCAAGAGTCTTGACCTATCAAAGATCAAGAGGAAGGAGAGAGGAGGCCAAGGAGATCGACGGGAGCGGCGGAAATCGGAGGAGACGTCGGATAGTGAGTATTTCTTAAATAAAAGAATTTTGGATTTTAGGATTTAAGAAATGGAAATTATTTTTGTGAAATTAATGGTGGATAGGTGATTTTATACTATGGAATTTAGATGCATTAAATGGAAGGCTGGAAGATGGAGAAAACCCCAAATGGGTGAATTAGGGTTAGGGTAAGAAATTGGAGAAATATATTGTGTGCATTGTGTGATTGATTAAATTGAACATAGAATTGGGTACTTGGAAATAAGAATCATGGGCCATAGGGTTCGGCCATATAGTATGGCCGAACCCCATGGTGGGTGAATTGGTGGTTGGTTTAAATTACTTAGGGTTTTAAGAATGGAAAGCAATGTGGGTTCTTGATTAATGAATTAGGGCTTTAATGAATGCATGGGAGTAATGTTTTAAATGGTTGTATGATGAAAAATGCAATGGAATGGTGATTTAAAATGAATGATGTAAACCTCTCATGGGAAGACTTGTGATAGATCTAAAATGTGTTAAAAGATCCAAGCAAAATGGGGAACAAGACATCATGGGTTCGGCCATGGTATGTGGCCGAACCCATGACCCATTTTGTAGGTCATTATATGAGCTAAGGTTGGTTCCATGTTTGTGATCAGATGATGGAAATTTGATCAAATTAGGTGGCTGATTTTGTTTCATGTTGGGTCATGGTTAGTGAATCTTTAATGGATTTAAGTTATGGATAAATTTAGACTTAAAATATACATGGATGGGTGAATGATTAAACATGGAAGAGAGAATGGCAAAATGGTAATTATTAGCCGCATTGAAGAACCGCGGGTTCGGCCATGGTACATGGCCGAACCCCATGTGAGTTGGACATGAAAATGGGTGCATAAAGATGACCTTGTGAATGATTAAACTAAGCTTGGGGTTGATGCATTTTAGTCTCACAAATGAGAATGCTAAGGGGCTAAAATTTGGAAATATGACGTGTTTAAATCAATAGAAATGAGGCTAAGTTAAGGGTTGATTTTTTTAATGATCTTGTAACATGGTTAGGGATCATTAATGGACCTACGTTGTGGATCAATTTTGGGCTTAAATAGGCATGAATGAATGTGTAATTGGTTATGTAAAGGGGTAGTGGCACAAATGGTAATTATTGGCTAAAATGAAGAAACCACTAAAATATGGTTTATGGGCTTGGAAATGGGACAATATGGACTAATTTGGTAATTTAATAAGGTGTCGGATAGCGCGAGTGGTACGCGAGTCGGTAGCCGGATTGTCGGACGAATACGGAAAAAGGACGCGAATCGGTAATCGGTAGGATTCTAACCTTTTTGTAAGCCATGGATGGAGTGATGGTTTCTTTGAATTACTTTGAAAATTATATGGTTTGGTTAAGATTGGTTTTGAATTATGTATTATGTAGGGGCTTTCATTTGATTTATTCTGGTAAGTATATGATTGGTTTATAAATGGGTTTTAAAGCTATGATGTGATCATTGAGGCTTTTCTTGATTTTTTTTTATAATCAAGTTATATGTATTATTGATGGGATTTTTAAATGTCATGGTTTGTTATTTTATTCATTACATGGCATATGACATCTACATCTCATGCATGGCATGGGAGGGATATGACAGGGGAAGGGTGAAATGAACCCGGAGTCCATGCTCCGTCGTGGCGACCGATAAACAGACATGGAGGTATTTTAATATATTTGATTTATCAGGGATGTTGTATGTAATTATGATACCTTGATGATGGTTCTTCCATCAAGGGGGATGATTTGTGATTGGTTATATTAGGACGAGGTTTTGCTGTCCAGGGGGGATGATTTGTGATTGGTTATATCTGGACGAGGTTTTGCCGTCCAGGGGGATGATTTGGGATTGTGTATATTTTGACGAGGCCGTGCCGTCAAGAGGGATATGATATTATATGGTTTGGATGATGGGTGGGATGCATAACATAGACACCCATGACATGGCATTTACTTTATAGTTTCATTATATGATGGTTTATCAGCTTGCATTGGGTTATTATCTGTATGCTGTTATTACTAATCCATGTGCTAGCCCTACTCGGAGTCCTACTGGGCGCGTTGTCTAACGCCCTACTTCTACCCTAGCTGATGACACAGGAGGGGGCGAAGCGGGAGGAAGAGACGGGAGCCAAGCTAAGTAGCTTGGAAAGGCGTGCTAGATAGTTACTAATGTTTATTTCGGATAATGTAATTTGCAATAGTTTAGCTTGTCGGAAATGTAATAAATTAGATTACTTGCTATGTTTTGGGATTATATTATGGACATTATGATTTTGAGGTATTGTAGTAATTTTAAATGGATGTTATCTCCCCTGCGATCTCAAATTTGTAGGACAGTCCTTATTGTTAGTTCCGCATATAGTTGTATTATTCCTTGATGTTGCTGTCTACGTGTGAACTGTTCTCCATGGACTTCGTGCCACGCACACGTAGGGTTGGCCAGTTAAGGGCTGGGCTTTAGAAGCTCGGACTTAACTCGCGTCGTGATGTCCGTGCCCTTTGTCACTTTCATTTAAAAAAAAAAATGTACTCTGATTTTACGGTGAAAAGGGGCGGGCGTTACATCGCCTCACCATGCCCATGTAGTCCACAGCACGGGCAGACAACACTTAGCGGGTGAGGACAATACCGGCAGTGGTGCCCATCTTGATTGCACAGTTCACATGTGTCATAGGGATCTATCTCCCCAAGTGATTCCAATATAATAGGTACACCAGCCATGGGATCCTCCAGTAAATGTGCTAGATCATCCTCCTCTTCCTCAGGTGGTTCCACCATCTCAGGAACGTCATCCATCAGATCCTCTGGAAGAGGTGCTAAGTCCACATCAGCTTCTTCAGGAGGTCCCTCCTGAAGGTCCACATTAACTTCCATACTGATACTGTCGGAAGTTGATACCAAATCTACCGGACAACTTAGTGTCCCTTTATCCCATAACTCTGTGTATTCCTCGTTGCTTGACATATCTGTGCCACAACATTTAAAACACAAGAATATTCAACAACAATTCTAAATAAACCACTCTTGGTTTCCAGGGGAATTTGATCATGCATAATATCATGTACTTTGTTTGGGAAAGATTACCAAATCATCACTCTTTGTGTTCTTTTGTTTCTGGGGAAATCTCTAATTTCCTATTGTCTGTTTCTCAGTGTGGGGATTCTAGGGGAGTTCATCCTACCTTGCTATGTTTGATTTGTCCAATTATGATGACTTGTACTTTACTTTGCTATCTTTCATTGTCGTTCTATTCCGCAATTATCTAGATTATTCCGCATGTTGATGTTAGTTCCATGTGTGATTCACTATCATGGTTTATTCCATGTACACATGGGTGGCCAGTTAAGGTTCAGACTTGGGTAGTCTGAACTTAACTAGCGTCGTGACGCCGCCCGCTCTCTTCCGATGTTTATTTAAATCATTAACTCAAACTAGGTAATTCTTAGATCAAAAACATGAAACAAATCATAGTTTCCAATAGGATTCAATCCAACCATGGCATCCAAAAACAGTCCATGGGGTTCTCTTGGTTCAACTAGTCCATGATTTATCCCTGATTTGAATCCATAACTTAACCCTAAAAAAATGACATGGTTCAGCCCTATGTTGGCCAACCAATAACAGCAAGTTAAACTTCCATAAATCACATCAAACACCATATTTTATATGGTTTAAAACTCACCAACATCATCAAAACTAACATGGGGTTCGGCCATCCAAAGTGGCCAAACCCTATGTCCATGTCTTGGTCCTTATGTATGTGTTTTAAATCCTCATTTAGACAAGTATTAATCAGTATATTACTACTGTATTTTTACCTCTCAAAACCATAGAAATAAGTTAATCACTTTGTCCGAATGACCACAACATTTCATGGGATTCGGCCATCCAAGATAGCCGATCCAAATGGTCCATAATATCAATTTAAATCTACTGTTTAAACCCATATTAACTTCAGTCTTCTTGTCATTCAGATCCATGTTTATCATCCCTTCTATAACATGTATTTGATTCTTAAATAAAAACCCAAAAATAGTCCACCAAAGCTCTATGGTTTCCATGTTTCAAACACCTTAAAACCAACCATCATTTGCATGGGGTTCGGCCCTCCATGGTGGCCGAACCCTATGACCTTTGGTTTTGCATTTCTTTATCATTCAACTAGGTCTAAATCAAACTCTTACTTGTGATTTAACCTTTGTAAAACATACACCTTTAATCATCTAAAAACAGTCCATAAAATTCCATGGTTTCCATGTTCAAAACATGAAAAACCACCCATCTTTTACATGGGGTTCGGCCCTCCATGGTGGCCGAACCCAATGGTTATTTTTACCATTTTAAATCCTCCATTTAATCAAGGTTAATCATTGGTGTAATAGGCCATGATCATGGCCCAATCCGCACCCTACTTGTTCCATGCTTTTCAACAAAACTCAATGAAAAACTTACCAATTTTCCCAAGCCTTTCTTCTTGACTTTGATCCTTGGTTTCTCCCTTTTATTTCTTGTTTCTTTCCTTAATTTCTTGCTGGTTTATACTTGACTAACTGATGCCGAAAACCTCTGCTGTTCAGCCAAGAAAACGAATTGGAGAGAGGGAGAGAGAGATGGGAATTCTTGGATTCCTTGGTGTGAAAAACGGCCATGTATGGTAAGGTTTTTCTTTTATAGTTTCAGCCCCCCAACTCCCATTCATCCTCCCTCATTAATGTTGTTAAAAACGATGGGGCAAAGGGTGTTTAACCAAGACACCCCTTGGTGCCAAACGTTGCACCCCTTGGTGCCAAACATTGTATCACATGGGAAATGAACCAATGCAACCCTTCATGAAAAGGTGTCACCCAACCTTGGTGTCTTTTGGCTTTGCCAAAGCACCCTTTCATACCAACGGCTGAGATTAATTCTGATTAATTGTTGTGTGAGATTACAACTCATTTCCATCTCCTCTTGACTCACCTAACTCGGAATATTTTTATTCTAAACCAACTCATCCAACTCATCACTTTTAATGCACTAAGTTTGAGTCAACTCATTTCTTAAATCCAACTCATTTCAAATCAACCCAACTCAAGCTGAATTAACTCACACTTGAGTTCAATTGAGGGCCCACACGGTCATCTGTGGTCAAACTGGTCAACCCGACCCGTTGGGTCCCCCCTTTAGCTCCTTGACCCGTTTTTGACTCTATGACCCGATTATGGTATTTTGGTCATTTGTAAGTGGTTTTCTCATATGGATCAAGCCTACCCATTTCTTCTCTACTTGATTTCCAATCAAATAGGCTTAACCCTATTTAATTTAAGCTTACACAATGGTCAAATCATCCATTTTGACCCATTGGGTCCAATTGGGCCCTTTGACCCATTTAGCCATTTCCAACCCAATTGATGTTCATTACCCATCCAATCAAATTTGATATTTATAATGAGCTCATATGACCTTAATTTGAGCAATGGGCCCCACCATTTCTTATTTTGTCATCACAAAATAATTAATTTCACAACTGAGGGGCATTTTCATAATTTTCCATTTTATTGAAAAATTGGGGTGTTACAATATAACCCTCTTTTGAATTTTTCGTCCCGAAAATCGAGCGAAGTAGGGTTCTCAAGTAATTACATAAATAGTTCGGGGTGAGCTGTTCTCATCTCCGACTCAAGTTCCCATGTGGCCTCTTCATCACCATGACGATCCCATACCAGTTTTACGAACTGAATCGCTTGGTTCCGTAACACCTTTTGTTTTGTCTCATGTCATATCTTTTTCTCGTGAGCCATTTGTGATCTCACATAGATCAATCTACTCTGTTTCACTTTACCTGCTCTCATAGTATTTTCCATACGTACCGGCTCAATATGTTCTTTTATCTACTCTCTGTGTGAGGTAGCCTGCCAATGCGAGCCTATGCTCAGAGCTTTTTCTGATTCCATTTCAACTAGGTTTCTAGTTGCACTCTCCTGGAACTCCATCGGTTAATTACTGAGTCAGCTAGCTAGACTAACTCGGCAGTCACCCATAGCTTCCCATTCAAGTTTCACCAGACACTTATCTTTTTCGTTGAGTATATCTCCAAATTTAAACACATCTTTCTTTGCACATAAGTCTCTATGTGACTAACAACTTTTGTTCCAACTTCCACGATACCAATTCCCGGCATCAATCCAAACCACCATGGGAATAATCACCCATGGTTAAATACATCCTTCCCTGGTGTTTCGCTTTCAGTAAATATCATCTATCTCTGTTTTATAATCATCCATGAATATAACCCCTATGGGTATAATCCATTCATGGTAACAATCCATCCTTGGTATTACTCTGTCCACGAGCATTATCTAAACACAGTTACTAACCATCCATGAATATAACCCACCTATGGGTATAATTCATTCATGGAAACCATCCATCCTTGGTATCACTCTGTCCATGAGTATCATTTATGTATGATTAATAACTATCCATGAAATAACCCACCTATGGGTATAATCCATTCATGGAAACCATCCATCCTTGGTATCACTCTGTCCATGAGTATCATTTATGTATGATTAATAACTATCTATGAAATAACCCACTTATGGGTATAATCCATTCATGGAAACTATTCATCCTTGGTATCAAGGTTCCCACAGCCTCATAGCTACTCAAAGCCGTACTCATGAAGTTTATATTCTTATCTCATCAATACCATGTGAGGGACGTACCCATACCACATCTCAATCATCAACATCACGTGAGGGACGCACCCATACCACGTCTCAATGTAATCAAGTGACCTCATCACTTATATCTTAGTGCCAAAAATCCTCTTAGAATCATAACATCGCATACTTTATATAAATTCATACTTCATCCTTGTACAAAGGTGGGTAGGGTGAAACAAAACCCTATAGAGAACAAAATACACCCTTACCAAATAACACTCTCTTTAATACCCCTTCATATTACTTCCTAGCCTAGTCTTCCGTAGAAGACTCCGCATCATCAACAAACTTGAAGCGTTTATCAGGACACGTCATCGCTGTGTGCTCCAATACTTCACATGTCGTATAGGGTATTAATCCAGGTCCTCCTATATAAGGACAATTAGTCCTCGCCTCACCATGCCCATGTAGTCCACAGCACGGGCAGACAACACTTAGCGGGTGAGGACAATACCGGCAGTGGTGCCCATCTTGATTGCACAGTTCACATGTGTCATAGGGATCTATCTCCCCAAGTGATTCCAATATAATAGGTACACCAGCCATGGGATCCTCCAGTAAATGTGCTAGATCATCCTCCTCTTCCTCAGGTGGTTCCACCATCTCAGGAACGTCATCCATCAGATCCTCTGGAAGAGGTGCTAAGTCCACATCAGCTTCTTCAGGAGGTCCCTCCTGAAGGTCCACATTAACTTCCATACTGATACTGTCGGAAGTTGATACCAAATCTACCGGACAACTTAGTGTCCCTTTATCCCATAACTCTGTGTATTCCTCGTTGCTTGACATATCTGTGCCACAACATTTAAAACACAAGAATATTCAACAACAATTCTAAATAAACCACTCTTGGTTTCTAGGGGAATGTGATCATGCATAATATCATGTACTTTGTTTGGGAAGATTACCAAATCAACACTCTTTGTTTTCTTTTGTTTCTGGGGAAATCTCTAAATTCCTGTTGTTTGTCTTTCAGTGTGGGAGTTCTAGGGGAGTTCATCCTACCTTGCTATGTTTGATTTGTCCAATTATGATGACTGTACTTTACTTTGCTATCTTTCATTGTCGTTCTCAGATTGATTGTTCAGTTCGAGTCACTCGAAGTAAATTAATCCGGCCCCCAGGCAGCGGACTCCCCTCCCGGTCAATGACCTTTCCTTTCGGGCCCATTAGGCTCAGCTCCCCTCCCGGTCAATGACCTTTCCTTTCCCTTTGCTTGTACCTGCAATCTCCTCTGAGGATAGAAAAAGGGCGTTAGATCAACGCGCCCAGTAGGTTCCCGAATAAGGGCTACCACATGTTAGCATATAAAACATGCATAAACATATCATAATACATGATCATCAAAACAGGTAAAACAATGCTATGAAATATTCACATGCAATGAGCATCCCCCATCATGTACTTTCATAGCCATCACTTGACGTGCCTTGCACCGACAAGGTAAATTACAACACACCTTCATCTCTTCTATAAGCGATGTACATGTAATGAGCAACCCCCATCATGTACCATCGTAGCCATCACTTGACGTGCCTTGCACCGATAAGGTAAATTACAACAACATTCATCTCTTCTATATAATATGTACATGCAATGGGCAACCCCGATCATGTACAATCGTAGCCGTCACTGTAGAACTTCATTCATTATCCCATGACTATGCATGAGAAAACCACTTACAAATGACCAAAATACCATAATCGGGTCATAGAGTCAAAAACGGGTCAAGGAGCTAAAGGGGGGACCCAACGGGTCGGGTTGACCAGTTTGACCACGGATGACCGTAGTGGGCCCTCAATTGAACTCAAGTGTGAGTTAATTCAGCTTGAGTTGGGTTGATTTGAAATGAGTTGGATTTAAGAAATGAGTTGACTCAAACTTAGTGCATTAAAAGTGATGAGTTGGATGAGTTGGTTTAGAATAAAAATATTCCGAGTTAGGTGAGTCAAGAGGAGATGGAAATGAGTTGTAATCTCACACAACAATTAATCAGAATTAATCTCAGCCGTTGGTATGAAAGGGTGCTTTGGCAAAGCCAAAAGACACCAAGGTTGGGTGGCACCTTTTCATGAAGGGTTGCATTGGTTCATTTCCCATGTGATACAATGTTTGGCACCAAGGGGTGCAACGTTTGGCACCAAGAGGTGTCTTGGTTAAACACCCTTTGCCCCATCGTTTTTAACAACATTAATGAGGGAGGATGAATGGGATTTGGGGGGCTGAAACTATAAAAGAAAAACCTTACCATACATGGCCGTTTTTCACACCAAGGAATCCAAGAATTCCCATCTCTCTCTCCCTCTCTCCAATTCGTTTTCTTGGCTGAACAACAGAGGTTTTTGGCATCAGTTAGTCAAGTATAAACCAGCAATAAATTAAGGAAAGAAACAAGAAATAAAAGGGAGAAACCAAGGATCAAAGTCAAGAAGAAAGGCTTGGGAAAATTGGTAAGTTTTTCATTGAGTTTTGTTGAAAAACATGGAACAAGTAGGGTGCGGATTGGGCCATGATCATGGCCGATTACACCAATGATTAACCTTGATTAAATGGAGGATTTAAAATGGTAAAAATAACCATTGGGTTCGGCCACCATGGAGGGCCGAACCCCATGTAAAAGATGGGTGGCTTTTTCATGTTTTGAACATGGAAACCATGGAATTTTATGGACTGTTTTTAGATGATTAAAGGTGTATGTTTTACAAAGGTTAAATCACAAATAAGGAGTTTGATTTAGACCTAGTTGAATGATAAAGAAATGCAAAACCAAAGGTCATAGGATTCGGCCACCATGGAGGGCCGAACCCCATGCAAATGATGGTTGATCTATGTTATTTAATGTTTAAGACTGTTACTTGCCTATCTGGTCTTTCTATTCCGCAATTAATCTAGGTTATTCCGCATGTTGATGTTAGTTCCATGTGTGATTCACTAACATGGTCTAGTCCATGTACACATGGGTGGCCAGTTAAGGTTCAGACTTGGGTAGTCTGAACATAACTCGCGTCGTGACGCCGCCCGCTCTCTTTCGATGTTTTATTATTACTTTAAAAAAAAAAAATTAGACTTTGAAATTCTCGAAAGGGCGGGGCGTTACAGAACCATATCATAATTATGGTTAAAAGGTTGAATATGAACCATACACAAAGGATGGAAGGAGTGACTCAAGAGAACCATAGGGTTCGGCCATGTGTATAGCCGAACCACATGGACCCTTGTATGGGTATTTGGATTCAAGTATATGATTAGTAATTATTGTTGGTTTTGTAATGTTTTTTTTAAAGGGTCTAAAATATGACTATATGGTGAAGCATGATTAATGGATAAAAGAGCTAAGGGTGATCTATAGGGTTCGGCCATGGGTATGGCCGAACCCCATAGAAAGAGTCATAGGTCATGTTTGGGGATTTTGAAGGATAAAAATTATGGAATGTTATGAATATCTTAAATGGATTTTTAGTATGTTAATAGGTGGAAATAAAGAACCATAGGGCCCCATGGAGTGATTCTAATGGACTTAAGTATTTGTGGAGCCATAAAGATGATGAAATACTAAGGGCTAGTTAAGCATGAAGGATTGAAATAGACCCAATTTGGATTGGTGAGGTTCAGCCAAGTTGTATGGCCAAACCCCACTAAGGTGGATTTGTTTTGGATGATGGGGGTTAGCAAAATTAAACATTGGTTAGACCAATGGCAAAATCGTAAATACAAGTCAAAATGTAAATATGAAGGAATTGATCAAAGAACTTGAAAAGAGGGGTCCAAAACCAAAGTGATAAGGTTCGGCCATGTTGTATGGCCGAACCCTATCAAGACATGTTTTGAAGTATGAAGTGCTTTAGTCTTAATCAAATAAAAAGGAAGATTAAATCCAAAGGAAGTGAGGTTCGGCCATGGGTATGGCCGAACCCCACAAGATGGTTTATGGGATCTAGACTTAATAAGAAATCAAAAGGTTATGTTAATTAACTTGCTCTTATATAAACAAGGTAACGAGACTTGAACGGAGCACGAGTCGTGAGCGGGTGACGGTTAAGAAGATCGGACTTTTAAATGAACTTCTATAGGTTTCCTACCTACTTGTAACCACTTTTATATTTGGTTTTATCATGGTTTTTATGAGACATTTGTTATACTATTATCTATCATATTTGATTTGAATGATGAGATTTATTTACATGTTTCATATATTCATTGGCATCTCATGCATGGACATGGGATGATGATTATGGAAACCGGAGCCCACACTTCGTTGATATGCCTGTGATGCAACTGTGGGGCCTCCTTAGGCGATGAGAGTCCCACCAGGAGGAATATCATGATGATAAGAGTCATATCAAGAAGAAATGAAAGAATACTGTGGTTTACCTTGACGATGAGAGTCTCGTCAAGTGATGGCTATGTATATGAGTGATGGGTGGGACTCATTACATTTGCATACATACATAGCATTGATTTATATGTTTTTGATGACCATATATTATGATATATGCATATTTTATATACTAACCATGTGGTAGCCCTGATCGGAAAACCTACTGGGCGTGTTGGTCTAACTCCCTATTTCTATCCTTAGTGGAAGATGCAGGCAAAGGAAAGGCAAAGGCTGAGGATCGCGAAGAAAGCCAAGCATAAGCGCTTGGGTGTTGGAATGGGTTTCTATTTACTGTTGTTTGGATACATTTTTATGGACATGTAATAGTTTAGTAACTTTACTATGGTTTGTGAATAGTTTGATGATGGATATTTGGTTTAAGTAGTTTATAATGGATGAATTGGACTTACTATCTACTCAGTATAATTCTGCAAGTTAGTTCCGCAATTAGATTAGTATTATTCCGCATGACTTATTTTGTAATGGCTCGAAATTTTTAAATCAATAAATATGTGGTTATTATTTATTTTAATGGTGGAAATGGGAAATTTGATGGAATAAATGGTAAATGGACCAAAATTTGGACAAAGGCCCAACTCGGGCCCAATGGATTATGGATTGGATTTAAATTCATTTAAGGGTCAATGATGGTCAATTGGGCCAAGGATGGTCAAATTGGGCCCAATATCCACTTGGGACCCAATGGATTAAGATAATGTAAGCCCTAAGATAAATGGGTATGGATAAATGTAATTGGGCCATGGGCCCAATGAGGATCCAATTGGTTGGAATGGACTCAGTTAAAGCTAAATCACCTAAGTTGGTGATGAAATTAGACCAAGGTGATGTGGCCAATTGGGACCCACCTCCACCTCACCAAGTGAGGTAGCGTGTGGACCAAGAGTTGGTGGGGCCGGCCACCATGGTTGACTTGGTCAACCATGGGTGGATACATGGAGGGAATTTAAGGAAAGGTAATTAGATTAATAAGAAATAATTAACCTAGGCTAAGGATTTAATTAATCACATTAGTTAAGTTGGTCAAATAAGTCAAATAGTGGTTTTTAACAAACACAAACAACCCAAAGAAACACACCAACGTTGGCTTGGTGGTGGTTATCCCAACCACCACCATAAAGCAAGAAAAATATCCTATGTGTTAGGTGGGAAGAATTAATGATAGAATGTAACACAAGCATTCAAAGGAGATAAGATGGGTTTTCATCTTATCCCATCCTCACCTTTTCCACTGGTGCTCTTTCACTCTTTTCCTCTCTTGTTCTCTCCACCACCGTCCCTCACCTCCAAGGAAAGAAAGGAGAAGAAAGCCAAAGAGAAGAGAAGAAGAAAAGAAAAGAAGAAAAGAGAGGAGAAGTATAAGTATAAGCCTCCATCTCAAGATCAAAACTTGAGACCTTCCCTCCCCCATCTCTCTCTCTCAATCTATCTCCATCATTGGCCGACCCAAGCTTGGAGGTTTTTCATCTTAATCAAGCCCATCTTGGCCGATCAAACAAGGAGAAGAAGAAGGTAGAAGGCTAAGGAAGCCGACGGGAGTAGGCGGAAGTCGGAGGAGGTGTCGGATTGTAAGTATTTTCTTAAACAAGAAATTTTGGATTTTTAGGGTTTAAGATTTGGGATTCATTTGTAAATTTAATGGTGGCCAAATGATTTTATGTCATGGATTTTAAATCCATCAATTTGAAAGGTGGAAAGTGGAGGAAACCCTAATGGATAAATTAGGGTTAGGGAAAGAAAAAAAAAATGGAAGCATGGAGAATGTTTATAATTTCTAGGGTTGTAAATAATTGAATGTGGTGAATTTTGTAAAGAGGTTTTAAAGGAGAGAATCATAGGAGATGGAAGATAATTTTAATGACCTCAAAAAGAATCGTTTAGGGTTTTAAGTGTTTAATGATCAAATGTTGGTAATTTTTTTAAAGGGATTGTAAATGAGGAATTGATGGGAGATATGAATAATTTTGTGGCCTTAAAAGAAATGAAAAGATTGGACCATGAACCCTATGGTGATCCAATGGTAGATTAATGGTTATGAATTATGGAAAAATAAATGGGAAATGTGGGTGGTGTTGATGGACAAAAAGGGACCCAATGTTATTAGTTGTAATGGAAATATGGCTAAGTTTATGGACTTGAAGGTGATTAAGAATGATGATTTAAATGTATAAATTAAACCCTTCATGGAAGGGCTTGTGATGGGTGCAAATGTGGTAAATGGGCCTAAGAAAATAATGGGAAATTGGGATGGACTAAGTATTTTGGAACCATGGAAAACAAATGGGGAATGTAGCTAAGTTGATGGACTCAAAATATATTTAATGTTGGTGGTTTTGGAGTGTACCAAAATGAACCTAGTGTTGATATTTGTAATGGACCCCAATGTAGTAAAAGATGAGGGTTAAGTGTGTGAATTAAACCCCTTCATGGAGGGACTTGTGATAAATTCAAATGTGTAACAATGGATCCAAGAAAAATGGGAAAAAGGACACCATGGGTTCGGCCATGGTGTATGGCCGAACCCATGGCTCATTTGTGAGCCTTTTGATGGGTTAGATTGGAGTATGAATGTGTTTAAATTGATTGGGATTAGGTTAAGTTAAGGACTCATTTTTAATGAGTTCATGTTATGGTTGATAGGTCACTAATAGATCTAAGTTATGGACCAATTTTGGACTTAAGTGTGGCTAAGTTAATAGACTTTAATGTGATTAAGGGTGATGATTCAAATGTGTAAATAGGCCAAAGAAAGAATGGGTAAAGACATCATGGGTTCGGCCATGGTGTATGGCCGAACCCATGACCCATTTGTGGGTAAAATTATGGATTAAAATTTGGTATTATGTGTGGGAGAAATGAATGAGAGTTAGAGTATTTAAATACCTAATTTTTCTAGTGTAGTTATGTTATGGGTAATAATACATCAATGGACCCATTTTGTGAACCAATTAAGGCCTAAGATTAATGTGTATTTGTAAGTTAGGTTAATTAAGTGGTTCATTGCTAATGTTCTTATGTCATGGTTAATGAGACATCAATGGACCCATTTTTGTGAACCAATGGATAGGCTAAGATTAAAGTCTATGGATATGCTTTAGCTAATGGGAATTAGGTTAAGATATGGTTGTATCTCATGATTGGTAAGTGTATGGATCAATTATGAATAAAGGGAATGAGTGGATAATGGACGCATTGTGGTTTAAATGCATGATGTAAACCCCATGGAAAGATTTGATGAATTGTGTATTTTGAACCCATGATCCATTAGCCATTTAAAGGGTTAAGTATGGGGTTTTGTATGGGTTTAAAGGAATAAGGATTAGGTCAATAAAAGGACTAATTTTATGATCACATGATATGATTGCTGGGTCATTAACGGACCTAAGTTATGGATCATTAATGGGTCTAAGTTATGGATCCATTATAGACCATAATGTATGTGGAAGAGGGAATGAATTATCCATGGAAGGGTAATGGAAAAACTGTAAATATTGGCCAAAATGAGGAAAACCCACTAAGACATGATGTATGGGCTTAGAAATGGGTAAAACATGGACTAATTGTTAATATGTAATAAGGTACCGGACATCGCAAGCGGTACGCGGATCGGCGGCCGGGTCTATCGGGAGGAAACGAAAGAAAGAACGCTAGTCGGTATTTGGTAGGATTCTAACCTTTTTGTAAGCCATGGATTGAGTGATGGTTTCTTTGAATTATTTTGGAAATTATATGGTTTGTTTTAAGATTGGTTTTGAATTATGTATTATGTAGGGGTTTTACTTGATTTATTCTGGTAAGCATATGAGTGGTTTAAAATGGGTTGTAAGGCTATGATGTGATTATTGAGGCTTTGCTTGATCTACTTTTGATAATCAAGTTATATGTTTTACTTATGGGATTTTTAAATGTCATGGTTTGTTATTATATTCATTACATGGCATATGGCATCTACATCTCATGCATGGCATGGGAGGGATATGACAGGGGAAGGATGAAATGAAACCGGAGTCCATGCTCCGTCGGGTCGACCGATAAACAACCATGGGGGTATTCTGATGTGTTTGATTCATCAGGGAGGTTACTATAGGCTCTATGATATGTTGATAAGGTTATTCAAACAAGAATGTTACTATGTGTTATTATACCTTGATCATGGTTTTTCCATCAAGGGGGATGTTGTATTTATTGTTATACCTTGATGATGGTTCTTCCATCAAGGGGGATGCCTCGTGTGGACCGCATCTTGATGAGGCTTTTCCATCAAGAGGGTCATGGCACGATGATGGTATGGATTTTATTTGGAACACTATGTATGGTTGAAAAAGGGACATTGTACAATGATGATGAGATTGATGGGTGGGATTCATGACATAGAACACCCATTGCATGACATTGCCCAAAGTGCATGGTTTTATTATAATATTATCTATATGCTTTGTTATCACTAATCCATGTGTTAGCCCTACTCGGAGTCCTACTGGGCGCGTTGTCTAACGTCCTACTTCTACCCTAGCTGATGACACAGGAGGTGGCGAAGCGGAAGGACGAGACGGGAGCCAAGCTAAGGAGCTTGGAAAGGCATGCTAGATAGTTTACTAATGTTTATTTTGGATAATGTAATTTGAAATAGTTTAGCTTGTCGGAAATGTAATATTTTAGACTTATTGCTATGTTTTGGATTTTGTGGTAGATGTATGATGTTATGGTATTTTGGTAATTAAATGATGAAATCTTCCCTGCTATCTAAAAAAATTGGTAGGATGGTATCTAATTGTCATTCCGCATTTAATGTATTATTCCTCGAGCTTACTTCTACGGGTGACCCATTCTCCGTGGACTCCGTTCCATTCACCCGTAGGGTTGGCCAGTTAAGGGCCGGGCTTTAGAAGGTCGGACTTAACTCGCGTCGTGACGTCCGCGCCCTTTGTCACTTCTTATAAAAAAAAAAATTAGACTCTGATTTCGGTGAAAAGGGGCAGGCGTTACATATTTAGTTCCGTGTGTGTTTTGTTTATCATGGTTTAGTCCATGCACACATGGTTGGCCAGTTAAGGGTCGGACTTTGGAAGTCCGAACTTAGCTCGCGTCGTGACGTCTCCCCACTCTCTTCCACTTATTTATTTATAAAAAAAAAAAATAGACTCTGATTTTTGGAAGGTTGGAAAAGGGCAGGGCGTTACATCCTTTGGTGGTTTGGTGGTTTCCATAAGATGGAACCACCACCTCTCCTTTGACCAATGTATGTGTAACGCCCCGCCCTTTCCGAGAATTCAGAATCTAATTTTTTTTAAACTAATAATAAAACATCGGAAGAGAGCGGGCGGCGTCACGACGCGAGTTAAGTTCAGACTACTCAAGTCTGAACCTTAACTGGCCACTCATGTATACATGGACTAGACCATGATAATGAACCACACATGGAACTAACATCAACATGCGGAATAACCTAGATTAACTGCGGAATAGAAATACTAGATAGCAAGTAACAGTCTCAAACATTAATTAACATAAATCAACCATTCAAAGTTATTAACCTGATCAAACCATAGCAGGTAATGACTTATTACATGTCCAACAAAACATAGTTCAAATGACAGTAATATAAAGAAATCCACTCCAACATTCAAGCGCTTAGGCTTGGCTCCCCTCCCGGTCAACGACCTTTGCTTTCCCTTTACTTGTATCTGTATTCTCCTCTGAGGATAGAATTAGGGAGTTAGATCAACACGCCCAGTAGGTTCCCAAATCAGGGCTACCACACGTTAGCATATAAAACATGCGTATATATATCATATTACATGATCATCAAAAACAGGTAAAACAATGCTATGAAGTATGCACATTCAATGAGCCTCCCCCATCATGTACATTCATAGCCATCACTTGACGTGCCTTGCACCGACAAGGTAAATCACAATACAATTACATCTCTTCATCATTGACTTGGTTCATATCACGTATTAGTCCTCCTGGCGGGACTCTCATTGCCTAAGGAGACCAATGTGACTATGACCATCATGTTACTCCTCCTGGCGTGACTTGCACCGCCGAAAGAGGACGTAACTCATAAATTGCAACACTGTAGAACCTCATTCATAATCCCATGTCTATGCATGAGATGCCAATGCCTGTATGCCATTTGTTAATGCATAATATATCATTTGAAACACATAAATTAAAACAAGAGTCTCATAAGAAAACTGGGGTAAAACTGTGGTTACAAGTAGGTAGGAAACCTACTGATACTTTGCTTAAGTGTCTGTTCCTTTTTGAGCTTCACCTGGTCACGACTTGCACTTCGTTCAACTCTCGTCACCTTGTGATGTAACAATAAGTAAATCATACTAATATTTAAATATCCATTCTCATATAAGACCCAAACATCTTGTGGGGTTTAATCCTTCTTTTCATTTGATAAACATTTCATACTTCAAACATGTCTTGGTAGGGTTCAGCCATGCACCATGGCCGAACCATACCACTTGAGCTTTGGCCCACAAATCAATTCCTTTGACCAATCCTTTCATATTGAACTTGACTAGTATTTACAGTTTTGCCATTGACCTTAAACCATATTGAAACTAACATCCATAACTATTCCACATTAGTGGGGTTCGGCCATACTACTTGGCCGAACCTCACCACCTTTCTTTGGTCTTTTTCATCATACATTCATACATCTTTGTTCACATCAATTAGTTACACATTAAGGCCACCAATGACCCTTAGTGGGGTTCGGCCATACACATGGCCGAACCTCACCAATCTGGTTTTTGTCTCCACTTTCTATCTTATATCATGGTTGATCAACTTAGTATTAAATCCATAACTCAACCTAGGTAATTCTTAGATCAAAAGTATGAAACAAATCATAGTTTCCAATAGGATTTAATCCAAACATACCATGCAAATCATAATCTCCAACAAACAATCTATGGGGTTCGGCCATTCATATGGCTGAACCCTTATGGTTCTTTTGCTCAATGATTCCCTTATTTTATATACCAATTGAACACTACCCTTTAGCCATGTTAACCACATGGTTAAGCCATCTTATGGCCAGACCAAAACAGTAACCTTATCACATAAAAATCTCCACCATTGGTATGGTTTTATCTCTCCAAAAACCATACCCACTTATCAAACACTTTTATGGGGTTCGGCCATCCAATGTGGCCTAACCCTATGCCCATGTTTTGGACCCTTTTTAACTTACATTATATGTCCATTAAATCATGTAATAATCAACATAGTATTGTATGGTTTTTACACTTCAAAAACCATCCAATTACCCAAACAAGATCATGGGGTTCGGCCATCCCATGTGGCTGAACCCAATGATACATTTATACCATTTTAATCAATCTTAATCCAAGATTTAATTCCTTGATGCATTCAGACATTCCATGGCCCAAAACATGACATCCAATTTCATGATTTAAAAACCCGTTAACCTTGTACCTTAGATCATACAAAAATAGTCCATGATTTTACAAAAACCATAACCCAATAAATTTCATGGGGTTCGGCCACCCAAAGTGGCCGAACCCTATGGTCCATGTTTTCCATCTTTTAAACCATTGTTTTAGACCATGTTAACTTCAGCCTTTTTGTCATTCAGATCCAGGTTTATAATCTTTTCTATAACATGTATTTGATTCTTAAATAAAACCCAAAATTCAGTCCATAAACCTCCATGGTTTCCATGTTTCAAAACATGAAAAACCACCCATCTTTTACATGGGGTTCGGCCCTCCATGGTGACCGAACCCAATGGTTATTTTTACCATTTTAAATCCTCCATTAATCAAGGTTAAAACCCTGGTGTAATCGGCCATAACCTTGGCCCAATACACATCCATTTTATTAATCAAAAGTCCATGGAATTACTTACCAAATTCCAAGCTTTTCTTATGCCTTTGCTCGTTGCCTTCTTCCCTCTTATTTCCTTCCTTCTTTCTTCCTTTGTCTCAGCTGGTTAGAAGCATGAACCAATGGTGAAATCACCAAGATAAAACTCGGCCAAGAGAGTGTGTTCTTGAGAGAGGGAAAGAAGATGAAATTCTAAGGCTTTTGCATTGTGGAATTCGGCCAAGTGAGGGTGCTGGCTGCTGTTGTTAAACAGCCCCATGTCACCCATTCAATCCTCATAAAATCTTGCACAAACCAAGGAGTCACTTGCAGCCAAGCAAAGCACCCCTTGGCACTTCCAACACACCCTTTGGCACTCCCATGCATCTTATCCAATTTCCATGTATTCCCATTTAAATCCCATCATGAAAATCACCCCAACAAGTCCCCAACGTGTGGGACTTGTTTTGGTGGTTAAAGCTGAACCAACCACTTCATATTCCCCCTCAACTCACTGATTTACAGCCCCTTTAATTTCCATTTTGACTCACTTGGACTCAAGGTCATTTAGATTTCCATTTCAACTCACTCAACGCACATACTTAATGCATTTCATTTAATGCACATGAGTTGACTCACCACTTGATTTAATTCCAACTTACTTCAGTCTCACTCAAACTGATTTAACTCATATTTTAGCTCCCTAGAGGGTCCACACGGTTAACCATAGTCAACTCGACCCGTTGGGTCCACTTTTAGCTCCTTGACCCGTTTTTGACTCCATGACCCAATTATGGTATTTTGGTCATTTGCAATTGATTTTTACACATGGGTCAGGCCTACCCATTTTTCCTCTACTTGATTTCCAATCAAATCAGCCTAAGCCCTTTTAATTTAAATTCACAAAACGGTCAAATAATCCAGTAAGACCCGATGGGTCCCATTTGGGCCTTTTGACCCATTTAGCCATTTTTGACACAATTGATGTAAATTACCCAACCAATCAAACTTAACATTCATAATGTGCTCATATGATTTTAATTTGAGCAATGGGCCCCACTATTTCCTTACTTAACATCTCAAAATAATTAATTTAACAACTCAGGGGCATTTTTGTAATTTTCCACTTCATTGAGAAATTGGGGTGTTACAGTATGCCCTGCACCTAAGCTCTTTGTCTAGCCAAGGGGGTGCATGCCCTCTGTAACACCCCAATTTCTCAATGAGATGAATATTTACGAAAATGCCCTTGGATTGGTGAATTCAATAAATGTGATTGTAAAAAAGGAAATGGTGGGGCCCATGGTTCAAATTAAGACCCTATGAATATATTAGAAGGGTCAAATTATCATGAATGGGTAATGAACATCAATTTGGGTCAATATGGTTAATTGGGTCAAAGGATCCAATTGGGACCCAATGGGTCATAATGGACTTATTAGACCATTGGGTGAGCCCAAATTCAATGGGGTTAACCTGAATTGATTGGAAATTAAGTGGAGCATAAATGGGTAGGCTTGATGCACATGTGAAAACCAAATGCAAATGGCTAAAACAACCCATATATGGGTCATGGCGTCAAAACGGGTCAACAAGGTAAATGGGGACCCAATGGATCGGATTGACCATGTTGACCATGGCTAACCATGTGGACCCTTGAGTGAGCTCAATTGTGAGTCAAACCAGGTTGAATTGGATTGGAATGAGTTGCATTTAAATTAAATGGTTGGGTTGACTCAAGTGTAATAAATGAATGGGAATTAATGTGGTGAGTTAAGCCATTGAGTTGGGGTGAGTTAAAATGGAAATCAAAGAGGTCTTATTTCCATTGAGTTAAATGGAATATGAGGAGGTGCCTTGGTCTCAAACAAACCAAAACAAGTCCCACACGTTGGAGACTTGTAATGGTAGTTTCCATGCTAAGTTTTAAATGGAATTGATGGGAATGAGATAAAAATCCCATGGGAATATGGAGGGGTTTCCATCTCACATGGAAACCCAAGCCTCCAACATTGGGATGCCAATGGGTGCATTGGTTGGTAGCAAGTGTCTCATTGGTATGAGCAAGATTTTATGAGGGAAATGAGTGGATTAAGTGGCTGATTTAACAAAAGGATTGAACACCTCCTTTGGCCGAATGCACATTGCAAACCTTGGAGTTCCATCTCTCCCTCTCTCTCTCTCTCCAAACTCATTCTCTTGGCCGAACCAGCAGTGGTGTTTTTCACCATTGATCAAGCATAAACCAGCAAAGGAAGGGAGGCTAAGAAAGATAGGAAGTAAAGAGCAAAGGCAAGAGGAAAAGCTTGGAAAAATTTGGTAAGTATTTCCATGGATTTTTGTTTAATAAAATGGGATTAATGGAACATGATTTGGCCATGGGTTGGCCGAATCTACCAAGGGTACGAAGTATATAAATTGATGTTTAAAAGATAGGAAACATGGATCATAGGGTTCGGCCACCTTGGCTGGCCGAACCCCATGAAATGTTATGATCATGTTGATGGTTTTTGTAAGATAAAACCATGTAAATAATGGACTGTTTTAGATGTTTAATTAGATTTAAGATGCATGTTTTGAAAAGGTTTAAATCATAGAATTGAGTGTCATGTTTTGGGCCATGGAATGGCCAAATGTTTCAAGGAAATTAACCTTGGATAAAGGTTGTGTAAATGGAAAGAAAAAAAAAATATATCATTGGGTTCGGCCACCTTGGTTGGCCGAATCCCATGAAATTCATTTGGTTAGGTTTATGGTTTTGAAGTCTACAAACCATACCGATGGTGGAGGTGTTTACATGGTTTAAAAATGATAAAATGGATCATTGGGTTCGGCCACCTTGGATGGCCGAACCCCATGAAATGATATTGGTATTTTGATGGTTTTTTGGAAGGTTAAAAACCATGCAAAACCATGGGGTTTTTACATGTTTTAAATAAGGCTAAGTGTTTGATTAAAAGGTTTAAAATTATAGGCCATAGGGTTTGGCCAATTGGGATGGCCGAACCCATGAAATGGTATGATAATTTTATGGTAAATTGTGATGTTTTTGAGGGATAGAAACCATACAAGATTATGGTGTTTTTATGAGAATTAAATGAATATAAGTTTACTGTTTTGGGTTGGCCATTAGATGGCTGAACCATGTAGTTAACATGGCTAAAGGTTAGAGTCCATTTGGTATGTAAATAATGGAATCATTGAGCAAAAGAACCATAAGGGTTCGGCCATATGTATGGCCGAACCCCATGGACTGTTTTGATAGGAGATTATGGCTTGTTTTATGATTTGAATTAAGGAATCATACATGATAATTTATGGACTAAGTGTAAGAAAATAATCAATCATTGTAGATGATGGAATATGGGGATAAAAATCCATAGGATGTGGTTTGGCCATGTGATATGGCCGAACCCCATCAATGATTATTTGATGGATTTGGTTTAAGTCATAATGGAATTAGAGATGATGAATGAAGGACCAAATTAAATGGTGAGGTTTGGCCAAGTTGTATGGCCGAACCCCACTAAGTTGGTTTGGATATGGTTAGTGGTGTTTATGGAAAATTAAACAAAAGGTTAGCCTAAATGGCATAAAGGTAATTATTGATGAAATGATCAAAGATGGAATGATCATAGGATTGGATGTATGGACCCAAACCAAAGTGGTATGGTTCGGCCATGTTGTACGGTCGAACCCTACCAAGGTATTTTTGTGGTATATGATGTTTAATAAGGATTAAATAAAAGAGAGATCAAATGAAAAGGGAGGTTAACTCCTAAGTTGATGAGGTTCGGCCATGGGTATGGCCGAACCCCACAAGATGACTTTTGGGTCTTAAGATGTGAATGGAAATTTAAAATGATAGTATGATTGACTTGCTGTTACATCACAAGGTGACGGAACGTGAACGGCGTACGAGTCATGAACGGGTGACGATTAAGAAAGATCGGACGTTGAAGTGAATCTTCAGTAGGTTCCTACCTACTTGTAACCACTATGATGATTAGTTTTATCAGGATTTTGATATGTTGTTACTATTATTATGTTTCAATTGGTTTTTGAATCATGAGATTTATGTACATGCTTCATATATTCATTAGCATCTCATGCATGGACATGGGATGATGATTATGGAATGCCTCCTTAGGCAATGCAGGTCCGGCCAGGAGTAGTATCATGATGATGATAATACATTGGTCTCCTTAGGCGATGCAGGTCCCGCCAGGAGAAATGTTATAATGATGAGAAATATGGTCTCCTTAGGCGATGCAGGTCCTGCCAGGAGAAATGTATAATGATGAGAATCACATTGGTCTCTTTAGGCGATGAGGGTCCCGTCAGGAGAAATATTATGATGATGAGAGCCACATCGGCCTCCTTAGGCGATGAGGGTCCCGCCAGGAGGAATATCATCAAGAAGAAATGAAAGTGTATTGTGATTTACCTTGACGGTGAGAGTCTCGTCAAGTGATGGCTATGTATATGCATGATGGGAGGGACTCATTACATGTGCATATTTACATAGCATTGATTTACCTGTTTTGATGACCATATATATTATGATATATGCATGTTTTTATATCCTAACCATGTGGTAGCCCTAATCAGAAATCCTACTGGGCGCGTTGATCTAACGCCCTAATTCTATCCTTAGAGGATAATGCAGGAAATGGAAAAGGGAAAGAGAAGGTCGTGGACCTGGAGGGGAGCCAAGCTTAAGCGCTTGATTGATGATTGAGATGTCTTATTTACTGTCTTTTGAGTTATATTTTATGTACTTGTAACAGTTAGTAAACTTTGTTATGGTTTGTTTATGGTATTGACAATGGATATTTGGATTAAGATATCTAATAATTGAGACTTGTACTTGCTATCTATTCAGTCTAATTCCGCAGTTAGTCTAGTTTATTCCGCATAACTTGTTTAGTTCCATGTATGGATTGTTATCATGGGTTTAGTCCATGCACACATGGGTGGCCAGTTAAGGGTCGGACTTAAGAAGTCCGAACTTAGCTCGCGTCGTGACGCTGCCCGCTCTCTTCCGGTGTTATTCTATTATTATTTAAAAAAAATTAGAGTCTGATTTCTCGGAGAGGGCTGGACGTTACACCCTCCACATGGCACACACCACCTCCATCTCCAACGGTTTTGGCTTGATGGTTTCCTTTGGTGGTTTGGTGGTTTCCATGAGATGGAACCACCACCTCTCCTTTGACCAATGTATACCCTCCACCTAAGCTCTTTGTCTAGCCAAGGGGGTGCATACCCTCCACATGGCACACACCACCCCCATCTCCAACGGTTTTGGCTTGATGGTTTCCTTTGGTGGTTTGGTGGTTTCCATGAGATGGAACCACCACCTCTCCTTTGACCAATGTATGCCCTCCGCCTAAGCTCTTTGTCTGGCCAAGGGGGTGCATGCCCTCCACATGGCACACACCACCACCATCTCCAATGGTTTTGGCTTGATGGTTTCCTTTGGTGGTTTGGTGGTTTCCATGAGATGGAATCACCACCTCTCCTTTGACCAATGTATGCCCTCCACCTAAGCTCTTTGTCTAGACAAGGGGGTTAATGCCCTCTACATGGCACACACCACCCCCATCTCCAACGGTTTGGGCTTGATGGTTTCCTTTAGTGGTTTGGTGGTTTCCATGAGATGGAACCACCACCTCTCCTTTGACCAATGTATGCCCTCCACCTAAGCTCTTTGTCTAGCCAAGGGGGTGCATGCCCTCTACACGGCACACATCACCCCCATCTCCAACGGTTTTGGCTTGATGGTTTCCTTTGGTGGTTTGGTGGTTTGGTGGTTTCCATGAGATGGAACCACCACCTCTCCTTTGACCAATGTATGCCCTCCACCTAAGCTCTTTGTCTAGCCCAGGGGGTGCATGCCCTCCACATGGCACACACCACCCCATCTCCAACGGTTTTGGCTTGATGGTTTCCTTTGGTGGTTTAGTGGTTTCCATGAGATGGAACCACCACCTCTCCTTTGACCAATGTATGCCCTCCACCTAAGCTCTTTGTCTAGCCAAGGGGGTGCATGCCCTCCACATCGCACACACCACCTCCATCTCAACGGTTTTGGCTTGATAGTTTCCTTTGGTGGTTTGGTGGTTTCCATGAGATGGAACCACCACCTCTCCTTTGACCAATGTATGTCCTCCACCTAAGCTCTTTGTCTAGCCAAGGGGGTGCATACCCTCCACATGGCACACACCACCCCCATCTCCAACGGTTTTGGCTTGATGGTTTCCTTTGGTGGTTTGGTGGTTTCCATGAGATGGAACCACCACCTCTCCTTTGACCAATGTATGCCCTCCGCCTAAGCTCTTTGTCTGGCCAAGGGGGTGCATGCCCTCCACATGGCACACACCACCACCATCTCCAATGGTTTTGGCTTGATGGTTTCCTTTGGTGGTTTGGTGGTTTCCATGAGATGGAATCACCACCTCTCCTTTGACCAATGTATGCCCTCCACCTAAGCTCTTTGTCTAGACAAGGGGGTTAATGCCCTCTACATGGCACACACCACCCCCATCTCCAACGGTTTGGGCTTGATGGTTTCCTTTAGTGGTTTGG